>CM034157.1:408994814-410208646 GCA_019776745.2 Taxus chinensis | reverse complement strand
ATCCACTAATTTAATAAATTGTAGTGATCTTCCTCATTGATTAATTTGACCATATAGAGTTATCTAACAAAAAGATGGCCAGGGTCGAATATTTGGGTGATCCCTTATAGATAAGCCCCCCTAGGGGAAGGGGACCGAGTGCCGAGTTGAGTTTAATGGTATGCTGAGTTTTTGAAGATTAATGATTCACTATATATATCTCAAATTCCCCAATTCCAAATGATCCATTCCCCCCATAATATATATCTAGATAGGGGCCCTATAGAGCTATATCTTGGTTTCTTGTCAATGATAGTAGTTCTGCACCAAGATCCAATAGCAGTGATAATAGCCCTCGCCCCTTTATTTACATCTAGAGGGGAAGGAGATTTGATTCCTATCCTCTGATTTACGATGAGATTAATTTTTAGTGGTTGACACCCGAACCTATACTATATAGATCTAGGGGTAGATCTATATAGAATAGAGGGCCCCCTCTTTATATCTGTTATATGGGTTGGTCCCAATATAGATCTACAAGGCATCTCTCAGGCCATGTCACCTATATATAGCCTTATATATTCACTTATAGATGGTTTGTATCCTATAACCTATATATAGCCCTATATCTCTATATATAGAGAGTTGGGGCCATATATAGGGTCGAGTCTAAGTAACCCTATATATATAGATGGAGACCCAATCCAGCCATCCTAACTTCTGATGCCCAGTTTGGTGAATTGGATTCCCACCCCCTAGATATAGGCATCTGGTATGAACACTAAATGGGATGATGTTTTTATGTGTATGAGCATGGTAATGTACTATATAGAGTAGGTCATACTTCTGAAGGTTGTGCCAAGGGCCATCAATCTCAGATCACCAGCATCACAAGAAATGTCTATCCCCATAGTCCATGCATGTTTGGTTCATCCAGCTATCCCATTATAAATAAATTTTATTCCTTAACCTCCTTTCTCCCTCTCTATCTATATGGGGATAAGGATCCCCACATAATTACCTACCCTATACTCAATTCTAGATCAAGTAAGTTAAGTAGATGAGAATAATGAATTAGCATCCATCACTAGATAAGAAAGAGTAAGGGGCGGGATCCTAGATTTGGTCACTTGCGGTCGCCACCTATCCACTCTTATCTAATCTAAACTAGGAGGCATATGCCATCAACCAATATATGGGATATGGTGGTCCAGAGGTTGTCACCTATAGTCGATCGAGAGACCAACCCACCTTTAATCAAGTCCCCTATCTCTATATGGGCCATCATATATATAGGGGGCATATATAAATAGGTGTACTAATAATTACAGTGGTATTAATGATGATATGAGAAAAGATATGGGGTTGGCCCTATCTCCATCTGGCAACTAGATTACACATAGTCAACCTCAACTCTTTATATGTAGTTAGGCATCTATATAGATAGATGACCCCACCCATCTCATAACTCTACATAGGCGGATGATCACCCCTCCATATAGATAATTCTATAATATTCTGCTATCATTCAAATACAAATGGTTCCCATATCCCACATAGTTAGATATGGGTCTCATGGTACTTATGTAGTATTATTGATATTCTCTAATCCATCTGCATCCATTTTCATCCCTGCACCTGAGAACACATACACACATATAAAATATCTAGTCCCCATTGAATAAAAATAGTTGAATTGTACCGGAGTTGAATTCCCCTGTTTGGATGGAAATAGAGAATGCCTCCCTAGCCTGGACGAGATAGATATGCTTTTAATAGTTCATAGTTCCACTCGTTAGATCTACTTCTGATTGAATTTTAGTTGTACCCCATTTCAATTTCATTTCTAGGGCAGCCCTATATCTTATCTCACCCATATATAGGGTTTATAGAATCTATCGATCACTAGCATAACCCATTATCTATATAGATCATCTAACCCTCTTCTTTATATATCTTCTCTATGAAAATGTATGAGTTTTATGATATTCAGTCTCCATATTTATCCATGACAAACTGTGGATAGTCATCCGACATCACTAGTTTGAATGATAATATGGTCAGTGTTCCACGAGATTATATTCATTCATGTTGAAATATATAGGGATAGGGAAAAATAATTCATTATACATCAATGTCCCGTATTCATTCTTTAAAACAAATAATGATTCTATAGAATGAATATTAGATTCACATATATATATGGGGGCTTTGTTTCTGGTTCAATTAGATCTTGTTGAAGCTTTGAGAACCAATTCTGAGTGTTATTCTGAAAGATTAAATTATTCTTCCTCTTCATCTCAAGAAGATTCATTTAACATTTAGATGATCAACATACCACATTTTCCCACTTGGGATTTGGGTCTTTACGACATACATTTGGGGTGAGCATGTATCCCTATCAATATATGGGAATCCCCCTCTAGACTCTATATATGTGTGTCTTATCTATAACTATAAGTCTATATGGGGTGGGGGGAGTCAGGATACGGATTCTCCTTTTATTTGGGGTGATTAATTACCACATTCACCTCCACCTAGTCATCTTTCTTCTCAATACCACCATATATAGTTAGGGGCACCACAATGGAACTTTTTTTTAACTAGTCCATGCATGTGTTTATTCTGATATAGGGGCAACATATCAATTATGATATAGGGTGTTTGATCACTTCACCTAATTCACAACTTATCATCTCGATCCCATATATAGAGGGGCCAAATATATATAATATATTATATATAGTACCCTCTATACTGATGGGGGGTAGCTATCTAGAGTTAGGAGAGAAAGATATTGACTGATGGCCACTAGACATCTCTATCTAGGTGCTCAGCTAACCCAATTTATACTCTTAGGGTCATTCAATAAAGCATACCACTAGATCTTCAAATCACACTAGACCTTACTCCCACTCCAAAGCCAAGGGCCCTGTATAAACTCCCCTCACCCTAATGTATCTTATCATATCTTATAGTTATAGATAGGGCTCTGAGATCTCTATATATGACTCATCATAACCAAGATTGGGGGTTTAACCCTCTTCTCATCAATTCCCTCCCTCAGTGTCATGTCAATATGAATCAAAGGTTCTCACTCAAATCACCTATCTTTTGTGGGGGTTTGGATTCTCCATGCGGTTATCTGGATGGATGCATGTAGGATTGGGACCTATATAAAAAATAAAATTAGTTCGCTTGTATATTCTATATATCATATAACTAGAGTTCCCTTTTGGTAGGGAAATGGTTACACCCATTAGCAATAGGTAGTGGAGAATAGAACTAAGATCAGTCTAAGTACCATTAGTGTAGATATTTGTGTAAATATGATGTGTGGGTACTTTGAAACAATCTATAATTCACTCACTAAGCTAATTACTCAACTTGGGAGTGGTGGTTAGACAGGTGTTCAGATGGACATGATGATGTGGTTATTACTCATGCCCTTTTCTCGTGTCGATGTCCCATCATTGTTATGACATTACTCACATCAATGTGTCATGACATCACTCACATTAGTGTCACGTATTCCATCATTTGGTGTTGTTCTCCAGATTCTGGGATCAATTTCTATAGGAGATAAGTCTCGTACCTATATAGCCCAGGGATATTTTTAGTGATGAATATTCCATTTTTAGAAAATTTGAAAAGGTGAATTTTTTAGAGTAGGTCAGTGTACTATTAACCTAAAATTTCTAGTATAATTTATTTAGGGGTCAGCTTCACCTACCATTGAAAAATAATCCTATATAAACCTAAGTAATTCACCTAGTAGTATACTGGTAACTTATTGAGGTATCATTGGAATTATATGTAAATTACAAGAATAAAAAGTGTGGATAAGAGTCTCAGACTAGTTATTACAGAATTGCAATAGTAAAGTGTCACTGACATGTAACAAGGAATATTTTCATTTCCAGATGAACAAAAATATAGTGTTGCTAACACGTGACAAGATAAGGTGTTGCTGCATGACTAGAGGGTTATTGATGCATGACCAGAGGGTTGTTGATGTGTAAAAAGAGGGTTGTTGACGTACGGCCAGATGGTTGTTAATGTGTGACTAGAGGGTTGTTGACGTGTGACTAGAGGGTTGTTGATGTGCGAAAAGAGGGTTTTTGACACACGATAAGAGGGTTGTTGATGCACAACAAGGTAGGGTTATAGGTGAGTGATAAATGAGTGTTATTGATGAGCAACAAGGAGGTTACAAAAGGTAAAAAAATGAAGCATTATTTTGGTGTTGTGTGACAATAAGGTTTGTCGTCGCATGATAACAAGCCTTGTTTTTGTGTGACATCAAACCTTGTTGTCGCTTGACACCAAAAAAATGTTGAGTGCTCCCCCCTAATAAAATGACACGCAAAAATTTGAATCTGAAATCCTGGAAAATTTTCCTTTCAGATGAAATTTTTTTGAGGTATATTTTTCGGGGATTTTCTACCTCCAATTTACCAAAGGCTTCTTAAAATGAATCCTGATATAGCCAACCCAACTATATATCATCTCGCTCTCCCCATTGTGTAGTGTACCTATCTATATATAAATCAATGAACGATATGAACTGTATCATATATTTATGCCACCATCTATTTATGTGATATAACTAATGACTAATAATAGTATGCCCTATGTAGTGTCCACCCTACAGTTAATGATGGAATCTCATCTCACTTGCACCCAAGTTAGAAATAGGCCCCTACCTATATAGTATTAGAATACTGATTTCTTGGTGTTTTCATTTATATAAAATCTCATTAATGAAAAATAGGCTAATGGAGTAAAGTCATATCATGCTATGTAGGTTGATGACATAGTGTATTAGCTGGTTTAATTATGGCATGAGGTGATTAAATGAGATTGGCTTAGTCTATCAAACCTAGTCTAGGTCCTTGGAGGAAAGAGGATGAGTTACATAACCATGTGAACTAATGGAAGCATGTAGGGGTTTCATTTATGTTATTCTCGGTATGTTAGGGCCTTTAGAAGATGTTTCATGATGATTTATAGTGTTGGTTCAGATGACCCTAGCCTAAACCATGCAAAAACCCAAGGGATAGTAATGCAAATGAGATAGGTTAAGAAGATGGAGACATTTTTGAGTCATAGTGATGATTGGATATGGTGCATATGGGTGTTTAACAGGTGTGATAACTTTTTTGAGTTATTCAAAAGAATATTATTTCAAGTTATGTTGTTTTTTGTGAAACAGGGTCAAGAAGAAGGTGATTTCTAGCTCAAATTGTACCTTCTGATCCTCACTATGAACTTTTTCCTTTGTATAATACTTTTTAGATTTTAAGGATGATTTTCCATTGATTTAAGAAGGTTTCACAAAAAATAATGAGGTCATTTCATTGTCATTTATTATTGAAGGAATGTCAAGAAAGTAACTTATTATGATTTCAGAACCATAGCTCAAAAGTGGTAGGATATATATTGATCATAAATGCCCAAAATTTATTGGTTGTACTAGTATTATTATTTTATGATGTAAAGGAATCTTCCAAGTTTCCATAATCATATAGTAAAGCATGTGCTGATTTTTGGACCCCACCTTAAAATACTAGTTTTTTAATAAGTCCAGTTTGGGACAAGGTTGTCCAAAGGAATTCAAAAATAAATGACATAGTTTTTATTATGGTACTTTAAATTGATTTACATGATGGTTTTTTATCATGGTTGAGCTTTTAGATGGAAATTTTTTCCCTATTTATGAAGACAAGTCTTTACATAGTATTGAGAAGTTTTAAGTGAGAAAATTGGTTGAAGGCCTTCTACTTACAATTGGAAGGAAAAGAGAGATTTTATGGAAAGATAAATTAGAGGGATTTCAACTGGTATTTTTTGTTTTTTTATGATGAAGATATTTGATATGTCATCTAACTCAATTTTGTGAGAAGAAGTGTCTTGGTTTTCACGACAAGATTGCTCAGGATGAAAGATTGAGGTAGAAGATGCATTAGATGGATTATATGATGGATTATATGATGCTTTATATCCATTGGATAGTTAAAAGAGATGAATTTTGTTCCTAGTTAAGGAATTTTTAGGTCTTGAAAGTTGCAGAAAGGGTGGGAACAAGCTGATTTTGTAAAACTACTATTTGGGTAGCTCATTTTGGTGAAGATGAGAGTTGGTGTGGTTTCCACATATGGATGTTTCATAATATATAGAAACCACGAATGTTACATATAAGTTTAGGGGATTACAATTAGTGGTCACATTCCATAGTTGAGATGTTCTTGAGTGGTATTGAGGCTCAAAGATAAAGATAGGAAACAAATGTTTGGTGAAGGATATGAGCAGCAAATGTGGGAATAAGTTGAGTTTGTAAAAAAAATTCTGGGTATCTAAGTTTGGTGAAGAGGAAATTTGGTGTGGTTTTAACATATGGATGTGCTATTTATTTTTTACACCCCCTGTGAAATGGACAACTTAGTATGTCTAAACATCGGTAGTTGATGCAAACAGGGAAATACTTTTGCAATATGTATCATAGCTTGTGTTTTAGCTTGGCCAAGTTGGTTATAACTTGTGACAAGATGGCTCACCATGATGAATATTGGAGTTGGAAGTTGAGCTTATCAAAAGATTAGTTAGTTTGATGATGGGTTAGTCAGATGGGTGTCTTGGCTAGCTTTTATGGTGGCTCGGGTTAGATAGGTTATGATTGGTCAGATGGATGCTATATGGAGAGGTTGGTCAGAAAATATAGACATCTTATAACCCCTCAGGGTTTGATGGCCAACACAAATGTTTGGATTATAGTTATATGACATGGTTGGATGGTGTATGAATAGGTTGGTTGGCTCGTCGGTTTGTCGGTAAAGATGGATGGATGGGTAGTTTGTCATATGGGCAAAGATATAAGTAATCCAATCTCGATATTGTTGGATGACAAAGAGGATGAATGAGTTACAAGGCAGATGAGGGTAGGTGAATGAATTACATCCTAACAACTAGGATTAATGATGAATGGCACCCATAACCACCCATGTAGGAAAAGTAACAAAGTAAAGGGTTACCAAGACCTCTTTAATGCATCTTGCTAGTTGGTGACCCAAATTGCCTATATATTGTAAAATTTACCTCACTTTGAGGGAGATCTTTCCAAAAAGGCAACTGGTACCTATGATGATTTCTATGTTAGAAGGTACAAATGTTGACATGTGATTTTTCTTAAGACGGTGTACTCTTATGAATTTGGAAATCATGTTTGTAGTAGAAAATAATTCATCTGTTGAACAGGTACATTCTGTCATGTTTTTGCTGAATTTAATGGAGCAATCCACCTCCTTATGCAGAATTAATTCACTACTTGAATTGAGAAATTTGGTTTCTATTTTCATAAATTCTTCTTTCATAACAACATTACCTTGGATCAATTCCATTGATCCAAGGTATGCTTTTAATTCATGACTTTGTGGTCATAATGACCAAGTCAGATAGATCAGGTGATCTCTGGATTCTGACTGTGCTAAGGAAAGGATGAAGTCTTCAGATCCTACTATATATTTGAATTTCGATGTCATGGATGGTTCTTCTTTTGTTAGCAATGTAATGCTTTCTTTGATCGGGAACCTATTATAACTATGTTTTAATGTTAGTAACTATAGCCTAAAGCTAAGTCTAACCTATGTCTCTATGATCTTTTGTTAATTAGAATGTTAAGACTTTAACTAAAGACCTACCTATGGACCTATGTTGATTTCCTAAATTAATGTTAACCTAACTATGGGAATGGCTAACCTAAGGGGGCCTAAGGGATGACATGGAAATTGGGTTGGTCGGTGGCATCATTTTCTAGACATTTAATTGTGAGTTAAGGTAGTCTTATCCTTTGGTGCTGCCAACTTTGGCATGGGCATGAGAAAATATAGGGAAGGCTGAGTTGGCACCTCCACCGAGTTTGGTTGCATGAAAAATTTAAATTTAGTCATCGCTAAATATGGAGATGGCGGTGGCATGGAAATTGAGGGAACTGACAGTCCTTTGCATTTAATGTTTTTGAATTTGGAAAAAACTACCTAGGAAGGTGCATGAGGGGTTTTGGTTGTTTTGATCTTTTGTTGTTTTGAGCTTGGGCTCTACATGATGTTGTTTCAGTTCTTCAAACCTCCAGTTTGATTCTTGCATGACTATTATTATTGCATAGCATAGAGCTATTAATGGACACTGTGAAAACTATAAAAAGAAAGGGGAAGTGTTGAAAGTTCTATTGACATTTCATGGAGAGGAAGAAGCTATTGAAGTTCTTCTTGGAGATCTTCTATGAATCAGTGAAGGAGAAGCTCTATCAGGCATGATAGGCTCTACCCATTAAGTTGTTTTTCTTTTACTTAAATGATTCATTAAAAGAACTCTGCTCTTGGGAATAATCTAGTTTTTGCATGGTTGATTAGATCATCTCTGCATGTGATTTTTGGTGTTGTTTTATGTGAATGCTTTTTGAACTCCACTTGTATGAGGAAAAGTGTGATCTGGGTGTTCATTCTTCTTGATTTGATTTGTTGGGTTATGCTTTACTCCTTCTGCATGAGCCTGAGATGAAGTCAAAACTATTAGTAATCTTGTTTGAGCTGTGTTAAACTTGTAAGTAACTCAGTTGCTTAAATTTGTGGAACTTGTTCTAAGAGATCTTGTCTCACCACTGTGAGAACACTTCAGAGGATAAACTGTTTGAATATCTTGACTGTTGTTTGATCTTGCATGAATCTCTTTTTATGGGAATAAACTTCTATGACTCTGGCTTTAGCATATTCTTTTGGGTTCTGATAGAATGATCAAAATTTGAGAATGTGTATGATTTCTTATCACTTTAGTGATTGTGATTATGGGTTTTGTTTTTAATCTCACTGTTGCAGTCATCTGCTCCAATGGTTATTGAGGAAAGTTAAATTGTTGGGTTTTTCTTGGAAAGTGTTTAACATTTCATGGACTTGTTAGTTCTTTCGGCTATTATTAAAAGTCTGCAATATTTACTTTTTCACTCTTTCATGAAATTGTTTGTTTCACTAAGCCTGACTATTGGAACCCATGAGGAAAGTGTTACTCAGTTTTCTACTCTGTAGAGTTTTTGGGTAACTAATGAAAATTATGGCATTTGATGCTAAGAGGGGAAAAACTCCCTTGGGTATTGGTTTACTATTTTTTAGTTGTTGTTGTCATTTGATCTTCTGGGTAGTTCTATGGACATTGTTTTTAGTTAGCTTGTTTCTTGGCCTTGGGCCATCAAACTCATTTTCAGTTCTTTTACAAACTAAGGCTAATGTATCTCTGTGAAAAAGGAATGTGTACTCTGGGCTTAGATATATCATTATGCTCACATATTTTCTTCAAGGATCTGAGTTTTATGAGTCTGTTTTAGACTTATCCTTCTGTCATCTTTTTCATTCCTTTCTGAGTACTTGGGGGAAAGAATTACTTGTTGTCTTTGTGGATATTGAAGCTATCAATACCGTATCCTTGAATTTTGATGGGTAATGGAATGATTGTTTTCATCATTCTTTCTTCTCCTGGTTGTGTTACATTCAATTTGATCCCTGATTAGTTCTTTGTTTGGGATTTTGGTATGGGATAGTAGAGACTGAGCTTGTCAATAATTGTTCTTGGTTATCTAATGGTCTCTTCCTAATCATGCTTAGAACTATGAGGAAGTAATCTCTCTCTCTCTCTCTCTCTTTTCCTTTAATCTTCTTTCTTCTTTAAAATAGATGAAGGTGTTGTCCTTCTTTGGTCTATTTCATTATTCAAACTCCTGGACCTATTTGGTAAGATTGAGTTTAGGTTGTGCTAGGGCAGTATAGCTGAAGTAGAGAATAATTGGATGGATTATTGCATTTGGTTGGAAATATTTTGAGTAAATATTTGTGTTTAGTAGAAAATATTTGGATGGTTGATTGAGTTGAAGCTGATTGTTAAACCTTACCATTCTACTCTCTTGACTTAATGATGGTAATGTTGTATCTTTTAGGGATTGAGTGTAGTCCCAATTGCATGCTAATTTGATCTTACCCTCTGATGAGGTCTGTTTTAGTTGCTGGAATTTAACTTAAATTGGATTCTAATTCTGAGTTTGAGTATTAGGATACTCAAATCAGAGACACATTTTAAGTTATGTTGTTTGGATCATCCTAAACTTATTCTTATGTTTTTAATTTTGATTATTGGCATCTCAGATTTTAGGATGAATTTAGGTGAATGAAATATCAAGATGGAAGTATGTTGTTTTCATCTACTACTGAACTATGCCTAAAAGATAGTTAGGATAGTTATATTCTTATGTTAAATAGGTTTAACTGAGAAGGGAAAACATTTAAATTAATTTATGAAAATAATATTGGGATTGTGATGAAATGCTACTTATCTGAATTACTGTTTTAATTATTTGATAAAAGACAATAGTATAGAAGGTTGAAGTTGTTTATATCATGACCTATTCTTACTTTTGTTATGGTTTATCACTTTTTCTCTCTCTTTTATTTGAGTATGGTAACTCCTTTTGGCTATGTCTTTCTGAATTTCTCAGGACTGTTTCATAACAACAAAGTTCTTTTTATGAAATAGTTAGCTAAAAGCACGTCATTTTAATGTTTAGTGCTTATCATGCTCAATTTAATGAATAGACCTATGCTAGCAATTTTGCAGATGGACTTCGTAAGTGATGAAAGGAGAAAATATTTATAGGAAGTTACATTTGTTTATCAAAGAGACTGGATCTTTTTATGATGAAATATGGTTCATTACTGAAATGTATTTGATGGAAAAGAAAGTTGTACTTGAAATTGATCTTGTTATTGTTGTTTGACATTAGGAATGTCTGAAGTGTTTGGACTTGAAAATGTATGAATCCTCTTGATGAATAAAAGATATGTGAAATTTATTATACTTGATGTATTTCCTTTTTGGGTATTCAGTGAATGTGTTAAATTTCTCTATTTTTCTATCAGTAACATACTCTTATGGTTTGGAATAGATTAAATAGAGATCAGGGGTGCTAGATGTGCTACCCTCTCTAGTGAAAATGCAACTTAATAAGTTGTCATTCTTGCATTGTTATCCAACTATAACACTATGACTATGTTTAATTCAAATGTTTGAATGAGAATAAAACTTGATGTTAATTTACAATGTACTATGAGGTTTTAAATGAACATTAACCCTCTATAAGGAAAAAGGGAAGACAACTACCATGTAATTAATCATAGACTTGTCTTAAGACCTTTTGGGAATGAATCTGAATGTTATCTTTGGATAGTGGAAGGTGTGCTTCCTCTTGAAGAATTCCTTAACCAGAATAGGAATGTAGGAAAGGAAAATAAATGGGATTAGACTTCATTCCATTGAAGTCTAATATAAAAATAACTTACTCAGAACTTATGTAAGCTAAGGCTTGGGTAAGTAAGTAAGAAAACATCTCTTTAATGTGTGTTGGATCTGTTATGTAAAACATAAATCAGAATGTTAATGGTATAAAAACATAACTTATGAAATGGTTAGGGAGAAGATGTATCTGCATACCTACTTCTATTTGTAGTTTTAACTTGTAACCCTAATGGTCAATGAACCTAGCTGCTCATTGGGCTTACTGCAATTAATCCTTAATGAGATAATTAATAAGTCATTAACTTTCTATCTAAGGTATGTTTTCCAGATGAGGAAACCTCAGATGGATGTTGACACATGCCAACTTCAATGCAGTACCTTTGGGAAGACTAGGGTCTTCATGAGGATACTATGTTGCAGTTGACATGTTTCAACACCCTTTCGAGTTTATTCATCTAGACTAACATAAATTTTGACTTGATCACAGTTCTTCCCTAGGTAGAGATAGGGGCATGACCTAGTGTCGAGGTCAACTCACATTGACTTAGGATAAATAGACATGCCCAATCACATAAGTCAATTGAGTATGTCTAAATACCCTTAGTCACCATAAGCAGTCCTCCACACTAGGCCATGTTGCTAACCTTGGCTAGGGTTAAACCTTGAACAAGTGGACTGACAGAAGTCAATGAAGACCATTCTAGATAACAGATCAAGTGGGGTGAAGGACGTATTCCATTTGACGAGTATGTCATCTAGGAATATAAACAGAATAAAACATGAACAATATGTTTAAAATCTTTGGCCAAAGTATTGAAAGTTGTTGGTTGCGTTGTCCTATGTCACCTAGTTTAAGAAGTGGGATTTCAGATGAATATCGGTAACAGATACTCAGATAGGCCTCTTAAATAGAACACTTGATACCTTTAAAAGGGTAAAAGAACCAAGTATACATGGTATACACATGATAAAGTTAACATGAGAGATCGGTATGATAATGAGTCATGAAATGAGAGATCAGTGTTTCACCAAGTCATTTATAGTTGCATATGGTATTCTATTATGAGATTGATTGGATTTGAATGTGTGTTCTAAATTATGTTAATTTAGAATAGAGAACATTATGCAAAAAAAATCCCTTGTTTCTAAAGTCTTAAAATGGGAATGTTACATCTTGGTATCAGAGCTGAAGGTTGTAGCTCTTGGACCTATTGTGTCCATAATCTGATAAAAACTTAAATTTTCTTGTTAACAGAAAATGGTTAGAATGAGAGGAAATGCTGCAAACAACCCACCACCAGGTGGAGAAGCAACTACTACCCAAAAACTTGATGAGATCCTTGCTTCCCTGTTGGACACAAGAGATCATCTGGATGTATTAGAACAACAAGTAATGGGAAATGAGGAGGATGAAGAAGATGTTGGTAATAACAATCAACCACCTCCTGTGGACAACACCAATATGGGGAATTTGGGTGTTGATAACAATAATGTTGCCAATGCTAATGCAAATGCACCCAATCATCCTGAGAATAAAAAGGTAAGATTGGCAGCTGAACTCACTAATGATATAAAAAGGATAAGTCCACCCAAGTTTGATGGCACTACACTAGGAGATGGAGCTGAGAACTGGCTCAATGAAATGGAGAAGTACTTTGCTATAAGGAACTTCTCAGAGGAAACTAAAGCAATATGGGGAGCTTATCAACTTTCCCATGAGGCATCTTCTTGGTGGGACAGCCATAAGGCTGAGTTAAACATTGATGAAACAAACATCACTTGGGATCAATTTAAAAATTATTTTAGGCAACGATGGCTGCCACAACTTTACTATGATCAGAAAATGACTGAATTTCAGAACTTAGCTCAAGGAAAGTTAACTGTAACGGAGTACTGGGAGAAGTTTACTAAGCTCCTTAAGTACATACCTCAGTATCAAACTGACGAGAAGTTCAGGATACATAAATTCATTATGGGATTAAATCCCATTATAGGTGGTGAAGTAGATGTTCACAACCCAACCACTATGGAAGGGGTTGTTGAAAAATCCATAAGGCAGGAGCAGAAATTGAAAGCAATCTCTTCCCATAAGGAGGAAATCAGAAAGAAAGTTCCTAATTCTTCTTCATCCCTTGCACCCAAAAAGGGACCATGGAAAAATTTTGGCATGAAAAACAAATTTGCTGCTGATAATAACAAGAAATTTACAACAAATAAACCTGTTGTTAATGTACAAAACAACTTTTTCAAGAACAATAATAACAGACAAAAGTCCTATGGAGGACAAAATGATAACTTTAAGGCTGGAAATAAATTTGAGCCTAAGAAAGGACCTGTAGGAGGCTGCTACAATTGTGGCAAAGATCATTATGCAAATCAGTGTCCTCTAAGGAAGGATGACCGTAATCAACAACATAAGATACATGTTGCAGTAGCTGACAAACAAGATGAAAAGTAAGTTACACCTATAGAAGTGCCAGGTAAGTTATTTGGTATACCTGTTACTATAATTTTTGATATTGGAGCTACTGAATGCTTTATTTCTACTAAATTAGCTTCAAAATTAAAAATAAAAGATAGAAAAATGGATAAATCATGGGTTGTACATTATGGAAATAATGTTGTCCACACAGTTAGTATGTGTCTTTTTGGAGCAGTCCTTGACTTGCCTAGTTTTTCCACTGAAGTTGATCTTTACGTTGCTCCTTTGGGGTCTTATGATGTAATCATAGGTGTTAACTAGCTTGTTGAACATAAGGAAAAGGTTGATTGTTTTGAAAAACATATTAGTTTTCTGGATGACCTGTAGAAAACAACAGACATTCAGGGGGTAAAACGTGAGATTTCAGTTAGGAAATTGTCAGCCATGCAGCTTAAAAAGGCCAAAAACAAAGGTTGCATTTTGTATGCAGTAAAAATTTCTGAAACAACTGAAGGGGATAGTGACTTCTTGGAAAGATACCCACTGTTACGAAATTTCAGCGATGTGTTTCCAGAAGAACTACCCGGTCTTCCACCCAAATGGGAGTTTGATTTCATGATTGAGATCAAGCCAGGAACCAAACCTATTTCCAAGGCACCATATCAAATGACTACCATTGAATTGGTAGAGCTTAAGGCACAGTTACAAGAACTATTTTCTAAAGGTTTGATAAGACCAAGTGTCTCACCTTGGGGAGCACTGTAATTTTTGTGAAAAAGAAAGATGGAACACTTAGATTGTGCATTGATTATAGGATGTTAAACAAGGAAACAATCAAAAATAGATATCCACTTCCTAGAATTGATGATCTATTTGATCAGATGTGTGGTGCATCAGTATATTCTAAGATAGATCTTCGATCTGGATATCATCAGTTAAGAATCAAGGATGAAGATATTCATAAAACAACTTTTAGGACAAGGTACAAACATTATGAATTCACAGTTTTACCTTTTGGTTTGACAAATGCACCTGTAAATTTTATGAATTTAATGAATAATATTTTTCAAGAATACTTGGAAAAATTTGTGCTTGTATTCTTGGATGATATTCTCATATATTCTAAAAGCATTGATGAGCATCATGAGCATTTGAAGATAGTTCTGGAAATCTTAAGAAAGAGAAGATTGTATGGTAAGTTGTCCAAATGTTCTTTCTACGAGATGGAAGTGCACTATCTGGGACATGTCATAAGTAAAGATGGAATAGTTGTAGATCCATAAAAAATTGTTGCAATAACTGAGTGGCCTGCACCTAAGAATGTACATGAAGTTAGAAGCTTCATGGGTCTTGTTGGTTACTATAGAAAGTTTGTTAAATACTTTTCAAAGGTCACTGCACCAAAAAATTTGTTATAAAAGAAAGATAAGAAATTTGTGTGGAGTGAAAAATGTGAATCTGCATTTAAGACTCTAAAGAATCAACTTACATCTGCACCTATTTTGGTTGTACCTGATCCAAATGGAGACTTTACTGTAGTAACAGATGCTTCTAGGGAAGGGCTTGGAGGTATTTTATTGCAAAATGAGCATGTTATAGCATATGAAAGTAGAAAACTCAAGTTACATGAAATGAACTATGCTCTCCATGACCTAGAGCTTGCTGCCATTGTTCAAGAACTTCAAGTATGAAGGCATTATCTTTTGGGAAGACCTTTTGAATTAAAGACTAATCATCTTGGGCTGAAGTATATTTTCACTCAGCCAAATCTGAATGCAAGACAATGAAGGTGGTTAGAATTTCTATCTCAGTTTGATTTTGACATAAGTTATATAAAAGGCAAAGAAAACAGAGTGGCAGATGCACTAAGTCATAGGAAACATATTTCTGCACTTATAACGTTGAGAACTCAGTTTAAGGATGAAGTAAAAAGTGTTATGGAATCTGATTCTTATTTTCAGCAAGTAAAAACAACACTTGCTGCAGATCCAAATGATGTGAGATATAGAGGTTTTCACTTTGATGACAAAGGAATCTTGAGATATGATAATAGAGTATATATACCTTTGGGAAATGAGTTAAGAAGGAAATTGTTAACTGAATTTCATAATTCACCTTTTTCAAGACATCCTGGCATTACAAAAATGCTTGCTGATATAAAACAACAATATTTTTGGAAAGGGATGAAAAAAGACGTAATTGATTTTGTGACACACTGCTTAGAATGTCAGCGTGTTAAGGCTGAACATATGCATCCAGCTGGTTTACTGTACCCTCATAGCATACCTCAGTATAAATGGAAAGTAATTAGCATGGATTTTGTTCAAGGGCTGCCTATGTCAAGAAATAAGCATGATGTTATTCTTGTTGTTGTGGATAAACTAACAAAAGTGGCACATTTTATTGTTGGTAATCTTAAGGATGATTCACCTATTTTAGCAAAAATATTTGTGCATGAAATTTTCAGATTGCATGGAGTACCTGAATTGATCATATCAGATAGAGATCCAAGAATGACATCTAGATTTTGGAAAACACTTAATGCAGCCTTAGGAACTAAACTAAATTTTAGTTCAACATACCATCCAGAAATGGATGGGTAGACTGAAAGAGTTAATCAAGTTTTGGAAGATATGTTACGAATGTATTGCATGGATCAATAGTACAAATGGGAAGAGTACCTTCCATTAGTTGAATTTTCTTATAATAACATGTATCACGCCTCTCTAAAAATGGCACCTTTCGAAGCATTATATGGAAGGAAATGCAGAACTCCAGTAAGTTGGGATAACATAGAGGACAAGAGAGGTAATTGGACCTGAGATCCTTACTGAAATGGAACAACAAGTTAAAATGATTCATGAATGTTTAAAGGAAGCAACATTAAAAAGGGTTGACAAGAAATTTGAACTTGGTGAGAAGGTATTTTTACGGGTTAAACCGAAAAAGAGTTCTATAACTTTTGGCAAGGCTGCCAAGTTATCACCTCGTTATGTGGGACCCTTTGAAATTGTTGAAATAATCAACCCTGTAGCTTATCGTTTAGCATGAATGCATGATGTTTTCCATATTTCTTTACTTAAGAAATATGTTTCAGATTTATCACATGTGTTAAATTGGAATTCCTTGCAGGTCCAAGACCCAAGAATAATCATGGTTAAACCCATTTGAGTGCTGGAAACTCACCAGTTTCACTTAAGAAATCATGAAATAAGTCAATGCAAGGTCTAGTGGGACCAGTTTAACGAAGAAAGTGCAACCTGGGAAAACCTCGAAGACATGAAAATTGATTTTCCACATTTATTTGAGGAGAATTGATTCTGTTGATTGATAAAACTTGAAGATTTTATTCTTAGCATATCAATAAACCTACCAGTTTTGGGTAGATACTAAATTCTTTAGTATTGAAACAACTATTTTAATGCTGAATAATTATGAAAATTTGAATTTCTCAAATCTGGTTCTGTTATGAACTTATGAATGAAAGAATTATATTTTGGTTATATTCTTGATTGAATTTATTTTTACTAAGTTAATCATCAGGATGATGATGCTTTTTAGGAGGGAGGTATGTAATGCCTCCAATATGACAGTACCTATGATGACTTCTACTTTAGAAGGGAAAAATTTTAACAGGTGATTTTTTCTTAAGACAATGTACTCTTATGACTTTGGAAATCATGTTTGTAGTAGAAAATAATTCATCTATTGAATAGGTACATTCTGTCATGTTTTTGTTAATTTAATGGAGAAATCCACCTCCTTATGTAAAATTAATTCACTACTTGAATTGAGAAATTTGGTTTCTGTTTTCATAAATTCTTCTTTCAAATAACATTACCTTGGATCAATTTCATTGATCCAAGGTATGCTTTTAATTCATGACTTTGTGGTCATAATGACCAAGTAAGATAGATCAGGTGATCTGTGGATTCTAACTTTGCTAAGGAAAGGAATGAAGTCTTTAGATCCTACTTGTATATTTGAATTTTAATGTCATGGTTGGTTCTTTTTTGTTAGCATGCAATGCTTGCTTTGATTGGAACCTATTATAACTATTTTTAATGTTAGTGACTATAGCTTAAAGCTAATTCTAACCTATGCCTTTATGATATTTTGTTAATTAGAATGTTATGAATTTAACTAAAGACCTACATATGGACCTATGTTGATTTCCTAAACTAATGTTAACCTAACTATGGGAATGGCTAACCTAAGGGGCCTAAGGATGACATGGAAATTGGGTTGGTCGGTGGCATCATTTTCTAGACATTTATTTTGAGTTAAGGTAGTTTTATCCTTTGGTGCTGCCAACTTTGGCATGGGCAAGAGAAAATATTTTTTCTAGGGAAGGTCATGAGTTGGCACCTCCACGAGTTTGGTTGCATGCAAAATTTAAATTTAGTCATTGCCAAATATGGAGATGGCGGTGGTGGGAAATGGAGGGAACTGACAGTCCTACATGTATTTAATGTTTTTGGAAATTGGCAAAAACTACCTAGGAAGGTGCATGAGGGGATTTTGTTTTTTGATCTTTTGTTGTTTCAAGCTTGTTTACATGATGTTGTTTCAGTTCTCTTTAATCTCCAGTTTGATTCTTGCATGAATGTTATTGCTTAATAGCATATAAGCTATTAATGGGAATTGTGAAAACTATAAAAAGAAAGGTGGAAGTGTTGAAATTTTTATTGAATTTTCATGGAAGGAAGAAGCTATTGAATGTTCTTCCTGGAGATCTTCTGCTTCAGTGAAGGAGAAGATCTATCAGGCATGATAGGCTCTACCCATTAAGTTTTTTTGATTTTACTTAAATTATTCATTAAAATAACTCTTCTCTTGGAAATAATCTAGTTTTTGAATTGTTGATTAGATCATCTTTGCATGTGATTTTTGGTGTTGTTTACTCATATGTGAATATTTTTTTGAACTCCACTTGTATAAGTAGAAAATATTGATCTTATTGAGTCTTCTTGATTTGATTGTTGGGTTATGCTTTACTCTTTCTGCATGATCCTGAGATGAAGTCAAAACTATTAGTAATCTTGTTTGAGTTGTGTTAAACATGTAAGTAACTTGGTTTCTAAAATTTTATCTTACCCTCTAATGATGTCTGTTTTAGTGAATGGACTTTAGCTTAAATTGCATTCTAATTTTGAATTTTAGTATTAGGATATTTTAATGAGAGGCACATTTTAGGTTATGATGTTTGGATCATCCTAAACTTATTCTTATGTTTTTAATTTTTTATTTGGCATCTCATATTTTAGGATGAATTTAGGTGAATGAATGTCAAGATGGAAGTATTGTTTTTATCTACTGTTGAACTATGGCTAAAAGATAGTTAGGATAGTTATCTTCTTATGTTAAATAGGTTTAACTAAGAAGGGAAACATGTAAAGTAATGTATGAAAATAATATTAGGATTGTGATGAAATGTTACTTATCTGAATTATTGTTTTAATTCTTTTGATAAAAGAAAATAGTATGGAAGTTGAAGTTGTTTATATTATGACCTATTCTTACTTTTTTTATGGTTTATCACTTTTTCTCTCTCTTTTATTTGAGTATGGTAACTCCTTTTGGCTATGTATTTCTTAATCGCTTAGGATTGTTTCATAACAGTAGAGTTCTTTTTATGAAACAGTTAGCTAAAAGCACATTGTTTTAATGTTTAGTGCTTATCATGCTCAGTTCAATGAACTGACCCGTGCTAGCAATTTTGTAGATGGACTTCGTAAGTGATGAAAGGAGAAAAGATTTATAGGAAATTACATTTTTTATTAAAGAGACTGGATCTTTTTATGATGAAATATGGTTCATTACTTGAAATGTATTTGATGGAAAAATAAATTTGTACTTGTAATTGATCTTGTTATTGTTGTTTGACATTAGAAATGTCTGAAGTGTTTGGACTTATAATGTATGAATCCTCTTGATGAATGAAATATATGTGAAATTTATTGTACTTGATGTGTAATCCTTTTTGGGCATTATGTAAATGGAAATGTTAAGTATTTCTCTATTTTTCTATCAGTAACATACTCTTAGGATTTGGAATAGATTAAATAGAGATCAGGGGTGCTAGATGTACTACCCTCTCTAGTGAAAATGCAACTTACTAAGTTGTCATTCTTGCATTATTATCCAACTATAACACTATGACTATGTTTAATTCAAATGTTTGAATGAAGATAAAACTTGATGTTAATTTATAATGGACTATGAGGTTTTAAATGAACATCAACCCTCTATAAGGAAAAAGGAAGACAACTACCATGTAATTAATCATAGACTTGTCTTAAGACCTTTTGGGAATGAATCTGAATGTTATCTTTGGATAGTGGAAGGTGTGCTTCCTCTTGAAGAATTCCTTAACCAGAATAGGAATGTAGGAAAGGAAAATAAATGGGATTAGACTTCATTCCATTGAAGTCTAATATAAAAATAACTTACTCAGAACTTACGTAAGCTAAGGCATGGGTAAGTAAGTAAGAAAACATCTCTTTAATCTGTGTTGGATTTGTTATGTAAAACATAAATATGAATGTTAATGGTATAAAAATATAACTTATGAAATGGTTAGGGAGAAAATGTATATGCATACCTACTTCTATTTGCATCTTTAACTTGATACCCTAATTTTCAATGAACTTAGTTGTTCGGTAGGGTTAATGCAATCAATCCTTAATTAGGTTAGTAATAAATCATTAAATTTATATATAAGGTATCTTTTGTCCAGATGAGGAAACCTTAGATAGATGTTGACACATGTCAATCTACAGTGTAGTACCTTCAGGGAAGACTAGGGTCTTCACAAGGATACTATGTTGTAGTTGACATGTTTCAACACCCTTTCGAGTTTATTCATCTAGACTAACATAAAATCTTACTTGATCACAGTTTTTCCTAGGTAGAGATAGGGTCATGACCTAGTGTCATGGTCAACTCATGTTGACTTAGGATAAATAGACACACCCAATCGACAAAAGTTGGTTGAGTATGTCTAAATACCCTTAGTCACTGTAAGCAGTCCTCCACACTAGGCCATGTTGCTAACCTTGGCTAGGGTTAAACCTTGAACAAGTGGACTAACAGAAGTCAGTGAAGACCATTCTAGATAATAGATCAAGTGAGGTGAAGGACGTATTCCATTTGACAAGTATGTCATCTAGGAATATAAACATGAACAGTATGTTTAAAATATTTGGCCAAAGTATCGTAAGTTATTGGTTGCATTGTCCTATGTTACCTAGTTTAAGAAGCAGGGATTTCAGATGAATATCAGTAATAGATACTCAGATAGGCCTCTTAAATAGAACACTTGATACCTTTAAAATAATAAAATAACCAAGTATACATGGTATACACATGATAAATTTAACATGAGAGATCAGTATGACACCGAGTCATGAAATGAGAGATCAGTGTTTCACCAAGTCATTTATAGTTGCATATAGGTTTTCTGTTATGAGATTGATTGGCTATGAATTTGTGTTATAAATTATGTTAATTTAGAATAGAGAACATTATGAAGAAAAAAAAAAATTCCCTTGTTTCTAAAGTCTTAAAATGGGAATGTTATTCCTAGTGCATCACTTTCCCTCATAGTAGTTTTATTTCATGCAAATTTCTATCCCCATCTCCTTGGAAAATATTAGAATAGGATTAGTTTATCTTGCCATTCTCTACTCTTCGGAGAAGTTGACACTAGAGAGGGAGAATCCATATTTCTCCAGATGAGTATCCTACTTGTAAGATCCCATACTATAGGATAATCTCATTTTATACAAGTTGTGTTGGTTGCCTCGTACACATAGTCATAAACAATCAGGGGTGCTATAATTTTGTACTAACAATGTTGGCACACCCACTACGAAAGAAGTCAATATTTTCACTTTTTATCAAGACTGGGTGTGTCTTGGTGATTTTCTAGACTTTAGAGGCTATACAACAACACATATAGTGACTCCATCATTCAAATCCAGCAGTTTTAGCATCCCAATTTTATCAAGTTCATGAGAAGAGTACAAACTCAGTCTAGAGCAAGAGAAGAAGGTATTTTTAAATACTTGCAATTATCTCCAAGAAGAGGAAGAAGGGGAAGAAGAGCTCAAATATCTCCATCTCCCTCAAATAGAATATTATCCACACCTCCATATAGTAGACCTTTTCTTTAATCGACTAGAGTTCTCAGGCCACTCAGGATGGCTCATCAACAACCACCAAACCCCTCCTATGCAAATTTCATGGGCAGCAATCCACTTACCCTTAATGTACAAAATATGGTCATGATACCAGCATTAAAGAATATCCCATACTTCACTGGAGAAAATCACACAAATCCCATTGACCATAGTCAATACATTGCAATTTTCTATGTCATACATGAGATTGTTGAGATGGATGCTGTAGTCAAGTTGTTGGATTCTTCTTTCAAGGGAAAAATGTTGGAGTGGTTTAGAGGCTTAGGAGTAGAATCAATTCGGAATTAGGATCAATTGTTCACATACCTCTACGGTCAGTTTGGGGTGAGGGCCAAAAACTTATCCCCTTTGAATCAGATGACTACAATCAAAAGGGCAACTAAGAGTGTTGTTGCTAATTAATGCCTTAGAACAATATTATTGTTATTGGCTTAAGCTTGTAAGCACTAAGTCAATAAGTCTCACAAGTATTGTGAATGACTTACGGGTCAAAAGTCTCTTCTTTGTGATATACATTTCTGCAAATCAATCTTGAGCCATGACATCACTTAGGCCTAGTCTTTATGTTTCTAAAATTATTATACATATTTGCGAGATAATGTATCATTGTGACAACTTTAGAAGGTGATGTGATTTAAACATCAGAGTCGAGTGGAGGGATTCACTTAACCCATATTATTGATTAATCACTTTGTAGATTGGTTGACATGAGCTTGTAAATTTGGGGTCGAGATGTTAATTTTGGGACCTTTGAATTATTGAAAATTTAGTGTGTGATTTTTAGGTAATCCTTTTGAGATGCCAGAGTTAGTTGAACAACGATTTAATGACCGTAAAATGGTATAACCAAACCACTATGTGTAAGATCATTGATAACTTAAAGTAGGTCATAGACCTTAAGAGACATGCCAACATATTTAAAATTATGTAATGTAACTCCTATGGACTTCAGGGAATTATGGGGCATTTAAATAATAATTTTAAGGCCATGCATGTTTTATAACGTTGGTTTTATATTATATTGTAATTCATTCTCTCCAAAGGTTATTCGACCTATGTTATAGAAAGTAATTAAGTGAATGATATTTAGCTAATTTCATGGAAAAAGGTAAATGAGGATTTTAAACTGCAGATAGCCCACCAATTTTGGAGGAGAGTTGAAGGGTGGTGGTAGTTGGATGAGTAACTGGTGTGGTACTCCAGCATTTAACACCATTAAATTATGCATTTAATATTTATGGAAATCCGTAAAGCTCCCTAAGGAAGTGAATTACATGCAACTTCTTCATTTGGTTTTGTTGATGAAATTGGGGGAAAAACTCCACTTATGGTATCTGTGCATGGCGAGTAAACTATGAGTTCATATCACTATTTTAAGAAGAGGAAGTTTGATTTTATGGGTAAATTTATAAATCGGGAGACACCATTTTATGACTGTGAAGAAGGATTGAATTGTTGGCTGGTTCGAGGTGGATAGTTTGAATCCATAAACTCTGCTACTCGTGTAACACTTGCTGGAGAAAATCTTGAAGGATTTAGGAATCAATTTTGCAGGAAAGAAACATTCTTTATCCCCTTTATCTTTTTAATTCATCAGAGGTTAGAGTTAATACATATTTGCAATTTTTTAAAGTTAAGATTAATTGGGTATGTGATGGTTGGAGGTTGTTGTTTTTATACTCTATATTTCTGTGAAAAGAAATGGTAAAATGGTATGACTGTTAAACCTGGGTATTTAATATTGTTGCTATCTTTTAGATTGCTCAAATCGTGTTTACTTATTAAGGTTATGAAAGAGCAATTTTGGTTGCATTTTTTCCAGGAGGTTGACCCAGATAATAATGATTTTTTGTGTAAATAATAGAATGTTATAAAAAAACCATCAAATTTGGGTGTATGGGTTTCCTTTTACCCGACTGAAATCTGGGTATATGGATCTATTAATTAAACCTATTTTGGATACTGGTGTTTATTACTTTCACTTCTATTATATGTGTAACAACCAGAAAAAGGAGGTATATTTGGGCATGAGCCTAGGCATATCTGGTGATATCCTGTTGGTATTTCTATCTCATGCATAGGATAATTTATAGACTCATTCTTCCATCGATTGGACTGAGAAAAGAGCAGGATTGCCATGGGGCTTAGGATTTTCTAGTTTACCCATCGTAATCTTTTACCATTAGTGGGTCTGTGAGAAAATTACATTTACCACTCCCTCCTTGTAAAATAAACCTGGGCATAAACCTTTCTGGAAAATCTCAGTTTGAATGACGTGTTAATAAACTTTCAACGCTTCTTGTTATCCTTGTCTGATATGTGGATTCTTGTAACTCCTAGGAAAATTTATTGGGAAATAGTTGGGGTTACTCCTATTTTTGTAGTAGCTAGAACACAATAGATGGCTGAGTTACAGAAGTATCTCATGTTGTCATCATTTAGCCTCGTGAAGGTTGTAATCTCAATAGGAATGTTCCTTTCCTTAGGATATAGGAATTGCCTTTTGTTGATATAATTGAATGTTGATTTTGTGGAACCTTCAGCTCAATCCAAATTTTAAGAATTCAATTAATTGCTCTCTTAAGTGGTTGTCTAAACCAGTTTGAATTGACACTGGAGAACAACAAATGAAATTGGGAATTAGGTTTCAAAGGACTGAGGCTAATTTAGCTTACGCCGGGTATGGCACACCAATTCTTTCTCCTCCAAGAACTCTTGATGGATAAAGATTGGAAAAAGGATGGATTGTATCATTTTGATAAGGAAGGCTGAAAATCCTTATTGAAACCAAAGGGTCTTGGTTGGTTGGCACCTCAGATATGTTTCTTAAGTATTGTTGCTCCATTTATATGGCGCAAAGGTGGAACTAAAACTTAGTTTTGTTCCCATTTCTTTAAACCAACCTTCACTGCAAATTTTAATATTAATATTATGTGAAGTTTATGTAACTGATTGAATCTCTATAGGACAATTAAATCAAGTGTAACATATCTCCATTATTGAGGAGTAATATGTGCTAGTCATTGAGACAAATTCGGGGAGTTTAGACTCTTTACGTATGCATAAATAAGCTTTGGAATGGTTGTGCCTTCAGATTCTTATTACAGCTGAATATAGTAAGACCTAATTCGAGATGATGTGTTTTATTAAAGAAGGTATAATACGGTATAAATAGGCAACAAATTCTATATTGCCTTAACTCCTTTAAGTTACTACGATATGTAACTTGAGATGTATAGATATCATTCCTTCTTAGGATATTAATGGATAATGCAGAATATGTTGTTTTATGTAGTTATGACATATAAACGTCATGTGTATTAACCAGATCTATTTGATGGATATGTTGGTATTGATGAAACTGGTTGGTTTCATTTCCATAGCTTGGATTACCTTGTGTGTCCAAGGTTAATACTTGTTTGAATTGCTTGAGCAACAACAATAGTTGCAGCAATTTCTAGTTATGAATGGGATGGTATAGATACTTACCACGATTTGTAAGAGTTTGATACTCTATATAACCTCTGTGGAATTCGGTTGTAATTATAATAACATGTGGTATTAATTAGTTGATGGTCATTGTTTGACATTAACATATTTACCAGGCATTACTTCAATTTAAATAAGTGAAGTGTTGATGAGACTTTTTCATGGAGGAATACTAAAAAAGGTAAAAAGAGTTGTACTTAATGTTTGCAAAGCAAGTTAATTAAATATGATGTTTGTTGCATTACATGGTTAAATTGTAAGAATGAGATTATTATTGCAGTATATATTCATTCTAACATTTAATGACATAAATTGATAAATGGGATAAAGGACTTTTCTTGCTCAGTTCAGTCGAACTGATCTTGCCTAACCATTGCAGGAAAGTGAGCGAAGATAACAGGCGTAAAGTAAAGAAACACCTTGATTATCTAATTGAACCACATGCTTACTTTTAAAGGATAAAGTGGCAGTCAATTTATGAATTGAGACATTCTTAATTATGTCAAGGAAGTTATTTGTTGCCTTTGAGAAAAGATTTTATTGTAAAAATCTACTGGGTACATTTATGATATATTGTGACATGGTAAAGATTCCATATTTTTGGTCAATAAATACCTGCTTCATATTGTTGAAGAATGTTGATGCCTCTCTGCAATCTCTGTAATAAATTCTACTATGTTGTAGTAGTGTCGGTATAAGAATGGCTTTATACTTATGATATTTTATGAAAATTGGATCATTGGACGATTGTAATGGAGGGCTATTATAACTCTCTGTTTTAGAAATATAACAACTATCTTATGGGCTAGGTGAACCTAGTAAGTTCAATGGATGAGTTGTGAAGTTATAAATTAGTAATATAATGGATAGGTTAATGAATTACACTATGGAGTAGTGTTGATGAATTCTTTAATCTAAACTGATTAACTATGGGAAATTAATATTATTGTTAGCAAGAGGTTGTGATTCCTCACAAGACCAGTTAAAGGTTAAATGCTTGGTAGATGAGAAATCATCTAGGTATGAATCTTGATGTATATGCTTATGTATACATACTTAAGGAATATTCTTTTAGTAAAGTTTGAGTAACTATACTAGAGATAAATTAATATGATGAACCTTCTGGATGATAAGATAAAGTTCAACATATAAGGGTTATGTCTTTAAACTTGTTGATGTTCCTTTTGGGCAGCACTTAAACCTTTAAGGAAATTAAGTTGAAATACTTGTAAAACTAACCCAACTCCCGTAACATGATGGGGAGTTCAACATAATACTTCAAGGTGAAATAATAATGAGAATAGAACACAGATGTTCTTTGATACTTAAGTGAACTGTCTTTCCATAAAATGGGTAAATAAAGTATAAGATCTATCAGATTACCATCATTCAAAATATGATGTGATGAACGTTTATGATGGAGTTACTCCAACTAACAAGATGTAATGAAGATAATTCATTAATAATCAGGTTGAACATAAATGCTAAAAGGACCCATAGGATATGGGATATAGTTGGCATAGAATTGTATGGGAGATGATTAAATCCCATAATACTAAACCTCTATGAAACCATGGGTATGATGCCCAATGCAAATGATGAGATTGTTGATGGGAACATGTAGATTGTGCTCAATTTGAGTACTTGCCATCATATTCACTATGGAAGTTTGGTGTCTACGCTCCTAAAATTGTGAGTTGAAATCAACCATGATTAAGATATGATGGTGTAGTCATATAAAGGATAGCAATGATCTGATAGCTGGAATTAATGGAATGTATTTTGGATGCCAAGGAAAATTGGTATAAGGATCCAAGAAAAATGAATATATTGCCAAGGTGATTATAACCATGCAAATAAACCTAAGTTAGGATTCAAGAATTGTTATAGAAGTTCTCAAGAGTATTGGGAATAGTACTGAAACAAGAACCTTAAAATGAATAAGATTTATATATATAAATAAATCAGACCTGGCTAGTATAAATGCTGAAGTAAAACTGAATAACATGATTCTAATAATATAGCATAAGTGTTATTGAAAGGAGGGTAACGGGAATGACTCCGTATGTCCCTAATGATGAGTGATTATGTAGCTTGCATGATTTCTTATAGGAGTAGAATAACATTAGTGGTTATTACTCCTTGATAATGTAAGGCATTATTTTATTCGTTGAATTTGAATCATTAATAACAACAGATTGGGAATTTAGATCTAAAGATTGATCTATCTTATATCTGGAACAGATAGGAAGAAATGAGTATTTTTGGAACTACATTTAACCTATCGTGATACTATGGGACAAGACTCTAGATACTCTTCACTAAGTGATGAAGACATAGGAACTAGAACAATCTGTCATGTTTAATTTATTAAGATACAATGTTCCATTTTAGGACTCTTGACAGGTCAACTCACTACTGCCATTACGTTGTCATATCCATTTAATGACATTGATTGTTATTTGAATACTACCACATAACAACTATACTGAGTTTCCTTATCAAGATCTTAAAATGTGGTTTGGTATTGCTTAAGTACAAGCTTGTTAAAGTTACAAGGGTAGATGGAACCCCATGGGTTGGTACCCCGATGCCAACATATGATGGCTACAGGAAGGGAAGCAGTCTAGTAATGATGTGAATCATTACAAAGACATTTGCTTTCCCATAGGCATCATAGGATGACATCGAGGTACAACTACATGTAGGTTAATCTGGACTTGTACCTTGTACAAGACTTGTAGCTGTTTACAGCATCAATGACTGCAAATCCATATAACTGAACAAGTGAATAAGGTGAGATGACAGTTTCCAATGGTGAGTGTGCCATCATGGAATTGAGCATGGTATACATGACTCAGAAACCTTGCGCAAGGTAGTGTAACTGCTAATTATATTGTCGAGATTTCACCATTATCTAAGCTGTGAGATGCCTGTGGATTTCATAGGTGGAACCCAGGTACACACTTAGGGGTTATCACTTATATATCATATCCTGTTAAAGGAGAACCAAAGGGATACATTTTATGTATGGCTTGTAAAGAGCATTGAGGGAGAATGAGTAAAGTTCAGTATTCTCTCATATAGCTACACATGGTTCATGATAGTTATCAGAAATGGATTGCATTAAGACTTATGTTGGATTTAAATATATGGGTATTTAAATCAGCTACATAAGGTAAGATAAAAAAAATCTCTAAGATTGAAGTGACAAAAAGTGGATGTTACATTTTGGTATCAGAGCTGAAGGTTGCAGCTCTTGGGCCTAATGAGCCCTTACGCTTAGAAAATTCTTATTTTATGAATAAAATAAAAAGAATGAAGGATGTACCATGGATGACGAACCAGATCAAACTAAGCTTTGGGTTCAGGGGTAAAAGAGTTAAATAATACTCTAAGATTCCTTCATGACACACTATACTAGATAGATGCATGGAGCAGCTGGTAAGTGTGAATAAGAGCAGCCAAGAAAAACAACTTAGGCTGAGTGATGATGATCAGTAAAGTGTTACTCGATTGATCAAACTGCATTATGATAAAAATTGGAGTATAAAATCCAATATTAAAAGAAATCCTCATAAGATTAAGGTAGTGTTTAGAGGAAGACTAACTGTTGTAATGGTAGTGACTTGAAAGGTCAAATAGGCTAGAATGAAATATGCAATAAAATTCTAGCTTTATATGGTAAAATCATGTAAGAGCATTAGCTCTTCTTTACTTCTAATTTCAAGAAAAGAGATAAAGGATGGAAAGAGTCTGAAAGTGTGATCTTCCAGAGTAAAACCTAGCAGTAAAGTTTGCCATAGTTTCGTGGAAAAAGAAACAAGTCATCCTAGCATAATGACAGGAAAGTTAAATAAGAACTTCTTGATGCTAATCAAATACAAGATTAATGCAGTTGAGTTCTTAGTGTGAAGTGACTAACTAGAAACTGAAATGGAATTCAGAAATTTTTAATGGCAAATTAATAAGCAAAATTGCATGAACCATAACTGGGTGTCAGTTATCATGACATAGTCACTAATTGAACTCATTTCAGAAAGAAGGAAATCTTTTGATAAGGATGACTTGCATATTACTGGACTATAGTATAGTTGCATGAGATTGTTTATATAGCAAAATGCAATGGTAAAGTGATTTGAAGATAGATTTAGGAAAATACATCCTTATGATATCCTTACAGGGAAAATAAATCTATGCAGGATTCTTATGTTTTATGAATGGTACAACCATGATTGGTCGTGACCAAATAAGATTTCTATGGCTCCAAAATTGGAATTTAGTTGAAGTAAAGGATGTTTACAAGACTAAATACAGATATAGGAGGTCTGTTTTAAACTTGTACTGTAAATGTATAAAACTTTTACCCTCCAAATTGGATCGTATACCTTGTTAAGGTATAGAGGGACTGTTTTACATTTTACTGTATTACGACCTTAGTTCTTAAGCTTCTTAAGGGCTGAAAGTAATAGGCATAGAAACTAATATGACTATATAATGGTATTATCATTATTCTGTTATTATCCTTGTGGCAGCATATGATTGTTTGTATAATCATTCTATTAATGTACTACTTGGATTGTTATGGTCAAATATGTTTGACTAATTTACTTAAGGGTAGTTGAGTAGACACTCTTCTGGAAGATTGAATGATAACTATGTTGTTTACTTTGCCTGAGATGCTAAGTAATCCTAAAATATCATATAAGGACATGGAACTCATTGCTATTAGACTTGTCTGTAAAATTTGATACCTTGAGTTGAATTTAAAGTATAATTGGTCCAAATAATATTTCACGGGCTGAGACAACATTGTCAGGTTGGTAAAATTTCAAACCTAGTAGGAAACTAGAGATTGAAAAGTGTAACGAAGAAATTCAGGTATGTAACTTGATATTCATGATTCCATGGGAATATGTAAACTAACCTTCAAGGTTTTAAAGTCAAAGTGTCCTTAAATTTAATATTGTTATCAATATTATGTGCCAAAGATGGTAAATACAACTAGCCTAGTTGTAAAAGACTGGTAATTTACATGATTGCTAAAGTAAAGGCTACTTAACTCCAGTCTCAGATTTTTGAACTTTAAATCTGGGAATCATTGAATTGAGGTGCCACACTCTGGAATGTTTCATAAGGTTCTGTTGATCCTTTTTAACAATGTGATCATTGTGTAGGCACTCTGTCATTACACTACTGTTACTTGATTTCATTGATGAACTCATAACTTACGTTATGAGATGATTGGTTAATTATAGTATGTATCTTTATCTGATGATACAGTGAAGTATAATTTATATTAAAAAAAAAGATGCTTAGTCCATACCTATTATGGAAACTAAGGAAGTATATACTCATATTGTTATGATCAAGTATCGAATGTATGACCTTACTTGAATGATTAGTCTTATCATGACAGAATTGTAATGGGAGGTAACTCACTTTACACCATGTTGTATAATATTATACATGACTGTATAGAAATTAAAGAATTATTTGTCTTAACTAATTCATATGAGTTGTTTGGGTGTATAACTCAAGGATATATAGAATGATATCTGATCTACTAAGGTATCAATGGACTAATATATTATAACTGTTAATGAATTCATGATATTTGAACTTAAAGGAACTAGAATAATAAGATTACAGTTACATAAGTATGGGCTTATATGACTGTAACATTATTATTCTAGCATTACTTGAGCTGATTGTGAACAACTATGTTTGATTGATTACTTATGTTTATCTTGAGTAAATGCTAGTTTTAAAGCTTTCTAAAGTATGAGTTTGGATTTATTTTAGAGGTAGAGTCTGATTAATATGACCTTAAAAGAAAAAATCCTCATGACTAGTCTTGCATGTGTTGTAATACCTTGATGTAAGATAGTTGTGACTGGACTTGTCTGTTTAATACAGCAGTGTCATGTTGCATTAGCTTGGCAAAGTTAAATTCTAGAGAATACCTTTTGTATGTATTGCATATTGATACATTAATCAAACTACTGAAGAGATAGAATCTATGACGTGTTGCTTATAGTATAATGGTTTACTAGATGAAAAGTATGATAGCTAGTAAACATGAGCTTATGAGACATGAGATTACTAGTTTCAATGAAAACAATGATGATTTTTCTCAAATAGAGGTACATAATTTTGTACTTGATTGATTTAATTAAGTAGCAATAATAAATCATCGGGATGATGATTCATTAAGGGGGGAAGAATGTAATACCCCGCAAGTACAGTCAAGAATTTAACAAGATCTTTGTCTTCAACCGATCTTGACATCAAGTGGAAGAGGAACAAGTGTTTTCAATAAAGGTTAAGAAAACAAGACAAAGGGAATGATATGGTTATCAAGGACAGATATTGATCTTGTGATTATCTAAACTAAGAGTGTTATTGCTAATTAATGCCTTAGAACAATATTATTGTTATTGGCTTAAGCTTGTAAGCACTAAGTCAATAAGTCTCACGAAGTATATTTTACTATGATATTTTATTCACTTGGACATTATGGCATTTTGGGCGCGTAGCGCCAATTGGATTAGATTCGTATATTGATATATTTCATATGATGTGATGACACTAACAGGGTTATATGTTAGACTTATCGGTTTGATATTAGTCTCTTGTGGTTAATTTGATTGATGATATAGTGTTTTGGATTTAATGATGGTGATTTTCATGCTAACCTAAGTATATGTCGTTGCAATTTTAATTGTGGATGATTCATGGAAAACTATGTGGATAATTGTATGCATTGCACTATCAATTATAAATTATGTTCAGACATTATAAGTTTGATTGAGATTGTGATCTATAGATGATGTTTATTATATTTGACAGGTGCGGTTAATGTGTGCAATGAGTGTGTAGGTGACAGGTATAGGAGAGCATGGGTTTCAAGGAAGCTACGCAATTGTGCACAAGCGGCCCACAGGCTGAGTCCTAACCATGCTAAATGTTTGAGGCCTTAGATTAGATGTATTTAATTGGGCACGATGGGTGAACCCTTAATTTGTAATGTAATTATGTCTTGTAAAATTAATTAGGTTTAGGGTGTGTTTTATTAAGTAAACTATCTTAGTTGTTTAATGATATTATCTTAAGTTAAGTGTTGGTTTTGGGAAGTGTGTGTGTGTTGGTAGAAGGGATTGGGGACCACATGTGAACCTTGGGTGGACCCCACACCCTCTACCCATGTGCCCAAGCATGCCAAACCCGAAATTGGGTTATTTTGGGTAATTTTAGGGACCCCTTTTGAGTTTGGGGGTTCCCTTAGAATGAAAATGGGTGCTTGGACCCTACCTAATAGGTAGGGGGGGCCTATTTCCAAGGTTTGGAGGGAGTTTCCCTCCCATTTAGCCCTCTTTAGTCACCATCCATGTAAGATGGTTGGGTTGTGTGAAAGTGTTAAAAGTTGCTCCACTTTGTTTTATTTTAGTTTTTGGTATTTTGGGTGAAAATGAGTAAAAGGTGAGTTTACTCTTACTTATTTCGTTTTTGGAATCTTTGACTCTTGAGAGGAGAGGAGGTGACACTTGTCACTTTCTCATTGGTGAGGAAACTTTTGGGTTCCTCTTTTTATTCTTCCTCATGTGGGAAGAATGGGTCTTCTTGGTTCATTTTTTTTGGAGCACTTGGAGAATTTTGGAGCTTGGAGGGAAGCTAAGACAAAGGGGAAAAGCTTAGAGTTTTGGAAAGCTTATTAGAGGTAGGGTTCTTATCCTTTTTCCTTCTTAGTTTTGCTATCTTGTAAACTATGCTTGATCAATAAAAGAGTGTGTGAAATGATGTATGGTGAATGTGGTTGTTTGCTTGTTCTTGTTGTTTTCCTTGTTTTCTCTCCACCATCATTTGGATTGATGGTTTTTGGAGAATGTAGGGGAAGAGAGAGGGATTTCCGTCTCAAACCTCATGGATGTAGGTCAAGCCATGAAGGTCCCTTCTCATCCCCTCATATGGTTTGAGGTGGGAGAAAGGCTCATATGGCTTGAACCTTTCCCCATTCTTGGTGAGGAAACCCTTTGGGTTTGAAAATCCTCCCAAGAAGGATTTCTATAGCATAAGGAGGAATAAGGAGGATGTATGATTAGGAGGTATAAGGAGTTTTTATATATATGTATTTATTGGTGCTCCTATGGTTGGACACCTTGATTTGCGCATCCTTCTTCCTCTCTTCCCCCTTGTGAGGTTGATCTTGTTCTCCTCATGTTGTGGTTTTCATTGTATAGTAGGTCTAAGTGGTTGAATGGTTTTATTTTTTCTCTTGTTGTGTGTTTAATCCCTATTATTACTTGTGCACATTGTGGAAGCTAGTTCCTCTCTCCCATGGGCTTGGGGGAGGCTAGCATGACTTCCAACCATGGAAAGGCATGTGATGATGCCTATTGGTTAGGTGGTAAATAAGCCATATTCTCTTGGAGTTGGTGCTCAAGTTAGAGATAGTAGAGCCTCTTGTCATCTTGGCCTTTCTCATCCTTGGAGGACATTGCCATCACTTGTAAATAAATGTGGCTTTGTAAATCATCATACTTTTGTAAAGATCCATTTTATTGCACTTAATGTTCCTTGATAATATTGGTCATCACTAAGAAGTTTCTATTATATAGTTGCAATAATCTTGTAAGATTGTCTTTTGAATTTATAATGAAACTATGGACTTGTTATTTTCAATGCCTTCATTTGGAAGAAATGTTGTTTAGAAAAAAAAAAAAAAAAAGTATATAGTTATGAAATTTACACTTGAAATATTTAGTTGTGCTTTACATATAAAATTAAAATCTGAAAATTTAGTGTACTTGCATCATTTAAATCATTAGGGAAAAATATGGCACTACAATATACATCACTGTAAATCAATCTTGAGCCATGACATCACATTAGGCATGATCTATATATTTCTAAAACTATTATACATATTTGTGAGATAATGTATCATTGTGATAGTTGTAGAAGGTGATGTGATTTAAGCATCAGATTCGAGTGGAGGGATTCACTTAACCCATATTATTGATTTATCACTTTGTAGATTGGTTAACATGAGCTTGTAAATTCAGGGTCGAGATGTTAATTTTGGGATCTTTGAATTATTGAAAATTTAGTGTTTGATTTATCAGGTAATCCTTTTGAGGTGCCGAAGTTAGTTGAACAATGATTTAATGACCATAAAATGGTATAGCCAAACCACTATGTGTAATATTATTGATAACGTAAGGTAGGTCATAGACCTTAAGGAACATGCCAACATATTTAAAATTCTATAATGTAACTCAAAGGAATTTGAGAGTTATGAGGGCATTTCAATAATAATTTTAAGGCCATGCATGTTTTATAACGTTGGTTTTATACTATATTATAATATATGCTCTCCAAAGGTTATCCGACCTATGTTATTAAAATCAATTGAGTCAATGATATATTGACTAAATTAGTGGAAAAAGTTAAGTGAGTTTTAAACTGCAGATAGCCCACCAATTTTGGAGGAGAGTTGAAGGGTGGTGGTAGTTGGATGAGTCACTGGTGTGGTACTCCAGCATTTAACACCATTAAATTGAGAATTTAATATTTACAGAAATCCATAAAGCTCCGTAAGGAAATGAATTGCATGTAACTTCTTCATTTGGTTTTGTTGATGAAATTGGGGGAAAAACTCCACTTCTAGTATCTGTGCATGGTGAGTAAACTATGAGTTCATATCACTATTTTAAACAGAGGAAGTTTATTTTTATGGGAAAATTTATAAATCAGGAGACATGATTTTATCAATATGAGGAAGGATTGAATTGTTGGTTGGTTCGAGGTGGATAGTTTAGAATCCGTAAACTCACCACTACTGTAACACTTGTTGGAGATAAATCTTGAAGGATTTATGAATCGGATTTTTGTAGGAAAGAAACTTTCTTTATCCCCTTTATCTTTTTAATTCATCATAGGTTAGAGTGAATACATATTTGTAATTTGGTTTAAGTTAATATTAATTGGGTATGTGATGGTTGGAGGTTGTTGTTTTTATAGTCTATTTTTCTGTGAAAAGAAATGGTAAACAATATGACTATTAAATCTGTGTATTTAATATTATTTCTATCTTTTAGATTGCTCAAATCATGTTTACTTATTAAGACCCGGAAAGAGCAATTTTGGTTGTATTTCTTTGAGGAGGTTGACCCAGATAATAATGGGTTTTTTTGCAAATAATATAATGTTATGCAAAAATAGAATTTGGGATATCGATATATTAATTAAACCTATTCTAGATACTTCTGTTTATTACTTTCACTTCTGTTATGTGCATAACAACTTTAGAAAAAGGAGGTATATTTGGGCATGAACCCAAGTAGATCTTGTGATATCTTGTTGGTATTTCTATCTCATGCATAGGATAATTTATAGACTTCTTCTTCCATCAATTGGACTGAGAGAAGAATAGGATTGTCATTGGGGCGTGTATAAAGTGTTGTTACTCCATTTATATGGTGCAAAGGTGGAACTAAAACTTCATTTTGTTCCCATTTCTTTAAACCAACCTTTACTGTAAATTTTAATATGAATATTATGTGAAGTTTATGTAACTGATTAAATCTCTATAGGAAAATTAAATCAAGTGTAACATATCTCCATTATTGAGGAGTAATATGTGCTAGTCATTAAGACAAATTTGGGGAGTTTAGACTCTTTATGTATGCATATATAAGCTTTGGAATGGCTATGCCTTCATATTTTTATTACAACTGAATATAGTAAGACATAATTTGAGATGATGTGTTTTATTAAAGAAGGTATAATATGGTATAAATAGGAAACAAAGTCTATATTGCCTTAACTCCTTTAAGTTACTATCATATGTAACTTGAGATGTATAGAGATCATTCCTTCTTAGGACATTAATGGATAATGCCGACTATGTTGTTTTATGTAGCTATGACATATAAACGTCATGTGTATTAACCAGATATATTTGATGGATATCTTGGTATTTATGAAACTAGCTGGTTTCATTTCTGTAGCTTGGATTAACTTGTGTGCCCAAGGTTAGCACTTGTTTTAATTGCTTGAGCAGCAACAATAGTTCTAGCAATTTCTAGTTATGAATGGGATGGTATATATACTTACCATGATTTGTAAGATTTTGATAGTCTATATAACCTATATGGAATTTAGTTGTAATTATAATAACATCTGATATTAATTAGTTGATGGTCATTGCTTGACATTAACATATTTATTAGGAGTTACTTCAATTTAAATAAGAGAAGTGTTGATGAGACTTTTTCATGGAGGAATACTGAAAAAAAGGTAGAAAGAGTTGTACTTAGTGTTTTCAAAGCAAGTTAATTAAATATGATATATGTTGCATTACATGTTTATATTGTAAGAATGTGATTATTATTGCAGTATTTATTCATTCTAACATTTAATGAAATAAATTGATAAATGAGATAAAGGACTTTCCTTGCTCATTTCACTCAAATTGATCTTTCCTAACCATTGCAGGAAAGTGAGCGAAGATAACAGGCATAGAGTAAAGACACACCTTGAATATATAATTGAACCATATGCTTACTTTTAAGGGATAAAGTGGTAGTCAATTTATGAATTGAGACATTCTTAAATATGTCAGGGAAGTTATTGTTTCCTTTGATAAAAGATTTTATTGTAAAAATCTACTGGGTACATTTATGTTGTATTGTAACATGGTAAAGATTCCATATTTTGATCAATAAATACTTACTTCATATTGTAGAAAGAATGTTGATACCTCTTTGCAATCTCTGTAATAGATTTTACTATGTGGTAGTAATGTCGATATAAGTATGGCTATATACTTGTGATATTTTATGAAAATTGGATCATTGGATGATTGTAATGGAGGGATGTTGTAACTCTCTATTTTAGAAATATAACAACAATCTCATGGACTATGTCAACCTAGTAATTTCTATGGATGAATCATGAAGTTAAATGCAGTAATATAACTATTAAGATAATGGAATACACTATGGAACAATATTGATGTATTCTTTTAATATAAGTTGATCAACTTATGGGAAATTAATAGTATTGTTAGCAAAGGATGTGATTCCTCACAAGTCTAATCAATACACTACATCTTGATAGATGAGAAATCATCCAGGAATGAATCTTGATGTATATGCTTATCATAACCATTTTGGGAGTTTATTTTAGTAAATTTTGAGTAAGTATACTAGAGATAAATTAATATGATGAACCTTCTGGATGATAAGATAATGTTAAACATATAAGGGTTATGTATTTTAAATTTTTTATATTTCATTTAGGCAGCACTTAAACCTTTAAGGAAATTAATTTGAAATACTTTGTAAAACTAACCCAACTCCCGTAACATGACAGGGAGTTTAACATAATACTTCAAGGTGAAATAATAATGACAATAGGATACAGATGTTCTTTATTACTTAGGTGAACTATATTTCCATAAAATGGGTAAATAAGTATAAGATCTATCAGATTACCATCATTCAAAATATGATGTGATCAACGTTTATGATGGAGTTACTCACACTAACAAGATATAATGAAGATAATTCATTAATAATCAGGTTGAACATAAATGCTAAAAGGACCCATAGGATATGGGATATAGTTGTCATAGAATTATATGGGAGATGATTAAATACTAGATTATTAAACCTCTATGAAACCATGGGTATGATGCCTAATGCAAATGATGAGATTTTATGGGAACATGTAGATTGTGCTCAATTTGAGTAGTTGCCATCATATTCATTATGGAAGTTTGGTGTCTACGCACCTAAAATTGTGAGTTGAAATCAACCATGATTAAGATATGATAGTGTAGTCATATACATGATAACATTGATCTAATATATGGAATTAATGGAATGTATTTTGGATGCCAAGGAAAATTGGTATAAGGATCTAAGAAAAATGATTATACTGCCAAGGTGATTGTAACCATGCAAATAAACCTAAGTTAGGGTTCGGGAAATGTTATAAAAGTTCTCGAGAGGATTAGGAATAGTACTAAAACAAGAACCTTAAAATGAATAAGATTTATATATATATATATATATATAGATAAATCAGACCTGGCTAGTGTAAATGTTAAAGTAAAACTAAATAACATGATTCTAATAATATAGCTTAAGTGTTATTGAAAGGAGGGTAACGGGAATGACTCTGTATGTCCCTAATGGTGAGTGATTATGTAGCTTGATTGATTACTTATAGGAGTAAGAATAACATTAGTGGTTATTACTCCTTTATGATGAAAGTCATTATATATTCGGTAGAATTTGAACCACTAATAATAGCACGATTGGGAATTTAGGTCTAAATATTGATCTATCTTTGTTGGTCTAAAAATCTGTCGCTTGGGCAGATCTATGGATAAATGAGCCAACAGTGTGCAGGGCATAGCCCCTCTTTGAGTCAGCAAAGCGAAACTGGTTTATTGCTATTCTACCAGCAGGAATCTATGCAAGTCTCACAGATTCTGCCTTCGGGGGTTTGGGATCTCATCCCAGTAGGGTGTTTCCGACTGTGAAAAGAAAGGAAAGGAAGAGGGAATGAGGAAAGAGCAGGTCCGAAGCAAGAAAAGAAATGAATTCCAAAGCAGAAAGGTCAGAAGATTTATGTTTTGGGATTGGTAGTAAACAGAGCCAAACCTACTTGCATAAACAAACAAAGCAATACTGATGATGAATAAATGACAAAAAAGTAGATATGAATCTAATAGAATAAACACATACAGATCTAACATAAGAAAGGTCTGATGCATAACACAGCTATTCAGCACAAAGTCTCAATATTTGTATTACTGTTTTCTTCTGTTACAAGAAAGCTCAAAGTCTTCTTTTTTCACTTCTATTTTTCATCTAAAAAATATTCATCCATCCTCCAATACCATAAGTATTGGAGTATTTATAGAAGAAGAAGAAAAGAAGGAAAAAAGGAGCCAACAACTATTTACAAAGATATTTACAAAATATCTAAAAGTCATGTTGACTTTTTACAACTTGATGGATGACATCATCCCATGATGCAACATGGATGATGTCATCATTTACATCAACATACTTCAGATATTTCCAGGAAGATGAAGAAGAAAAAGGGAAGAAGAAGAAGAAGAAGAAGAAGAAGAAGCTATTCATCATCATCATCTTGCGGCTGAAAGGGGGTGGACTACTTTTGTTGCTCCTCAGGTGACAAGATATGGAACTGTGAGTGGTATTCCATGAACTTGTTGATGATTGGCCATAGTTGATCCTGAGAAGGATCCTTGTGCCTATCGCTTATCGCCTCATAAGTCTCCCGCTCATCTATGAGCTTCTCTGGGAGTTTGGAAAATTCCTTTTCCGCCTCAATGAGGAACCCGACGAAGTCCCTACAGGCCAGCAGGTTGTTGATAGATTCCGTGTCAAATGTGACCTCTGGCCCCGTTCCTTGAGAAGTGATTTCCTTGAAGATCCGGATGGTTTCATCAGCTTTCCTTAAAGTGAAGGAAGGAGTAAGCAACCCTGGTGACATATTAAGAACAATTCGTTCCATTTGGTGCATCGCATCCAGGGCTTCTTCCTTGACTTTGTCAATCTTTTCTAGAATAAATTCTAGCTGATCCACCTGATAGTCCAGAGTGGACATGATTTTGTTGAGGGCCCTTGGATGGCCAAAGACACCGAACTTGACCAGATCTTCGACTGAACAGTCGAACATTTGTTGGAAGGCCTCGTGCTGCAGTCTAGCATGTTCCAGCTCTTCTGATATGGGCCCTGCTAACACTTGGAGCTCTTTATTCACCTTATTGATATTCAGGTACAAGTCGGAGAACTCGGCGATCACTTTTTCACTGTCTTTGAGGATTTGGCTCCTCCAAGCGGAAACGGCCATACCCTGCTCAGCCGATCTTGGCATACTCATTAATTTTCTCCTGGCTGAGAAGCTCAGAAGTCTCGGCGGCAGTTGTGGGAGGTGCACTACCCATCTTCTGTAAGGCTTGGAGCAGATATTTTTTTTGCTCCTTCAGTTGCCTTTTCTCTTCCTTGGTTTCTTGAAGCTTTTTGCAGAGGGCGTCAACTGCAGAAAGAGCCTCCCCCTGAAGACTTTCGGAGGATGTCCCCATTGTGACTTGGGTCACAGTAAAATCTGTCGGAGACAGATCCTTTTTCTCTTTGAGGGGATCGGGGTACACAAGTTCCATAACTCTTTCTCTGCAACACTTTGAGAGAAGTGCGTGACAGGCTTCTGCTTCTTCACCCCCTTAGATGGGATCACAGAAAAGTCCATCGGAGCGATGGGAACTTTCCTCTTTTGCTGACTTAGCTGCTGAGAGATCCAGGCTGGACCTATGGTAGAAGGATTGGAAACAGAGGAGGGGGCAGCTGCAGTAGTAGAGGGGAAAAACATGGAGACACGTGGTAGCGGCATTGAGAGAATAGCCGAAGAAGTGCCCACGGAAGGAAGGGAAACTGCAGTAGCGGAAGACATAGGAGGGGAAGGGAGCTCGGAGATGAGGGAAGAAATGGAGGAGGAAAGATCAGCGAGGGAAGAGAAGATAGATGAAGAGGCGAGGGGAACAGTAGAAGAAGGGGAAGAGGACACGACCAAAGGGATGGTCGCTTGAGTCACTCGAGGAGGGGAAGGAAGAGAGGAAGAAAGGACGGAAGGAACCTCGGTGATTGTGGCAATGCCGACATCCTGAGTGGATGGGCCTATTGGAACTTCCTCTTCTACTTCTTTCTCTGGCGAAGCCAGAGTTATTACCTGTTCTGGTGTGGCAGAAGGAGGAATTTCTGGAGCTTCTTCCAGAGTGGCACTGGATTCACCTTCTATGCCTTTGCCCTTGCCTTTAGGCTGCTGTTTGGATCGTGGAGGTGCGTTACCCAGTGGGGAGGTTGTGAAATCAACCCCGAGGTAGATTAGGCCGTTCATCCGGCACCAATGTTCTGTCCTACGCAAAGTCTCCTTGACCCTCTCCTCAATTGTCTGAGGAGCCTTAGTTCTATCAATGGCCGGAAAGGGCCAATCGTCCCCATCTGTATCAGTATATACCTTGTCTATTTCATCTTCTGTAGTCTGGTAGCCTTTGGGGACAATGGCTACCCCATATTGGACGATTTCTGCCAAGGCTAGGTGAGAATGATCCTTTCTTCTGAGCTCCACCTCATGGATGATGTCAATGTAAATGTCCTCGATCTGAGGGACGTGGATTGGATCAAGTTTCGCCCTCGGCAGACAGCTCCTTGGGTCGAAGGTAGGCCTGGCTGGGAAATCATGTTTCAAATTGAGTAACTCCAGCTCTACAAACATTTCCTTCGCCTTGTGGTGGGTAGAGCATGTATATCGGCCTACGGTGAGGGGGAAAGGAGTTCCACCCTTCTTTCTTTTCAGGCATTTTTCGTGGTATGTGATTAGCTGCCTTGACAGCTCCAGCAGAATTAGTTTAGGCCCAGCATACCTCGGTAGCCTGGTTGGCTCTCCCAAAAAGTTAGCAGCCCTTAAATAGGTGAATGTGGGAAACTGGGTGAACAAGGCCCCCCATTTCTCAGTGGCTGCTACTATGCTTTTGGTCGTGCGACCATAAGTCATGTTCGGCCTCAGTAGGCAGATGATGTGATAGAAAAACACATCGTTAACTTTTGTGAATTGGGAGATGCTATTCTCCAGCCTCAATTCTGGGTAGTACTCGTATATCTTGACCTGAGGCCAAACTCCACTCCGCATCAGGCCTGGATAGTCCCTCGTTGATGCTGCAGCGTAGACCACGTAGGAGTTCATATGGAATGTCCCTGTTGTGCTGAATTGTTGTAGCTGCTCAGAGATTGTACTGCTTATAATCTCTCCCCAGCAAAAGCGCTGATCAGGCATATTCTTGTTCATGGTCTCTAAGTACCGCAACATCCACTTATGGAAATAATGGGCATCAGAAAGCCTGAAGACCCTGCTCAGGAATGTAATGGTATCGCTGAGCTCCTCTGAGAAGTCGCTGCGGTGGATGATTTGGGGCCACCAGGTTATTACCTTTTTGTTCTTCAGATAGACTTCGTTCATTAGTTGCATACATTGATCCTCATTGTCATCCCAGGCCTTAATGCATTCCGCTTGGCTGACGGCCACAAAGTGCCGGTGGTGAGGGATGCCGAGTATTATCTCAAAGTGACGGGCAGTGAGGTTAATGACTACCTCGCCCTTGCTTTTTTCGACACACCTTGTGTCTTTGTTGTAACATTGGGCAATCACCATCAAGAATTCATTGTTGACGGTGCTGACTGGAATTCCTCCGGTGAAGTGCAGGGCACTACCGATCAATTTGTCCATCCATGGACTCCTTGTGACTTTCTGAGTTCTAGCCCAGAATTCCTCCATGTCGATATGTCCTAATTCTGAATCTCTGACGTCCATGCTGCACTCAGCCTGATACTCAGGCATTCTGACCCTCTGATATTTATATTTCATCTCTTCTTCTGTAAGTTTAGCCTTTCCTTTCGATTTGGTGGGTCTCTTGTTGGATGTAGACATATGTTCTTTCGAACTCAGTTGCTGATCTGCATGAAGAAGAAGCGAGACCCAATCCAAAAAGGTCGAATTAGCCATTTGATCTTCCATTGAAATGTTAGCAGAAGAAAGAGTTAGAGATTTTGAGACTCAGGGCGCATGGCGCATGAAAATTGCAGCTTACAGGGCTAAATAGGTAAGGCGCACGGGGAAAGTGTGTTGCAAGGGTTAAACTGGCGCCAAAGGCGCATGGCACATAGATACTGCAGAGTGCATTTTATAAAAGGCGCATGAAAACATTGTGTTGCATAGAGACAGAATGCGCCAAGAGGCGCATGGCGCATAGGCTTTTATAAAAGGCATGTTGTGTTGCATAGAGACAGGATGGGAGGCGCATTTGGTGGGATTTGCCCTTTGGCGCATGTAAGGTTTTGTGTAACAGGAACTTTTCGTGCGCCAAAGGGAACTATGGCGCAGCGCACGAAGGGTTTACATAACATAGATGTTGCTGTAATGAGGAATGCCTGCGCCTTCAAAGTCTTGCACTTGGCGTAGATAAAGCCGGTGTTGCACTAGATGCTGGGTGCGCCATTGGGGCGCATGAAAATGTGATGCAGCAAGGAAGGTTGGCGCGCCATTGAGGGCGCAAGGTTAGTGCTTGCAGCATATGAAGGAGGCGCGCTTTGAGGGCGCAGAAGTTTATGATGCAACAGGTCACGTGATGGGTGCGCCATTGGCGTGGGTTTTATTCATGTTGCAAGGGGGACAGATGCGCCAAAGGGGTGCAACTTGTTTATGATGTTGCAAGACGCACTGGTGCGCCCAAGGGAAAAATAGTCCTCTTTTTTCCATTCCTTCTAAGATGTGTTTGGGGAAATAAAACAGTTGAATCCAAAGGGTTTTCAGACCATGTTTTCAAAATAACATCCTCTACCAGCAGACCTGGAAAGAGGGGGAAGGAAAAAAAGACAGACAGGAAAGATAGCAGAGGGGGAAAGGGCTAGATCAACATTCGATATTTCAATACTCCAAACGTAAACTAAAACCAGACCATGAGTACACCAAGAACCAAAAAACGTAAAACGCATGGAAGAGACAAGAGCACTTACCCGGATAAATAGAGAAAATCTTGCAAACGGGTCCACAACGTGCTGAAAACGACAGGGCAGGGGCTGACAAGCTCAGAGAAAAGAAATCACGTGCTTTGTGTCTGATGATAATGACATTTGGGCGCGCAAATTTTATATATATAGGTGAGCTAGTCATAAATGTGCCACCCACTTTGTAAAAGGTGCATGAAAGTTACTGTCGACATGGGAAGGCATGCGCCCTTTGGCGCACCAAAGCACCTGCCAACATGAAATTAAGCGCGCCTTTGGCGCACCAAAAGTTGTGTTGTCATGCGATTATGTGCTGAAAGGGATGTCTACATGAGATTATGTGCGCCCTTTGGTGCACCAAAACATGGCACAACAAAAGTTGTGTTAACATGAAGGCGCATGTGCCTTGGCGCACGCAGAGAAGACTCAACATACGAGGCGCACCAAAAGGTGCGTCGACACTGAAAAGCATGCGCCAAAGGCTTAAAAGGGGGCACACCAAAAGGTGGTGTTACATAGTAATTCCATGCGCCCAGCCAAAAAAGACCAAAAAAGACTAAGTTCGGAAAACCAGATTTCCCGGAAAGGGATTTTGCAACGTTCCGAACGCACGGGATCCCTAACGAGGGATCAAAACAAAATTTTCGGTATGGTTATCGGTAAAATTTCCCTTGTCAATTTTACGGGATAACAGCTGGCTCTTTTTGGGGACTATCCCTGAGCAAACTCGGGGGTAGAGAATCCTAGATCTCACGTGCCTATCCATTGGGTAACAGAGTCAAAAACAAGGGTGACCGGAGGGGGAGCAAAAGAAGCACACAACAAACCGAAAACAAACACACGAAAAAAGCAAACACACAACGAAAGCAAACTGTACAAAGAAGAGAGCAAGCTCTACTTCCTGAAAATTTTTAGATGTTGCCCGCTATAAGGAAGCGGGAGCTCAGTTCCATCCAGATATGAGAGATAGAAGCTATTCTCTCCGTTGAGCTGCTTGATCTTGAAGGGACCTCTCCATAGGGAATCCAACTTTCCGTGCATGCCCTTTGGTTCTCTTCGCTTGTCCCACAAAAGGATGAGATCTCCCACTTGAAAATCCCTTTGCTTTACTTTTTTATCGAATAATCTCTTGACTTGATTCTGATGTTCGGTGATCTTGTCGATCACCCTTACTCTCTTTTCTTCGAGCTCTGTCAGATACATGATTCTCTTTTCAAGAGAATTTTGGAAAGTTTCATCTTCGATAGCTCGTGCCAAACATAGAGTAGGAAGTTCCGTAGAAATGGGAAGTTTGACATCAGTGCCATATAAAACTTGAAAAGGTGACATGCCGAGAGATCTCTTGGGAGTAATACGATCAGCCCACAAAGCGTCGTACAAAAACTTGTGCCACATCCGCTGATTCTCATCCACTAACTTCCGTATGATGGTCACCAAGTTCTTGTTACTGGATTCCGCCTGACCATTTCCCTGAGGGTAATAATCTGAGGCGTGAGCCAAAGTTATACCATATTCATAGAAAAAGCCAATAACTTCTCATGAGGAGAAGTTAGAAGCATTATTAGCAACAATTTTGTTTGGAACACCAAACCTGACAATGATGTTTTCTTTAATGAAATTGAAAACCATCTCAGAGGTGGCATGCTTGATAGGTATGGCTTCTACCCACTTGGTGAAGTAATCTGTTGCTGTAAGGACATAGCTATGTCCGGAACTTGATTGGGGATTGAGTGCACCAATAAAATCAATTCCCCACTGCCTGAATGGTTCGTTGATAATGACAGGCCTAAGAGGAAAAGCAGTCAACTTGGGCTTGCCGACGAACTGCTGGCAAGGTTCACACTTTGCCACCTAGGTGGCTGTATCCTGAAAGAGCGTCGGCCAATAGTACCTGGCTTGAATGATCTTGTGTGCAGTCACAGAGGAAGAGAAATGCCCTCCATAGGATGAATTGTGAAAACTTTCCAGTAGTTTTACCTGTTGGGGTTTGTCAACACATCGCAAAAAGATTCCATCTATTCCACATTTATATAAACCGTCATCCTAGATGACATATTTAGCTGCTCTGAGCTTTATAGTGCGCTTCTCCTTTGTAGTTAGGTGCATTGGGTATTCGCCATAGGTGAGGAAGAAAGTGATATTGGAATACCATTCATCACTAGTCGCAACAAATAGGACCAGAGGCAGCGAATTGGGTTTTTCCATCCGGTCCTGTGCTTCATTGGTGTAGTCACCCCTTTCATCAGGGTTTTCTGAATTTTTGTTTTCAGCCATAAGCTAACATAGGCCTTTTCCTCTCACCAGCTTGGTTGGTTTAATATCTAGGTCATACTCCTGGACCTTTGCGATCCAATTTCCTCGCAAGCTTCCTAACTCCTACTGAGTTAGAATTGATTTGACCGCCGTGTCAGGGACCAGCACTACCGTATGCGAGTTTAGAATGTAATACCTGAAATTCTTTACTGCTTTGACAACGGTGAAGGCATGCTTTTCCAATTGAGTCATTTTTAGTTCATGAGGCTTGAGGGGAGAACTCATGAACGCAATCGGAGATTCAACATCCTCCAAGTTCTTTTGCATCAAGATTGCAGACACAGTATGCTCAGATGCATAACTATACATGATGAAGTCCTTGGAGAAATTGGGACATACCAGGACTGGTGCATGAGCAATGGAGGCTTTTATTTCTTCAAATGACCTTTTCCCCTCTTCGCTCCATCTGAAAATTGGTGACCCCTTCATCATGTTCAATATGTGACGGGTCTTCTCAGCAAAGTTAGGAACAAAACGCCTGAGAAAGTTCACCTTTCCGAAGAAAGAATGAACACCAGTCTTGCTTGTAGGCAGAGTAAGGATTTGAATAGCCTTAACTCTTTCGGTATCTATCTTTGTTCCTTCTTTGCTAACCACATGCCCTAGCAACTTCCCTTCCGTGACTCCAAAAACAGACTTTTTTGGATTTAGGGAAATCCCATGTTCTCGGCACTTGGCCAACACTTGCTCCAAATGATCACAATGATCATTTCGTTGTTTAGAGAACACGGTTAAGTCATCTAGATAAACCACAATGACTTTCCCCATCATACCTTTGAATGCGAAAATCCATGGCCCGCTGAAAAGTGGCTGCCAGCATTAGTTAGGCCAAAAGGCATCCTGCTGTAGGAAAATGTACCCCAGGGAGTAGTGAATGCTGTTTTAAAATTGATCTTCAGGTGAAACTTCAATCTGATTATAGCCTGAAAAACCATCAAGCATGGACAGTATCTCTGATCCAGTTACTGCTTGCAGAACTTGGATCCATTATTGGAAGTGGGTAGTTGTCTTTTAAGGAAGCCTGATTCAAATTGCGAAAGTCTACGCATATGCATATCTCACCATTTTTCTTGCGCACTGGCACAATATTTGCTACCCAAGTACTGTGATGGATGGGAAAGATGATTCTTGCATCCAACATTTTCTGAATTTCAGCCTGGATAGTACCCGAGATCTTAGGATTATAGTGCCTTTGCTTCTGGTGAAAAGCTTTGACATCTTCTTTCAACAGAATGTCATGCTGAACGTCCTTTGGCTTAAAGGACTTTAGATCAGCGTAGGACCATGCCAACATGTCCATATATTTTTTTAGCAACTTGACAAATTTCTATTTCTCCTCAGGCATGCAACATTTGCCAATGTTCACAAATTATGGGTGCTCCATCGAACCTATATTGACCGGTTCGGTTTCTGGGGATGAGTTAGGATCGTCTCGCCTCTTCTTTTTCACAAAACGGTCATGCCTGTCGAACAGGTGCTCCAGAGAAACCAGGCCTTTTGGAATTTTATTTCCTTTGAGTTGACATATGCCGTCATTCCCTTCGGATTCGTTGCCTTGATTGGTGACTGATTCACGGCAAGTGGAAGTAGATCCTTCAAAGTGTAATTCTTTAAAATTTTCTGCCTTCTCTAGAAATGCGATGAGTTGATTATCATTGTTGAACACCTGCTAATGCTGAGAATTGTCTGGCACGCTCGGGCGGAAAACCACCTCAATGGTGTATTTGCTTGTTCTCAAACCTAGGTGTGGGAGCATGAGGGATGCTGAAACAACCAATGAATCGGCCATGTCATTCTGAGCCCTTGGAATGGGATTCTATTGAAAAAGCATCGAATTCCTCGATGCTGTCCCACACCGCATTACGGTAGTGCCTGAGCCTTTCATTCTTCACTTGGTAAATCCTTTTGACTTGGTTTACAACCAACTCTGTATCACCTTGTACTTTCAGATTCTTAATCCCTCTCTCTTTGGCGGCTTGCATGCCAAGTAACAAATATTCATACTCAACAGTATTATTTGTGTTAAAGAACTGCAACTTGAAAGAGAGAGGAATGACCTCCTCTTCGGGAGATATTAGCACGGCTCCAGCGCCACATCCGTTGGTTGCACAACTGCCATCTAACTGCAAGGTCCAGATCTTATTAAGATCTCCTTCTTGAATGAGAACAACCATTTTATCAGATTCGGTAGACAAGAAATAGTTCCCCATCCCTGATGATTCAAAAAGGATTTGAGCTTTGGGGTCCTCAGAGCTAGTAACCAAGTACTTTTTTTCTGATTCCGGCTCCAAAGTCTGCATTACGCCTTTGACTGGAATTCTAGCTTTAGACTAGTCCATATGAATTTCTCCACCAACTTTGCTACAAAAACTTCTTCCTAGCAAAATTCCATAGGCTGCCGAAATGTCGGCAACGAGGACTGTCATCTTTACTCTTTTATCCGGGAATGCCGCAAATGCAAATTGCGCGTCTTTGATTTGGCCAACCAACGGAACCTGCTTGGTTTCCAAGGAATAACATCTACCAAAAGGCTTGGTAAGAGTGAGGCCCAGAGCATGGGAGACTTTTACCGCCATGACGTTATCAGAATCCCCGAAATCAATTATGCAGTTACTCAGCTTGTGTCCATTGATTAGGAGGGAGAGATAGAAAGGCTCTATCTTGCCTGATGCCGATGTTGAAGCAACATTTATGTGGGATTCAGGGGGAGTGGAAAGGATTCCTTTTGGGGAAACCTACATAGATGCAACAACTTGACTCTGAATATATTTGGTCAATCTTACAAGCTGTTCAGGATTTGACTGAAGGTACTCAGCTTCAGACATTTGGATCTTGGTCTTTTTTGCATGATCTATGATATCAAATGCAGCCAAGGGTTGCGTTGGTGAAGGAATGAGTCCCTCACTTCGCGATGGTGGAATAGGATTATTGGTCTTGGTAGGAACGTGAGAGGATTGATTTGGAGGAGAGATAGGAGGAAAATATTTCCTTGTAAAAGACTTGCTAGGGAGTTGAGTAGGAAGAGGATTACCTCTTTTAACAATGATCGGAGGTGCGTTTGACACGGCCTTCTCCTGTTGGACATGGGCAGCAACTTCTTCTTCTTTTCCTTGCGAGTGAGTAAAAACAGCGTATGACTGTCCGCTTGCATATCCTTGGGTACCCTCTTCTTCATCAGATTCTTCCTCATCAAATTCCATATACCCGATAGTAGAGTCTCCAGTCGGTTCACTGACATCTTGATCATCTTCTCCTTGAGATGAAGGTTCTTCATAATACTGCTCTTCTTCTTCGATTTCGGCCAGAGCGTTGACCAGAGGAGCCTCAAGCGCCAACCAAGGAGCAGTTGTAGGTAAGCGCGGCCTTTGTGAAACATTGTTAGGAACGAAATTCCTCCGCAGAATATCCCGGTATGAGGAACTAGGGGAGGCCTGGGCCAATTGCTTCTTTAATGCAAGAAAGTCGTTCGCCATCTTTTGAAAGGCTGGATCAGATCAAGTAGTGGGGGAAGGGCCCAAAGACTTAGGCTTGGCTGATTCCTTTTTCAATTCACCAGATATTATCAAATTATCCTCTATTCGAATGGCAGCAGCTTGGGCGAGAATCAAGGTAGCCACTCGCTCTTGAAGGAGCAAGAAAATAACTTTTGAGCTCATGGCGTTTACGAAGAAACACTTTTGATTCTTTGGTGTTGGAAGCATGGCAACAGGGACACGGTTGATTAGTGCATTGAACCAGGTGATAAAATCATGCATGGTCTCATTGGCCTCCTTCTTTAAGTGAGTGATTCGTGATAATAATGCAAATGCATCCTCTGAAGGCTTGTACCTATCTTCAAAAGCATCCCGCAAGGTGGCCCAACTGGTAATAGATCCAGCCGGCAAATGCTGAAACCATTCAGCTGTAGGTCCCTGTAGGGTTTCCAGAAAAAGGTGAACCGACACATCTTCATGAGTTACATCCAAAATACTGCATGACATGATGAATGCAGATATGTGGGAATCCATGCTTTGGTTTCCGCTTCTGTCGAATTTGGGAAAATTCTTTCGATTTCTGTGAGGGAGCATGTGAACTGGATGCGGTAAGGCCAAAGGACCCATGGTGTTTCCCCATGGTACCGCCATCTGAAAAGATGGAAAGAGAACATGAGCTGGAAGTGTGGTTCCACTGAGTAGCAAGGCACTACAAAGGGATGTGGATGCCCCCTGCGAAAGACTTTTTCTTCGTGAAGGTGAGACACTCCTGGATGACCGGCTAGCCGAGCTTAGCGCTGAAAAATGTGCCGGTGTCACGCTGAAATTGTGCCTTTGAAGCAGATCGAAAGTAGGATCAGCTTCTCCACGGGATCTCCTGCTGTGCGTAAAAGGTTCACTCGCTAGTGTACCTTCCAGATCTGCAACGTTATGGCATAGATTCAAACTTTATTTTTGGTTTACTTGCTGATTTTCTGGTTTTTCTGATAAAAACCAGCAGCAAATACTTTTCTAAATATTTAAAAACTATCCTCTTCAGAAAACTGATTGCGGTTAATGAACAATAACAACGAGGATAAGATGGCAGAGAAGATTAGTAAGCTGATTTTTGGATCTGGGTTTGACTTTTTTCGAAGGGTTTCAAACTTTTTGGTACAGTGAAAAATTCAGATCTATGGCGAAATACTGATTTTTACAAAAACTCAGTGAACTAAAGATTTGTAACTAGGCCAGATCTATGGATCTCAGAAGAAAATTTTTCAATTTGAGTTACTTTTGCAAAATTTTAGATTTTTGACAAAATGTGAAGATTTGCAAATAGGCAGCGATTTTCTTTTTTTTTTTTTTTTTTTTTTGATTTTCCTATCTCACCACCGTCATAGATCTGATAGATCTGTTCGTTCCCCAGTAGAGTCGCCAAAAACTATTGGTTTGAAAATCTGTCACTTGGGCAGATCTATGGATAAACGAGCCAGCAGTGTGTAGGGCATAGCCCCTCTTTGAGTCAGCAAAGTAGAACTGGTTTATTGCTATTCTACCAGCAGGAATCTATGCAAGTCTCACAGATTCTACCTTCGGGGGCTTGGGATCTCATCCCAGTAGGGTGTTTCCGACTGTGAAAAGAAAGGAAAGGAAGAGGGGATGAGGAAAGAGCAGGTCCGAAGGAAGAAAAGAAAATGAATTCCAAAGCAAGAAAGGTCAGAAGATTTATGTTTTGGGATTGGTAGTAAACAGAGCCAAACCTACTTGCATAAACAAACAAAGCAATACTGATGATGAATAAATGACAAAAAATTAGATATGAATCTAACAGAATAAACACATACATATCTAATATAAGAAAGGTCTGATGCATAACATAACTATTCAGCACAAAGTCTCAATATTTGTATTACTATTTTCTTCTGTTACAAGAAAGCTCAAAGTCTTCCTTTTTCACTTCTATTTTTCATCTAAAAGATATTCATCCATCCTCCAATACCACAAGTATTGGAGTATTTATAGAAGAAGAAGAAAAGAAGGCAGAAAGGAGCCAACAACTATTTACAAAGATATTTACAAAATATCTAAAAGTCATGTTGAATTTTTACAACTTGATGGATGACATCATCCCATGATGCAACATGGATGATGTCATCATTTACATCAACATACTTCATATATTTCCAGGAAGACGAAGAAGAAAAAGGGAAGAAGAAGAAGAAGAAGAAGAAGAAGAAGCTATTCGTCATCATCATCTTACGGCCGAAAGGGGGTGGACTACTTTTGTTGCTCCTCAGGTGACGAGATATGGAACTGTGAGTGGTATTCCAAGAACTTGTTGATGATTGGCCCTAGTTGATCCTGAGAAGGATCCTTGTGCCTATCGCTTATCGCCTCACAAGTCTCCCGCTCATCTATGAGCTTCTCTGGGAGTTTGGAAAAGTCCTTTTCCACCTCAATGAGGAACCCGACGAATTCCCTACAGGTCAACAGGTTTTTGATGGACTCCGTGTCAAATGTAACCTCTGGCCCCGTTCCTTGAGAAGTGATCTCCTTGAAGATCCAGATGGTTTCATCAGCTTTCCTTAAAGTGAAGGAAGGAGTAAGCAACCCTGGCGACATATTAAGAACAATTCGTTCCATTTGGTGCATCACATCCAGGGCTTCTTCCTTGACTTTGTCAATCTTTTCTAGAATAAATTCTAGCTGATCCACCCGATAGTCCAGAGTGGACATGATTTTGTTGAGGGCCCTTGGATGGCTGAAGATGCTGAACTTGACCAAATCCTTGACTAAACAGTCAAACATTTGTTGGAAGGCCTCGTGCTGCAGTCTAGCATGTTCCAGCTCTTCTGATATGGGCCCTGCTAGCACTTGGAGCTCTTTATTCACCTTACTAATATTTAGGTACAAGTCGGATAACTCGGCAATCACTTTTTCACTGTCTTTGAGGATTTGGCTCCTCGAAGCGGAAACGGCCATACCTTGCTCACCAATCTTGGCATACTCATTAATTTTCTCCTGGCTGAGAAGCTCAGAAGTCTCAGCGGTAGTTGTGGGAGGCGCACTACCCATCTTCTGTAAGGCTTGGAGCAGATATTTTTTTTGCTCCTTCAGTTGCCTTTTCTCTTCCTTGGTTTCCTGAAGCTTTTTGCAGAGGGCGTCGACTGCGGAAAGAGCCTCCCAATGAAGACTTTCGGAGGATGTCCCCATTGTGACTTGGGTCACAGTAAAATCTGTCGGAGACAGATCCTTTTTCTCTTTGAGGGGATCGGGGTACGCGATTTCCATAACTCTTTCTCCTGCAAAACTTTGAGAGAAGTGCGTGACAGGCTTCTACTTCTTCGCCCCCTTAGATGGGATCACGGAAAAGTCCATCGGAGTGATGGGAACTTTCCTCTTTTGCTGACTTAGCTGCTGAGAGATCCAAGCTGGACCTATGGTAGAAGGACCAGAGATAGAGGAGGGGGCAGCTGTAGTAGCAGAGGGGAAAAACGTGGAGACACGTGGTGGCAGCATTGAGAGAATAGCCGAAGAAGTGCCCACGGAAAGAAGGGAAACTGCAGCATCGGAAGACATAGGAAGGGAAGGGAGCTCGGAGATGAGGGAAGAAATGGAGGAGGACAGATCAGCAAGGGAAGAGAAGATGGACGAAGAGGCGAGGGGAACAGTAGAAGAAGGGGAAGAGGACACGACCAAAGGGATGGTCGCTTGAGTCACTCGAGGAGGGGAAGGAAGAGAAGGGACGGAAGGGACCTCGGTGATTGTGGCAATGCCGACATCCTCAGTGCATGGGCCTCTTGGAACTTCCTCTTCGGCTACTTTCTCTGGCGAAGCTAGAGTTATTACCTATTCTGGTGTGGCAGAACGAGGACTTACTGGAGCTTCTTCCAGAGTGGCGCTGGATTCACCTTCTACGCCTTTACTCTTGCCTTTAGGCTGCTATTTGGATCGTGGAGGTGCGTTACCCAATGGGGATGTTGTAAAATCAACCCCGAGGTAGATTAGGCCGTTCATTCGACACCAATGTTCTGTCCTCCGCAAAGTCTCCTTGACCCTCTCCTCAATTGTCTGAGGAGCCTTAGTTCTATCAATGGCCGGAAAGGGCCAATCGTCCTCATCTGTATCAGTATATACCTTGTCTATTTCATCTTCTGTAGTCTGATAGCCTTTGGGGATAATGGCTACCCCATATTGGATGATTTCTGCCAAGGCTAGGTGAGAATGATCCTTTCTTCTGAGGTCCACCTCATGGATGATGTCAATGTAAATGTCCTCGATCTGAGGGACATGGATTGGATCAAGTTTCACCTTTGGCTAATAGCTCCTTGGGTCAAAGGTAGGCCTAACTGGGAAATCATGTTTCAAATTGAGTAACTCCAGCTCTACAAACATTTCCTTCACCTTGTGGTGGGTAGAGCATGTATATTGGCCCACTGTGAGGGGGAAAGGAGTTCCACCCTTCTTCCTTTTCAGGCATTTTTTGTGGTATGTGATTAGCTGCCTTGACAGTTCCAGTAGAATCAGCGTAGGTCCAGCATACCTCATTAGCCTAGTTGGCTCTCCCAAAAAATTGGCAGCCCTTAGATAGGTGAATGTAGGGAACTGAGTAAACAGGGCCCCCCATTTCTCAGTGGCTGCTACTATGTTTTTGGTCGTGCGACCATAAGTCATGTTCGGCCTCAGTAGGCAGATGATGTGATAGAAAAACACATCGTTAATTTTTGTGAATTGGGAGATGCTATTCTCCAGCCCTCAATTCTGGGTAGTACTTGTATATCTTGACCTGAGGCCAAAATCCACTCCTCGTCAGGCCTGGATAGTTCCTCGCTGATGCTGTAGAGTAGACCACGTAGGAGTTCATATGAAATGTCCCTGTTATGCTAAATTGTTGTAGCTGCTCAGAGATTGTACTGCTTATAATTTCTCCCCAGCAAAAGCGCTGATCAGGAATATTCTTGTTTATGGTCTCTAAGTACCGCAACATCCATTTATGGAAATAATGGGCATCAGAAAGCCCGAAGACCCTACTCAGGAACGTAATGGTATCGCTGAGCTCCTCTCAGAAGTCACTGCGGTGGATGATTTGGGGTCACCGGGTTATTACCTTTTTGTTCTTCAGATAGACTTTGTTCATTAGTTACATACATTGATCTTCATTGTCATCCCAAGCCTTAATGCATTCCGCTTGGCTGATGGCCACAAAGTGCCGGTGGTGAGGGGATGCCGAGTAATATCTCAAAGTGACGGGTAGTGAGGTTGATGACTACCTCGCCCTTGCTGTTTTTGACACATCTTGTGTCTTTGTTATAACTTTGGGCAATCACCATCAAGAATTCATTGTTGACGACGCTTACTAGAATTCCTCCGGTGAAGTGCAGGGAACTACCGATCAATTTTTCCATGGACTCCTTATGACTTTCTGAGTTCTAGCCCAGAATTCCTCCATATCAATATGTCCTAATTCTGAATCTCTGACGTCCATGCTGCACTCAGCCTGAGACTCGGGCATTCTAACCCTCTGATATTTATATTTCATCTCTTCTTCTGTAAGTTTAGCCTTTCCTTTCGATTTTGTGGGTCTCTTGCTGGATGTAGACATATGTTCTTTCGAACTCAGTTGCTGATCTGCATAAAGAAGAAGTGAAACCCAACGTAGAAAGGTTGTATCAGTCATTTGATTTCCCATTGAAGTGCCAACAGAAGAAGGAGTTAGTTATTATTAGGCTCAGGGCACAGGGCGCATGAAAATTGTAGCCTACAGGGCTAAATAGGTAAGGCGCATAGGAAAGGGGTGTTGCAAAGGTTAAACTGGTGCTAAAGGCGCATGGCACATAGATACTGCAGAGTGCATTTTATAAAAGGCACATGAAAACATTGTGTTACATAGAGATAGGATGCGCCCTTTGGCGCATAGGCTTTTCATGTTGCACTGGGATTTGGTGTGCCCTTTGGCGCATATAAGGTTTGGGTAACAAGAACTTTTCGTGCGCCATGGCGCAGCGCACGAAGGGTCAACATAACATGATGTTGCTGTAAGGAGGGATGCGCCTGCGCCTTCAAAGCCTTGTACTTAGTGCGGATAAAGCTTGTGTTGCACTGATGCTGGGTGTGCCATTGGCGCATAGAAACATGATGCAGCATGGAAGGTCAGTGTGCCAAAGAGGGCGCAAGGTTAGTGCTTGTAGCATATGAAAGAGGCACGTCTTGGGGGTGCAGAAGTTTACGATGCAGTTGGTAGGATGGGTGCGCCATTGGCGTGGGTTTTATTCATGTTGCAGGGGGGACAGATGCGCCAAAGGGGCGCAACTGTTTATAGTGTAACAAGACGCGCTGGTGCGCCCAAGGGAAAAACAGTCCTCTTTTCTCGATTCCTTCTAAGATGTGTTTGGGGAAATAAAACAGTTGAATCCAAAGGGTTTTTAGACCATGTTTTCAAAATAACATCCTCTACCAGCAGATCTGGAAAGAGGGGGGAGGAAAAAAAATAAGGAAAGACAGCACAGGGGGAGGGCTAGCTCAACATTTTGATATGCCAAAACTCCAAACGCAAACTAAAACCAGACCACGAACACACCAAGAACTGAAAACGTAAAATGCATGGAAGAGACAAGAGCACTTACCTGGATAAATAGAGAAAATCTTGCAAACAGGTTCACAACGTGCTGAAAACGACAAGGCAGGGGCTGACAGGCTCAGAGAATAAAAAACACGTGATATGCATCTGATGATAATGACATTTGGGTGTGCAAATTTTATATATATATAGGTGAGCTAGTCATAAATGTGCCACCCACTTTGTGAAAGGCGCATCAGAGTTACTGTCGACATGGGAAGGCATGCGCCCTTTGCCGCACCAAAGTTCCTGCCAACATGAAATTAAGCGCACCTTTGGTGCACCAAAAGGGATGTCGACATGATATTATGTGTGCCCTTTGGCGCACCAAAACATGGCGCAACAAAAGTTGTGTTAACATGAAGGCGCATGCACCTTGGCGCACGCAGAGAAGACTCAACATACGAGGTGCACCAAAAGGCATGTCGACACTGAAAAGCATGCGCCGAAGGCTTAAAAGGGGGTGCACCAAAAGGGTGGTATTACATAGTAATTCCATGCGCCCAGCCAAAATAGACCAAAAAAGACTAAGTTCAGAAAACTAGATTTCTTGGAAAGGGATTTCGCAATGCTCCGAATGCACGGGATCCCTAACGAGGGATCAAAAAAAAAAAATTCGGTATGGTTATCGGTAAAATTGCCCTTGTCAATTTTACAGGATAACAATCTTATATCTAAAACAGATAGGAAGAAATGAGTATTTTTGGAACTACATATAACCTATCATGATACTATGGGACAAGAATCTAGATACTCTTCACTAAGCTATGAAGACATCGAAACTATGGTAATCTGTCATGTTTAATTTATTAATATACCATGTTCCATTTTAGGACTCTAGAGAGGTCAAATGAATACCACCATTATGTGGACGTATCCATTTAGTTACATTGGTTGTTATTTGAATACTATCACATAACAACTTTACTGAGTTTCCTTATCAAGATCTTAAAATGGTTTAATTGCTTGAGTACAAGCTTGTTAAAGTTATAAAGGCAGATGAAACCCCATGGTTTGGTACCCTAATGCCAACATATGATGGATACGGGAAGGGAAACAATCTAGTAATGATGTGAATCATTACAAAGACATTTTATTTCCCATAGGCATTAAAAGATGACATCGAGGTACAACTAAATGTAGGTTAATCCAGACTTGTACCTTATATAGGACTTGTAGTTATTTACAACATCAATGACTGTAAATCCATATAACTAGACAAGTGAATAAGGTGAGATGACAATATTCCAATGGTGAGTATGCCATCATTGAATCGAGCATGGCATACATGACTCAGAAACCTTGCGCAAGGTAGTGTAACTGTTGATTACATTGTCAAGATTTCACCATTATCTAAACTGTGAGATGCCTATGGATTTCATAGGTGGAACCCAGGTACACACTTGGGGGTTATCAATTATATATCATATCATGTTAAAGGAGAACCAAAGGGATACATTTTATGTAATGCTTGTAAAGAGCATTGAGGGAGAACCATTAAAGTTCACTAATCTCTCATACAATTGCACATGGTTCATGATAGTTATCGAAAATGGATTGCATTAAGAATTATGTTGGATTTAAATATATGGGTATTTAAATCAGCTACATAAGGTAAGATAAAAAAAATTCTCTAAGATTGAAGTGACAAAAAGTTGATGTTACATTAAATATTTAAAGTATGATATATTTTTTATGATAAAATATATGAGGGAATAACCCTACCATATGCCTATTCCATAGCCACTAGAGTTGAGAATCATCTAATTCAAGCCAGTAAACTTACACCTAGGCCATATATGCCTCTCTATCCAGACATGGGGAATCTTAATCCTAATAAAACACCTACAATAGCCCCCATCCTTGCTCTAAGAGATCAAAGTTTGAATGAATCTTCTACCTCATCTTATAGTACCTCAAATGAGCTCCAAGAAGTCATGAAGCAGTTGTAAAACTTAGGAAATGAGTTGGTGACAATTAAGAGGAAACAATCTCAAAATTTCAGGTCATATCATCCTAAATCCCAACCTAATAGGCCTCTATATCAGCCTAATAAACTACCTTCTCAAGATACAAATTAGAACTAAAAAAAACCTCTTGTGAGTAGGCCATTTTACCCTTACAATCCTAGTGTTTCTTCCACATCTAGAGCCTCAGTTCCAGTGAAAAATAATATGCCTCAAGAATATGACCGGTGCTTCCTATTGAATCAAACTCATAACTAGTCAATGTGTTTTAATGGTGCTTTGAAACAATCTCTTACGGTGACAAAAATGGGTGTCAAACAAGATATAGGCCAAGAAGGAAAACAAAAACATGAAGCAATGTAGGAAGCACCTATAAATGAGACCACACTTGTCAATTAGGAGGCTAAATATTTTTGTGGTATAAATCAAACCTCTTCTCAAAGTGTAGTATTCAATACATGATCTAAGAAGAGAAATATTGGAGAGGGGTAGTCATCCAATTCATATGATCCACAACCCTCTATCACTCAATAAGGTATCAAGAACCAAAATACACCTCCCAATGTGCAAGGTTAGCCCAAGCCACCTTCTAGACTAGCTCAAGTGTTGGTTGTAACATCCCATGTGCAAGAAAAAATTGTGCAAAGAAAGGGGTAGTAGAGAGATATCTCATATCCATTTAACACTATTGAGCAAATAAGGAAAACAAATGTAAACATCCCAATGTGGGAGTCATTAGCTATCCCAGGAAAAATAGACCTATTGCAAGCTGCTATGGAGATTTGGTCAACATTGAATCAATAATCCAAAGAGTAAGAGAAGGTACTCGCCAATACAAACCAGTAAGGAGGAAATCATACAGGTCAACAAGGTAAAATTTTGAAGCACCAACCATTCTATATCTCATTTATCATTGGAGATACGTTGGTGTATAATTACATGATTGATTCAATAGCAAGTACTTATGTAATGCCAAAATAAATAGCCGATCATCTGGGTCTTCAATATGAATTCATTTCTAGAGGTGTGGTGCATTTGGATGGGGTGATGGTAACAATGGTTAGAGTAATAAAAGGATTGAACCTTACATTTCAGGTGTGTCCCAATGTGATCATCTTATAAGATGTATCAGTCAGAATTTTTGCCACTCTTTGCATTTTGTTTGTTAAGAGACTTCACCGCTAAAATTAGAGGCTATTTGTTTATTGATTGGTCACACATGTTAGTTAGAACAATCTATGGAGCTAAGACTATGTTCAAGTCAGATCCAATTGCAAAATTTCTGGTTGAGCCTTACATTCCAAGACCATTCAATGTAAATTGTACCATATTCAATTAAGAGGAATTCTTGGAGGCTCAAGAGATGAATAGAAAGGTTGGGAGCATTCCAAACCTAATGCTTGATGATTGGGCTCAAAGGGGACATGTTTTCAATCCATACAAGGAAATGGAAGAAGTTGAGATAGGAGTTTATTGTTTGCATAAGGAAAACACACCTCCTCATAGCCTCACTAAACTAGATGATAAGGGTGATAATGAAGTTTGGAAATTATTCTTTGATGGCTCAAGAAGTAGGAAAGGTGTTGGAGGAGGAGTTATGCTTGTTTCACCACAAGGTAAAAAATATTACTTAGCTTTCCATTTTTGATTCACTTACACAAAAAAAAAAAAAACTGAGTATGAAGCTTTGATCCATGTATTGCATTGGGAAAGAAGGAGAGGTATTAACAACTAGTAAGTGTTTGGAGATAGTGAGCTAATTGTCAACCAGGTTAGAGGAAAACATGCTGCTAAGAATGATTTACTCAAATCCTACAAGCATCAGGTATGGGATCAGATTGAAGACCTTGAAGCATTCAATATTTAGGTCATACTACAGAAGAATAATGAGGTCGTGGATAGGCTCACAATTATTGGAGTAGCATTTGACGTTGTGGAAAGTATCAAAAGTGAGAAATTTCAGCCTCATATAAAAGTGGTTGTAAGAGAAATTGTGTTAGATAGCAACACAAGATGGCAGGTTTTTGAGAATGATCAACAAATCAATAGGATTTTACAAGAGGATATTGAGTTCTCAACTAAAAATTAGGATAAATTGGAATAGTAGTATGGGGATCAAATAGTGCAATTATAGCTAAACAAATTTCCAAAGGGTTTAGTGAATTTAGAGTCAATATTCAACCCAAATGATCAATTCCAGAAAGAGAAGGCCAACATTCAAGTCAAAAAGGAGGATTGTGAGCCCATTTCAATTAGAGAAGGTAAGATTCTCCAAATAGGCAAGATGAGTATCAAACAAGAAAAGTACAACCTTGTGCAGCTTTGTCAGGAATTCCCCTATGTTTTCGCATGGAGCTATGAGGATTTGAAATGTTTTAACCCAAAATTGGCACAACACAACATTGAGTTGCATTAAGAGGCTAATCTTGTCAGGAAAAAACAAAGCTCAATCAACCCTCATATAGAGCCTCTCATGAAGGATTTGAATAAGCTCATTGAGGCAAGTATCATTTTCCCATCATGAAATCAAGATGGGTGGAGAATATGGTTCTTGTTAGGAAAAGGAATGGGGAAATCAGGCTGTGCATGGATTTTCAGGATTTAAACATGGCCTCCCTCAAGGATCACTATCCATTTCCCTCCATGGAGTAGATTCTACAGGTAGTGGATGGTTCAAAAATATTCTCCCTCTTATATGGATATTCAGGCTATAATCAGATTATGGTGAAAGAGGAGGATCAATTGAAAACAACCTTCAACATAAAATGGAGTGCATATGCATACATGAAGATGTCATTTGGGCTATCAAACATTGGAGAAAAATTTCAATGAACAATGGATATGGGTTTAAGGGGTTGTTAAATAAAATAGTGCTTGTATATCTTGACAAAATCACTATATTTTCTAAAAATGCAAAAATTTGCCTCTTTCATCTCAAACAGGTCTTCCAAAGGTGTGGGAGGTTTGGAATATCCTTGAACCCAATAAAGTGAATATTCATGGCACATGAGGGTAAAATTCTAGGCCATATCGTGTCAAAGGAAGGACTGACAATTGATCTGGAGAGGGTAGAAGCCATCTATGCTCTACCATTTCCAAGTCATAAGAAGGCTCTCCAAAGCTTCTTGGGGAGGATAAACTTTGTTCGGAGGTTTGTACCAAATTTTTCCGCTCTTGTGAAGCCATTAACGATGATGTTGAAAAAGAATTTGGCTTTCAAATGGACTATTGAAGGGAAATAAATAGTTTGAAGCTATCAAGTAAGGCCATTATCTCAGGCTCCAACCCTTATAAATCTAGATTTCTCAAAGGACTTAATTTTATATGCTTTTGGAAGCACGAATGCAATATCTTCCATACTAGTACAGCCAAATCAAGAAGGACTGGAGCATCCTATTGCATTCTTCAGCCAATTCCTTATAGACTATGAGGTGATATATTCATTCATTGATAAACATGTCCTTGCTGTGATTAGAAGTTTAAATAAGTTCATAAATTTAGTTTCAAATAGTAGGATTCATTTACTAGTCACACATGCTAGTATAAAATATTTTCTTTTAAACAAGGACCTCAATGAAAAAAGGGTTGGCTAGGTAACCAAGGTCATGTAATATGACATTGATATTAAGGTGACCAAGATGGTCAGGGGGAAGGGATTATGTAAATAGCTAGGTTCGGGACAACAAGTGGAGTCAAGTTGTAAAGGAGAGGTTGTTTTGGTGCTACGTGACAATCAAGAGCAATCAGCCAAATCCTCACCCGATCCTTGTTGGACTCAAGATATAGTCCATTTTCTTCAAACAGGTCAAAGTCCTCAAGGGCTGAGCAAGGCCAAAAGAAGATATTTCAGGCTCCATTGTATCCCCTTTGTATTGGTTGATGGTATCTTGTTCAAGAAAGATGTAAATGGTGTCCTCCTAAGGTGCCTCAAGGTAGATCAGATAGAGAAGGTGCTACATGAATTTCATGATGGAGAAACAGGTGGCCATTTTTCCACAAGGGTGATAGCTCTTAGAATTATGAAGGTAGGTTATTATTGGCCTAACCTTTTTCATGATTGTTATGCATGGATTAGGAAGTGTAAAAAGTGTGCCTTCTTCACAGGAAAAGAGAGGTTAGCATCCCTTCCACTCCACCCATTTCTATAAATAAACCATTCATTCAATGGGGGATGGATTTCATTGGGGTGATTAATCCAAATTTTAGTTTGGTCCACAAGTGGATCCTCATAGCCACATATTATTTCACTAAGTGGATGAAGGAAGTTGCACTCAAAGAAGCATATGAGGCCAACATACTATATTTTTATGAGGGGATGGTGGCGAGGTTCAGAGTTTTGGCCACCATTATATCAGATAATGCTTTGAAATTCCTATGTGCCAAGATCATAGAGTGGGGAGTAAAAAATGGGATATACTTGAGCATCTCATCAAATTACTATCCATAGGGTAAAGTGGAAGCCGAGTCCACCAACAAGAATATTTTGAATATTATAAGGAGAACTCTAGATGAGAACCAGAGAACTTGGCATGCCAAGTTGAAATCATCCTTGTGGGGTGATAGGATTACTCCCAAGAGGTCAACATGGAATTCTCCTTACATGTTAGTCTATAGAAGGGAGGCAAGGTTGCCTATATCCCTCAGATTTCCTAAATTAGAACTCATGAAGTGGCTAGAGCTATTAATTTCAAACCCAAGGAAGATAGATATGAAGAGTTCATGGAGTGTGAGGAGATGAGGAATCAAGCCATGCACATAATGGAGAAGGATCAATCATTAATTAAGAGGTGATTTTACAAGAAGGAAAAGGATAAAAAATTCTAAGAGGGAGACTTAGTCCTTAAATGGGATGTAGATAGGGAAAAACCAGGAAGGCACTCTAAGTTTGATGCAATATGGAGTGGCCCTTATATGATTTCAGGCTACAAAGAAAATAATGCTTTCTATCTATCAAGGTTGGATGGAGAAGGACTACAGATTCAAGTCAATGGAATCTATCTCAAGCATTTTTATTGAGTGAAAGATCCTTCCTGTACATATTAGTTTAGGAGTTATAATTCCTCCAAGTGCTTGTAGTACATTGCATTGTTTTAGTTTAAGTTACTTTTGTAATAAGTGTTTGTGTACTCTCTGTATATTCTATTTGGAATGTGTATGAACTTTTTCTATTTGTACATAGTTGTGCCCTTGTTTCTATTACAGTTTCTAGTTTAAGGAAAAGTTTGTGAAGAAACAACTAGTCCGCAACCAGGGGTTTCTTTTGAAATGAAAATCCCCAATAGTTGGAAGATAGATTTTAAAGTGATAGGTTGGTTCCAACAATCAATATGACTCCATGCCCAATGGATCCCATAAGGTCACTGGTCTTCTAGATCAAGTAGGCAGATCATCCTCCAAGTCACCAATTGTTATCCATTTTTCACACCCCCTGCAAAATGGACAACTTAGAAGGTCTGAACATTAGTAGTTGATGCAAAAAGGGAAATGATTTTGCAGTATGCAGGGTAACTCATGTGTTGGATCATTTGATAATTTTATAACTTGGGGTGAGCTGGTGATCCACAGAAAATATTCAAGTTGGCAATTGAGTGTATCAGAAGCTTGGTTGTTCATCTTATAGGTTGGTTAGATGGGTGTGTTAGATGGATTTTGTGGTAGCTCAGGTTGGCAAGGTTATGATTGGTCAGATGGGTGGCATATAGAGAGTTTTGTCATAAAACATAGATGTCATCTAACCCCTCAAGGTTTGATGAGAAACATAGATGGTTGACTTATAGTTCTATGACATGGTTGGATGGTGTATGGAGAGGTTAGTTAGCTTGTCAATTTGCGGTAAAGATGGATGGATGGGTAACTCCTGGTGTCATATGGGAAAAGATAGATATCATCCAACATTGATGTGGTTGGATGAATTATAAGCCAGACAAGGGTAGTTGAATGAATGACATCCCAATAACCATAATTAATGAGGTATGTCACCCATGACCGACATTGGAGTAAAAGTACAAAAATGAATGGTTATCCATACCTCTTTAATGCATCCTGCTGGTTAGTGACCCAAATTGCCTATATATTGTAAATTTTACCTCATTTTGAGGGAGATATTTCCAAAAAGGAAAAGGAATTCTATTAAAATTATTCCAGAGCTTTTGTGAGCTAAAGGCCTTAAATTTTGGCTTATTGTAAAGGATTTTTTCTTCTGCTTATGGTATGATGGATTGTGCATGTTTTAAAGCAATGAAATTCATGTTTTGTGGTCATTTTCACCCTAACTTTTAAGAGTTACATATTTTTCGTTCCATTATATTTATGAGTACATTGTACATGTATCTATCTCTTTGCAGGGTCATAGTTTTTTGGGCTTTAGGAATATAGGGAATTGATTGTTTTCTTAGACTGTGGTGTTTCTACCATCCCTTTCCTTCTTGGTTTCTCCCTATTTTTCACTCACTTGGATTGTCTCACCCTTTCTTGGTAAATCACCTTCCCTTAGAGAAGTTTTATTTCATGGAAGTTTCTATCCCTGTCTCCTTGGAAAACACTAGAATAGGATTAGTTTAGCTTTCCATTTTCCACTCTTTGGATTATTTGGCACTAGGTTAGAAGAAGAGGTTGGCTTTCTCAAGAGGACTATCCTACTTGCAAGATCCCAAACTACAGGATAATCCCGTGTTATGTAGGTTACATTGGTTTCATCATATATAGAGTCACAAACAATTAGGGGTGTTGTAATTCTGCACTAACAAGATGTTTAATAATATATAAAAAACATGGATGTTACATATATGTCTAGGGAATTACAATGAGTGGTCACATTCCATAGTTGAGGTGTTATTAAGTGGTCTTGAGGCTATGTTATCACCCTTTCAAAATTTCCCTTCTTTCTCAAGATGAATTCTCAATTTTTTTAAAGTGTCCTTTGGAAGTGTTTAAGTGAAGAGAGAAATTCAAAAAATTAGGAAAATCAAGTCCTTGGAGTCATTTTTAATGATTTATGGCTAAGTCAGACATTTTTGTCCCATATGTCCCAAGTACTGTAGGCCTCTTGTTCGTCGATTCACCACTTTACCCAAACTACTTACTTGTCAGCTAAATCAGGCTTTTTGTCTCACATGTCCCAAGTACTACTAGGCATTTACTGATTCACCACTTTACCCACATTACTTACTCATTGGCTAAATTAGGAATTTTAGTCCCACATGTCCCAAGTAATGTCGGGCCTCTTGTTTTAAATTCACTACTTTACCTGCACTGCTCTTCAACTATATTGGCTCTACCCGTCCCTCATGTCCCAAGGTACCCTTTCGGCTGAATTTCCCATATTGCCTTATATATTAGCTAAATCATCCCCGCACTTCCCTCATGTTTCATGGGCTGTCGCTCTGCTCCCACTTTTTTTTCATTCTTCTTGGATCAGGTAAATCGGCCACACATTCCTCATGTCCCTACATCCCACAGACATTTTCAAGTTTTTTTTTTCTTGCATATCACCTTTTTTGAGTCAATGCATTGGTTATTTATTATGACATTCATTATTTTCTCTCTCCTTCATTCAAATTTGTGGCTATTTAAAGGAGTGTAACTGTTCTTTCTTCCTCACACTCACCTGTTCATTTTCTCCTGCTCGTGTTCTTGCAAAGTAGCCATTGTCCGCGTCCACACCTCTGTGTTTTCTCTTGTAGGGATTGTTGAACATTCGGTTGAAGGTTTTTTCTCCTATCTCTATCACAATGAAGATTCAATACAAAGGGTACGGGAATCTCTCCTCATTAGAAACTTTTGTGCCCTTTTTCGGGGACAACGAAGCTCAACATCTTGACCTTGACAATTTTTGGAGCAGGCTAAGATGAGATAACCCTACTTCTATTACACAATTAATCAAAGACAGTGGAATTGCATTTGTAAGAGGTTTCCCTATGTCTGTTCAGTGTGTCGATACCGTGCTCACTTGTGGGGCCTATTTCAATCCAGAATCTAAGGAGATTGTCGACATTCATGGTGAAATGGTTGCATGACTAGATTCCAATGCTATTTGTTTTTCCCTTCACATCCCAGTGGTGGAAGATGCTCATAACCTCACCCTTGCTCAAGAAAAAGAACTATCTGACCAGGATAGTGAGAGATACAAGGATAGGGTAGCTCAATCATGGTTGAAGAACCCTAAAAATGGAGCATCCAGACTTTCTAAATCATTGTTCAAGGTTAATTTCAATGAAGAAATTTCAGACATCATCACTCTTCTGGATAGGATCATGGGAATGCCCTCTACAAATGAATTTCATTTTTGGATGTGTCCCTATATTAATATCATTTGTGAGGGGAAGAAGAATTTGAATTGAGGTGAGATAATCTATGAAAATCTAACAGAGCAGTTGGTTACTGTTTAAAGAACAAAGACATTTTACATGTATTCTTATCTCATGTACACTATTATAGCATCCAGGGAATGGCTTGGCTTCTCTTTCATTGAGGATAAGAAGGATGCTCCTATATGAGTATTGTCCTCAATTCACTCTCAAAGTCAGAAATCATCACTTCAAGAGATTCAATGATGCTTTCACCATGTAAATTGTGAGGATTTTGGAAGGAAATACTGCTTGGAGATTTTCTGAGGAAGCAAAGACCTTGATCTCTGAATATGGGAGTTTCTTCACTCAATTTAGAAATTTTTCATATCTTAGGTTGACTAGTTTTGAAGGTACCCCTCTGAAGCTTCATATGTTTTTCAATGAAAAAATGGCTCTGGTTGAAATTTTTAGGTAGATAGAGAAACTTCATCGGTCTTACAAATATAAAAATATTGTTGAAATCCATTTCCCTATCACCTTGGGAAATTATACATGTAGAACAACCCTCGATACTTTGAACATTGATGGAACCATTCCTCCTCTTACTCTTCATCATTTCAAGTCTCAAAATTACTTTTATATCAAGGGAAATATTGCTAAGAATCTCATATTAGGTTTCATCCACTTTACTGATACTGAATATTATTAGGCTGATTACGTAGATGACTTTGAGGTAAGGAGAAGGTATTTTGACATATTTTCTCTTCAACAAATTATAGTTTTCAATCTCTACAAAGTACCTAAGAAGCTACAGGATGATGATGAAGACTTGTAATCTATTGAATATGATAGGTCCATCAAACACTCTCCTCTTGAAAACATTGATTGGTTTGTAAAAGAGTAAGATGATTTGAAATAAGTGATCAACCCGGTTTTGATGAGAACCAAGCTCTGGTTTGATAAGAAGATGAAAAACTTCAGGATGAATAGAGCTAGGTCTTCTTCACAAGAAAATTCCTCTCCTAGGAAAGAAGAACCTACACTTGATGTTGAGATGCTTGAGAAATCCACTCCTTCCTCTTCGACAAGGGTATACATGAAAAAAGGAAAGTTATCAAGCAAGATTAGATTATAGAAGAAAAGGAGGAGTTTTCTTTGTATTACTCACAGGTTCTTATAGAGTCAGATGATTTCATCATTTTGAGTGAGGATAATAGTGAAGAACTGAAGGAATAGGAAGAAACCCCTATCAACACTACTAAGATGGAATAATGGGCCAAATGTCTGAATCTATGGCCTTGACGGAATCTTCTTCCAAGGATATTCCTGAGGATATGCAAACCTCTCCATTAGAAATATCTATGGTGTAAACATTGAGTGTAATGAGTACACTTTCACTCATACCCATTGCTCCTTCTACCTCTTCCTCCTCCTTTGGTTGGGTCCATCCTTTCATTGATAGTAGGAAAAGGAATTCCACCTCTCAAATTGTGGTTCCCAAGTTTGATGTTGTGGCATACTTTCTCGGTACTACTCCCCCTCCTCCAGCAAAGAAAGAAAAGATTACCTCAAGGTTGGTGTCAGATTCTAAGGATCAACAATTCATGGAGATTGCAAAACCTAAGGTGGATAAAGAAGAGAAAGACCTTTTAGTTTATGACTTGGAACTCACAAGGATTCCACTTGGAGAATCAACACCTAAAAGTGAGGTTCATAACCTCAGTGAAATTATCACTCGATTTATTGAACATGTTGAGAAGGGTAAACAAACTATGGAGCAATTGGAAGAACAAAATCAAGTTCTTTCAGGTTTTATAAAATCCTTGTTGGAAAAGGATAAGGTCCTGGATCCTACTCCACTGACCACTCTTCCACCTCCCCTAGTTCTCAGCAAGGATGAAGTTCAGACCATCAAATATATTCATAAACATGCCACTTATGGAAAGCCATTGAATTATTGGTTGATGATATGATAGTGTCTGGATTGAACTTCATTGAGGAGGCCTTCAAGTCATATGAGAAGGTATCTAAATTATAATTGAAATTCAGCACAAAGAATTGAAGTTATGGTGTGAATGCATAGAGGATCTTCATTTGATGAGTAGGAAGGATGATCAGATCTTGTTAGCAAACAAAGTATTCGATGAGGCCAAGAACAATTTGTCAAGATCTTGGGTTTTTAGTGTTGAGTGGAAGATCAAGGTTTTGGAAGAAGCATTAGGAGAACTGAAAAACATGTGGCAAAAAGGAGAAGCTTTCAAGGCCTGTGTTCTGGCTATTTTCCAAGATATTCATTGTCAAATCCAGAATGAAGACTCAAGTGTTCACTTTTCTTTGCAAGAAATCAAGGCTCAATTTAGTAGCTTCATCAAGGAAGATATAATTAAGGAGTAATTAATGTCTAAAGAGAAGATGAAGGAGGTCATGCGCCCTTCGATCAACAATCATTGAGAAAAACAAGAAGTTTCTCGAGAATACAGAGTTTGGTAAGGATATAGAAAAATTCCTTGGTATATGGATTCATGCCACTACTAACACCATCATCTCAAAGTGCGTGGAGATAGTCGAATAATTGAAAAGTTTTATGCATTGGATTCTTAAGACAGTTGGCACTTCTAATCCTTCTCAGGATGCTTCTACCTGAGAATCCTAAAGCACCTCCCTTTATTTAAGGTTGTAAGCCCATGATGTAATACTTGGCTAAAGAACATTCTTTTAATGTATTTTATAAGTAGTCTTTAATCTTCTAGATTAAAATAAGTTGGAAAAAAATGTAACCATTTTGTAAGCTATTTAATGGGTCATCCATGCCATTGTTAAGGAGGAGGTAGGACTCTGATACTTTTGAAATGTAAAGTGAGTTGAAAGTAATCAATACAGAAGAATTAACATTGTCTCTAATTGTCCTCTACTGTCTTTTCCTTTCATGTCTTAAATTTGTGAATCACCAATCTTTCATGTTAAGAAACTTTGTGTTCTTATGATATGATGCCTAGAACTTTGTATCTGAGAAATAATATCTGGTGTTGCTAATGTGAATGATTCTATTATGTACCCATTTTTCTAAAGTATGTGTAAGGTTATATTCTGCTATCTATATTGCCTGAAAGTACTATTATATTCTTCCCTTTCAGTTTCTTTATTCTTCTATTCTTAGGTATTGATATTCCATCTTGATATAAAACATTTCAAAATATCAGAAGTCCTAACCAATATGAACATTGTATATTTGTATATAAGCTCTACTACTTTCAATAAGGGAACCTCTCCCATAAAGAGGAGGGACTTTTTGTCCCCTGACTATTGATTACTACAAAGTGCTATTTTAAAAACCAACAGTTTTTGGCGACTCTACTGGGGATTTTGTTTGTTTCAACGTATCCCTTTCAGAATAACTTCAAGACTGGATTTACAAACTGGCTAGTCAAAGATATACACATGGTCAGAAAACCCTCGGTGTTGAACATCCCCATTTTCAAACATTGGAATGCTAGTGTTTCTCTCTTTCTTTGGGAATAATTTATAGAAGAGCTTGTCCTACAATCACACCTCCTACTAAAGACAGAGTCTCCAAACACAATAGTCCTCAAGATCAAACCATCCCTAACCTTCGTGCTCTAGTACTTGCAGGAGTTATAGTTCCCCTTCAGTCAATATTTCCAAGGATGGAAGCACCATTTCCATGGGGACAACGTGTTGGACCTCTTGCTCTTCCTTAACCATTACATGAATTACCCAGAGGTAATAGGAAAATTTTTCCTAAATTTCGAGGTGATGGAAAAGTACACCTAGATGAACATATTGCAGCTTTCATTGTGGCATGTGGGATCCTTGGGGTTGAACATGAGGATGTTTCTGTCAGGATCTTTGTAGAAACATTGCAAGATAATGCCGCTGACTAGTTTTATCACCTTCCAGCTGGTTCAATTACTAGTTGGACTACCATGACAACTCAGTTTGAGTAACGTTTTAAACCTGCTGAAGATGTGCATGCCCTCTTGGCCTAAAATTTCTAATATTAAGAAAGAGCCATATTAGCCCATGAGGGAATTTGTGGAAAATTCAACAATTTAATTCACAAAATTCCATGAGCCACTCGTCATATAGATCAAATACATAAGTGTTTTTGTCTCAATACTCAGTTACCTGAAGTGAATTATACACTGAGGGCTAATCTTCCAACTCTAGATGATGATCAATGATTGGCTATCAGTGTTGAGGATGATCTAATCATGTCTGGTAAATTAAAAAAAGAGCCCTCCAAGCCTAAAGCATCTTCTTCTTCAGGAGCCAATTTTGATCAGTTAGTGCAGAAATTGGCAAATGACCTTATTGCTATCAAGAAACAATTGGCTCAACATGCTCCTTACCAAGATATTCCAAGGAATAATTTTTAGCCTAGGAATCGTTTTCCTTCTTCTCAGCCTAAGTTGGCCATCAAAGGTCCACCCATCAAGGTTCCGGTTAATGCAACTTGTGAGGTTCAAGAACTTGATGATGAGGAGGAGAATGAAGACTATGAGGAACCTGAAGAAGAGGTTGATGAGGAACAAGAAGAGCTTGGTGACTCTCAAGTCAATTTCCTCACCGCTGAAGGTGTGGATGATGAGGATGAATATAATGAAGTAGTGGCTGATATGAATAGTGAGTCATATGCTGTTATGACTCGTGAGAAAATGAAAAAGAAGGAAAAAGTGGTACAACTCCCTAAAAAATATAAGGAAGTTCTTGTAACTATTTCAGTGGTTGCAAAGAGAGGAGCCCCTATTCCCACTTCCTCCACACAAAAGGTGAGTAATGTTCCTTCTACCTTCACTTCTAAAACTTCTTGCCCTACAACTCCTAAATCAGATAAGTCCAAAGTTTCCCTCATTCCTAGTAATGATGCTCCATCCACCTCTAGATCTTTTGATATCATCGACCACATTAAGAAGACAAAAATTCAAATCTCAGAGGCAGAATTTTTCCAAACTCACCCAAATGCTTTTTCCAAAGTAGTGAAATTCATCAATTCCAAATCCAGAACTTCACCCAATACTTCTAAAGGTCTATTACCCACTCCCTCTCCCTCATCTCAGAAAATTCTTGTGGCTGCAGTCTCTTCATCTAATGAGAAAATTGAACCATTCTATATAATGCTTCTCATAGCTGGCCACAAACTCAGTAATTGTGTTATTGACTCAGGAGCATTAGACAATGTGATTCCTGAAAAATTAGCTCATTCCTTAGGCCTAACTCTAACACTTACTTTTGGTTCCTTATATTCCATGGAGAGTAGGGAAGTCCCATTGGTCGGAAGAATCAAAGATGCACAAGTAGATTTTGTTGCTTTTCCAGAGAAAAGGGTTAAAGCTACTATTTTAGTAGTTGATATTCCTCCATCATATGGTATGTTACTGAGTAGAAATTTTTGTAGAGAAGTGGGAGGTGAAATTCAAATGGACTGGTCACATGCTCTCATCCCGGTCAATGGAAAAATGAAAAAGTTGCTACCAGAAAGGTAGACTGAGTACATTGTACAAAAGACTGATGACCCAAAAGCATAAATACTCTATGAAGATATAGGGCATGGTAACTATATGATTATGTCGAAGGCTGAGGAAAAAATTCCTAAGGGAGTGATTCATAATCCTAATGGTGTTTGGACTTTAGAGTTTGATGGAATTTTCTCTTCAGGTGGTTCTGGAGCAGGTGTAGTGTTAATCTCTCTGAAAGAGAAGATTCATCCATTTGCATATAAACTTTATTTTTAAAATATAAACAACACAGCTGAATATGAGACTCTCCTTCTTAGATTGAACATGGTGAAAGAAATGGGAGTGAAGAATCTTCGTGCTCGTGGTGATGCTGAGTTGATTGTGAAACAGGTCAGGGATCTTTTCCAAGTCAAGAACAAGAAATTGAAACATTATAGAAGTATTTTATGGGATTCCATTGAATTTTTTTATGCTTTTCCAATTGAGGCTGTACCAAGAGAAAAGAACACTAGGGATGATTCTCTAGTTGTTTCGGGATCTTTATTAATTCCTCACCTAGATTTCTCTCAGGAGAAATTTACCATTGAAATGATTCATAGGCCTAGTGTATCGGATAATGCAAACAATTTGCAAGTTTTCAATGATGATCAACACTTACTCTCTTTCCTAGAGCTTAAGGATAACTTTAATCAATTATATTTTGAAGGAAGTGAGGCTCTTCCTAGAGTGTATGTGCCCCTTGATGGAGATGATATTAAGGAAGAAGTGGATCAGGATGGTTGTATCAGGCTGAGGGGTAACAAGATACCCAAAGGATTAGTGAAACTAGAGGATCTATTTGATAAACATGACAAGTACATCAAATCTAAGGCTTCTCAAGGGGCTCATCAATCTGCTGAGTATGATAAGGTCAATATTGGAAGTAATGATGAACCCAAGATGGTAAATATTGGGAAATGCTACACTCAAGAAGAAAAGAATTAAGCAATGAACCTATTGAAAAGGTATGCTGATGTCCTCACTTATTCTTATGATGATCTCAAAGCCTTTCATCCAAAAGAGATACAACACTATATTCCTTTGAAACTAAGGATTAAACCTTTTAGACATACGTAAAGACAATACAATCCCAAGATCATTGACACCATTTTCCAAGAAATTCAAAAGTTACTAAAAGAAAAAATTATATTTCCTATACATCATTCAACCTGGATCACCAACATTGTGTGAGTAAAGAAAAAGAATGGTGCGATTCGGATTTGTGTGGATTTCAGAAATCTGAATCAGGATTCTTTAAAAGAAAACTATCCTCTCCCCATGATGGATCAAATCTTACAGGTTGTCACAGGTGCTGAAATTTTATCCATGCTAGACGGATTCTCTGGATACAATCAAGTGGAAGTCATTACCCCAGATCAGCACAAGACCACCTTCACTACTCCTTGGGGCACCTTCACCTACAAGAGGATGCCATTTGGTCTTATCAATGGTGGTGCTAATTTTCAAAGGGAAATGGAATTAAATTTTGGTAGCCTCAAAGGGAAATGCATCATTGTCTATCTTGATGATTTAACTATTTTCTCAAAGAAAAGGGAAAATCACTTTCAACATCTTGAAGCAATCCTTCAAAAATTTAGGGAACACAAAGTATCCGTTAACCCTAAGAAATTTATCTTTTTTGTCACCAAAGGAAAGTTATATGGGCATGTTGTCTACAAATAAGGGATTAAGATAGATCCAGAAAGAGTCCAGACAATTCAACAGATTCCTCTTCCTACAAGAAAAAAGGGTATTCACTCTTTCTTTGGAAAGATAAATTTTTTGAGGAGATTCATTCCAGATTTTACAGAATTGACTATAAGAACTGCTCATATGATGAAAGGGAAACAAAATTTTGGATGGAATTTTGGAGGAAAAGAATATTTCAAGGGTATTAAGAGAGATATTGCTAAAACTCATATCCTAGCATGTCCTGATTTTAGCAAGGATTTTATTAGCTACTGTTGTGCTACAAAGAGTACCTTGGCCACTATACTAACTCAAAAAAATTATGAGAATAATGAACTTCTGATTGCCTTCATGAGTTATGTTTTGAAATCTCATGAAATGAAGTCTACCTTAATGGAGAAACATGCATTTGCAGTAGTCAAATCTGTCAAGCAGTTTCATTTTTATATCCTTAATTCTCACTTTATTGTATTTATACCTGATACAACTATCAAGTTTATTATTACAGAACAGAAGTTTGGAACTAAGAGAGGAAATTGGCTGGAAATTGTCTAGGAGTATGACCTTGATATCAGACCAACAAAGCTAGTTCGGGGTAAGGGATTATGTGAACTCATTGCCAAGGGAGCTCATGAGGAATTGTTTACAGAGTAGGAGGATGTTCCTTTTGTTCTCTTTCTTAGTTCAATAGACGATTTGTATACTGATATTGCACATTTTCTTACTTATGGAGAATGTCCATCTCACTTAAGTGGCAAGGCAAAGAGATATATTAAGTTGAGATCTACATGGTACGTGTTGTGGGAAAATACTTTGTTTAAATGAGGCATTGATGGAAGCTTCCTTAAATGTGTAGATAGAGAGCAATAAAAGAATTTCTTTTCATCTTTTCATGATCAAGCCTGCGGAAGGAATTTCTCATTTGTTGTCATTGGTCATAAAATTCTTCGTGTAAGGTACTATTAGCTAACATTATTCGAGGATGCATCAAAGTGGGTATGAAAGTGTGAAGCCTGTCAAACTTTTGTTGGGAGGCCAAAATTGGTTATTTTACCACTAAAACTAGTAATCATTGAAGAACCTTTTCAACAGCGAGGATTGGATTTTATTACAACTCTCAACCCATATTCCAGTGTTGGGCATACTCATTTGCTAAATACTATAGATTACTTTACAAAATGGGTAGAAGCTATTCCAGTCAAAATTAATACCTTGGAAGTAGTGTGTAATTTTACCAAAGATAACATCTTGGTAAGATTTGGGATACTAAATAAAATTGTAATTGATAATGCTTCAAATTTTCCTTCTTTCAAGTTAAAGGATTTTTTCTACGAATATGGAATTTCCCTTTCTCATTCTTCAGATTATTACCCCCAAGGGAATGGACAACCAGAATCAACCAATAAGAATTTGGTAGTCATCATCTAGAAGCTTGTAGATGAATCTGAAAGAAATTGGCACAAGAAGCTCTAAGTTGTGTTATGGGCACATATGATTACACTTAAAAGAGCTATTGAGATGTATCCATTTCAAGTAGTATATGGTGTTGAATCTCAACTGCCAGTAGTAGTTGAATTGTCAGCCTTGCACTTGATGAAGGCTATTGAGGATTCCAGTTTCATCAATTCTTTGGATAAGAGGATCATGTATCTCCATTTTGATCCTCTGTTATTTTCCCATCTTTCCTCTTTCTTCTACATGATCAAAAAGCATTTTTCTTTGAGTTTAGTGGTCTGAAAGTTTCCCCATCTAGATTGAATGCTTTAAATGGCTCATAAACCTATTATATTTCCCCAACGTGAAATAAAAATACATGCAGGCTTTGTTTTATGCCCTAAATTTCCAAATCCATGGGCCTCTGTCATTTTTTCCATTTTTCTCGGCCTGTGGAGCTTGAATTTTCTCATTTTGTTCTTATTTTCCCTAAAAATCCTTCCCCATGGTTGAAAATTTCTTAAAAGCACTTCCCATATGTTTTGTGACCAAAAAATCCTTTGCCCGTGACGAAAAAATTGAATTCAGGTGTCCTTAGCAAATTTTATGTTTGTTGACGGTCATACGGGTGTCATTTGACCATCAAAATTAAGCTCAAACGACGTCTCCTACATGGCTGCATCTAGTTGGACAAGGATTGGTGGGGTTTCTTTGAAAAACTTAGCATTTTTTGGCTTTGGGAAAAAATTCAACATTACCCCCGCAACTCCGCAGGAGGACACGTGTCGTGTTCTTATGCCAAGGTGGATGGAAGGCTCGGCGGGGAACTTAGGAAAATTTTGCATTTTTGGTGAAGGAAAAAAAGGTGTGGAAAGGCCCGTGGGTCCGCAATGGATCAGGGGAGGACACGTGGCAGGCTGGGGCAAGGGGGAAGTGCAAGCGGGAGGACTTGGGGAATTTTTTTTTACCTTTTGGTCAAAAAACTTAGAGTAAAAAAAATTGGAAGCCATAAGGGTCCGCAATGAAGCAGAGGAAGACACATGGTAGGTAGAGCGGGTCGGAGGGCCGACAGAGGCAAAAGTGAAGTTTTTCCCTTTTTCAAAAAGACTCGGAATGGAAGATTTGAGGCGTGGCTCCATGACAAATCAGAACAAGACACATGGCAGAGGACAGAATCGGAGGCGCGGACCTGTAGGGAAAAATGAGAAAATTTTCCCTTAGTTAAAAAAGGTGCTAAAACGTGGAATAAGCCTTCAAATCCTCAGTGATAGATAGGATGACATGTGTCAAAGACAGAGGTGGAGGTGCAGGCCCGTGGGGAAAAAAGTGAAAAAATTTCCAAATTCCAAAAAAGGGTCAAAATGCACAGAATTGAGCCGATCCCAATGGGACCCACCATATGCCATGTGTCATCACCAAATTTCAAAGGCGGAGGGGCGGAGAAAAAAGTCAAATTTTTTCCATTTTTCCAAAAATGTTAAAAAGTCAAAAAGTGAGCCGAATTCATTCCCAATCGTATTTTGACACGTGGAGGGCTAAGATTAAAGGAGAAAGAGAAGATCAAGGGTAACTGTACATTTTCATTTTTGGTTGCTATTTTTTCTCCAAGAAGTGTGGAAATGTGAATTTTGCATCATTTTTCATCAATTTTTGGGTGAGTTCATGTCCTTTGTGTCTGCAAAGATCAATGCAAATGGTTTTAGGGATTAGTTTGCATATTATAGGTGTTTTTGAAATAAATTTTACTCAAGCCCATGCAAAACATGAAATATCAAATTATAAGTTGCAGAATCAAATTTTGGAATGATAAGGATGAAATGATGAAATTAAAGGGGTCTGTATGCTTGGAGAATGAATAACGTGCCTCCACAATGGATAATGATGAAGAATTTGTAATGATTCACCATTTTAGAAACACTTGGTAACTCCTATTGCAAATTTGTTAAATGTCCCTATCTGTGAATCATGTTGGAATTTTGTAACAAACTTGATGCTGGGCATATTCTTTTCTTGGGAAAGAAGGATCAAATGTAATTGAAAGTTATATAATGCATGTTTTGAGACATGCAAAAGGTCGGAGAAACTTAGAAATTCATGGGAAAATTTGGGAAGAAGCCCATTCTCTGAGAAACCACCTGAGAACCATTTCTAATTCCTTTTTGCATCAGATTTGTATCATGTTGAGTTGGTTTCAGTTGTAAAGCCATCAACAAGCTCTGAGATTGTTCTTATAACATTCCCCTGCTGATAAATTTGGTCATTCTGGATTATTTTGTGTTGTCTCTTGGCAAAATTTGCATGCACTTATGTTTCAGAATGTTTTCAATTTGTGTTTCTTGCTCCTGTTGCAGTCTTGTGTTTAAAATCTCTCTTGATCATACATGGTCTCATTTCTTGTTGATAGTTTAGTGGCATCTGCAGTCTCACATTCAGAAGAGCTTTCATCTGATAAAGAGATAAACAGATTTAAAATCACTTTACCTTCCTTGAATTCTGAGATTGTTTGTAAACCTTTGGGTGCACCTTAGGTCATGATAAAATAGAGATTTCTGGATACTTTGTTGGTTCATCTGCTTCAAGCTTTTGTGGCAGGTTGTCAAATATTGTGTGGAAGAGTGCAGATCTGGGCCTCCATTTGGTGCACATATCCTGGTTGAAGGAGTACCTTAACCCCTTTGAAGCATTCTGTTGTTTAGGTCTTACAAATTTCTTGCAAAGGTCCTCAAAGAATTTGGCAAATTATGGTTAGTCTTGTCTAAAATCTCCCACCAAAAATTTCATTCAAAATAACTAATCCTACCCCATACTACCCCTGCATTGCATTGTGTGTCAACAAAAGAATACAATCCATTTACAAAAATGCACAAAGCAAATCAGGATCATACCATGTCTCTAGTAGCCTCAGCCTTGTCTTGAAAGCATTTCCATCATTTAGTAGTGACAGCTCTGTTGAGTTTGAATAATGGAAAATTGATCATGTTTTCCCAAGGCCATCTCCATACAATATGCACAGTATAAGGATATTTCCACCTCCTTCAGAAAAATAGAGGCTGCAATATAGGTTCTCTTACCTTGGTTGAAAGGCACAACCTATAATAGTGAGGATTAGATCAAAATCATTTCAAGGTACTACCCACTTGTTAAAATCCTGAGTGCTAACAAGTCAGATAAATTACTTCCCTGACTACAAAATGACATATAAATCATTTATCTGCCTCTGAGTGTCTTTTAAAATACATGATGCTGCTCAAGTTTTTGCAAGCTGTGAAGGAGATTAAATCTGGGTACCAACACCAAATGGTTTGCCGGGGACTTGTTTGAATTCCTTAGAAATGAATTTGTTTAATTGAGATGCTTTGCTGATTCATTTATCTGCCATTCCATGATTATTTTGAATTTGTTAACAACACCCAAATGGCCGTTGCCAGGGACTTGTTTTGAATTCCTGGGAAATAATTTGCATTGCTGAGATTGATTTTTTGATTTATTTCCATGATTTAGCCCATGAATGGCAGCCATAATACATTATTTAGTATTTTTCAATATCCCTAGTAATACTTCTTATGTGATTTATGTGCAATTACAAATCTGAGTATCATCTTCTGATCAGATTTATAAGACTGGAATGAAGAGTAGAGTTCTGAGTTTGATATTCTCTTAGTTCAAATATGATCCATGTGCATACATATTTGAGATATTTGAATGCATATCAAACCCTGGTAATGTCCCTTGCAAATTCTGCATGCAAATACATTGTTGAAGCATCATTTTATAATCAGATTTGTAAGGATTAAGTGAAGATATAAGTTCTACCTGTAATTTTATCAGTTTCCAGCAGTTGTTGCACTTCATTTGCATTTGTGGTTGATAGATTCAAGAAAAATAAGGTCTGATCTATAAAGTTTGGCAAGATTTTCAGTGCTGATAGGTATTTGACAGAGTATTTTAGTGCATTTGCACAACTAGGGTGAAATCCTTAGTGGCGACTCCATGCTGATTTGATCTTGATAAATACCAGTGTCTTAACCTTTCTGTCATTTACTTTGGTGTTGCTAATCTCTGTAAAACTGGAAGGAAGAAGATCTCTCTTCATTAGAGACTCTGCTAAGAAGATGCTTTCAGATTCAAGGAACTCAGAGTTGGAAGGGAGAAGAGTTTGGAAAGTTGTTAAAGGTCAGACATCGGGCAAAGATATATCCATTGGTGAGAGGTCAGCTTTTGGTAGAGGATTATCACTCTTCTTCCAGTGATTCTGATTCAAGCAATCCTCTCATAAACTTGTTTACCTTCAACTAGTGAAGGTCCTTCTGCTGTACCGGGTAAGTTCCTTCTTCAATCTGCACCTCTGTGTTTTCAATTCAAATAAAACTTTCCAAGAAAATCAGCACTTTAGAGAATACCAATCTTGTGAATCACATTCTTGAGCCCCAAAGACCTTGCACTCCTCATCAGCTTGTGTCACCCCCAAGATCACCTCCACCAAACAATATGGCTCAGCCTAGACCTCCATTTGTTGTTAACACCTTTGGTCCTATAGACTTTAGAGGAATGGATGGTTACCCAAATGTTGTCCCACAAGATGTCAGAAATAGGTTGCCAAAATTCCAAGGTAACAATGCTATAACTGGTGATCAGCATCTCAAACTTTTTGTTAACATGATGGAAGATTTTGAAATAGAGTTTGAAGATGTGTATATTAAATTGTTCATTCATACACTAGAAGAGGATGCTAGGGATTGGTACAAGGCTCTCCTGATAATTCAATTGATTCTTGGACTGAAATGAAGAATGCATTTAGGTTGCAATATGGTGACAAGACTGATCCTAGATTTCTCTTGTCTGAATTTGAGAATATCAAGAAGAACCCCAATGAATCAGTTCATGACTTTAACACAAGGTTTAACAAAACTTTGAGAAGGCTGCCAGTTAATCTGAGGCCTTGTGATGAATCTTGTTTAATCAAATATGTAGATGCATTTGATAAGAAGGCAGCCTATTACCTAAGAGACAAGAACCCTACCAATCTAAGACAAGCTTTCACCATGGCACTTCAAATTGAAAACAATATCAAAGCAATTGGGAAACCTCTCAAGAGAGATGGTGTAAAGTTGATAAACCCTGAAAAACCTCAAGCTAGCAAGGGTGCTGATTTAGAGGAGGTTGTGAAAACTTTGGCAGGGGCTGTCAAAGAAATCTCATATAAGTTGGCAAGAGCTGAGAAAGGGAATTGGGAAAACTTCACAAGGTCAGCCAAGAGCACAAAACCATGACAGATTTTCCAATCATCCTAGAGGTGATCAAAGGGCAGATGATAGAGGGAAAGGACCCATGGGGTCTGCAAATAGACATCCTCAAGCACATGAAAATAAGAGTGTTACCTGATCCCCTAACTTGCTAGGGTTGCTATTGTTGATGATGCTGATATTGATTGGTGTGATAGGTGTTTTTACCCCATCCTCCATGTGAAGTGGATCCAACAAGAATTGAAGCTAATAATGATGATGGTACTGATGATGATATTTGCATGATGGAGATTCTTCAAGGTCACAAGGAGGAGCAACATCTACTGAATGTAATAAGTGCAAGGACTGCTGCTACATTTTGGGATTGTATCAAATGGGTACAAGTTTTCCTCCCCTCATACTCTTGAAGTTGATAATGTACAAGCCTTTTGAAATTCCTAACAATGATTTTGAATACTTAAGAGCTTTGATGATTGAGAAGTATGATGGTGGTATCCCTTCGGAGGAAGATAGACAATTACTTATGAATGTTGTTGTTGCCCAAGAGAAAGAGCATAATACTAGAAGTAAAGTTGTTAAGGGGGGGCCTCAAGCCAAACCTAAAATTTCCTTGCTCACTAAAGAAACTCCAAAGAAAAATACATCTGCCAAAGGCCTGCTATTCCCCCAAGAAAAACTTGTGATCCTCCCCATGCCCAAACTAAAAAGATTGCCATACCATCTAATGAATCTGCTTGTCTCCCTTCCAATGTTGCCTTACCCAAGAATGCTCCATATGATATTGCCCAAGTCTTGAGTAAGATCAAGATTCCTGTCCCAATTGCTGAGTTGCTTAGGATTCCTGAGCACAAGAAGAGAGAATTTTGAATATTTAGGATTCAAAGAGGAAGAGAGTACCCAAAGCAGAGTTGGAAGCAAGTTGAAAGTTCCTATTGCCATTGTAGAATTTGAACAACCACAAGTGTTAGAAGATTTGGGGGAACCACCTGAGGTTTACTTAGGAAATTCTTTGGTTAAATCTCAGCTGAACGTGGATCCATTTTTCACTACCTTGGTTATAAAGACAAGCTACTTACATAATTGTATGTTTGACTCTGGGGCATCATTTAATGTCATGCCTTTAGAGGTCATGAATGAATTGGGAATCACACTAACAAAATCCTATGGAAAACGTACTGCCATGGACTCAAGAGAACTTTTAGTAGTTGGTTATGTCAAAGATCTAGTGGTGCAGCTTACATCTTATCCTGGGAGGAATTTAAAATTGGATGTTGTGATTGTTGACTGCCCTACCAAATGGGGTATGTTATTATCAAGGAAATGGGCTACAAGTGTTGGTGGGAGTGTCCAAATGGACATGTCTTATGCCACTATCCCCATTGAAGGAAACTTAGTGAAGTTATGTGGAGAGAAGAAGATGATGTACCTTATTGAAGACCCAAGCAATGCATCTTATGAAGTTTTGCAGGTAGATGCTAGTACTGATCACTTTGTGAGTTTTGTGGATTTTAGGGAGTATGAAGTTGTTGAAAACATATCTCCTAAGTATGTTATTTTTTCTGGAGATTTGGTCCTTGATTCAGCCTTGAAAAATGCTAAAAGGTTTGACCTGAGCACAATGGAGGAGCTTCAAAGAAACTGGATGGTTTACAAATTAAACAAAGAAGAAGAAGAGGTATATTTCCAGTTGCTAAAAACATATCAGAACCTCTTGGCATGGTCATATCCAACATGGAGGACATTTGGGGTTTCCCTTTGATTTGTTTTCTTTGAATCAAGGTTTGCTTACCAATGTGTACAGTGTATAGTGTTTGGCTTTTGCTCTGTTTTTGGTGTTTTGTTGGTTTGTGGTTTGCCTTGGTGTGTGGCAGCCATTTTTGTTGGGTTCTCAGCTAGTTTTTGGTGATTTTGGCTCATGACTCCTTTTCCCAATGGATTATTTTGGCACTTGGTCTACTTATTGTTCTTGTGGCACTCACTGGGAGTGCCCATCCCCGAGCAGGAGCCGATGTTGGTGCCCATTTTGATCTTTTGTTATTTTCCCATCTTTCCCCATTGTTCTACATGCTCAAAAAATTTTTCTTCAAGTTTGGTGGTCTGCAAGTTTTCCCCATCTAGATTGAATGCTTTAAATGGCTCATAAACTTATTATTTTGCCCCAACTTGAAAGAAAAATACATGCAGGCTCTGTTTTATGCCCTAAATTTCCAAATCCACGGGCCTCTGTCATTTTTTCCATTTTCCCAGGCCTGTGGAGCTCGAATTTGTTCTCATTTTGTACTTATTTTCCCTAAAAAATCCTTCCCCATGGTCGAAAATTGCTTAAAAACACTTCCCATATGTTTTTTGACCAAAAAATCCTTTACCCATGATGAAAAAATCAAATTCGGGCATCCTTAGCAAATTCTGTGTTTTTTGACGGTCATACGGGTGTCATTTGACCGTCAAAATTAAGCTCAAATGACATCTCCTACGTGGCCGCTTCTGGTTGGACAAGGATTGGTGGGGTTTCTTTGAAAAACTTGGCATTTTTTGGCTTTGGGAGAAAATTCAACATTACCCCCGCAACTCCGCAGGAGGACACGTGTCATGTTCTTATGCCAAGGCGGGATGGAAGGCGGGCGGGGAACTTAGGAAATTTTTTCCTTTTTTGCAAAGGGGAAAAAAGGTGTGGAAAGGCCCGTGGTCTGCAATGGAGCAAGGGGTGGACATGTGGCAGTGCAGTGGCAGAGGGGGAAGTGCGGGCCGTGGAGAGGGGAATTTTTTCCCTTTTAGAAAAGGAGTGCGGGGTCCACAATGGAGCGGGGGAAAAGGGGAAATTTTTCCCTTTTTGGTCAAAAAGACTTAGAGCAAAAAATTAAGCGCGGGTCCGAATGAAGCACAGAGGAGACACGTGGCGGGCAGAGCGGGTCAGCGGGCCAGCAGAGGAAAAAGGGAATTTTTTCCCTTTTGTAAAAAAGACTTAGAATGGAAGATTTGAGGCATGGCTCCATGAAAAATCCAAAGGGGACACGTGGCAAGGACAGGAATCGGAGGCGCGGGCCCGTGGAGGAGAAATGAGAAAATTTTCCCTTGGCGAAAAAAGGTTAAAACATGAAATAAGCCTACAGGATTTTTAGCGATAGAGAGGCTGACACGTGTCAAGGATAGAGGTAGAGGTGCGGGCCCACGGGGAAAAAAGTGAAAATTTTCCAAATTCCAAAAAAGGGTCAAAATGCGCAGAATTGAGCTGCGATCCCAATGGGACCCACCATATGCCACGTGTCATCACCAAATTTCAAAGGTGGAGGGGTGGAGAAAAAAGTAATTTTTTTCCATTTTTCCAAAAATGTTAAAAAGTCAAAAAGTGAGCCCGAATTCATTCCCAATCATATTTTGACACGTGGAGGGCCCAGATTGAAGGAGAAAGAGCAGATCAAGGGTAACTGTACATTTTCATTTTTGGCCACCATTTTTGCTCTAGGAAGTGTGGAGATGTGAATTTTGCATCATTTTTCATCAAATTTTTGGTGAATTTGTGTCCTTTGTGCCTGCAAAGATCAATGCAAGTGGTTTTAGGGATTAATTTGTAGATTTGAGGTGTTTTTGAAATAAATTTTTACTCAGGCCCGTGTAAAACGTGAAATATCAAATTATAAAGTTGCAGAATCAAATTTTGGAATGATAAGGATGAAATGATGAAATGAAAGGGGTCTGCATGCTTGGAGAATGAAAAACGTGCCTCCACAATGGATAATGATGAAGGATTTTTAATGATTCGCCATTTTAGAAACACCTGGCAACTTTTGTTGCAAATTTGTTAAATGTCCCTATCTGCGAATCATGTTGGAATTTTGTAACAAACTTGATGCTAGGCATATTCTTTTCTTGGGAAATAAGGATCAAATGTAATTGAAAGTTATATAATGCATGTTTTGAGACATGCAAAAGGTCAGAGAAACTTAGAAATTCATGGGAAAATCTGGGAAGAAGCCCATTCTCTGAGAAACCACCTGAGAACCATTTCTAATTCCTTTTTGCATCAGATTTGTATCATGTTGAGTTGGTTTCAGTTGTAAATCCATCAACAAGCTCTGAGATTGTTCTTATAACATTCCCCTACTTGATAAATTTGGTCATTCTGGATTATTTTGTGTTGTCTCTTGGAAAAATTTGCATGCACTTATGTTTCAGAATGTTTTCAATTTGTGTTTCTTGCTCCTATTGCAGTCTTGTGTTTAAAATATCTCTTGATCATACATGGTCTCATTTCTTGTTGATAGTTTAGTGGCATCTGTAGTCTCACATTCAGAAGATCTTTCATCTGATAAAGAGATAAACAAATTTAAAATCACTTTACCTTCCTTGAATTCTGAGATTGTTTGTAAACCTTTGGGTGCACCTTAGGTCATGATAAAATAGAGATTTCTTGATACTTTGTTGGTTCATCTACTTCAAGATTTTGTGGTAGGTTGTCAAATATTGTGTGGAAGAGTGCAGATTTGGGCCTCCATTTGGTGCACATATCCTGGTTGAAGGAGTACCTTAACCCCTTTGAAGCATTCTGTTGTTTAGGTGTTACAAATTTCTTGCAAAGGTCCTCAAAGAATTTGGAAAATTCTGGTTAGTCTTGTCTAAAATCTCCCACCAAAAAATTCATTTAGAATAACTAATCCTACCCCATACTACCCCTGCATTGCATTGTGTGTCAACAAAAGAACACAATCCATTTACAAAAATGCACAAAGCAAATCAGGATCATACCATGTCTCTAGCAGCCTCAGCCTTGTCTTGAAAGCATTTCCATCATTTAGTAGTGACAACTCTGTTGAGTTTGAATAATGGAAAATTGATCATGTTTTCCCAAGGCCATCTCCATACAATATGCACAGTATAAGGATATCTCCACCTCCTTCACAAAACAGAGGCTGCAATATAGGTTCTCTTACCTTGGTTGAAAGGCACAACCTAAAATAGTGAGGATTAGATCAAAATCCTTTCAAGGTGCTACCCACTTCTTCAAATCCTGAGTGCTAACAAGTCAGATAAATTGCTTCCCTGGCTACAAAATGACATATAAATCATTTATCTGCCTCTGAGTGTCTTGTAAAATCCATGATGCTACTCAAGTTGTGAAGGAGATTAAATTTGGGTACCGAAAATTTGGATTTTGAAAGGATCCAGCTATTATCATCTTTGGTGAATTTCCCTTCTTTCTCAAGATGAATTCTCAATTTTTTTGAAGAAGTGTCCTTTGGAAGTGTTTAAGTGAAGAAAGAAATTCAAAAAATTAGGAAAATAAAATCCTTAGAGTCATTTTTAATGATTTGCAGGTCAATCGGGAATTTTTTTCCCACATATCCCAAGTACTACTGGGCCTCTTGTTCGCCGATTCACTGATTTACCTGCACTGCTTTATATATCGGCTAAATCGGCCCCACACGCAGGCCCTTATGTTCACTGGATCCGATGTCCCATGTCTATGTATACTAGATTTATATGACCCCACATGTCCCAAGTGTTGTCTGTTCTCACAATACCTTTACCTTGTATATCAAGCTAAATCGGCCCTACACATTCCCACATGTCCATGGACATTTGTGCTCTCCAAACTTGGCCATTCTTCTTGGATCGGGTATTTCAGCTCCATTGCGTCCCTCGTGTCCGTATGTCCCATGGACTGTCTGGGCCAAGTTTTTCCAACTTTCCTGCATATCACCTTTTTGAGTTGGCGCATGGTTATTTATTGTGCATTCATTATTTTCTCTCTCCTTCATTCAAATTCATGGCTATTTAAAGGAGTGTAACTATTCTTTCTTTCTCACACTTGCCTGCTCATTTTCTCCTGCTCGTGTTCTTGCAAAGTAGCCATTGTCCCGCATCCGTGCCTCTGTGTTTTCTCTTGCATGGATTGTTGAGCATTCGGTTGAAGGTTGTTTCTCCTATATCTGTCACAATGAAGATTCAATACAAAGGGCATGAGCATCTGTCCTCATTAGAAACTTCTTTTCCCTTTGACGGGGGTAGCGAAGCTCAACATTTTGACCTTGACAATTTTTGGAGTAAGCTAAGATGAGATAACCCTACTTCTATTGCACAATTAATCAAAGACAGTGGAATTGCATTTGCAGGAGGTTTCCCTATGTCTGTTTAGTGTGTTGATACCGTGCTTGCTTGCGGGGCCTATTTCAATCTAGAATCTAAGGAGATTGTCAACATCCATGGTGAAGTGGTTGCGTGACTAGATTCCAATGCTATTTGTATTGCCCTTCACATCCCAGTGGTGGAAGATGCTCATACCCTCACCCTTGCTCAAGCACAAGCACTATTTGACTTAGGATAGTGAGAGATACAAGGCTAGGGTAGCTAAATCATGGTTGAAGAACCCTAAGAAGGGAGCATCCAGACTTTCTAAATCATTGTTCAGGGTTGATTTCAACAAAGAACTTTCAGACATCATCACTCTTCTGGCTAGGATCATGGGAATGCCCTCTACAAATGAATTTCATTTTTGGATGTGTCCCTATATCAATATCATTTGTGAGGGGAAGTAGAATCTGAATTGGGGTGAGATAATATATGAAAATATAATAGAGCAGTTGGTTAATGTTCAAAGAACAAAGACATTTTACATATCTTCTTATCTCATGTACACTATTGCAGCATCCAAGGAATGGCTTGGCTTCTCTTTCATTGAGGATAAGAAGGATGCTCCTATATATGAGTATTGTCCTCAATTCACTCTCAAAGTCAGCAATCATCACTTCAGGAGAGTCAATGACGCTTTCACCATGTATATTGTGAGGCTTTTGGAAGGAAATACTGCTCGGAGATTTTCTGAGGAAGCAAAGACCTTGATCTCTGAATATGGGAGTTTCTTCACTCAATTCATAAAGTTTTCATATCTCAGGCTGGCTGGTTTTGAAGGTTCCCCTCTAAAGCTTCCTATGTTTTGCAATGACAAAATGGCCCTGGTTGAAATTTGTAAGTAGCTGGACAAACTTCATCAGACTTGCAAAGATAAAAAGATTGTTGGCATCCATTTCCCTATCACCTTGGGAAATTATACATGTAGAACAACCCTCGATGCTCAGAACATTGATAGAACCATTGCTCCTCTTACTCTTCATCATTTCAAGTCTCAAACTTGCTTTGATATCAAGGGATATATTGCTAAGAATCTCATATTAGGTTTCATTCACTTTGCTGATACTGAAGATTATTGGGCCGATTGTGTAGATGACTTTGAGGCCAAGAGAAGGTATTTTGGCAGATTTTCTCTTCAACAAATTATAGATTTCAATCTCTACAAAGTACCTAAAAAGCTCCAGGATGATGATGAAGACCTGCAATCTATTGAATATGAGAGGTCCATCAAACACTCTCCTCTTGAAACCATTGATTGGTTTGTAAAAGAGAAGGATGATTTGAAAGAAGTGATCAACCCAGTTTTTGTGAGAACCAAGCTCTGGTTTGATAAGAAGATGCAAAACTTCAGGATGAACAGAGCTAGGTCTTCTTCACAAGAAACTTCCTCTCCTAGGAAAGAAGAACCTACACTCGATGTTGAGATGCCTGAGCAATCCACTCCTTCCTCTTTGACAAAGGTATACATGAAGAAAGGCAAGGCTGTCAAGCAAGAGCAGATTATAGAAGAAAAGGAGGAATTTTCTTTGGAGAAGTCACAGGTTCTCGCAGAGTCAGAGGATGTCATTGTTTTGAGTGAGGATAACAGTGAAGAACTGAAGGAAGAGGAAGAAACCCCTGTCAACACTACTGAGATGGAAAATAAGGGCCAAATGTCTAAATCTTTGGGTTTGGTGGACCCTTCTTCCAAGGATATTCCTAAAGATATGCCAACCTCTCCATTAGAAACATCTGTGGTGCAAACATTGAGTGCAATGAGTACACTTGTACTTAGACCCATTGCTCCTTCTACCTCTTCCTCCTCCTTTGCTTGGGTCCAGCCTTTCGTTGATAGTAGGAAAAGGAAGTCCACCTCTCAAATTGTGGTTCCCAAGTTTGATGTTGTGGCAGCCTTGCTCGGTACTACTCCCCCTCCTCCAACAAAGAAAGAAAAGATTACCTCAAGGTTGGTGTCAGATTCTAAGGGCAAACAATTCATGGAGATTACAAAGCATAAGGTGGATAAAGAAGAGAAATACCTTTTAGTTTCTAACTTGGAACTCACAAGGATTCCACTTGGAGAATCAACACTTGAAAGTGAGGTTCATAACCTCAGGGAAACTGTCACTCAAGTTATTGAACGTGTTGAGAAGGGTAAACAGACTATGGAGAAATTGGAAGAACAAAATCAAGTCCTTTCAGTTTTATAAAATCCTTGTTGGCAAAGGATAAGGTCCTAGATCCTACTCCATTGACTACTCTTCCACCTCCCCTAGTTCTCAGCAAGGATGAAGTTCAGACCATCAAAGATATTCATAAACATGCCACTTATGGAAAAGCCATTGAATTACTAGTTGATGATATGATAGTGTCTGGATTGAACTTCATTGAGGAGGCCTTCAAGTCATATGAGAAGGTATCCAAATTACAGTTGAAATTCAGCACAACACTCAGTGGCTTGGAGAAAGAACTGAAGCTATGGTGTGAATGCATCCAGGATCTTCGTTTGATGAGTAGGACAGATGATCAGATCTTGTTAGCAAACAAAGTATTCGATGAGGCCAAGAACAATCTGTCAAGATCTTGGGTTTTTAGTGTTGAGTGGAAGATCAAGGTTTTGGAAGAAGCATTAGGAGAACTGAAAAACATGTGGCAAAAAGGAGAAGCTTTCAAGGCCTGTGTTCTGGCTGCTTTCCAAGATATTCATTGTCAAATCCAAAATGAAGACTCAGGTGATCACTTTTCTTTGCAGGAAATCAAGGCTCAATTTAGTACCTTCGTCAAGGAAGATCTCATCAAGGAGGAATCAATGTCTAAAGAGAAGATGAAGGAGGTCTATGCCCTTCAATCAGCTATCACCGAGGCAAACAAGGAGTTTCTTGAGAACACAGAGTTTGAGAAGGATATGGAAAAATGCCTTGGTATATGGATTCATGCCACTGCTAACACCACCATCCCGAAGTGCATGGAGATAGCCAAAGCATTGAAAAGATTTAGGAATTTGATTCTTAAGACAGTTGGTACTTCTAATCCTCCTTTGGATGCTTCTACATTGGAATCCTAAAGCACCTCCGTTTATTTAAGGTTGTAAGCCCATGATGTAATACTTGGCTAAAGAACATTCTATTAATGTATTTCTAAGTAGTCTTTAATCTTCTAGATTAAAAGAAGTTGGAACCGAATGTAACCATTTTGTAAGCTATTTAATGGGCCCTCCATGTCATTGTTGGGAGAGGTAGGACTCTGTTACTTTTGAAATGTAAAGTGAGTTGAAAGTAATCAATATAGAAGAATTCCCGTTGTCTCTAATTTTCCTCTACTGTCTTTTCCTTTCATGTCTTAAATTTGTGAATCATCAATCTTTCATGTTAAGAAACTTTGTGTTCTTATGATATGATGTCCAGAACTTTGTATCTGAGAAGTAATATCTAGTGTTGCTAATGTGAATGATTCTATTATGTAGTCATTTTTGCTGAAGTATGTGCAAGGTTATATTCTGCTATCTATATTGCCTGAAAGTACTATTATATTCTTCCCTTTCAGTTTCTTTGTTCTTCTATTCTTAGGTATTGATATTCCATCTTGGTATAAAACATTTAGAAATATCAAAATTCCTAACCAATATGAACATTGTATATTTGTATATAAGCTCTTTTTCTTTCAATAAGGGAAGGTCTCCCATAAAGAGGATGGACTTACTGTCCCCTGACTGTTGATTACTACAAAGTGTTATTTTAAAAACCATGAGTGTGTTATGTAGAATTTGATTGGTGAAATATAATTATTGACCATCTATTATGTTTTTATGTCATATTTGACATGTGTGATGAAGTTTTGATCTTAAATAATCATTATTATGGTGTTTGTGTGTTTTAGCCATCCATGTGATGGAGTTTTGAGCTTGTTTTGTGCATGTTTGGTGCATTTTGGCATTAATGACCTATACATGCCTGATATGAATGTTTAATGAATGAATTCAAATTTTTTTAAGTTGTATTGGTCTAACTTAAGGAGGAAGACTAACTTATTTCATGTTTGAGAGTTAAGAATGGTATAAAGTACATGTTTAAATTCAAATTTACACTAGTTGTGTGAGAGGGAAAAGTACGACCCAAGTGTGATTGTGTAATAGGTATGTTTACATCATTTCAAAAATGAAGAAGTATGAAAAATGTTTGGGAATTTTTGATAGTATGTGTTCAAGGGTTTAAAGGTAATACAAGTGATGAAAGAGTGAAAAAGAGTGAGAAAGGTGAATGCAGGTTTGAACAAGTGTAATATGAATTTTTGATCTCCATCAGTTGTTACAGAAATAAGACATCAGAGATATTCATTAAAAGGTTTTTTAGTGGGTGTTTTATCATCTTAGGTGGTTTTAACCTCCTTTCGGAGTTGGTCCTTCACTAAACTAGGGATTGGTGTTCCATGTGGGGTTGGTGCCTCACTGAATCATGTGTTGGTGCTTCTAACATATAGGTATTGATTTCCCCTCTCCCCCACCTTCATAATGGACTCATCTCTATAATATATAGTATAGATAGGGGTCTATATCCCATAAACATCTAGGAAATCTAGAGGAGGAGATATAGAATGGAAGGAATCGAGAATCATGTATCATATCATATATACCTTAACCGAAAGGGGAACCCCATTAGATAAATAAGAAAATAGGGATCAAGTCGAATTAGTCGGGGGATTCTTTGAGAGTTAGGTTAATGCCTACTAGAAGTTCTCTTTCATCTTGTGGATGGACGTCTAACATCATATTGTCATCATCCATTTGCTAATTAGGATGGGAAGGGTTGTGTATTTCTATCCTATCATATCAGACACACCCCCCCTTGATGAAGGTACACATTTTTTACACTGATAGGGGGCTCATGAGATATATAGAGATGGGGAATTACACAACCTGGATTAGTGGGAACATATCTTAGGACTAGTTATCAAGATTACCATAACCCTATTTATATATCTCGTACGTGAACAAATTTTAGGATTCATGGGCTCTCTAGACTAGCTATCAAAGTGGGAATGGATATCGAGACTAACTTTCAGGTGTTCATGAATAACTATTATGATTTTTGGAAACAACTATCCAGATGTCTATATACTGAAGAGGACACCAATAAGATATATAGATAGGGGGCCTAATATCTATATAGGGATGGGAATAGCTCTCGAGTCCCACCTCCATCTCTTTATACTAACCATTTCCTACCCTTAACCGCTAGATAAATTCATATTAGATATGTCCATCTAGATAGATAGGGAGTCTGCATTAGTGGGACCAGCTCTCAAGACCCACCCTTAGGATGGAAACTATAGATTAGAATAGCTCTCAATATGGTAAATAGAGTTTTTTTTATTGGCCTCTATAGATATTATCTTAAATAGATGGATCTACATGCATCCCTCTATAGTTTTTGTGGTTGACCAATTTGATCCAATCAATTGAATGGGTGGTTAGAGAGACCCTATCCAATTTCGTGACCTATTTATAATTCTCAACTCTTGATATGGAGGGGGGTTATCTCCTTATAGCTCCCTTCCTGTATTTCCTGTTGGTTATATTAGGATAGGGGCACTTCCACCTCTTTGATCCATCAAAATTAGGCCCCCTATAGTCTCATTTAGAGTTGAGAGTTTGGATAGAGATATAGAGAGAGAGTTCATATAAAGATATAGAGAGATATATAGGAGAGATATAGATAGAGATATGATTTCAGCTAGAGAGAGTCTTATTGAGATAAAGATAGAGAGAGAGAGAGATAGAGAGAATTTTATTTAGATAGAGATAGTCTCATTCAAAGTTCATATTTTAGTTAGAGATAAAGAGATGGAGACAAATGAAAAGTTTAGAAAAAGATATAGAGAGATAGAGAGTCTCATTTATATAGATATATTCTTATTCAGATAGAGATCTCCCTATGCCATGCCCCATAGAAATTATATAGATATCTCCAGGGAGTGGAGGCCTAAGGGCCTATCTAATCCCTAGATATATATGACTAGATATTAGGGGGTAGATATATATATAGGGCCCTAACTCATGTTATGTCTCTAATATGGATTGCATCACTACACCATGGCATCACCTCTATAAAGTACTATGGTTGTTCAGCTGGTATCTATCATTTGATGAACCTCTAATGAATAGAGCATTGGTCAAGCCATCCCCCACCCAATAGAAAATCTATATTGGATAAGGCCATTCGCTAATTCTATACTATATACATCATATGACTCTCTCTAGATATATATATGGATGCATCACCTATAGAGAACTTTAGATAGGCCCAATAGATATGGTAGACCCTATCTATATATTGGTGTTCCTCATGAATTTTCCAATTAATTCGATGGCTTGAGACAAAACTAGGGATAGGGGATTAATAACTATGCTATTTGGTTTAGGGAAGGGAAAGGGGATAGGTGTAACCCCCTCAATAGAATATACAAGGGTGAGCATATTGTAAAACCTTGAGTTATATAAAGTTGGGTGGCATGGCTTACTAATCTACCTCAGTCATGTTGTGTTGTACTATCTAGCCATATCTATCTATCACCATGGCTATAAATGTGTTGTGACCTCCCCTGTGTGTATGTGTGCACTTATTCCTTGAGGCTATAACTAATCGACATAGCTGACAGGTGCCCAAAGGATACTCATCATAACTATATGGCAATGAAATTCTCATGAGGGAAGGGACTCAGATCTCATGAAGGGATCTAGAATCTATCTTGACCCAACATATAGATATATACCCTATAATAATGATCTGAAGGAACCGCCAATATATTTAGGTGAGTTTCGGAACAACCTATCTATAGTCTCACCTCTCCTAACTAGACCTCTATATTATGTGATATATAGTTTATAGTAGGATGGACCCATATCTATATAGATGAAGTGGGGTTCCCCAAATAGAACTATAAGCATGTCATATTAGGATCTAGTCCTATATATCCTATGGGGTCATTCACAGTAGTCCCCCTTGACAAAATGATGAGTATTGGTTGGTGAGTCTATCAGATCTGTGGAGAGCCCGAGGATGACTACAACTAGGTTATATAGATTTGGGAGTTAACAACCCATCTATATGAACCCTATCTAGTCAATATATGGGGGTGATATCCTTTACTCTCAGATATAGAGGGGAGATATATGAGGAGGGAGCCCTATAGATTTATAACATGACATATAGATGGAAGGTTGAATACGAAAGGTCAAAATAATTAGATATATAGGTGTTCTCAACTAAGCCTATGTATATATCTGGACTAGAGGCCATTATATCCCTAATTATAGATATATCTATATGGAGTGAGTAGGTATATATGGTTTTCCTTCCCCTCTCTCTATATGGATATATGGGGAACCAATTGATCCCAATACACCATAAAATTTGTTGGTACACCCATCGATATTTAGAGATGGCCCTTATCTATATCGAGTACATGAGATATCTTCAACATATATCTATATCGAGGGGGGACTAACTTAGATGAGTGGGTTCACACTAAATGGATGTTTTCCAACCCCCCAATATAGTGTGACCTATCTATTTCTGTGGTAAAATCACCCTCTCTACTCTATAGTAAGGGTCAGGCTATATAAAAACTATATAGTATCTACTCACTCCACCCCTCATCCTTCTCATATATTAGATATTCCCTATCCCCCTACCCCTATATAGTTCTCATTTTATAACTACTCATTCATCATAACTAAAATAGTAATATCCATATCAATAAGTACTATATAGAGCGGGAGGCTAAAATAATATATATTGCTAAAGAAACTATGACTTGGGGGCACCCATTATATAGATTAAATATAGATAGGGAAAAGGACCCAAATTATAGGACTATCTATATAGTTTTTATAGCTCTGGCCAATATAGTTAGATAGGCTCTCTAGATAGATAAATAGATAGAGATAAAGATAAATCATTCAGGGTAGGGGGACTCAGATATCTTCCCTATCTAACATTGGCAAGGGGTAATAAAGATAAATGGAATGAATGGAAATTGAGATGGGGGATGTCAGTTCTATCGCATCCGAGGCCATATCAATAACTCTATTCCATATTACCTCCATTATGTACTAGGATCTCCCTATATATCCCCCTCTGTGAATTATCCTATCTCATATATACAGATATGGAGATAGGTATATATATGGCCTTTTTGTGTTAGCATTGGGATGGGGATCTCTATATATCATAACTATATGGTATATACAAATAGGGCAATAGGAATTTCTTCCATATCTTTGAGGGCACCGTGAGTTCTAGTATAGGGATGCCATATGGACATAGATATAGAGACTATCGACTCTATATCTATTTATTGCATCGATTAACCATAGCCCTAAGTGACCGAAGATCTGGTGATGGTCAGTGGATCCTATTTTACTTCCCTATAGAGATATTTATCTATACCAAACACATCAGATTGGATTAGTAGCCTGAAAAACACACTCAGAGACAAGAATATATATACAAGGATGTAAAAAAAGCTCTACTATATTAGAATATAAAAGATTGGTGACTAGGTCAAATTCATTCCACTGAACACACCAGTGATGGTTGGTGATTGGTTCCACCAAAAATGCACTACCTCTACCAGATTGGAACATGACCCCTCTCTCTATCTCAGGAACAAAATACTCACTGATTAGTTGTTTTAATTCATATTATAAATGTAATATAGAGGGAATACCAACCAATATTCATAGCAACATCCCAATCTAAAGTGTTATCATATGATAATTGGTTTAAGATTGGGCATGGGCTTAGGGGATTCACCATGGAGTTTAGGCTAGGGGAATTGGCTTAAGATTGGGATGACTGAATTATACATTAGGTTTAGGATTGGGAATTGGGAGAGGGAATTGGGTTTAGGATTGGGAATGGAACTATGCTCTATCAACCTCAATGGCCATTTGGTGATATAGAAAAGCTGCAATTGATCACTCCCAACCCTGAACTCTAGATAAGGATCCCAACTACAAGATCTATACCAATGACCCCTATGTTTTAAAACTGGCCTCATACTTCCCCATAAACTTTAAACTAAATCATTATACCAATGACATCATCCTCCAACCAGACATTGAAGCCCTCACTGATGACCAAATCCTCCAACTTACAACTCTCTTCTTATATTCTATACATGATATAATGGTACACACTCTATATAGAGAAAGGTAGGGACTCGACCCCTCCCCTCTCTATCTATATAGATAGGGCGTTAATAAAAAACATATTCCTCCCAAATCTAAATAACCTTCCCTCCATAAAAAGGGACTACATAATTCAATATTCCCCCTATTATGAAAAATTGGTTAGATAAGGGGAGTTGGGGGAACCCATTTATAATCAAAAGCAAATTAAACATACCTAATCAGTGGTAAAAAACCCCTATCCTTTATCTCTATATGAATATTGGTGACGTGAACTATAAATATGGCAAGGAACAATGACCTATACATCTATATGGCAAGGAATAAACCAAATTGGTTGTGACTAGATGGATTAGTGAAAAGACAAGGAACCAACTAGATTGGTGAAGGGACAAGGAACCATAACAAACACATTGGATCATATTTATCCCAAGTCGGCTCTCTACTCATTACCATTATTGATGAGATGTGAGCTTCATTACCATAAGCTACTTACGGCACAACTTACCAGTATGACTTACCTTGGGTGGGAATAGATATAGATGGGGTATATGGATATGGCACCGAAAACCCTTTTAATTCCAATTCATAAGGGATATGCTTAGGGGGATTTAAAATCTAGTTATGGCCTCTATCCTATCTATATATGGAAAAGGAATTTTTGGCCCTCGTGTTGATGCCTATATATATAACTCATTATCTCAGAGCACATATATAGAGATATGGCCCGATAGGAAATGAGGGACTCAATTGATGATAGATGATGAATATATAGGTGTTAAGGATATGGGATATGGACCAAAAGAAACAATATTACATGCCAATATAAAATAGAGAGAAGATCGATCAACTTCGATTCAATGTACCCTTATCATATAGATATTTTATATAGAATTCCTTCCCTATATATTAATCTAAGTGGGATTACAAGCTTGAATGAATGCTTGATATAGTATGTACGAAAGCTTGTGATTTTGACATTCACATAATAATCAACTGGTCCATGGCCATATCTATATGGGAGGGAAGACATTTAATCATCGAAGCCCCTTAGCCCCTCTCAAAATATTTCTTTCCATAGGTGATGGTAGTGGGTTGAGTAAGAAATAGAAGCCCACATGTACCTACATATAAATAGTGGGAGTGCCAGAATGACTAATGAATTAGTGGCATGATATTTGAATGGCTGCATAATATATCAAAAATAAAAATTGTTTTATAATGTTATGTTCCTCTCACCCCATGATGATGATGTTCTGAATCATCCCAAGTGTAGATATGACTATATTGTCTCTTTCAGGTCCCAGTTTCCCTAGATATATTAGATAAGATAGATTTTTGGGGGTACCATATCTATATATAAGGTGAAGGCCCGATCTAGTTTTGGTTATTTTAGATAGACCTTTTATTTCAATCATAACCAACATAAAATTGAACATGAACCTAGATGTAAATTACGAGAAGTCGGGGATGAGACGACCATATAATATATGGGATATCGTAAATGATAAGAAGGTTCTCTTGAATTCATATTCAATGGGGAATTCCTAGCTCACTATTATTCATTATCATCAATTCATAATTTAGATTACATATGTATATGGTTTCTTGTCAAACACTCGAATAGAGAAAAGGGATTCTCAAAGTCTCTACCATCATTTAGCATTGTCCCCTCGACTCTAATTGGCTTCCATTCCTCATCCATATTTTTTTCAGGTCACCCTCATTCCCTTAGTGGCCCCTAGAGTGATGGGACTGACTTCTGAGACTATCACTTCCCCAATAGATATAGATAGCTGCAACACTGGGGGACTATATGTTGAGGGAATGAGCAACAATATAGACTAGACTATACTAGACTATATTACATAAATGATATGTATGATATCAATCAATCACGTATTTATTTATTTATTTCCTTATGTATCCATGCATCTCATTATATAATCTAGGATTTATTTTGATCAAGTGGCCCCCCAACTCTATCTAGTTTAAATTTCAAATTTAGATGTTGACTAACTTCTCCATTCCTTCTCTTTATCAGTGAGTTGTCAGCTAGATCCCCACCATATATTCTATATAGGTTATATCTCTACATAATGCTATCGACTAGTGGCACCTATAATCCACTCACAAATGGGACATTTGAACCCACCGTATAGAACTCTATGGCCCATATATAGATATATGGCACTCCTATATCTGGCTTCCCTATCACCACTAACTAGATATCCCATCTCCTACCTTCAACTTTCCCAAAGGATCACCACTAACTATATCTCCCAATGACTCTCCTAACCCATGACCCATCCCATACACTCTAACATCAAAATAAGAAACTCTATAATATGGCATCATTCATCTGCCATATAGAATCTAGATAGGGGGGCCTCCAAAATTATAGATAGGGGATTACTCTCCCATTACTAGTCACCCTACATAGAATTTAGGGGAGCCCCCTTCCACCCTTGAACTATCTTCTTTATTAGTCCCTGTACGTACCTAAAATTGTAGGTTATTGTACCTCTGGAATGATGTTACACATACCCCAATGATGATATAGGTCTCCTTGCAAGGTGTTCGGAATCCAGAAACACTCGCCAAGTATACGCTTATACCCCACATGCCCTACTTATCCTCCGCATGATTTTTTTTCACCCTTTTACCCCCTTCTTCTTGCATTTTTGTCTTTAATAACGAAACTGCCACCCTATTTGGGCGGCGGTCCCATGACCGCCACCTAGGATAGGGTGGTGGTCATGTAACCGCCACCCTGCACAGGGTGGCAGTCCTATACACATTTTCTAGATCCTTCTGACAATCACGTCAAACGTAAATCTTGAGTTTTACATGCTTTCTTCAACCACTTTGGCTTGCATTAATGTTTTTGGTTCCCTGGTAATAGTGTTTTTCCTTTGTTTATAGTAAAAGAGTTCAAATGGGAATTACCCTCTAGTAAGTGCATCAGTTATAAATAGCCAGCTTGTGTTCAAGAAAATGGCCCCTCATCTTCTCAATTCTCTTATTCAGTCTTTTAATTTCTTGCTTAGAATTCTACTAGCTTCATGTTTTACATCAGTTATTAGTTTTCCTTTGTTGTTTAGATGTCATTCAACCTTATTGTTTCAGTCTTGTTCCATTACTGCTCCATAAAATCGGTTTAGTATAGAATAGCTTCATTTCTAGACTAGAATCCATTAAAGTTACGGGTGTTGTTTTTTCACAAGGATAGATTCCAAAACTCTCGGTGCCTTTGTGTTGTATTCCCATAATAAATCCTGCTAGAAATTACATAGTCAAGCTTTATTCACTTGCGCTATCCCTCTTCTACTTGCATTGTATTCAGTCTATATCCAAAGCTGCCATTGTTCAAATACCATATTTTGTTCATACTATCATATACATACTTTCTGGACTCACGAGGACATGAAGGAATGAGGAGATCACACTGAGGGGATGGAATCACACACAACTAGATTTACCACTATTCTGTAAACACCAGGTTTGAGCTATCAAAATTCTAGTTACAACATATCAAATAGAGTAGTGAATTATTTAATTTGAATTAAAAAATTTCTCTCGATATCACCAGGGAAGCTGTGGGGATTGATAGTTTCTAAGAAATTGTTATTCATTCCTCACTTCTGAGGTAGGATTGAGAGTCTTTCAAATTCAAAATAAATAGCTGCTATGATACTTAGGATAAAATCACAACTACACAGGAAAATAGCCATACTAGGCTACTTTGCTTGTTTTTATTTTGTTACTAGGTTAGTTGTCCATTTTATTAATATAGTAGAGTAGCTGATCTTTAATTTCATTGAAATATGTCATTGAAAATACAAAAATAGAAGAATACTTACATAGCATAAATATTTCTTTTGTGATCAGTTTATTAATTCTAGTTAGAAGTTGAAACACTTTATATGACAATGACAGGACCTAGAGAGCCTAGAGAATATATATTTGAACCAATAGTGCCTCAGCCAAATCTACCCATGACATTAGTCGATATACATTAGGACCTTAGGATACAAATCTTTCGAGCAACAACAAACTTACAAGAAATTAGTGAACTAAGAGGATTAAACATCGAAGATGAAAAAGCTTACACATTTTGGTCAAACCATCCAAACTATAGACTGCCCTGATAAAACATATAAATGACTGTGCAAGGATTCAAAAGAGAGAAAACATTTGGCTATGATCATTTGGTTCCACAACCTAACATAGGATACCTCCTCATTGACATAGATACTAGTTTACACATTCAAGTTTCCAGAACACCTGTTAGGTACTCTGAAAAGATAATGGAACTTCTAGCTCTAAACATAGAGGCTGAAAAGGCATATGATTACTTGATAGTTGGAAGAAGGGATTGATTCTTCACATGACCATAACAGGTCTGTAAAAACCATGAACTCATTGTTCTGATCCCCAAGTTCCACAAACCAACGGACCTACAAATCAATTAAGTATTGACAACAACTTACAAACGATGGTATTTAGATCCTCACCACTCCCGCCAGATATTATAGTACAATTATCTGTATTAAATATAGAAGCCAATCAATCTAATATTTTCTGGGCTAGACCAGAAAATCACCCATAGTTCACTATGCATCCACTAAATCACCCATCACCATTTTCATGACCTTGTCTGGAGATATATACGAAGCTCCCACACATCACTTCCCACGTGTCCAACAACCAAGAAAAAAGATCTTAGCAGTGCTCAACATTGATTAGAGCCTCCAAAAATCCATTATATCTGAATGAACCATTACACCAATTCAGGTTAGGAAGGCCTTCTTCACCTTAGATTCACATATTCCATTATTGCATATTAAGGATATAAGATTACACGATTAGCTTGTCTGTACCCATTCATATTCAACATTCACAAGCTGTCTCCACATGACCTGGAGAGGTTGGGTACGAGGAAGAGGTAATTGTAGATTCCCATGTTCACATGTTACTTTTCCATCGTACAAAATTGATGAACCCGACATGAACAAACAACTCTTCCTTTTATTAATTTCATTTCTCTCATCCACCTTCACTCCTTCCCATTATTCTGTGGGTATTCATATACCCCCCGAATATGTCAGGATACGATGCATATGGCAGACCTCTCTCAGGCCGTGAATCAAGCTATAGTCAAACAAATAGACAACCATCACCCATGCTTTCGGCATGGGCTGATAACTATTCAATTAATTACTTGTCATCTAAAACTCCCCCTCAAAAAACTAGCTCAAGTTCTTCATTCCAAATTGAGGAGTTTGATCAACTTGCACAAACACAACATCCATAGCCATATGGCTCTAATAATATGACATTTATTGGAGAATGCATTTCATCTCCTCGGGTCTTGTTTAGACCATAGATCAGTAGACACTCAGATCCACTCCCCTTTTTGGATGAGGAGTACTTAGCACACTTTGTCAAAAGCAAGCAACACTTCCAAAATATGTACCCACCTATAGGGAGTTTACAAATACAGTCACGTACCCTATTCCAGGAAAACACCCCCATTCCTCCACCTATGGGAAATACCCTCGGTGAAGCTTAGCAATGTAGCGATCAATTCATAGTAGGGTATCACACCACTTTACAACCTCAATCTATACAACAAACACCCTTAAGGCAAAGCACTACATCTTCACCAATGGAGGTCATTTCAACCTTAGCTGAAAATGTTAGAGGGCTGGAACTTGCTCAATAAAACCAAAATTCATACTTTGGGCAAGCAAGAATCCCCAACCCTCTGCATTATCCCAGTTAGGTCGACATCCTTACAATAATAGACACGTTAGGCATGCCTCCTCAAAATCCTTATAGTTACCCACAACAAACACCAACTAGGACCACATTTTCAAACACCGCCCCAGTTGAAAACATGAAACCTTCTGGCTTGGCACCAAACAACCCGTACCAGAAAAATTCTCCTCCTTACTTAAACATTTATTCGAAGTCACCACAAAGAGACACGTTCTCTTCTCCCGAGATGTTCGTTCAACCATAGGGATTCCCTTATGTCCCTACAAATGCATATGCTATGCCATATCAAAAACCCATTCCACCTTAACCCCCTCACTAAACCCCATTAATGGTCGAGGCCTATGCAGTAGGGACTTATTCAGAATATTTAAAAGATCCCTTAGACTTCACCATATGAAGCGTTATGCTTCCAAGGCCTCTTCCCGATTTACCCAAATATAAAGGGGAAGGAGACAAAAATGCACAAATTAAGGCCTATGCCACAGCCATACAGGAGTTACTCCCTTGGGATGGGGTTGTTGCTAAAATATTCCAGAAGACATTAGAAGGTATTGCCCTTGATTAGTATTAAAAAATACCTGAAGCCTCGATACACTCATTTAAACAACTTGTGTCAGAATTTATCAAAGCTTTTGACATGAACAAATTATTAAGAATGGGAATCAGGGAGTTCTTGCATATCAAACAAGAACATAATGAATTGGCTGCTCATTTCATTAAAACATGGTGTATTGTTCTCTACTCATCAACGAGTTCTCTGAACATGGATCAAATGGAACTATGTGATTTATTCCTTAATTCTCTCAATAGAGAGATAAAGGAAGAAGTCCAGAAGTTCTTGCTAAGAACTTATGATGAAGTACTCGAAAGTGCTCTCTAAATCGACCAAGCAGCAATAGATAGTGGTTATAAGACATATGGTATGAATGGGAAATTAACCACTCCCACTCAAAACACCGCGGCCTATTCTAATGTAGGGAATGCTAATCAAGGACCTAAGATCCTTAACAAGAACTGCAGAGTTACAACAGATGGAGTAACTGACCAAGTTAAAAGGGAAAATGTTGTAAACATTTTGTCACCTGTTAATAATCAGCAAAATAACAATTTTACTCAAAATATCAATGTGGTGGATTTTAATCATCCACCATGGCAACAACAATGACAAATCCAAACACAAAGTCCAAATCAAAACTCAACTAGATATCAGAGTCAAAACCAAAGGCAACAACCTCAAAATTTTAACTCTAACAACCAGTAACCTTATCAGAATTTTGGGCAACAACAGGTTTTAAATCAACAGCCTCGAAATTATAATCCCAATTTATATTGTGGCGTCCACAATATTCAAGGTCATGATACTAGGACTTATCATGAATATAATATATTCATGCAGCATTTTCCAGAAGATCAAAAACAACTCTTTATTGATATGTTTTTAGAAAATTCTATAGTACCCATGTCAAACACTTATACAGGGGCAGTTTCCACTCAAAATGCACCCCTCAAGATATTTAATGATCCACTTCCAAACCGTTCTAACAATAACAGGCTAGATCCTAGTGGAACAAATAAAGGTGTCATAACGGGAAACAATGATCATGAAGCTTCAAATTCACTAAATCCACCAGTTGCACCCTAACTAGGAACTCGATCTCAAACTAAGATAGTTGGTTTTGTGGAGTTAGACACCGAGCTACCTATAGAAACCATAACAAGGACATGGGATTATTCATCCCAACCTACTCCAAGCTATCCATTAGAACCAGACAACAGTCAACAAACGTTGGTGAAACCCATATGCGCCTATGATTTAATTAACAATTTAACTAAAACCTTCTCTCACATCTCCTTCTTGGACTTGTTAAAAAACTCTCCTGCCCATAGGGTTGCTCTCCTAGAAGCATTAGTCCTTGGTCATTTAATTAATATTACCCCTCCTCCGGAAACACAAGTAAACCATGTTGACTTTGACGTGTACCCTCAAGGGTAGCTAGATACGGATACAGAGTTTATATTTGATATAAGAAAAATGCCAATAGATGCTGAGATTACATGAAGAGGTGATCCAACTTTGCATTTGCAAGTATGGATTTACAATAATTATGTTAAATGTGCAATGGTAGATGATGGGGCAGCGGTTAACATAGTCCCCTTCATTTTTCTTCAAAATTTAGGATATGGAGAGATGAACTGTTCCACAACACAAAATACGCTAAGAGGTTATGATAGCCTCAAATCCACTTCGATTGGAACCATAGTTTTATTGGTCACTTTAGGACCCAAGAAGGTCCTCACTGAGTTTTATATTATAGATCAAGAAACCAATTTTAATATGATCCTTGGTCATCCATGGATACACCGCATGAAGGAAATCCCTTCTACGCTATTCCAAGAAATAAGATTTCTACACTTAGGGAAAATATTTGTGGCACAAGATGACCCATAACCCTTTGTTATACACTTAGCTGATTTGAAGAAAAGACTAGTTGTTCATCCGAGTTTGAACTCCCAACAAATCAGCTAGTTAAACCAACTAATTCAAAACCAAAAGAAAAGTTGATACCCACCACAGAGTTAGGAATTATAAATCCAGTCGAGGACATTCCATTACTCAAAAATGAGACCAATGTTGTAAAAACGGTGACACTAGGGACTACAGAATTTTTTTTTGAGTTGCTAGAGAGAGATTTTCCTATTCTCCTACCATTTGATTCCATGGGTATGGGACACACCCTGGGAATTACTTCTCTTCCACCAGATGAATTTTTTAAGGTATAAGTAACCGAAGAAAAATAAATAGATACAACAGATATCCCAATGTCCATTTTTCCAAACAAGCATTGGAATCTCCACTTTGATGGAGCTAGATGTCGCTTTGGAGCTGGGGTAGGAGTGATCTTTACTTTACCTAAGGGAAAGATCCTACCTTTCACCTTTAAATTAAACTTTGAATGTACAAACAATGGGGCTGAGTATGAAGCTCTCCTCCTTGGCCTCATGCTAGCTAAAAGAATTAGTTTCAACAACATTAGAGTGCTAGGAGACTCTTAATTGGCTGCAAACCAAGTCTCTGAGGTATATGAAACTAGAGCTGAGCACTTAAAACTCTATAAAATAGCAGTATTAGATCTAAGTAAGGGGTTTAACTTCATATCAATTGAAGCAATCCCATGAGAGCATAACCTTATCGTAGACTCAATAGTAACCTCAGCTTCCCATTTCACTCCAAACAGCGAGTTGGAGGATACAAATTTCACGGTATCACTTCGTACCGAACCATTAGTGTGTAAAATACCAAAAAACTCACTCCTAACTAATGGAGAAGCTGAGGATGATTTTTCTATCAGGGATCATTTTGATGATGATAGAGTCACTCTCGAATATCTAAATGCCTATGTGGAGCTACACCTTGCTCACCATATAGTTGATCTTTCCTTAATACCACATTCCTCTTCCTATTTTTGAAATCCCATGGTAGAGTCTACTCCACAGAAGAATATCAATATCTATGAGATAGAAAATTGAGAAAGCTTGGAACTACCTCTAGCCCTACCTAAATTTGAAGAAGGTAACGCTTCTTTAATAGAAGAAACCATTGACATAAACATTGGAACGAAGGAAGAGGCAAAGATTCTGAAGTTGGGATCCTCGTTAACTCCAGAGGAGATATAAATACACACCCAAATCCTCAAATAAAATCAAAAGGATTTTGCATTTAACTATAAATAAATGACGGGTATTGCACCACTTGTCACGATACATAATCTTTCCACTAAACTAGATGCCAAGCCAATTAAATAGAAGTCAAGACCAATGAAGCCAAAAGTGGCTCTCATGGTAAAAGAGGAAGTAATAAAACTTCTCTAAGTAGGATTCATCAAGCCCATTGACTATTCATAATGGGTATCTAATATTGTCCATGTCCTCAAAAATAATGGGAAGATACGCATTTTCATAGATTTTTGGGATATTAACAAAGCTTGTCCCAATGATGACTTCCCATTACCATCCATTGACGTTATCGTTGATGCAACAACTGGATTTGAACTGTTGTACCTCATGGATGGGTTCTCAGGGTATAATCAGATTAAAATATCTGAACAATATTAAGACAAAACTACATTCATAACTCCCTGGGGAACTTATGGCTATGTTGTCATGCCATTTGGTCTTAAGAAGGCTGGTGCTACATATCAGCGGGAAATGACATATATATTCCATGATATTATCCATAAAATTGTGGAATCATATGTGGATGACTTGTTGTCCAAGGCTAAGAAATGTTGTGATCATCCAGAAGTCCTCTGTATCATCCTCTCACAATTACTTGAATATGGCATCACATTAAATCCAGAGAAGGGCATGTTTGGTGTGACATGAGGCAAACTACTTGGCTACATTATATCTTCATGAGGGATTGATGCTGATCAAACAAAAATAAGGGTTGTTCTCAAAATGATCTCACCGTCAGATGAGTCTGGAATCAGGTCATTTCTTGGGAAACTCAGTGCAATCTGGAGGTTCATCCCAGATCTAAGTTTTTCCATTCATCCATCAACAATCTATTAAAAAAGATTATAACATTGATTGGACTGAAGAATGCAATGAGGCCTTTATAGCAATTAAAAGCTTCCTGTTATCTCCACCCATGTTAGTGCCTCCCAAACCAGACCGCCCTTTGATCCTATACTCACAAGCCACCCATGTCTCACTAGCCTGCGTGATGGCTCAAGAAGACAATGATAAATGGGAACATGCAGTCTATTTCATTAGCCGAATGTTGCTTGATTATGAAACACATTACACATAGGTAGAGAGATAATTCCTTGCCATAGTGTTTGCAACAAAATGCTTAAGACATTACATATTAAACCAAGAAATGAGGGTCATTGTAAAGACAAATCATTTACAAACATCTCTCACGTAAGGGTCTTTATCTAAAAAGACTGGATGTTTCATAACCTTAATGGGAAAATTTGAGTTGACGTTCGTAAACCAAAAATCTGTTAAGGGAAAAATCATTGCAAATTGGTTAGCTGATAATCCACTAGATGAAGGCAATCTAGTAAATTTGGACTTTCCTGATGAGTGTGTATACTTCATCGAAACTAGGCCTCCCATATCTACATGTCCCTGGTATACTGATATCATTAATTTCATCATGTACTACACATACCCGAAAGGTGCCACATCACAACAAAGAAAATGGTTACACATTATTACCGCTAAATATGTTGTCTTAGAATAGGTACTCTATTGTAAAGCCTTCAACGACATGCTTCTAAGATACATCAACATAGAAGAATCTAAGAAGATTCTTCATGAATCCCATAGTGGGATATGTGGAGGCCACTTTGGTGGTCATGCCATCGCTTGAAAAGATACATCGGATGGGTTATTTTTGGCCCACTCTCGAGCATGATGCAGTGGAATTTGTACGTAAGTGCCACAAATGCCAAGAATTCTCTCATGAAATTCACATTCCAGCACAAGACCTGCAACCAATAGCGACTCTGTGGCCCTTCTCCATGTGGGGTCTAGAATTGATAGGGAAGTTCTCCCCCTCATTAACTAATGGCCATAATTATATAATTACAACCACAGAATATTTTACCAAATGGGTGGAGGCCATGCCTCTCACCACCATACCAGGTTTGGTAATTGCCAAATTCACTCTGAACCAAATTATCTATAGGTATGGTGTCCCACAAGTCATTATCTCAAATAATGGCACGTCCTTTAAAAATGATGAAGTCTATGAGTTAAGTAGCAAATTCAAGATAAACCATGATATGGCCTCTCTTTACTACCCTTAAGCCAATGGGCAGGACGAAGTGACAAACAAAATGTTTAAGGGTATTCTCCTCAAAACGGTCAAGGAGAACAAGTGAGATTGGCATTTAAAACTATATCTAGCCTTGTGGGCCCATCGAACCTCAATAAGAACACCAATAGGAGCAACTCCTTTCTCACTGGTATTTGGGGTAGAAGTAGTTCTCCCGCTTGAGGTCAAAATACCCAGTCTTCGCATCTCATTATAAGGGATTCTGGATGAAGAATCTTATAGGGAGGCACGTCTCTCTCAACTAGAAAGCCTTGATGAGGTCAGGCTAAATGCCAAATAAAGTCACAGAGCCTATGCCGACCGGATGTGCCAGCAATACAACAAAAAATTCTATGAGTGAGAAATATATGAAGGAGATCTAGTTCTAAGACTAGGCAGTCGGATTAATAAGAAAACTAGCGAAGGAAGAAAGTTCCGGCCCAAATGGCTGGGCCCATACTGAGTCTTGTGCACACTAGAAGGTGAGGAATTTGGTGAAACTGTCAATTCCTTGCATCTTAAATGGTTTTACACATAACACATAAAAAATCACCACTTTTACATTATAGCTACGTACATTGTATTAGTCATTTAGCTGTTTCATTTTTTCCACTCATTTCGTAAAAATGGTAGTTGAGGAGCTTGCTCTTAAACAATCTGTTACAAATTTATGAAAATATTGGAAAAAGTGTTCAAGTCACATCTCTTCAAACATCATCAACTATTTTTCAAATCTTCTCATCAAGTTTGACAGACAAGTATTGATGAAAACCATACCGATGCCTGCATACTTGGCTTTGCTCTTTCTTTCTACTAGGTAAAGTTGTCCTTTCCTACGGTCTATTCTAGAAGCTTCTTGGTGTCACATCTATCCCTATTAAATCTCTTTAAATGAAAGGATATCCCAAAGTCATAGATTAGAAATGTCAAAATCAAATGAAATCAAGAGCACCAAGCAAAAAAAATATTTTATTTTACACGCTTATTTGCCCCATCAACCTTCGATGATAACCCTGCATCTCTTACTAGTGGTGTGAGGTTGGGAAAGGAAAGAAGTTCCCTTACTCACCTATATCCTACCTTTGGTGAATAACCCATGCTTCTTAATAGTGGCATGAGGCAGGGTGTGGAGGTCCTATCACACAAATTAACAAATCTTGGTATGCTAAAAACACAAATCAAATTTTATTAAGAGAAAAAAAAAATCCAAATTCCAAAGAGATCAAAACCTCAAAATCAGATTTTTTCAACCAAGTTTCCATTTATGAATCTAAGTCTAGATAAATTGGAAAGTAAGTGGCCTTCTAAGCTTGGTGGTAGCTCTGAGTAGGGTAGGTGTGTAGGTCTAAGTCTGGTTTCTGTTACTGGTTTGTCTGTCTCTTATCATTCCATTCTGTCAAACTCATACAACGTGTGCCCTTCCTAACTCTTAGTGTTGAGCCCTCTCATCTTACTAGTTGCATGGATTTGGGATTGGGGCAAGTTCATCTTGTTATCACTTTACATTCATCACGCTTTTCCAACATAAGAAGAAATTAAGAGTATTGCCCAAAGAGTTTAAAAGTTCAGTACTACCATATGTTTGTACCATCTCATATAATCATTATGAAAGCGTAAAAAAAAGAGAAACATTTTACTCAATATTTGCTATCATTTGTCATCCATTGCATACATTCTGAAAATCATGAAAAAAAAAATTCTAAAAACATCTAAGTAAACATGTGGAAATGAGTCACGAAATTCTAGATGCCAAGAGTCTAGATCCAAAAAGATATATATATATATATATATATATATATAAATCAAGTTTCATATACAATGCCATCATGCACTAGGCATGGTCAAAATGATCAATGAGCTTGAAAAGTACAAAAACTCTCATATAGATATTTGACAAAATGCTACACAAATGGTCTCTCAATCCCTATGGGATCCCTCAAAGGGTTGGCAACCATGACTAGGACTCCGGCTACGCCGGAACTCTGAATATACCGAGGGCTTGCAGTCACAACTAGTAGCTACTGTCTCACTATGAAAATGACTCCTCATAAAGTGCTTGGCCATCCTATATCTAGCTACCTCAATGCGGAGAGAATTCATGATCTTCGCCGCATGCCAAATAGAGGCAAAAACATTAGTATGCCTACCAGCTGCTGAAGGCTCCTCCACGTCCATGGAAAGCTCAACACGGGTCTTCTCTGAGGGGAGAAGAAAGGTATCGGTGCATACTCGATGAATCAAGTCTCACCACTCATCAATAGTCGCTGCAAAAAAAGGATAAAACAAGTTAGAAAATGATCAAAAGATAAAACCAAGAGTAAAAAAAAGAGAAATAACAAACTAAGACAATTCTAACTAAAACAATGTCAAGAGAAAAGTGACAACTCACTTAGATCTTCGAGCCTCCAAGAAGGATCTTTAGGATCTACACCTACCACTAACACTGCCACAAAATGGTGTCCCTCTCCCATGTCTGGGGCAATGTGACGTCCTGCAATGGACTCACCATCTCCACCTAGGTCCTGAGAGAGTAACTCCTCTAAGACCAGAGTCACCCTCTCTACACTCCATTCCGCCCTCTCGACCTGTAGGATCTCCTAGGTATCATGCCACTTGGGATCACTATCATCCCCCCCACCTATCTCACTGATCTCCATCTCCTCTATCTCCTCCTCTTTCTCTCCCCCTATGAACTCCTCAGACTCAGAGTCCATGTCAATGGGCTCATCACTGCTATGGGCGGGACTGGCGGTAATCCAAAGTAAGTGTGCCTGAGGAGCACATGCTCTCCCTCTTGCACATACCACCCTCCTAGCTGTAATAAGAACACTGAGAGTAACAATAGTCCAACCCCGACCTCTAGGACCTCCCCAAGCCTCATGAATAGATCTACACACTAGCCTCGCCGAAGGAAGCATGTCACTATATGGGAGGTCGAACTACTGCGGTACTCTATCAAAGGGGTGGATCTCCAACTTCCCCACCCTATCTATCAACTAGCTTGTAGTCTGACAGGTAATCAATGTAATGGTCTCCTCTCCCCATACCCCTTCCATGGAATGAAAAGGAGTGGCCTCCATGTCTACAGTGGTCAGAGAGGCCACTGGCTGGTGAGGTTCTCTAAGAACTATCATCCCCCTCCACCTTGCTGCCCTGACGGCCTTGAGATCCTCTACCTTTACACCTCTCCCATATGGTGTAATATGCTCATACACCCAACTCATGAGAATATTCAGGTGGCTCGGTGACTGTACCTATAATCAGACTACCCTATATGCATGGTAGGTAGTCCCAAGGATATCTGCTCCCCAAGCGTAGACACATCCATGGCCCTATATCTGTGTAATAATGGGGTCCCAACAATATAAGAGGGTGTCCCCTCCCTTGTCCCCAATCAATCTAGATGCAAGGATTCCCATGATGGCCTTTTGGAGCATGGGAATGTATGACTCAATAATATTAGTGGATCCTCACTCCCTTGGCTTCTTCGATCCCATCAATACAACTTGCATCTCCCATGTAGGTGGCCCACTGAACCACCTGTGATCTCGATACTACTGTCTTAAGAGACAATTTACGCCGCCCAAGGATTGGAACCCCCAGTATACTGTAAACATCCTCCAGGGTGATGGACCACTCACCCCTAACTCTTAGCAATCAGAAGGTGTTTCGATCCGCATCCCAGTATGAAAATAGGTCATACATAATGTGACTGACAGGAGCAATGTGAGGGACCTACACAATCCTCCAAATACCAACCCTCTGAAGGGTACCTCACTCTTCCTGAGAGAGTGTCTCTAATACTGCTTGGAGCCAATCACACTCCCTCTCCCGACTCCATCTAATATACTCCTTCTGCATACACCCAAAAACATAAAAAAGGAGTAAGTTAGTACTAAAATCCAATTGGAAAAACTATTAAAAACATGTAAAAATGCTAAAAGTGTAAAAATAAATAAAAGAAAGCTTTGTTTTAGCTTTCTGTCACGGATCACCACCCTGTGCAGAGTGGAGGTTCCGGTAACTCCACCTTGTAAGGTGGCGGTCCCATAACCATGTGCCCTACATAGGGCGGTGGTCCTGTCTCGCAAACCCAAATGGGTCGTAAACACTACAAAACACTTAAAAACAAATGAATACACCAATTTTACTAAAATGAAAACATACCCTATGGGTGCCCCCCCTTAGAGACACGTTTAAAACTAATATTTTCAAAAATGACCCCCCAAGACAAAGATTTCATCATTTCCACATTTTAGGTTTAAAAATAATAAATCGAGAAGAACTAACCTGAGACTTCGTGGGACAATGTTCCGCTCTCGGAGGCATGATCATCTATCTCACCATGAATTTTTTGACTATACTCTCATCGAAAACTCGTCACCGTGGGTCCCAGAGCTCAAAAAATATCAAATCAATCCACACAAATGAATAGTAAAATGACTTCATTTTTATATAAATAGCCCTCTTAATTTGGTTTTGAATGTCTTTCGCAGGGTCAGAGCATTAATGGGAGAAAGTTCTAAACCTCGCGTAGATGGTAAGTCCTCTTTTCATGTCAATTTAGCCTTATTTCTCAATTTATTTTATCTATCTACACTTGAGTCCCCTTTTTTTTCATTTTTACAGGTAGCGGGATCTTAGATGGCGACTTTCCAACACACGGGCATGTCAGGTATAACTCCTAACTCCCCATTTCGGGACTGCCATACTCAATCCACCATTTTATGCCTCTTCATGGCTAAGACGCTTCTCCGAGGGGGCAATATGTACGTACCCAAAATTGTAGGGTACTGCACCATCGGAATGATGTTACACATGCCCCAATGATGATACAGGTCTCCTTGCAAGGTGTTCAGAATCCAAAAAGGCTTGCAAAGTATACACTTGTATCCTGCATGCCCCGCTCATCCTCCGCATGCTTTTTTTTCCCTTTTACCCCCTTTCTTCTTGCATTTTTTTCTTCAGTGATGAAACCGCCGCCCTGCCTGGGTGGCGGTCCCATGACTGCCACCTAGGACAGGGCGGCGGTCCCGTAACCACCACCTGCATAGGGCGGCAGTCCTATATGCATTTTCCAGATCCTTCCGATGATCACGTCAAACGTAAATCTTCAAATTTACATGCTTTCTTCAACCACTTTGGCTTGCATTAATGTTTTTGGTTCCCTGGTAATAGTGTTTTTCCTTTGTTTATAGTAAAAGAGTTCAAATGGGAGTTACCCTCTGGTAAATGCATTGGTTATAAATAGCCAACTTGTTTTCAAGAAAATGGCCCCTCATCTTCTCAATTCTCTTATTCAGTCTTTCAATTTCTTGCTTAGAATTCTACTAGCTTCATGTTTTGCATCAGTTATTAGTTTTCCTTTGTTGTTTAGAAGTCATTCAATCTTCTTGTTTCAGTCTTGTTCCATTGCTACTCCATACAATCAGTTTAGCATAGAATAGCTTCATTTCTAGACTAGAATCCATTAAAGTTATAGGTTTTGTTTTGTCACAAGGATAGATTCTAAAACTCTTGGTGCACTTGTGTTGTATTCCGCAATAAATCCCACTAGGAATTACATAGTCAAGCTCTATTCACTTGCACTATCCCTCTCCTACTCACATTTTATTCGGTCTATATCCAAAGCTATCATTGTTTGAATACCATCTTCTATTGATACTATCATATACACACTTTCTGGATTCATGAGGACATGAAGGAACGAGGAGATCACACTGAGGGGATGAAATCACACACAACTAGATTTACCACTGTTCTGTAAACGCCAGGTTTGAGCTATCAAAGTTCTAGTTACAACGTATCAAATAGAGTAGTGAATTATTTTATTTCAGTTAAAATTTTGTTCTCGATATCACCAAGGAAGCTATGGGGATTGATAGTTTCTGAGAAACTGTGATTCATTCCTCACTTCTGAGGTAGGATCGAGAGTCTTTCAATTCAAAATATATAGCTTCTTAGATACTTAGGATAAAATCACAACTGCACAGGCAAATAGCCATACCAGGCTACTTTGCTTGTTTTTATTTTGTTACTAGATTAGTTTTCCATTTTATAAATATACTAGAGTAGCTACTCTTTAATTTCATTGAAATACGTCATTAAAAATACAAAAATAGAAGAATGCTTGCATAGTGTAAATACTTCTTTTGTAATCAGTTTATTAATTCTAGTTAGAAGTTGAAACACTTTGTATGACAATCAAAGGACCTAGAGAGCCTAGAGAATATATATTTGAACCCATAGTGCCTCAGCCAAATCTACCCACGACATTAGCTGATATAGATCAGGACCTTAGGATACAGGTCTTTCAAGCAACAACAAACTTACAAGCAATTAGTGAACAACTAAGAGGATTAAACATCGAAGATGACAAAGCTTACACATTTTGGTCAAATCATCCGAACTATAGACTGCCCTTGATAAAATACCTAAATGACCGTACAAGGATTCGAAAGAGAGTAAACATTTGGTTGTGATCCTTTAGTTCCACAGCCTAATGCAGGAGACCTCCTCATTAACATAGATACTAGCTTACACATTCAAGTTTCCAGAACACCTGTTAGGTACTCCGAGAAAATCATACAACTTCTAGTTCTAAACATAGAGGCTAAAAAGGCATATGATTACTAGATAGTTGGAAGAAGGGATTGATTCTTCACATGACCATAACAGGTCCACAACAACCACGAACTCACGGTTGTGATCCCCAAGTTCCACAACCCAATGGGCCTACAAATCAGTTAAGTATTGACACCAGCTTACGAACATTGGTATTTAGATCCTCACCACTCCCGCCAGATATTATGGTATAGTTCTCCATATTAAATATAGAAGCCAATCAATCTAATATTTTCTAGGCTAGACCAGAAAATCACCCATAGTTTGCACTACAAATCTACTAAACCACCCATCACCATTTTCATGACCTTATCTGGAGATATATACGAAGCTCCCACAGGTCACTTCCCACGTGTCCAACAACCAAGAAATAGGATCTCGGTAGAGCTTGACATTGATTGGAGCCTCCGAACAGCCATTATATCTGAACGAACCATTACACCAATTCAGGTTAGGAGGGCCTTCTTCACCTTAGATTCACATATTCCATTATTACGTATTGAGGATATAAGATTACCCGATTAGCTTGTCTGTACCCATTCATATTCAACATTCACCAGTTGTCTCGACACGACCTCAGGAGGTCAAGTACGAGGAAGAGGTACTTGTAGATTCCCATGCTTGCATGTCACTTTTCCATCATACAGTCCCCACTCTCTATATATTCTATACGGGAACTAGTTATATATACTCCCTACAGAATCAACTTAGAATACAAAGAAGAGAATATGATGTCGGCATCTACATTCAATAAACGAGAGATACATATATATATATATATATAGTTGTCAGTCTACTAGTTAGATCACCTCGATAGAACCTATCTAGATTTCTGAAATATAGAGGCCCATCTCATCTTCCATACCTATATATGATTTGTATCACTCCTATATATAGATAGGGGTTTAGTTTGTGCATACCCCATATATTCTAGATAAGGGATTACTCATAGAGAATCTAGATGTTGTTTTCTGACGGGTTGATTCATATATACGTAAGAGAATTAGATGTGTGATATCAGTCATCAGTCGAGATATGACATCTAACATTTATATAGGGGAGGTGGGGGCATCATATAGATAGTTCAAGGGAGCGCAGTGTTGAGTCTAGTCAGCCCCCAACTATATAGCCCCTTTGTTATAGCCCTATTGGTTTCTATATGATCATGTATATAGTTTAATGGTTAGTGTTTAGTTAGGGAGTAGGGGGCCTATCTAGAGATTTGGAAATTTGATTGCCCTCTCTATATAACCTATCAAATATATAATTATATATCGGCGCCTATCTATATAAGAGATATAACACTGTGGTATATAGAGTATTATGATACAATCAATCATATCACATATAGAATATATGGATTCCATATAGAATATAGATAGGGGTCAGGACTCCCACACCTCGGGTCTAGTTCTCTACATGCCCCCCTCTCTCCCATATCTATATAGTGGAGAGATAGGCCCCAGCTAGCTATCCAATGAATAGAGGAGGAAGGTGTTAGGGAGAGTTTTCAAGAGTAGGTTGGTAGGAGCAGGGCGGGGAGGTGTGTAAATTAATATACTGGGATGAGTAGCTTACTCTATCCTTACATGGAGATTATTTTGTGAAGAGAGATAGGATGGAGAGCTAGAACGATAGAGAATTTTCCCCATCTAGGTGCCCATCCAGAAGTATAGATGTGGGTGCCTATAGATCTAAGCCCCTAAACTATAGAATGGTGGGGTCCTCTCCACTACCAATCCTCTCCCATCCTCTAGAGTTTAAGGATAGGGATCCCCCTCTGATTTGTAAGGTTAGGTTAGGTTATGTCGTTGGGGGAGACTCAACCGCTAGTTTGACGATACATCCCATCTATTCTCTATTCTATAGTAGGTCACCGGTTAGTTGAACCTAATTATGTATTGGTTGCAATAGTTTAGGATGTTGACTATAGATAAAGATATATATAGTCTCGATCTATCACCTATAAGCCTATCAGTAACTAGGAGAGGGTTTTTTTTTAGATAGTTAAGTTTTTCCCCTCCCCTACCCTTGTACTATATCTATAGTGATTCACTCCTTTCCCATATATAGGGCACTCCCACCTATATTATGAATGAATCTAATTTATGTCGAGGGTCTACTCCAACTCACTCTAGTAAAAATTCAATTGAGGGTATCATGTATTCAATCTTAGATTAGAAATTAAACTAGGCATTCATGAATCTTGCCAAGGGAATGAAGCACCCTGATCCAATCTATTGAGCATGTGAGTGATGACACGGGCCTAGATAGGGCATTCACATTCAATGTCACATATCTAGATAAGGGTTTCTCAGGGGAGCCGTCCCCCTCCATTTAATTGGAATAGGGATAGAGAGAGAGAGATCACATTCATTCATAAAGTGCAACACCCCATACACATCTAGGGATAGAGATAGAGCCCATTGATTTGTTTAATAGATCTAAGAAACCATACCTAATATTCTTCCTAATCTATGGGGGAGGAGAGTGTCCTTTTTCCTTACTAGTTCCAAAATAGATAAATCCTTCTGTCATTCATCAGTTGTAAGATAGAGGGTGGATCTATCTCATGATCTGAAACAAGTCCCATATAACAAGTTAGGAGAGGTCCCTAACTAGTACACTATCTAGATTGGGTTTTCCCATGGCCAATAACCATATTCTCCCCCAAATAGATCTCTTCTCCTTGATCTCCCTATCCCATTTATATCAAGGGAGTCTGAGCCTATTCTATTTATATTGAGTAAATCTATATGGCTTGGTCTCCCAGGCATAAGACTATAAATGGTCGACATCAGATCTATCCATATATATACACATTTCCAACTAATCTACTATGGTGTGGGACTCGTCCTCCAAAGATAACTATAGATGTACATATAGAGTAGAGGGCTTATCAGGATCGACTCAACCTCCAAGAATGAATTTAGGTGTTTGGTGTGAGGGGCACCATCTATATATGGTAGACTGATAATGTGGTATATATATTCATTTGTACTTGACCCTCTTTATATTTATGAGGTATATATGAAAAAAGTGAGGGCATATATATATATATATATATATCTATGACGTATATATGAAAAAAGTGAGGGCATATATATATATATATATATATATATATATATATATATATATATATATATATATATATATCTATGGCCTAGGTCTCCCAGTCTCACTACCCTAGAGATTGAAAGGGGGGATTACACAAGGGTCAACATATTTATAGAGACTTGAGTGAGATCCCTCACCAGATAGATTACCAAAAAAATATAGGGGACCCTTCGTAAAAAAGGACATAGATCAGGATGTCGATATATATATATATATACACGGTATTTGAACCTTCCTTACATGTTTGGTTCATTAGTTATACATGTATATAATAAATGGGTGTGACCTCTCCCACCCATATCTAACTCCCCTCTTCGATAGGGAGCTAAGATTCTAGATCTCTCTATCCATCTAATCTAAATGACTAGGTTATAGATAGTGGCATATAGATAGAGGATATAAGCAATGCTAGGATAATATTATACTACTATAGGTGTGTTCACCATCTATAGATATCATAACAAAGGCATATATAACACATAGAGATAGGGGGGCCTCGTTTCCACCTGTATACTCATGTGAGTGAGGGGTAGGGTGGAAGCTTTGGGTCAGCACCCTCTAGTTAGAGAATTCAATTTATCTTCTCAATTGAGGGCCCTCTCTCTATATATGGGGAAAACTCACCCTATATGTAGATTATAGATTGTAGATTATAGATTGTATATTGTAGATATGGAACCCATATCTGAAATCTAGGTAGGGTGAGGGGAGGGCTAATAGGTGGCATCATGGCATGATATGGGTACCACCATATAGAGTTTAGGGCCCAGGATATGGTGTTGGTGTAGAAACATGAAATCATAAACCAAAACAATCTTCCAAACCTCAAACTGATTGTTCTTGATATGATGATCATGTCATGCCTTTATTCTTTATTTTTCTATCTTCTGACTCCATCTAGCAAGTGATCATCTTTAATCTAACTGCATCAAATTATCAATCCTCTATTCAAATCCTCATTCATCATCCAACCCTCTTGTGTGTGTTATACGTAGTAATGCTAACATTCAACTAGAAAAATGACCTCCGCCCCAAACACCAATTGAAATGGTGTGGCATTGTTATACCACTTATAGCTTGCTTGTATGCCCATATAGTGGTTGATACTTTGTCATCACAATATTGTCATCCAATGTCACAAATATTAGTTAGGATGTGATTAAGTATTTTGTTAAATTCCTTAGCAGTTCCATTTGCTTAAGGGTGATAAGGGATAGTCTTGTGATGGGCCACCATAAATTCTGAGAATAGAATCCTGACCATTTCATTGAGAAAGTGTGTACCTCTATCACTTGTTAAGCTTAAGGGAAAACCATACCTACTGATTATGTTCTCCCATAAAAATATAGTAGTTGTTGATGTGGTGTAATCCTTCGTAGGTGCTGCCTCTGCCCATCATTTCAAGTAATTAGTGCAAGTAATGATATACTGCAAACCAGTCTTTCGCGCGGCTGGCGAAATTGGCCCTAAAAATTTTATTGCCCATTTTTAAAATGGTTCAACACTTGCTATTAGTCATAAGTGTATTTCATCCATATTCCCATGTTTTCCAAGGCACTAGAAATGGTCATAGGCCTTGCAAAAATCAATACAATCCTAGTAGATGGTTTCCCACCAAATCCCTGCTAATAAAATCTTCCATGTGGTAGCATTTCTAGGAAAGTTTCCTCCTACAATCCCACCATGTGATTCCTCCATAATTTCCACACACTCATGTTTTAATATGCATTGGTGTAAAACCTCATAACGTACTAACTTATACAGGTCTCCACTAATCAACATGTAGGGTGCGACACGTATTGCTAAATTGATTTCTCTCTAGAGCCTTCATCCCTTCTGATGCCACACCTATTTTCAAGAATACTACGATGTCTTTCAAATATGAGTGTGCAACCCACAAACTAAAAATTTATGCATCCAACATGGTATCCTCCCCTATGTTAATCCATGCTAATTGGTTAGGTTCTGAATTGATTTTTCCTAGTTTTACAACCACTGTGAACTCAAACTCCTGGAATAATAGGACCCAACAACATATGCACCCTTTTACAACGGGCTTGTTGACTAATTATTTCAATGCCCTATGGTCCGTGCATAATATAAATGGTGTTGCCAATAGTTACTATTTAAACTTATGCAGCGTATAGATCATAGACAGTTCCTCATGCTAAGTAGTTGTGTAATTTTGTTCTACTAGTGTCAACTTTCTACAAGAAAAACACAAGGGATGATCAAGAATTCCCTTACCAAATTGTGCTATTACTACTCCCATAGTTTTCCTGAGGCATCAACATGCACATGGAAAATCTTATCCCAAGAAGTAAAATGTAGTGTGGGCGTCGTGACAAGCCTATCCTTCAAATTGTCAAATTCCCTCTTTTACACCTCTCTCCAATGAAAGGCACTCTTGTGTTTTACAAATTCTTCCAAGGGTGTGGTGATCTTGGAATTCCTCTTGATGAATTTATTTTAGTATGTCGTATGCCCAAAGAATTTTCACACTTCACTTTGATTAGTAGGATCCCCCAATCCCACAATAACTACAAATTTGGTGGGATCCACTAGTAAGTCTTCTTTACATATAATATGTCCTAACAGGGTCCTAAATGGAGTAGCAAAGATACATTTCTTAATGTTGAGGGATGTCCTTAATTTCCAACATCTCTCAAACATCAGCCTCAAATGGTCATAATGGTCTTTCACCTACCCATACATAGTCTAGTCATCAAGGTAAACTTGATGAAATTTATGGATGAAGTCCTAAAATGTTTGTACCACGATGCATAAGAACACAACAGGCACATTCTTCAGTCCAAAAGGCATAACCGTGTAGGCAAAAATTTCCCATTCAGTGGTGAAAGTTGTCTTTCTCTGGTCTTCCTTTGCAATCCTAACTTGGTGATACCCTGTGAACCCATCTGTGAAAGAGTAGATCTCCCGCCTAGATACTCCTTCTAAAATTTCTTTAGGAAAGGGGGTTAGAAAAGGGTTAATGACACATACTACATCTAGGTACCTATAGTCCACACAAATCCTTATCCTCCCATCCTTCTTAATACTGATGACCATTGGGCTTATCCATTATGATTCTTCCACTACCTCAATAATACTAGATGTTATCATTTTGTCTATTTCTTCCTTGACTTGTACATACAAATTTGGATTCATCCGATTAGGCCTCTTCCAAATTAGGAACGCATCTTCCTTCAACTTGATCTTTAACACCCCTAAGGAATGGTGGATACCTTTCAGTTCATGGTGCCCTTGAGAGAACAAATCCTAGAACTCGTGCAATAGATTAATGACCTTTAAAAATTATTTTTCCGACCAATAGTCCCCAATGATATCTTCCTTAGGTTCTGTCTCTGTCCTAATGTTAACCTTCTTTATTTTTAAGGGCTCATGGTAGGCACATGCTCACTTATCAGCGCTATCTATGACTTTACATGTACCTTTAGAATGGTTAACATCATAAGTTTCCATCTCTTCACCATCCACTACATAGACCTTCTTTCCTTTTTCTTTTTCCATAAATGTGCGCTCAAGTTGTACTTCCTCTGATTCTTCTTCATTGAGGCACATTTTTTAATAAGCCTCACCCAATAATTCCGATAGCCTATCTTCTACCATAGCACTATCTCTCATCATAAGGTTCTTGATTACTTGCAATGCCTCATCCAGTGATGGCTTGGTACTCTTATACTCAAAAGCTTGAATGAGATCAGCCGCAAACTCCTGCCAATTACCTATTTGGCGACACATCTTTGAATGAATATACCATGCACGCACACTAAATTATAAGGTGGAATACAACTTATGCACCCATAATTAAGGTGATAAAGCTTCTGCTCTTCCCATCCAGACCTTATCACATGCTTGGACATGAAATGAGGTAGTCTCTTTACCATTGTAGTCTTGTATGATAGTGGGCGCATTTCTCCTAGAGAACATTACATAAAATTTGGTTCTTACCTCATGCCATTCTAGGAGGTTCTCCCAATGTGTAGCCCACCAACATGCTACAATTCAAAGTAGGTTATTACTGAGCATTCACCTTCTCTTGTCCTCACTTTTCCACTGAGTCTCCATTTCTCGCAAGAAAATTTCAGGGTATGATCCTCCAGAGTAACTTGGTAACTTATTCCCTCTCAGGTGCTTGTACAAATGTGCCTTTGTTACCCTTATTATATATCCTCTCAACTATCATCCAATAACCTCATAAGTCCTATGTGCCCAACTGTCGCATGTCATTCTAGTGGTATCACTCAAGGACTATGCATCTTCAAACTTGATGACTCCCTCTGTGGGATGAATTATCTCAGGATATTTGATGGAGCGCACATAGATTTTTTCAAGGACTTCCTCTCCTAAGGGCTCAATATAGGGAACATATTTCCCATCTGTTAAAGGGATAATCACCCTTTCTTCCTTCTTCTCAAATCTGATATACACCTTGTGAAATTGTAGGTCGGCATTGTTCTTATAACACCAAGGGTGCCAAATTAATGCTAAGAAATTATCCACCTTGGTGAGCACCAAGAATTAAAATTCTCCAATGAACTTAGCCCATTGAATAGTGATAACCACATCCTTCAAGACTGTAATGGGCTTTGCCTTTTTATTTTTTCCATATACAACACATTCAAAGATGGTAGTAATGCGGGCCTTCCCATTTAATGCCAGGCATCCAAGCTAAGAACATTGACCTCCGCTCTCATGTCGATGAGGATATTACTTAGAAGCCACCTGTCAACAACTACATTCAATGTAATCTCCTTATCATAGTCAAGGCTACGAGGAGGAGGGTTTACATGTAAAACCTTCCTTTTGTGCTATGCTCTGGTGTGTGGTACCTTCTCCCTCAGCCATTCTCCTAGAAAGGGAATAATATTCTCTTGCCTTAACATCCTACATAATTCCTTGACCTCATCCAAGTCCTCCTTTGGAGCCTCGGAATTCTTCCTTTGCTCCAACTACTTTGATTGCTCCTTTAGACATTGGATTTTCCCTTGTAGACTCCAAATCACATCCATAGTTTCTTGATACAACTCCTTCTGATGAGAATGGTCCAGATAATTCCCATGTACCACTTCTTCTCTTGAAACTAGTTTCCTTTGTCTTGGCATCTCCTTGGTGCGTGCGGTCTCTTCTCATGTCATCACCAATATAGGTTCTAGCCTTAAATCACTCACCACTCTTGGCATCCACTATGAATCAAATTTCTTGATAGTCACCATCCCAGCACCTTTGTCTTTCTAGTGTTGCTCGGTCATATGCTCAAAGATATTGGTTGGTCTCTTAAAAACTATATACAATCTAATGTTGCTTGAATTGAATCGGTTGGTGAGATGGCACCCCACCGCCTAAATATTTGTACTCACATTTCTTTAACTGTTCCATTTATTATTCCTTTCCAACTACATTTTTGAGGTGAGGTATTTTGGTTTAGCTAAATAGCCTTGCATGGCATGAAGTGTGACTTTGCTAAATTTAAAAAGATAAGAATAGTTGGCTTGTAAAACATGGCGGAAAACTCAAAGTAACTTCTACATTAATGGCATTTAATATGTAATAAAATCTCACCTTCCTCGTGGAATGTGTGGACGGATTGGGAAAATAAGGTAGTTTTTGGTATCAATTCACTTCATTGCAAGTTTTATCAGAAGCTCTACATGCAAGAAAATTGAAACTCTCTGTTTTTGTGAGTTTGCATGATGAAAATAACAGTTGAATCTTAGACAACAAGTTTCTCAGACTCAATAAATATTGAGAAAGCATTGTGTTTTGGTTGGATGAAGGAATTCGCTTCAAATTTGGGGATATTATGAAGAATCATGAGAACATTGCAAGGAAGAAAGGGTAGGCGTAACATGCATGATACACCCTAAACTCATTATAAATTTCTTGCTCTATTTAGTAATTTCACAAAAAGAACTTTGTCTTTGATTGAAATTTGTGTTCATAATTTCAGTGGTGTAGAATTAAATTTTTTTTACTTCTATAGAGAGTGGTTTACCTTTGATTTATGAAGAATGCTTCTTGGAAATAAATTAATGATTGTTGGCTTCAATTGCGGTTTATTATTGATAAGAAATAACTGTATTTCTTGAGTTGATGTGTGTTGTGACTATAATAATAAGAGTTCCTTGTACAAGACATGCCATTATTGTTTTGAATTTTAGTACAACTGTGATAATGGTGATCATCAATGCTATAAAAACTCTTTTTAAAATCCTACCCATCTCCTTTGGGGTTATATGAATATTTAACAAGCTATTTTGGAATACAAAAAGCTGGTTTTTGGGGAATTTTTGTATGGATGAATTATCCTTTCCAGGTATTTACTAGTTGGATATAACTTTGGTTGATTCACTTTAATTAATTTATTCTTGTTTTGTTGGAGGAAATTTGTGCTTTATCATGTTGGATGCATAGAATTCCAACTTTCCTCCTTTAAAATTGTTTTATTCAATTCTTGTTAAAAAAAGATGGGAAACTTGCAAATAAGATTCTTCTTGTGGTACTTGAATGGGGCCATGATTGCATGACAGTTATGATTAAATTTAGAGCTACGTATAATGGCTCAATAGAATGAAGAGTTTCCTTTTAGTTAACTGATGTAATTTGTTGCATTCGAGTTTCATCTAGTTGTTCATATTGTTGAATGTGTATGGACTTCACTCTGTTTATTCATAAGATTATGATAGGGTATTTCCTCTTACTTTAATTTTGGTAATATTATCTTATAAAAGTTCATTGCTACTAGTCTTTTTATTGGGTTTCAGTTAATTATTATCAGACTCTCTATCTCATAGCACTCAGTAGGAGGTAATCTAAGGTTTATCTTGTAATGAGGAAAAATGGTGTGAAATTCCTATGTGTTATAGATTAAATATGTCTTTAACTTCATTTGGACTTTAGGGCTATAGTTGATAGCTATTAACAAGGTTTATTTGAAAGTTAAGTTTCTATATACTAACACTACCTTATTTTCAAGTGATTTATTGTTATTCTTAGGAAGCATTCCTAAATAGGTATGTTGTTCTCCTTGAAGCTTGTGCTTTAGATCTTGTGGTCGGACAAGTGACAAATAAATTCCCCTGCAAGGGAAAGGAAATTGTTCTTTCTATACTTGGAATAGGTGTTGTTCATAGAGTTGTGTGTATTTTTATTCCATTATGTATCTTTTCCTATGGGAATTTTATTGTAACCAATAGGTCTAAAATGGTAATTTAATTCTGATAGTGATATACCATTTAACAGCTATTAGAAGGTTAGGAAAATGACATGGGAATGATTCCATGAGTTTTGATGATTCTTTTGATGAGTTGTTCAGTTTTATCTGAAGCTGGTTTTAATTTCTAATGTTTGAATTTGAGTCATTAAACAAGACTGGGGATTAAAGTTATCCAAGATAGGAAGCCTCTTGGCTTCTATTTGTAAAATTTGGTGTTATTGCTCCTTCACTGTAATCGATGCTGAAAAAAACTTGATTGACTTGATAACCATACTTGTGAGCTAGTTAAAAACTGGTGTATCGAGTTTGAGTTGAAACCCACTTAAGGTTAAAATGTTAAGCTATAAACCTACACCTCTTAAGGATATGTTAGCTAGTTTTCATTTAACTGAGATCTTATGATCAGTGTTAGATCCTTGATGGGTGTTTGGTTTCTAATTTGAATCATGTAGTATTCAGTTCACCCAGAAGTGACACTTTTTCTCTTAGCAAACTGTATTTCATTTTCCTTAGTGATTACAGTGTCTTCTTGACATTTAAAAATGTTCCTTTTTTATTTCGTTAGTTTTGTCTTGATTATGATTCATTATGTCCTAACCTCTTTCAGTAAAATGGGTTAGTAGATCATTTTATTGATAGGATAGAGTCCTTGTCTTATTGTGGAATAAGTGGTACTTATCATTGAATGTTGTTATGAGAAATTTCATGGAATATTGAATGCCTGGTTGGGCTAGTTAGATTAATTAACAGTTCGTGTTATCTCTCCTTTTCGTTAAACTACATGTAAACTATTCTTTTGGGGACTGTTAATACTTATTTGTTTATGGGATCTTGATATGTTGATAACCATACTGAAGTGTGGAATTATGTTCCTTTTTCCTAAGCTTGGGATGTTCAATTAATTTTGTATGTAGAGGTAAGTGTTGACTATGGAATTTGTAGCTAGAAATTAATCTATTTTTTATATTGAATGTTGCTATGATTTCTTATCATCCTATAAATAAACATTGATTATATATACTTTTAATTAAATACCCATGAAATCTTGGCATTAATTCTTAGACCTTAGCTGACTTTAGGGGATGTATGAAATCCTTTGTTGGTTATGTTGAGCAAGACTTGAGATATTGCTTTTCTGTGTTACTTGCTATATTTATGATTACTTAAAGGTTAAGTAAATGATTTCAGGCATGCAAGTATGGGATTGCATGATGGAAATCATGTTACACTTGTACTTAAGTCTCTTGAATACTTTATGGTTCTTATGTTAATCTTAGAACTTAAGTGACTGAATTTAGTGACAAATAAGTTGTATTGAAATGTATAAGAATGAAATTGATTTCTTTTATGGCTCATTATATTGGTTGCTCATGGCATATTTGAAAAGAATTGTTTACCTTCTTAATTTTTGTAATATTAATTCATAAAGATAATGGAAGTTATTTTTATGAAATAACTAAGTAAAGCATGTCATTATGATGAGTTGGTGCTTATCATGCTCAGTTCATGTGAACTGACTCGTGCTAACAATTTTGTAGATAAACATAGAGAAGGAAGGGTGAAGTATTTAGTTTTGTATATTCTTTTGATCGAGGAAAGTCTGAAGATATGACTGTTTTAATGTTCTTAAATGAAATACTTCTCATTGAATATGAGAAAGACCTTACCATTTAATGTAACTATTTTTAATCATTGAAATGAAGGATTTTTGGTCATTCTTGTAAACATGAATTGTACTTATATCTTGTATGAATTAAGGGTCAGGATTTCTTGTTGAAATGTCTTGATTTAAAGGTGATTAATTATCAATGATGGATTTTAGATCTACAATTAATAATAGATAGACTACTTGTATCTAATATACTAATGTATCAAGCATTGGTGTAAATACAATTTAGTAGGTGCTACACACAACCTAGGTGTGGATGCTAGGAACAAAAAATTAACTTTGAATGGAATGTTGACTATGAATATTATGTTCTAATTAACAATGTGTTAAACCTACTTGGAAATAAGATCAGGTTACTAGTAGGTAACTTTCTAATTATATATAGTATTATATCAGCCTACTTGTACTCTTTGTGTTAAGTTCATCAAAGGTTATGATTAAAGTTCCTTAACCAGTTACATGATATTCTAGTAATAAGATTTACTATCTTAAGTGACCACTGCTAAGAAAGCAGCTGGATGATCTTGGAACCATAGTAAAGTTATGGTAAGCAGGAATATTTGTGCTATAACTGATTTATAACTTAAGTGATGCTAAATCAGATCAAAAAAATATAAGAATGTAACTATGAATTCTTGTGGAAGCAACACTAAGTCCCGTCTGAGGAAAATACACATAAGCATCAATAGGAAGAGCTTATGGTGATCTGAATCTAATATATTTTAAGAATGGTTTCACTGTTTAGAAGTTGTTGAATTGTGATAATTCGTGTTATGGGATATTTTGTTCAAGATGATGAAATGTTTCAAAAAGGTGTTGTCCCTTGATGCATCACTATGAGCACATAAGCATGTCAGATACAATGGAAGTAAGATGGGAACATGTGTACTAAGTAAAAAAGAACATAGTATTGGAACCTTAACCCTAGTCAACACTATAATTATCTCTAAAGGAGAATTAGTAAGTGATCATTTAAAAAGGGATTAAAGACCTTATGTAGGGAAAATGAGTAGGAAAGTGGTTCATTAAACCTATCTTATCAGATACTCAGATATATCTTACTTGATGTATATATATATATATATATTAAAATAAATGAAAATGATCACTCTTGTTTAAGCTGCAATTAAGAAAGTAACGTGCTTACACTAATCTTTGGTTGGTATTGATATTCTTTGGTACTTGTTATAAAAGTATGAATCATATCTAAATACTTAGCTTTATGTGAGTACATATCTCTAAGATATGAAATAAAGAAAACATGGGCTTAATTGATTAAGCAGGGACAAATTTTAATCTGTAATACTGGTCTTAGGCCTGAATTGTAGTGTTATCCATTTATGGTTAACTTGAGCGTGAGACCTAGAATGGTGATTAAGTGTTACGAAGATTGAGGTCTTGGAATCAACTTAAACCGGATCTTATGTACAACCTATTCATGGAGAAGGTGTCGTAAAACCTAAAAATTCATTAATGATAATAATTACCTTGAAAAAAAAAACACCATACACCAATGTAATATTCTAGTTGGGTGAACTCACTGCATATGTTACATGGTCATATCCCTATGATAATGATTGTCACCATTAGGATACTATTGTATAGCAGTTGTAAAGAGTTACCTCATCAAGAGATTAGATTGCAGTATGGTGTTGTCTTAAGTACAAACCTTGATAGAGTTACAAAGAAATATTAGACCTCATGGGTATGCACTAATATATTAACTTATGATGGCTACAGGAAGGGATGTGGTCAAGTAACAAGGTGGATTGTTACAAAAACACTTACTTTCCCATATGCATCATAGGATGACATAGAGGTATGTCTTTGTGTAGGTTAAATTGGAATTATACCTTGTTCAAGACTTGTAGTTATTTACAACATTAACATTTGATTGATAATCCATATAACTGAACAAGTGATTAAGGTGAGATGACATGATTCCCTTGACGAGTGTGCCATCATGGAATTGAGCATGGCATACATGACTCAGAAACTTTACGCAAAGTGGTGTAAGTTGTTGATTACACTATCGATATTTCACCATTATCTAAGCTATGAGATGCCTGTGGATTTCATAGGTGGAACCCAGGTACACACTTAGGGGTTTTCACTTATATATCATATCCTGTTAAGGGAGAACCAAAAAGATACATTTTATGTATGGGCTTGTACAGAGCATTGAGGGAGAATGAGTAAGTTTAGAAATTCTCTCATACCACTGCACATGGTTCATGAAAGTTATCAGAAATGGATTGCATTAAGGTTTATGTAGATTTAAATATATGGGTATTTAAATCAGGGTGGATTACTCCTGGATAACCTTATAGAAAATGTGATTCTTACCTCACGTTATTCTAGGAGGCTCTCCCGATGTGTAGCCCACCAGCACGCTACAGTTCAGAGAAGGTTATTACTAATAATTCCCCTTCTATCGTCCTCATTTTTCCATTGAGCCTCCATTTCTCTCACAAAAATTTTAGGGTATGCTCCTCCAGAGTAACTTGGAAAATTCTTCCCTCCCAAGAACTTGACTGAATGTGCCTTCATTACCCTTGTTACAAATCCTCTCAACTATTACCCAATCAACTCATAAGTCTCATGCACCAAATTTTTACATTCCACGCTAGTGGTATCACTAAAGGACTGAGTATCTTCAAACTAGATGAATGCCTTCATGGCATGAGTTATCTCAGGATCTCTGATGCAGTGCACATAGATTCTATCGAGGATTTCCTCTCCTAAGAATTCACTATAGGGAACTAATTTCTCATTAATTTCCCTTTCTTCCTTATTCTCAAAGCTAATATACCCCTTGTTAAACAGTAGGTCAACATATTTCTTATAACACCGTGCCCCAAGTAATGTTGGGAAATTATCCACCTCGGCAAGCACCGAAAGTTTGAAGTCCCTAGTGAACTTAGCCCCTTGAATAGTGATAACCACATCCTTCAAGACTCCAATGGGATTTCCCTTTCTCTTGTTTTCCATATACATAACATTCAAAGATGGTTGTAATGCGGGACTTCCCATTTGGTGTCAGACATCCATGGTAAGAACATTGACCTCCACTCCTGTGTCAATGAGGATATTTCGTAGAAGCCACTGATCAATAACTACATTCAATGTAATCTCCTTATCATAGTCAAGGCTATGAGGATGAAGGTTTACATGTAAAAAAATTCTTTCACACTCTGCTCTGGCACATGGTACCTTCTCTCTCATCCATTCTCCTAGCAAGGGAATAATATTTTTTTCCTCAGCATCCTACATACTTCCTTGGAGCCTCAAAATTCCTTCTTTGATCCAACTACTTTGAATGCTCCTTTAGACATTAGAATTCCCCTTGCAGACTCAGAATCACATCCATAGTTTCTATAAACACCTCCTTTAAATGAGCAGGGTTTAGATACTTCCCATGTACCACTTCTTCTGTTGATATCAGTGTCCTTGGTCTTGTCATCTCCCTGGCTTGAGCGGCCTCTACTCGAGTCATCACCAATATAGGTTACATTCCTGACTCATGTGCCACTCTTAACATCCACTGTGAATTGGATTTCTTGATACTCACCATCCGAGCGCTTTTGTCTTTCTAGTGTTGTGTATTTATATGCTCATAAAGCTCTGGACACTCTTTGTACTTATGTTTCTTCCCACACCACAAGCATTATAACATATTAGGAAACTCACATTTGTAATGCTCTATAGATCCAAAATTATAACAAGTTCCTCATAAAATTCACTTCTTCCTCTTTCGTAGTTACTGCAACCAAAAAAACCTCCACAACAACCTCTTCCATGCACTCCTCCATATGTGCTCCATTCATAGCAACGATTATCATCCTTGGAACTTCTTGTAAGACTAGTTTAGCGCACACTAACATCAATAACATCATGTATCTGATCAATCATTTTGTAATCCTTTTTATCATGGGTCATAGAGGTATAGATCTTGTAATCGCAAGAAACATTATTTTGGATTACACGTTGTAGTAGAGGGCATTTTCTTACATCATGATACCCATGGAAAATTTCACAATCTACCATTATAGTATGTACCGAATTTAAAGGGAAACTATCATTTTCATGCCCTTCCACTTCACAGTCTCTATAAACCTTATGTGCTGAGTTTGTAAACAACTTATTCAACTGCTTGGCCATTGAGGGGATTTGAGCCTCCAGAAGGGCCTAACTCAAGTATCAATGCTCCAAATAGCATCAGCGTGTAAGGAAGCCTCCAAGGCCTTACATAGGTTTGTGAAAGTCTTGAGTGAAAGAGCCCTCTTAAAAGGTGTTATCAATCCTCGATTAAACCATTGAGCATACTGAGAAGGGTGGACGTCATAGGATAATTTTCACAAGAGAGTTTTGAAATACACATCGTACTCTCACACACTCTCTGTCATTCCTTGTTAGATATCCTTTAGAGTGCTAATGCTCTTTTATTCAAACTTTGGGATATGAAATTATACTAGGAAGGCTTTCTTTAATGTAGTGTAGTCTACCACCATCTAATGAGGGTCATATTTCCGATACCAACTATGTGCACGCCCTTACAACATTATTGCAAAATTACTTTCCTTCCACTCCAAGGTAGTGATCCCTTTCATGTGCCATAGTAATTCACACTTGTCCACATGCTCTGCAACATCTTCAATACCCTTGTAGTCTGGTAAGTACAAATACATCTCAAAAATACTTGTGGTAGTGGTTGAGGCCCTTGTCCTCTTGATCCAAATCCTTAGTTCCCTCCAGTACTTCCTCCTCCACTAGATCCACCAGGTCCTATTCCTCTTGACCCACTAGATCCTCCAAATCTGCTAGGTCCACCAGATCCTCTAGCTCCTATACCATTAGATCCACCTCATGCAGCTGGAAAATGGATTGAATTTGTCATGTCTAGTGTTCCTAATGTCCCACTGAACTACACGCTGATTGTTTGTGATACTGCTTTACTTCCATTTGTGTGTCCTGTACTTAGACACCATTCCTAAACCTTGCATACTTGCACCTTGTCCAAAAATTCCTCCAAATACCATAATGGTTTACATAACCATAGATGTTCCAAACAAGAAATTATATCTCCTGGGTGTAGATCGGTTACTCCCACCGATACCAAAGGGGTTAACAAAACTTCTCTCTTGATCTAGAAAACCAAGCGCCATGGGTTGGTCGCTAGGTGGGTTCAGATGTGTGCTAATGGCTATCCTTTCTCCATGCAATGAACTCTCATCAGATGCTCAAGGGGTTTCTCTCTAGTGCTTTCCAAGATGGGGTACCAAAGACTGCTCAGGTTCTATGTCCTTTACGTGAACCTAAACTCCTTCCCGTAATGTCTGCCTCCATAGATCCATCACACTTGTAATGTCACGTTATCTATTCATTTCCCTTTCAAAATATTTCTTATACTTGATTTTTCTCTCCTACCTTTCCTTCTCAGTTGCAATGTTCGCCATCTTCCTCCACCATACCTTCCTCTCCCAGTGCTCAAAGAAGCTTAGCCGGCCATGGGAAATGCCTCTAAACTCAAGGTAATGATCAAGATCTTCATAGCCAAAGGAATAACACACAAAAATGATCCTCTGAGTTCCCTCAAAAAGTCAAACTCAGGAACTTCTAGGTAAGAATTTGTAGAAATGGCATATTCTAGAGTATAAATGATCAACACTCATTTCCGCCAGTGATCAACAACACAAATCAAAGTAAGATCTACATCCTGCAGTCTCTAATAATCATTTTGGGTCCATACATGTGATCTATAGTACCAGCTTGATCTAGATGCATATGCTGAAAGCCATTCATATAGTTCTACTAGAAAATAGCAAAATAATGTCTCATATAACTCATGGTATAGGTTCTCTTCTACCCATCTACGTGCATCAAAATCAGCTCCGGTGTTGAATCTTTGAGAAAATTCATCCTCCATGCTCTTGAGCCATCCTTCAACACTTTCCAAGGTCATACACTCTATCATCATGCATTAGAGGCACCAATACATATTCCATTTCTCACAATAAACTTGAAAAGAGGTCCTAACAATGGAATCAAGATGTAGTCATTTTTATACCCCTAAAAGAATAGTCTAATCCCATTTGCATCAGCCTATCACCCAACATGCGCTAGGTGCTCACCCGAGGCACCTGTAGGTACCGAGCCTCTCCTTTATGTGAGTCTTGTGAGAATACACAATCTATGACATATACTTAAGTGTAAAATTATGGGAAGGAATCATGCATTTATTCTGAAATGCTAGGATGAGTTATCATCTCATTGCATCTATAAAAGAGAAATAACAAATAGCATATAGAACTGATTCATACACAAAGGAAATATACTAGGATTATGCTCATAAACACAAATATGCTCTACAACAAAGCCTTTCATTTATATTAATGAGTTCAGAAACCACATTACATTCCTTGAGGTCATAACAGACCCATATAAAAATGTAGAGTTGGGTCATGCATCAGAAACTATACTACATCCTTCACACTACAAGGATAAACATAGACCCATCTGTCTAGGTGTGCCGCCACTCCTAATTTTTCTCTAATCCCAACCCATATAATCCTCCTTAGTATTTCTGCATAGCTCCACCTCTTTTTCACCACCTCTACTCTCTCAGGATGATTCTATGTATATATCTATCTCCTTCTGCTATCCATGCACCTCTATATATAACTTTCTACCTTCACTGCCATGCCTTCTGAGGAAATAGATTAGCTACCAAGTGTCCAAGTGGTCCTCTAATGGATCATTCCTCTTTTGATCCAATCTCTCCACTCTGTACAATGATTTTCTTGTCTAACCTTCCATCACATGTATGGAATATTCCTTTTTTGGTCCTATAGCTGTCAGGCTAGCACCTTATCCATTATGCATGCTAGACAGGTCTCACTTTCCTCATTTTTTGTCTTGAACTCCGAATGTGGCTAAGTCGCAACATCATCTTTTCTTACACGTGTGCCTTGTGTTCTGATAAAACCCTGTAAGAACCCTTCCCTCTGTGCCTTCAACCTGCACGCCCTTTTTCATATAGGTCTCGCACACCAATGCACCTTCTTGTACTTAGCCAATATGTTGGGCCCAACAGGCCTACCCTATCAGGGTTAGATGGATCTCTATAGGATTGATTAGGAGAATAGAATATTCTTCTCCACCTCCACTTTGAGTTGAGATGAGATATTATGTCACATTTGGTTGATCTCTTAACCATCACTCTATCTTATAGTTGTAGTTTTCTCTAATGTGTTACATCTATATACAAATAGGGCATCACCCTTTCCCTTGTGATCTAGCTAGATAAAGGACAAAACTAAGACTCCCCTACTCTTAAACTATAGATAGAATAAATGGCACACGTATATCTATAGATATAGAGATATGGATCAGATAGGGCCATTACTCTATCTACATATTAGATCCAAGATAAGGAGAGATATCAAAGTTCTAGTTCACTATCTCACTCGAATTGTATAGACACTTCTCTATCTTTCTCGAATGGTATGGTATCATCTCTATCTTGATATTGATCTAACCAACATATCTTAACTATATCTCTCACCATCACCTGATAACTATTAAGTGAGAGAGGTCAAGCCCATATCTAACACCATTTGATGCTTCCATCTCATCTAGAGAGTATAGGGGTATAGGTTTCCATCACTCTAAATCGTTTAGTTAGGCACCATCTCCCACTCCCTATGAATTGATGTTGATCAAGTTGTAACAAACTATGATCTCATGATAATAATGTGGATCAATCCCTGTGAATATGGTTTCATAGCCATTAAAATCCATATAGAGCTGAGAATTATAGAGGGGTCAGGCTCCATATCATATCCATCATTTTCATAGAAATATGTTCATTCGTCACATATCCCATAGAGAGCCATCATAAAGAGGGGGCCCAAACCAATATCGATAGTCTCCCTTTAGTGCCATTCATATTTTATGGGGTCATGAGAATAATCTCCCCACATGGATTTATGGCCTCTATCTTCCTGACACAATTATAGTATGCAACATACTATATGGGTTGGGATGGGCTTGTCATTTCTTATCTTATCTCAGAATCAATTTATCATTTGGGCCAAATATCTATATGTCTTATATACATCATATAGAGCCACCATTGGGCACCATATCTCTACATAAGGATTATCAACATTAGGGTGTTAGGATGGGACTGAATATAACTACGGCAATAGGGAGTACCCCCATCCTGAATAGTTCTAGATAGGGGGTTAGGGTTGGTTTGAGTGCTCATATATTCAATACATCAAAGGTCACTATATCTATATATGGATTGCACTGTATGGTATCATAAGATAGATATCTTGAATTTAGATACCTATCAAGTTCTCATCCCGACGTGATAGTCAGTTTAGAACTGTTTATAGATTTATATGGGGTTAGTTTGGTGCGATCTCGACTCGATTGATATAACTAACCAACCTCCCCCTAGAAATTGAAATGGTGGTTATTTCTCTAAATTGAGGGCCAATGAACATATATAGATAGGGCCCTCCTTGACATGTATATATATATATATATATATATATATATATATCCCCTCCAACAAAACTTTACCATATATATAGGGGGATTCAGGGGCATATACTCTATAGATAGGGTCCAGTTATCTATATAGGTTGGTCATTGAATCCTCTCCTGTTGGCCTATATAGATATATAGTTTAGGACCCCCATTTTTATTGTTATGGGGTAGGGCCCTAACTTTGACTAGCCCCGTCAGGGAATAAAGGACCTCAATCGAGAGCCAACCTAGGAATTGAAAGGCCTCATTCTATAAAGAGCATTTTCGATGGTATATGCAGGCCCCAACCTAACCCATCTATATCTATACATGGAACCAAATTATCCACTAGATTCACTAGTGGACCTATCATACATGAGTGGGGTCTGTAGAAACCTAAAATTAAGATCACTAATTCCACAAGTCTATGTATACTTGTTGAGTGCCCATATATTCAATGCGTCAAAGGTCCCTATATCTATATTTGTGTTACACTATATCGTATGGTGAGAGATATATCTCAAACTTAGAGATATGTTGAGTTCTCATCTCAATGTGATGGTCAGTTTAGAGACCTTTATTGATCTATATGGGGTTATTTTGGAGAAATATTGACTTTATTGATATAACTAACCAACCTCCCCCTAGAAATTCAAATGGAGGAAATTTCTCTAAATTAAGGGCCAACGACCATATCTATATATGGGACTCCTCAACATGTATATAGATCATCCCTCCAACCAAAATTTACCATATATAGGGGGAGGCGAGGGTATATACTCTATAAATAGGGGTTAGTTCCCTATATAGGTTGGTTATTGGCTCCTCTCCTGTTGGCCTATATGGATATGTAGTTTAGGAAACCCATTTTGATTTCCATGGGGTGGGGCCCTAACTCTAACTATCCCCATCAGAGAACAACGACCCTCGATCGAGATCTAACCTATGAATTTAAAGTCCTCATTCTATCGAGAGCATTGATGATGACATATATGCAGGCCCCACCCTAACCCCTCTATATCTATATACAGAACCGAATTATCCACTAGATTCACTAGTCAACTTACCAAAGATGAGAGGGGTCTATAGACACCTAAAATTATCACCACTAATTCCTCATGTATGTGTCTTCTTATACCCCTTCATTATCACATCACTGTCATATTATACATTAAATTCATTATCACATCATTACCATTATATCCATTAAATCTTTATCCTAAGTATTAATTCCCCCCTTTATATTTAATTGATGTAAATATTAATCTACAACTGTAAAATCCTATTATATTCCTCTTAAAACCACCCAAAACCATTTACAAACCGAAAATAAATAAAACAAAACCAAATAAAACCACATTCTAACCAAAATCAAATAAAAAAAAACAATATCGATATCCTCCAAACCATTTAACAACATCCCTCACCCATATAACCCTTTTTCCAACATATTTCCTTCAACAAAACAAACAAAATCTCAATTTGGGAGGTTTTTGCAACCTTTTTCTAGAATCGCTAGTTTTCTCCTTGGTTGTTAGTAACTCTATATAAATAAGCTCTAGGACTCCATTTGGGGTTAGCTTCTCTCATCCCGACTTATTAGTTGAACAATCCTCTTATAGTGTAACATTCTTGTATCATAATCTTTTCACAAAGCTATATTTCATCACAACAATAATTAAGATATTAGATATCATTTCTCCTATGTTCGAGGTTCATTCAATCATTTGAATAATAAAATCTAGAAATTTTCCAAAATCTACAATCATTTTCTCTTTGGTAACATTATCTCTTCAACCTCGATTATCATTGTTTACAAGGTATGTACTTTATCATTTTGTTTATTCATATTTTAAAAGCCTCAATCAATATTATCTTTTTCCTTTATCAGCCCGCACAATTTCCATAGCAATTGCTGGAGATTCCCTTAATTATCAATGATTCAGCTCCATCGCCAATGATCATTCACAATCACCTGTGATTCCTATCTGTTAGACCATTATTTATGGCATTAGCTTGCTCTTCTAACATCTAGATCTCAATATTGATTAATATGTTGCCTTTGTAGGTGTCTTTCTAGCCTTATCAAGCTCCTTTTGAGCCATCTACACCTCTTTATCAGTCATTTAAATCAAATCTTCCATATTTCTTCCCTTTATTAGTAAGCATCTATCCACATCCTTGCTCCTTTGAGATGTTTTGTGATCCCTATACTCTCTTTGGATTAGGTATCACCATCATACAATCATATAGCCTTAAATAACATTAGTGCCTTTTCCTTTGCATCATTGGTTATATCATCTATTTTATCATTTTATCTTATCATTATCAGATTAATTTCTTGAACACAGATTGACATCCTTACAAGGAATTCCATTGAATTTTGGGGACTCACCTTTTCTAGGAAAACTACCATATATCTATCTAATCCCATATTATTCTTAGTGTATATGATCTGCAGGTTCCTCTATCGGTGACAGAAGGAAGGAGCTTTCATCCATCTACATTAGCAACCATCATCTATGGGTATCGGTAAGCCTCGTGTATTCCAAGGTTGTTCTTGTTTTTACTATTTAATTATGTTAATTCAAGTAGAAATGTAAAAAAAATCTTTGAACAAGGTCATACTAGATTGATTCTATATATTTATTGGTTGATAAATGGGGGAGAGGGCACTATACTAGATAAGGGGTACTCCCAGATGGATAGTTCAGGCTGGGGGTGGCCAGGATCCTCACATAGCTAGGGGGATAAGCTCAAGACCCTACGCTTAACTATAGATATGGTGGGACCCTATAGAGATATAAGGTTAGAGGGTGGTTAGGCTTTTCCATTCATGCCCAAGTGGTACACACCTCGATCTTTCACCATGAAAAAAAATACATATAAATATCTTGATGCGAGTGTGACTGGTTATATATCTAGTTTTAGTTCTATTTGGCACCCCTATATACAATATGGCGGTCTGATATGCCCCTCAATCCTAACTATCTCCCCATAGTTCAAATAAGGGCTCCTTTTTCCACCCCTTCCATATAACATAAGGTGGATATATTAAGTTGAGAGCCATAGAGAGAATATTCTTGATAAGGGCTCCACCCATAGTTGAGGTTAATGGGATTGGCATCCAGTTCACTATTTATAGGGAACTCCACTTGACCTATCTATATATACTAGTCACTGATCACCATCTATCGCACCTCTCTATATAGGGGAGGAGGTAACCCACAAAGAATTTAAATAGAAGGGAACTCCCCATATATCTATTTTATTGGGTCACCAATGGTGGCTTGTAGTCATAGAAGCCTAAAAGAAAAAGAAATGAATCGATAGTAAACTTGGTGGATTGATCAGGTTGGCGTAGGTAGTCTTGTCAGCTAGAAAAATGTGAGTTTCCATATATTCTTAGGGGAGGGTCCAATAGAGAGATAGGGGATAGTGATCAATGGGTTAGATCTATGGTCATTTTGGCTATTTATATCAAAGAGGGGGGGGTGATGACTAGTTGTATCACATATAAAATAGAATAGAGATAATTGAGATCTAGAGTTCATATATGTGTGTGTGTGCGGGAGAGGATACATATATGACCCCAATAATTCATTTCTTTATAGGTTAGTTTGGGTGTTCGGTTGTATCAAGTATTTAATGGATAGATATACATTTGATTAGTCTCCCATCTGATCAAATTGGTTAGCCAATTCCCATTTTTACTCTCTATTCTATCATAATGGTGGAGATATATGGGGTGGTAAAGAGTACCACCTAGGAATGGAGTGTGGTGAGTGCTATCAAAATATCTCGTTGACCCATTGAGGTTGGTTTCTTCATGACCAATCTATTTTATTCACCCGATTCATTCCTTCTCCAAACTGGACCTACTAGCCAGTAGTACCCTCTTGACCTCGTCGCCAGTTCCAATCTAGATTTTTGTAGGTGTTTTCTAGCTTTTGAATTGAGACACGTTGTCCCTTCTCTCAAGATCTCTTGTGATGAAGTGCTCCAGGTACCCAAGTCAAGACACAAAAACAACCTAACGACCATTACCAACTATGGAAGGGATGGTATGGTGGCTTCATTCACTCTCCTCTTAACTAGCCTCCCCTATCTTGATTCTGACCTGAGCCTAGAGGTAATTTTAATTAATATATCCTCACCCATATAATCTCATCCTCTCCTCGATCGATATAAACCTGATATACTGTAGAATCCCCTAGAACTTATTCCCCTTTGCATGTAATCTCACATCAGATCGGTTGCATAAACCATTATCTCATTGGATATAGATCTGGTAAGTGAAGGAATGATGATGATATAACAAATTACAAACCATATATTCACATTTCTTCAAAATATATATGGTACAAACCACCCCGATTGAGTACAAACCAACCCAAGCTAAGGTAGTCTCCACTCAAAACCATGTTAGTGCAAATCTACAGCACCCCCTATTCAAACCTACATTCGAGAATTGGGTCATTTAGTGTGATTGCACAACATTGAGTTTTCTCCAAGGTGTGGGACCTTGTAAGGTGAAAAAACTCTCCAAATAAAGCTAGTTCTTACCCCTCTGTTTAGGTGTGTGCATGAATTTTGTAGAGGTTCAATTCTAAATCCTACTCTAGATTCCAAGGAGACAGATTTGAAGATGCAAAAAAGGGGAAACAAAACTAAGCTAAAATAGTGATAAACCAAAGGAGTGATGAACTTCTGTCTTGACAAAAAACACAGATCATAAGAATGTAACACAGAACATGCACATATTGCCAAGATATAATGAAGGATCAGAAGACAATAATAACACATGAAAGGATTGAAAAATCATTCACAGAACTTGCATTATCATTCCCAGTTTTTAATATGATGCATTACAATGGCAAGGAGTTAAAAATTAGTGTTGCATCCTGTATGAGAGGTTTGAAACTCCAAGAATCCACCTGCTAAGGAGAAAATTGGAGCTTGCAAGAGAAAAATGTCCAACAAAACAAAGGATCAAATCCTTTCCATTTATAGCTGAAACAAAGAAAGAGAAAATAGAGGAGGAAGCAAATCAGATCTCTAGGCTCAACCACCTGCCATTAATCCTTTCAAATCACCCTGCAAACCCATCAAATTGAGATTTGTTTCTACCTTGCATGCTGGAGAAACAAAAATAGTAAATCGAATAAAACATTGTCTTCAAAGCAATTTGATCTCACATTTATGGAATAAGAAGACATTTTAGTGATTTCCCCCATGAAATCAAGCTTATTTTCCATCCTTGGCATGTGGAAGAAGGTAACCATGGTAGATCGAGAATAAAATGACCTGTTCTAAGCAATCTAATACACATTGAAGGTGTGAATGATGTTTTTAATATTTTCTCCATCAAAACCTATAAAAACTAATGTTTTTATGCCTCCAATGGATAGAGGAGATTGATATCTTTCCAGTGAGTCAGATTTTTCCCAAATCTGATCTCTGGATCGAAAGATATGTCCATCTAAAGATTTAGGGAAAAATTAGGCCGTAAATTTGGGAACAAAATTTGAGGCATGAATTAGGTCAAAAATGGTAGTTAATCAGATTTGAAAATGTGTCCATGGGCCCAAATTTTACTTTTTGCACTTTGGCAAAAAATTCCAAAACATCTCTGCATCCCCGCCGGCCCGAGACACATGGCACCTTTTGATTTGTTGATGGGATCATAGGCCGAAGACCTACCTTTTTTCTCTTTTTTATAAATTGGGAAAAATTTCCCAAAATTCTTTGCGCCCCACTCCTCTGCTGACATGTGGAGCCCTCGGGTTTGGCCGCAGACCTCAAAACAACATTTTTCCCCTTTTACCCACCTGGGAAAATTTCCCAAAAAATCCCTATTGACCTGATCTCCACTGATGACACGTGGGATCATTTTATTAGCATGGTGGGGATATGCTTCCCTTTTAACCTTTGAGAAATATTGACAAAAAGGCTAAAACATGAATTTCCTTCCGCCCCCACCACTCCATCATGACATGTGGCACATCTTGATTAGTGTGGGGCCTTAAACAACTTTTTCTTCATCCTCCTTCGCGGACTTGTGGGCCAAAATTTTCCTTTGTGACTTTTGACCAAATGCTAAAATTGCAAATCCCCCCAACGTCTGCCACTCTGCCATGACACGTGGCATCTTTTCATTGGTTGTAGGCCTATCTAGGGAAAATTTCCCCTCCAAACCCCACCAACCCATAACTCAAAAATTACAAAGATTTAGGAGGAAATTTTTACCTTTCTAGAAAGGTAAGAAAATTCTCTATCTGATGGAATCATAACCAAAAACTTTTGAGTCCCTGAAGCGTGTGAAAAATTCATTTTAAGTACCAACAAAGGAAAAGGAGGAGGAGTTAGCCAAAAATAAGCATGGGCTTATTTTAGATAACACTTTTGGCGAGTCAGAGGGGTCGTCTTCCTGCTAGATGAAATGACCAACTACGTTGAAGCCTCCATTGAGCATGGAGTCATCCACTCAATTGCTTGTTACTCTCAATTCATTACAAAATATCTAATATGAAGATTGTGAGAGTAGAAAAATCACTTTAACATGGAACATGATCTGCAAAAGATACATCCTTGGGGCAACAAAACCTATGCCAAAGCACTTAGGGAAATGCAAATGTAATCAACAACAAAACAATGTGCATAAGCACTTGGAGGAATTAAAAAATCTAAGCTAATATATACAAGGTGAGAAGTCCCCCTTATAGTAGAAATGCTTTAGATAGATTCCATTAACTGGAATCTACAGTTTCTCACCATCTAATGTAGACAATTAGAAGGCATTACTGTTTTTGTATTTTGTGACCATGTAGGGGCCACTCCAAATGGCATCAAATTTTGAATGCCTTCCTGACTTTGCTCAATCCGCATCCCATTTCAACACTAAATCTCTAACTTGGAAAGTTATAGCCTTAGCTTTCCTATCAAATATGAATTGATCAATGCTTGGTCCTTTTCCATTGTTTGGGCTGCATGCTCTTTGATTTCTTGGAGTTCCATCAATTCTACATATCTAACCTCCATGGGCTCACACTCCAAAAATTGCACTTGCTTCATGAGTTCCAAAGTTGGCAAATCAAGTGATATAGGTAAGACTCCCTCTTTCCCATAAACAAGTTTGAATGGAGAGTTACCTATGGATCTCTTGGGAGTTATCCTATCATCCCATAGATCTGATTTGAGGTTAGTGTGCCAAGTCCTTTGATTTTGATCAAGATTCCTCTTGATGATCCTTAATAGATTCTTATTTGTGGAATCAACTTAGCCATTACCTTAAGGGTAATAATTTGATGAAGTGCTCAAATAGATCACATTTCTAATAGCCCATTTATTTACCTTTAATCCTATGAATGCCAATGCATTATCTGATATTATAGTGGCAGGTATACCAAATCTGGTTGATATCCCCTCATAGAAGTATAGAATGCTAGCTTCATTTGCCTCTTTGAGTGCCACCACCTCAGTCCATTTGGTGAAGTAGTCTATTCCTGTTAGAATTCATTTGTTCCCTTAGCTTGAGTTTGGATTAATGAATCCATCGAATTCTAAACCCCATTGCATGAATGGCTGATCAATTGAGATTAGGTGCAATGGAAGTGTTGCTAACCTCTCTTTGCTTGTGAAGAATGCATAATTCTTACACCTCTCGATCCATGCAGAACAATCACTAAACACTTTAGGCCAATAATAACCAACCTTCATGACCTTGAGATTTGTCACTCTTGGAGAAAAATGACCCCAGATGATCCACTATGGAACTCTTCTAACATTTTCTCAATCTGATTTTTCCCAATGCACCTCAACAACACTACATTAATATATTTTTTGAACAAGACACCATCAAAAAGTGTATATGGAATATCTTGCAATCTGAAGTGTCTTCTTTTGGATTTTTTCATCTTTGGAGGGCATATGCCTATTTATAGGAAGTGTATTATGTCTTGGGTCCATCAAGGAGTGAGCACACCACCATTTTCTTCTTGAACATCTCTTTATTCTTGGTTGTCTTGCAGCACTAAAACAACAATCTTTTCTTTTCTTGCTTTAATTGGTTAACTCAAGGCCAATTACTCACACAATCCCTTTCCTCAGACAATCTTGGTGACTTTGATCTCAATTTCATACTCCATGACATGAGTAATCTACCCTACATGTTTTTCATTTAGATATTTGTTGAGGAGGAAGTCTTTAACTCCTACATGAGAAACTAGTAGTTGAACCTTGTTGTTTGAAACTAGATGCTTAAATTTCTTCAATCTCATAATCACTGCAAGAACATGCTTCTCAATGAGGAATACCTTATTTCATAGTCCTCAAATCTTTGGCTAAAGAAGGAAATTGGCTACTCTACATTTTCTTCGTTCTATTGTACTAAAATTGCAGAAATTGTAACACCACCGCCAAATGCATAAATAATGAATTCTTTGGAGAAATATGGGTTAATGAGAGCTGGAGCCCATGAGATAGCTTCTTTGATTTCCTCAAAACCTACCTTACCTTCATCTGTCCATTTGAATGCAACACTTTTTTTCAACATCATAGTTATTGGCTTGACAAGGGCTGCAAAGTTTGGAACAAACCTTCAAACAAAATTGATTCTTCCCAAGAAACTTTGAAGATCCTTCTTTTGACTTGGTAATGGTAGTGCTCTTATTTCTTCAACCCTCTCTAGATCAATTGCAAACCCTTCTTTGGAAACAATGTGGCCTAGGTGTTTGCCTTCATGAGCTAGGAATATGTATTTTTTGGGATTCAAGGATACTCCAAATCTTGTACATCTTTGGAACATTTGTCTCCAATGAAAGAGATGGTCTGTTGTACTTTTAGAAAATACAATAATATTATCTAGGTATATCAACACTATTTTGTTGATCAATCCCTTGAATGCCATATCCACTGCCCTTTGGAAAGTAGCTCTAGTGTTAGACAAACAAAATTTCATTTTTCTATATTCATAGGTTCCCCATTTTGTGGTGAAGGCTATTTTGAATTGATCAACTTCCTTTACCATGATCTGATTATACCTTGAATAACCATCTAGCAATGAAAACCTCTCAGATTCAACAATAACATGCAAAATCTTCTCCATAGAAGGAAGTGGGTAGTGATCCTTGAGGGATGCTCTAATCAAATCTCTAAAGTCTACACACAACCTGATTTATTCATTATTATTTCTAACTGGAACCAAGTTTTCAACCTAGCTTGAATGCTTGATGGGGAATATGATACTTGACTCTATTAACTTATTCAATTCCTTCTTCATGAGAGGCTCAATGTGTGGATTGAATGGCCTCTGTTTTTACCTGATGGGCTTAGCACTTGGATCTAGTTCAATTGTGTGTTGAGATAGCTTGGGATTGAAACATCTCAAGTCTTCATAGCTCCAAGAAAATACATCCAGGAACTCTTGGAAAAGTTTCTTGAATTCATACCTTTCTTGCTAGGTTGCCACTCTACCAATTTGAAGTGACTTTCCTTCTCTAACTAAGATGGGCTCTGAATCATCTCCCTTGAATTAGATGTTTGTTTTATCCTTCCTAAATTGATCATTATGATTGAAGATAGACTCCAAAGTCACAATTCCTTTTGGCAGTTTGTTGGTTCTCATATGTACCACCTGATCATCGTACTATTGTCCCAATTTTTCTTAATTTCTGGCTAAGAACTCAGCTTCCTCTTGCAAGAAATTGATGATTTGTTGGTCACTCTAAAATAATTTCCAACTTGCATTATTTTCTAGCACTGATGGCCCCATAATCACATGGATGTTTGGCTAAATTTTATCTCTTTTGATACTCTCCACAACATCAACAGTTTCTCAAACTTCTGCAAGCCTATCAACAGCTTGGTTCTCTTTCCTAGGGATGGAGTTGATGCAAAAGCCCTCTAAATCCTCAATGATATCCCACACCCTATTCCTATAACTTTTGAGCAAGTCATTCTTAGAAGCATGATTTCCCTCAACTTGATTAACAATCAGATAACTATCAGCAAAGACTTGTAATGTTTTTATGCCTCTCTTCTTTGACCAGTGCAATTCATGTATGAAAGCCTCATATCCAACAGTGTTGTTAGAACATGCAAACTGAAATCTAAAATTTGAATAATACTTAATTCCTTGAGGTGAAACAAGCATAGATCCTCCTTTTTCACCTTGTCTACTTCTTGATCCATCAAATAAAAACTACCATACCTCATTGTCATCTTTATGGTCTGGCTTGGTGATGCTAGGAAGAGGCTGATTTTCTTCATGCATGTAATAGACTTCTAGTTCAGATTCCTCTATTTCCTTGTAGGGATCAAAAGCATATACCTTACTTGCCCATTCATCAAGAGTCAAATATGGAATGCTTCCAACTTTGGTGTCAGCTCCATGTGTTCTTGGATAATCCTCTTGATCAAATGTTGAATAGTTGGCATTGATTGGGCTTAGAGTATGAGGCTCAATGTGAAAGTTTGTAATAGGTTCAGACCTGATTGTAGCCTTGGCTCCATACCTTTTATTAAACTACATGTGTGACCCGTTAGCAGATAGGTAGCCTCTAATTCTAGTTTTGAAATCCCTTGACAAACATATGGCAAAGAGTGGTGACAAATCTATCACTGACACATCTTGCGAAATAGTGAAATTTGGGCATGCATCCAAAGTAAGGCTCAAATATTTAACTACCCCAATTGTTGTTACTGTTGTCCCATATAATTACACCACCTCATGGGATATGAATTCATATTGAAGGCCCAGTTGATCAACTATTTTCTTGGGCATCACGGAACTACTTGCCCCAAAATCAATCATACAATTATGTACTAGTTTATCCCAAATGATCAATGAAACATAGAATGGAGGGGGCTTCAAATTTTTACCTTGTTGTCCTCCATTATTCCCCTCAGGATGAGTAGCATTTATGAGTACCTTCTCTTGCATATGAGCTGGCTGATTTGAGGTTGACCAATTCTTCATGGCAACTTGTAATAGATCCCTTTGTCCTGGGATGGATAGCGACTCCCACATAGATATGTTCACATTGGTCTTCTTCATTTGTTCAATGATGTTAAATGGGGATGAACAATATCTTTCCTAACCTTTATTTTGCACATTATTTTCTTATACATGGGCTACAACAGCTAGCATTTGAGCCGGTCTAGAAGGTGGCTTGGGTTGTCCTTGCACATTTAGAACTGCATTTTATTGCCAACACCTTATGGAGTGATGGAAGGTTGTGAATCACTTGGATCTAATGACTACCCTTCACCAATATTCCTCTTCTTTGATCCTGTGTTAGCTACTACACTCTAAGAAGGTGTTTTATTCATACCAAAAAAATCTTTATCCTGCCAATTCACAAGTGTAGTCTCATTTGTAGTTGTATCTTGTTGAGATGTCCCTTGTTGTTGGTTTGTTCCTTGACTCGCTTCACTCTCTACACCATTTTTTGTCACCATCAAAAAATGGTTCAAAGCACTATTGAAGCACATAGATTGGTTGTGAGGTTTATTGCATGGGAAACACTAATCATACTCTTGAGCTATATTATTTTGCACTGGCACTAAGTCTGTAGAGGTAGATGAAACATTTGGGTTATAGGGATGAAAAGGTCTCTTGGCAGGAGGCCTTGCTTGATTTTTATTTGTAGCTAGGTTGGGTGGCCTATTAGGCTGATATGGTTGGTTGTCTATTAGCCTAAGTTTGAGGTTGATAAGAAGGTCTAAAAATTTGAGCTTGTTATATCTTGAGCATAACTAGCTCATTTCCCAAAATTTACAATTGTTTCATAACTTCTTGAAGCTCATTTGAGGCACTAGAGGATGAAGTATAAGTTTCATTTGAACTCTGGTTTCTAGGAGTAGGAATATGAGCTAAAGTAGGTGATTGACTAGTACTTGCGCTTCCCAACTCTAGATATAAGGGCATAGGAGGCCTACGTGTAGGTTTACCAGCTTGAATCAAACAATTCTTGGCCCTAATGGTGATATTGTAAGTTGCAGGTAGAGTTACACCTCCCATGGATTGGATCAACATAGAAATGTCATCATTTAAAACCTTGAGAAAGTATAAGAAAACACCTTGAGCTGTTGGCCTCACTACCAATGGGATTCTATACCATGTTCTTTGAAATCTAAAATTGAATTCTGTTAGCTGTTTATTGGGAGCTCTCTTGATAGTTGTCAGTTGCTCCAATAGAGAAAAGCTTCCCCCTTTATATCCAAATTGGTTATGGACGGATGTGCACAACTGGTTCCAATTTTGGATAGAGCCAGCCTCAAGGATCCTAAACCATTACAAGTCTTTCCCTTTGAATGAATATGCCAATAATTTGACAACAATTTTCATCTTAACAATATCATGGATTGTACAAACATTAGTAATGTCTTTGACATGATCACCAAGAGTGGTATGATTTTCTCCAGTAAATTATGGAATGTTCTTCAATGCTACAATTGGAACTAGGTTTTGTGCATTGATATCAAGTGGGCTACTGCCAATAAAGTTGACATAAGAATTGGGTTGTGCCATTCTAATTGTCTTGAGAACCCTTGTTGATTGGATGAAAGGTCTACTCGGTGGATGATTTGATAGAGTTTTGTTTGGTGGAGATGGAGCCCTTTGATTCCTTCTTCCCCTTTTTCCTCTTTCTGGGGATAATTATAGATAGTTAAACAATCCCTCTTCTCTATTCCTTGACCTTGTTTGGATCCTTCTCATGAATCTTCAAGCTTGGATTGCTGAAACTAGTTCATTCTATCCTTTTCGAGTCATCAGATGTTTAAATCAAGGCTCTTTCAAGTAAGAAACTTACAACAATTACACATCAAATTTATTGCAATGAAGATGAAGACCTATAAGGTCCCACCAGGCATGCAAAAATTGTTAGTACAAATCTACAGTACCCCCTAAATGACCTTCAGATATGCTGTACATAATTGGGTAATTTAGTGTGATTGCACAACATTGAGTTTTCTCCAAGGTGTGGGACCTTGCAAGGTGAGAAAAATCTCCAGAGAAATTTAGTTCTTACCCCTCTATTTAGGTGTATGCGTGAATTTTGCAGAGGTTCAATGCTAAATCCTACTCTATATTCCAAGAAGATAGAGTTGAAGATGTAAAAAATGGGAAACAAAACTAAGCTAAAATGGTGATACAACAAAGGAGTGTTGAACTCTTGTCTTGCAAATAAACACAGATCATAAGAATGTAACAGAGAACATGCACAGATTGCCAAGATATAATGAAGGATCAGAAGATAATAATAACACATGAAAGGATTGAAAAATCATTCACAGAACATGCATTATCATTCCCAGTTTTTAATACGATGCATTACAATGGCAAGGAGGCAAAAATAAGTTTTGTAGCCTATATGAGAGGTCTGAAACTCCAAGAATCCACCTACTAAGGAGAAAAGTGGATCTTGCAAGAGTAAAATTTCCAAAAAAAAAAGGATCAAATACTTTCCATTTATAGTTGAAACAAAGAAAAATAAATAGAGGAGGAAGTAAATCAGATCTCTAGGCTCAACCACCTGCCACTAATCCTTTCAAATCACCCTGCAAACCCATCATATCAAGCTTTGTTTCTACCTTGCATGCTGGAGAACCAAAACTAGTAAATAGAATAAAATGTTGTCTTCAAAGCAATTTGATCTCAAATTTATGGCATGAGAAGACATTTAAGTGATTTCCCACATCAAATCGAGCTTATTCTCCATCCTTGGCATGTGGAAGAAGGTAACCATGGTGGATCGAGAAGAAAACAAATTGTTCTAAGCAATCTAATACACATTGAAGTTGTGAAAGATGTTTTTAATATTTTCTCCAAATCTGATCTCTGGATCAAAAGATATGCCCATCTAAAGATTTAGGGAAAAATTAGGGCATAAATTCGGGAACAAATTTTGAGGCATGAATTAGGTCAAAAATGGTAGTGAATCAAATTTGAAAACGTGTTCACGGGCCCCAAATTTTACTTTTTGCACTTTGGGAAAAAATTCCAAAACATCTCTGCGTCCTCGTCAGTCTGAGACACATGGCACCTTGTGATTTGTTGATGGGATTACATGCAAAAGACCTACCTTTTTTCTCTTTTTTATAAATTCAGAAAAATTCCCCAAAAATCTTTGCGCCCCACTCCTCTGCTGACATTTGGAGCCCTTTGGTTCAGCCGCAGGCCTCAAAACAACATTTTGCCCCTTTTACCCACCTGGGAAAATTTGCCAAAAAATCCCTGTCGACCTGATCTCCGCCGATGACACATGGCATAATTTTATTGGCTTAGAGGGGATGTGCTTCCCTTTTTGCCTTTGAGAAATTTTTGACAAAAAGGCCAAAAATTGAATTTCCTTCCGCCCCTGCCGCTCCACTATGACACGTGGCACATCCTAATTAGTGGAGGGCCTTAAATAACTTATTCTTCATCCTCCTTTGCGAACTTGTGGGCCAAAATTTACCTTTGCACGTTTTGACCAAACACCAAAAATTAGAAACCCCCTCAACACCCACCACTCTGCCATGACACGTGGCATCTTTTCAATGGCTATGGGCCTATCTAGGGAAAAATTCCCCTCCAAACCCCGCTGAGCTATAAATCAAAAATTACAAGCAGTTAGGAGGAATTTTTTACCTTTCTGGAAAGGAAAGAAAATTATCTATCTGATGGAATCATACCCAAAAAAATTTAAGTCCCTAAAGCATTTAAAAAATTCATTTTTAAGTACCAGCAAAGGAAAAGGAGGAGTTAGCCAAAAATAAGCATGGGCTTACTTTGGATAACACACCACATTCTTAGATTGGAGGACCCTGACTTACGATTATGGAAGAATGTCAATCTCTTTATCTATATCAATCACCCTTTGGGATAAATCACTCTATATATAATTTTTCCCCATCATATCCCCCTTCCTTAACAAACAAATAACATCTCCCCTCCTTTAAAAACCCCTATATAGATCTATATTGTCCCTCTATATAGATCTAGGGGCCCAATGAGATATAGGTGAACCTGATGGTAGGGTCCTAAAATATATATTTAACCGATCAGAATCTGCTATTGGCCCTATAATTCTATTCAATATATTCTTCTAGCACAAGTTTATTTTTCCCCTCCCCCTCTCTATATAGAGAAACATAAACATAACACATATATTTGGCTAGTGGGAGGGCCTTTCCCTAAACTATCTATTTGGTTATATGGCCACCCTACCTTGTGTTTGTCTTATATACTTATAGATCTATCTTGAGAGAACTCACTTCAATGAGCCTAATCCTTGAGCATAGCCTCTAACCTTTAGCCTAATCTGGTATGGTTACGGTACTAATCCAGCTAGTAATAGTAATGATCCTAGCCCAATCTGGCCCCTATCCCTATCTATATAAAAGAGGAGGGTTACCTGTACTCTATAACTATGTTACCTATCTCTCTCATCTTGGCCTATTAGATAGAATAGAAAGATGCTATCTACATTGGAGATGGTCAAACACATAACATATATACCTCCCTCCCCATAGATAGGCCTCCCTATCTCAATAGGAGTTGGATGAGTGCTAGTTATGTGGGGAAATAAAAAAATGAGAGAATATCGATGAGATATACATAGGGCATGTTCAGTTATAGGCCTACTAAATTCACTATATGGTAAGGGGCATTTCCTTTATGCTCTCCCCCCTCTAGATCCATAAAGCAACATGGGAGAACTAGTCTAGTTGACACTTTACTTCCTATATAGAGATCTCTATCTTGAGGGGTGACTCTCTAAAAATTTCCTCGGCCTCCCAGAGAGTTTCATTATGGATTAAATGGGGTTGGTCATATCCCATATCTATATAGAGGGGTAGGGGGAATATCTAAATAGGAAAACCTCCCAAGGGAGAGTATATAAGGTGTGAGGGAATTTATATGATCTCTAGTTGGGCATAGTCATTTATGCCTAGTTTTGTTCACCTCACATAATGGCTTCATCAATCAAATCAGGGACCTTCAAATGGGAAAGTGTAAAAATGTTATCAATAATGCTATTCCTTTTATCTGCTGTTAGTCATAAAAGATAGACTTGATCTCGATCCATTTGCTCCTATCTAAAGGGCGAGTGTAATTTTCTGGAGCTAGGTTTTTATAGAAACCATATATGACTAGATTTCTAAGAGAGAGAATCTTCCATCTATCACATGTGATATTGGGATAGGCGAGACCAAGGATGTGGGTTGGGATTCAACCATTTTTTAAGCACCCTATAGATATTGTGGTGGTGGAAGTAGATGACTCACTTCCATGTTATAAATATGGTCAGTGGTCTAGGTATTTCTTTTTTCTCTATATGGAGGGAGATTTGTGATCTCTATCCTAAGATCAATCTAGGGAGGAATTAAACTCTAGATGGGATGTTAGGACTCAGGGGATCCCCAGGGATGGATCTCAAATTTCTGGGACATACATTCAATGGGAACTCTATGGACAATCCCCCAGCCCCCCGAAACTCTGAGATGGTGCTGCTTGAGGAGTGGAAAGAGAAATACGAGATGATGGTGTAGAACTTCACCCATATGACAAGGTTACTCTAGCACCTAAATCTCATAGGCCTCTGATCTCTTCAGTCCATTTTGCAAGTTGAGGGCAGAATCTCCACCTATGAATTCTAGCTTTTCCTGAGGGATAAAGTCTCTTGAGGTAATATATCAATGGAGGCCAAATGCGGAATGGATGAAGGTGTAACCTACAACCATATTCATGAAAGCTCTAATCATTTGAGTTGTCTGCTCATATAGAATGTAGAAACTCCAACCATGCCCAACACCAAAAACCATTTTTTGGATCTTCTCTAATAGACCAGCATGGGGGTCATTTAGATTGTCTTTACATAGTTAGGCATGACCCCTGCTCTTGGAAATCTCCTATATAATAATACTGATTGTTGGTCCTATATTGTCTGCTCATAGGGGTAACCACTGCTGATTTATATAGCCATTTGCTCCTATATATATGTTGAACTTTGAAGGAGTTGTAAAGCTACATTGATCTAGGTTATAATGTACTGCTGCTGCTGCTGAATGTGATATGCTCTACATGATGGAAATAGAAGATCATGACCTTGCACAACTTCATGGGATGATTTATTTAGAGTGAAGTGAAGAGACGAAAGAAAAATGGGTGGAAATGATGAAGATGAATGTGTTAGGAAATATATCTTAGTGCTCCATTTGTATGTACGGGTGAATAATAATTACATGTGTAATTATTATTATGGTAAATTAGTGAAAGTACATTTACTATGTAAATGTAAATAGTAAATGTAAAAATGTGGTTAGTATGTGGTAAGTTAGTAAGTTAGAATAATAAAACAATTAGTATTGTTTTATTATTATATTGGTGAGAGGTTGAAACCATATGGGTGTATGGTTGTACATGAAGACAAATGTTGTTGTGAGGATTGTTATTATACATCTCCTATATAATGGAGTGTATTGAAATATTTATAATAAAATTAAAATATAATATAGATTTTTTGATTTGAATTATTTTCTGTGTAGCTATTTCATGGATTGTTTGTATTAGATCAGATTAATTTCTACATTTGGTACCAGAGCAGGTTAAATCTGTCTCAAATAAGATCTTGTAACTTTTGTTTCACAATCTGGGTTTCTCCAAAACAATTTGCGTAGAATGATCTATTATACAATAAGCTACAATAAAAATTTCAGCAAAACCCAGTTTGTAGTTTTGGAGAAACATGTAATTTACTATACAGCACATTGATCACTACTGTTTTTTTGAAGAAATCAGAGAATCAAAGGTAATTCAAATCTACATTCATTTACTTTTGGATATTTAGATTTAGTAAATGGATACACCATTATATAAATTTAATGGGTTGAAATTCCATACATGGAGAGTAAAAATCTAGATGCAGTTAATGAATAAAAACCTATGGAGGATAGTAGATGGAAATGAAAAAGCACCTACAGATGTAGGCAAAATTGTAGAATGGGAAACTAGAGATGAACAAATAACAAATGAAATTGACTATAATTATGAAGAATTTATGTACTAATTTAAGTTCTTGGAGGAAGGAGGCACAAGAGGTTGGAGGTCATTCAGTGACCTCTCGTCAGTCACCAACGACGGGGCCCTATCAGCTATGGTGATTTTTTTTATACAGTGCGTTCTTGTTGTTTCTTTGTATTTCTGGTAGAGTGTTTGGTTGTAATGTTACTATTGTGGTTTGCAGAATAAAGGAAATTTCACATTGAGGGGGGAACATGATCTCAATGTTCCATTTCTAGTTTTCTACATTTCTGGTATTTTCTATATATGCAGCAGATTTCAACAGAATTTCCCATGTTATTCCCTGCAGTGAGATGTGATGAGGGCTAAGAATAATACTTGGCATATCATGATGTGGTTATAGGTAAACCACTTGAAAACCTTCATTTTTGGTTTGTGGTACACCACTTGTAAAACCACCATTTTCGGTTGTTGGTAAACCCTATGCAAAACCATCACCCTTTGGGTTTGTGGTACACCAATTGTAAAACCACCATTTTCGGTTGTTGGTAAACCCTATGCAAAACCATCACCATTTTTGGTTAATGGTAAACCAATTGCAAAACCATCATTTTTGGTTTATGGTCAACCCTATGAAAAACCATCTATTAGGTTTATGATCATCCTGTAAAATCATCAGATCATGAGTAGGTGCAAGTATAAGACATGTTTTCCCCATGTTCGCACTAAGGGGGGGAATGTTAGGAAATATATCTTAGTGCTCCATTTTTATGTATGGGTGAATAATAATTACATGTGTAATTATTATTATGGTAAATTAGTAAAAGTACATTTACTATGTAAATGTAAATAGTAAATGTAAAATGTGGTTAGTATGTGGTAAGTTAGTAAGTTAGAATAATAAAACAATTAGTGTTGTTTTATTATTATATTGGTGAGAGGTTGAAACCATATGGGTGTATAGTTGTATATGAAGAAAAATGTTGTTGTGAGGATTGTTATTATACATCTCCTATATAATGGAGTGTATTGAAATAGGTATAATAAAATTAAAATATAATATAGAGTTTTTGATTTCAATTATTGTCTGTGTAGCTATTTCATAGATTCTTTGTATTAGATCAGATTAATTTCTACAGATAAGGGTTTCCCTAATCCATAGCTTAGCTATATCTCTATATATGGCCTCCAGCTACCACTCTACCTCAAATTTCAAGGGCTCGGGCCATATATAATCCTCAAAAAATTCCATCTCACCCACATCAGTTACTCTTTTTCTATTCAAAATCCCACCAGCCCCTACCTACCCCTACCCTTCATATGGATTTAGATATCTAGGGAAAGTTCCTTATCTAAAATTTGTATCTATCTTTATCTCTTTCTGAATGATAATATATCTCTCTGAATGAGATTATCTCTATATCTCTACCTGAATGAGACTATATAAACTCTTCACTATGAATGAAACTCTCTCTATCTCTCTCTCTATATATGTATCTAAACTCTCTCTCTATAAATATATCTATAGGAATGACACTATCTCTATTTCTCTCTATATCTCTATCTGAGTGAGACTCTATATATATCTCTCTCTATCTTTAATTTAACTTTGAGACTTGTTTAGCTCATATCCCATATTCTATATATTCCAGCCAAGTCTTGACCATCTAGCTTTTAAACCCATCTTAACCTAAACCAATACTGTGCAATAAGCCCCAACTTTCTTAATTGGAATGGACTACATAAATCCATAAACATAGCCAAGATGGGACCCCCAATTGATAATCAAGTTTCCCGTCCCCACATATAGCTCCAGATAAGGATAGGGGCCTCAATCTCCATACATATAGATAGGTCTAGCAGCCTACTATATATAATATAGATCCAAGTGAATATGAAGTTACCATATACACTATAATTCCCAAGCTAGATGTTTGGCCATGTATAGACATAAGGTGATCAATAAAGAGATCCTGGATCTAGGGGCTAAGTGAGTGAAGATAAAGAGATTGAGGCCCTCCAGATAGAGATATAAAGTTTTAAGGGGGTAAGTGATGTAGATAAAGAGACTGGGGGGCACTCCAGAGAGAGATAGATCTATAGATAGAGTGGCCATATATTTTCTCCATGGTGTGTCAAGTCTATATATAGATAAATATTTATCCTAAACTAGATAGGGGTACGAAGTCCTAAGTCTTGAGTTTATATGACATATCTTAGCCCCCCATAGATTAGATAGATTAGGGCACACCTCCTAAATCTATAGATAGTATAGGTCATAGAAATATACTCCCTTTACTCACTTAAGGAAATAGGGATATTCATATAGCTCTGAGAGCCCATAAATCTCCCATATATTCTTAGATTATGGGATAGGAGAGGCACATCCCAATCCTCATATGGATAGAAGGATTAGTCCCTACCAACCCCTAGATATAAATAGATAGAGGGCCCATATATAGATAGATCTAGAGGGTGCCATACACACCTATATCTAATGATCCCTCATATAAAAGGTTAGGTTAGATATGTTATACGTTTATTCGACAGGGATGGTCTTGACAAGTGTCATCTACCAATCCCACCAACCCAATAGGGGTATGACACCATCTACCGCGAAAATATGTGTCCAAATCATTAAGGGCCCTCTATATCTCACTCAAATTTGTAGCAGAGGCACCAATCTGATCATTCTATTATGAAGATCCCTATACAATCCTAATAGGGACTAAACTAAAAGAAGGGTGCCAATCCTAATATTAAATTTTAGCTCTGTAGAGGGGATTGGTGTGGCTAGTAAGAATGGGTGGCAGATAATATATATATTATATATATAGTTAGTTAGTTGTGGGCCCCTTATACCTATATATATCTATATATATATATATATATATATATATCTATAATATATATAGGTATAAGGGGCCCACAACTAACTAACGACCAAACACACCCTCCATCGAGAGGCACGGATAGCAGCCAACTAGATTAAAGTCTAGTAGAATAGGTGGTGGGATAGGGATATGGATAGAAGATAAGTCCAAACTTTCTATAGAAAGGGGACACGGGTTGCGGGCGACTAGAATCTCTGGCCAAAAGTGTTTTTCTTAAGAAATAGGAATAAGAAATAATGCGCCACTTCCCACCTCTATATAGATATATTATATGGGGGACATATAGAATCTACTGTTGACGGTGAATCACAGCACCATGAGTGTCTACAGCTCGATGGGTTGGATACTCTCAGTGTGATTGCATAACATGGAGATTTTCCTAAGTGTGGGACCTTGCAAAATCAGAAAAAGCTCTCTAGATGAAGGCTAGTTCCTATTCGTCTGTTAGATGCACACAAAAAAAATACATGAGGGTTTTCTCAAAAAACCTAATCTAACTTGCCAAGGAGACAGGGTAAGAAGATGTAAAAAAAATAAAACCTAACTAACAAAGGTGATGCACCAAGGAATGAAGACACCTGTCTTGCAATAAACACAAACCAATAAAATGTAATGCAAGATCATGCACAAATAACCAAATTGCAGTGAAAGATCAAAAAGATGCAAAATGAACACAGAGAGGGTTGAGAATTATCCACAAACATGCATTATTTTCTCTAAAGATTGATACAATACACTACAAAATGCCAAGAGGCAAAGTTACATTGCAGTTTTAGATGGGAGGTTTGAACTTCACAAAATCAACCTACAGAAAAGAGGAGAAGGGAGCGGAAAAAAAAAAATGTCCAACCTTTAGAAAGAAGCCCCTCCTTACAATTTATAGGAAGAATGAGAGAGAAAAGAGAGAGGAATTCCAAATCTACCCCAACCACCTCCAAGTTGCATTTAATTCATTTCATTATGGTGGTAGGTGAGAACACTAGCAGAACAAAAAGTGGCGAACTGTATTTTGTATTTTACAATATTTTTTCTCTCCCAATTAAAGTTATCCAGCTGTATTTGGGTAGAGGACCTTGTAAGATTTCTGAAAAGTCCAACCTTGCATTAATCTGAGCTCCCTGTGAAAAGTTATGGCCATTTGAATATTTGGGTCAGGGTTTGCTTCCTGTCGGGTTTGGAGTGTCAGCGCTCAAAATGTTGTGCCTCCTGAAGGTGCACCTTGGTGCATCCATCCTCACGTTAACATACTCTTAAATGTGCCATAAGTGGTGAAAATTTGGTGTCAGCACTTGCTATTCTGCGCCTCCAACCTGCGCCAGGGTGTAACTTTTTCTATGTCAACACCTCCTACTGCGCACCTCTAACCTGCGCTAGGGTGTAACTTCTCTTGATCTGTGCCAGGGGCATAACTTTTTCAGTATCAGCACCTCCTGATCTGCTGCAGGTACAAAACTTTTTTGGTGTCAGTACCTCCTGATCTACGCTAGGGATGTAACTTTTTCTGTGTCAGCACCTCCTGATCTGCGCCAGGGGTGCAACTTTTTCAGTGTCAGCACCTCTTGATCTTGCGCTAGGGGCGTAACTTTTTTGGTGTCAACACCTGTCAAGTTTTAAGTTTTCTTTTATTTCCAAATTCTTCTGTTTGTCTATTCTACCACTTGGGAGGGATAATTATATAATAGTTAAACAACCTCTCCTCTATTCCTTGACCTTGTTTGGATCCTTCTCATGAATCTTCAAGCTTGGATTGCTGAAACTAGTTCATTCTATCCTTTTCGAGTCATCAGATGTTTAAATCAAGGCTCTTTCAAGTAAGAAACTTACAACAATTACACATCAAATTTATTGCAATGAAGATGAAGACCTATAAGGTCCCACCAGGCATGCAAAAATTGTTAGTACAAATCTACAGTACCCCCTAATTGACCTTCAGATATGCTGTACATAATTGGGTAATTTAGTGTGATTGCACAACATTGAGTTTTCCTCCAAGGTGTGGGACCTTGCAAGGTGAGAAAAATCTCTAGAGAAATTTAGTTCTTACCCCCTCTATTTAGGTGTATGCGTGAATTTTGCAGAGGTTCAATGCTAAATCCTACTTTATATTCCAAGAAGATAGAGTTGAAGATGTAAAAAATGGGAAACAAAACTAAGCTAAAATGGTGATACAACAAAGGAGTGTTGAACTCTTGTCTTGCAAATAAACACAGATCATAAGAATGTAACAGAGAACATGCACAGATTGCCAAGATATAATGAAGGATCAGAAGATAATAATAACACATGAAAGGATTGAAAAATCATTCACCAGAACATGCATTATCATTCCCAGTTTTTAATACGATGCATTACAATGGCAAGGAGGCAAAAATAAGTTTTGTAGCCTATATGAGAGGTCTGAAACTCCAAGAATCCACCTACTAAGGAGAAAAGTGGATCTTGCAAGAGTAAAATTTCCAAAAAAAAAAAGGATCAAATACTTTCCATTTATAGTTGAAACAAAGAAAAAATAAATAGAGGAGGAAGTAAATCAGATCTCTAGGCTCAACCACCTGCCACTAATCCTTTCAAATCACCCTGCAAACCCATCATATCAAGCTTTGTTTCTACCTTGCATGCTGGAGAACCAAAACTAGTAAATAGAATAAAATGTTGTCTTCAAAGCAATTTGATCTCAAATTTATGGCATGAGAAGACATTTAAGTGATTTCCCACATCAAATCGAGCTTATTCTCCATCCTTGGCATGTGGAAGAAGGTAACCATGGTGGATCGAGAAGAAAACGAATTGTTCTAAGCAATCTAATACACATTGAAGTTGTGAAAGATGTTTTTAATATTTTCTCCAAATCTGATCTCTGGATCAAAAGATATGCCCATCTAAAGATTTAGGGAAAAATTAGGGCATAAATTCGGGAACAAATTTTGAGGCATGAATTAGGTCAAAAATGGTAGTGAATCAAATTTGAAAACGTGTTCACGGGCCCAAATTTTACTTTTTGCACTTTGGGAAAAAATTCCAAAACATCTCTGCGTCCTCGTCAGTCTGAGACACATGGCACCTTGTGATTTGTTGATGGGATTACATGCAAAAGACCTACCTTTTTTCTCTTTTTTATAAATTCAGAAAAATTCCCCAAAAATCTTTGCGCCCCACTCCTCTGCTGACATTTGGAGCCCTTTGGTTCAGCCGCAGGCCTCAAAACAACATTTTGCCCCTTTTACCCACCTGGGAAAATTTGCCAAAAAATCCCTGTCGACCTGATCTCCGCCGATGACACATGGCATAATTTTATTGGCTTAGAGGGGATGTGCTTCCCTTTTTGCCTTTGAGAAATTTTTGACAAAAAGGCCAAAAATTGAATTTCCTTCCGCCCCTGCCGCTCCACTATGACACGTGGCACATCCTAATTAGTGGAGGGCCTTAAATAACTTATTCTTCATCCTCCTTTGCGAACTTGTGGGCCAAAATTTACCTTTGCACGTTTTGACCAAACACCAAAAATTAGAAACCCCCTCAACACCCACCACTCTGCCATGACACGTGGCATCTTTTCAATGGCTATGGGCCTATCTAGGGAAAAATTCCCCTCCAAACCCCGCTGAGCTATAAATCAAAAATTACAAGCAGTTAGGAGGAATTTTTTACCTTTCTGGAAAGGAAAGAAAATTATCTATCTGATGGAATCATACCCAAAAAAATTTAAGTCCCTAAAGCATTTAAAAAATTCATTTTTAAGTACCAGCAAAGGAAAAGGAGGAGTTAGCCAAAAATAAGCATGGGCTTACTTTGGATAACACACCACATTCTTAGATTGGAGGACCCTGACTTACGATTATGGAAGAATGTCAATCTCTTTATCTATATCAATCACCCTTTGGGATAAATCACTCTATATATAATTTTTCCCCATCATATCCCCCTTCCTTAACAAACAAATAACATCTCCCCTCCTTTAAAAACCCCTATATAGATCTATATTGTCCCTCTATATAGATCTAGGGGCCCAATGAGATATAGGTGAACCTGATGGTAGGGTCCTAAAATATATATTTGACCGATCAGAATCTGCTATTGGCCCTATAATTCTATTCAATATATTCTTCTAGCACAAGTTTATTTTTCCCCTCCCCCTCTCTATATAGAGAAACATAAACATAACACATATATTTGGCTAGTGGGAGGGCCTTTCCCTAAACTATCTATTTGGTTATATGGCCACCCTACCTTGTGTTTGTCTTATATACTTATAGATCTATCTTGAGAGAACTCACTTCAATGAGCCTAATCCTTGAGCATAGCCTCTAACCTTTAGCCTAATCTGGTATGGTTACGGTACTAATCCAGCTAGTAATAGTAATGATCCTAGCCCAATCTGGCCCCTATCCCTATCTATATAAAAGAGGAGGGTTACCTGTACTCTATAACTATGTTACCTATCTCTCTCATCTTGGCCTATTAGATAGAATAGAAAGATGCTATCTACATTGGAGATGGTCAAACACATAACATATATACCTCCCTCCCCATAGATAGGCCTCCCTATCTCAATAGGAGTTGGATGAGTGCTAGTTATGTGGGGAAATAAAAAAATGAGAGAATATCGATGAGATATACATAGGGCATGTTCAGTTATAGGCCTACTAAATTCACTATATGGTAAGGGGCATTTCCTTTATGCTCTCCCCCCTCTAGATCCATAAAGCAACATGGGAGAACTAGTCTAGTTGACACTTTACTTCCTATATAGAGATCTCTATCTTGAGGGGTGACTCTCTAAAAATTTCCTCGGCCTCCCAGAGAGTTTCATTATGGATTAAATGGGGTTGGTCATATCCCATATCTATATAGAGGGGTAGGGGGAATATCTAAATAGGAAAACCTCCCAAGGGAGAGTATATAAGGTGTGAGGGAATTTATATGATCTCTAGTTGGGCATAGTCATTTATGCCTAGTTTAGCATTCACTATCTAATGAAAAAGAGGGACCCACATGGGAAAGTGTCTCTATCTTATATTTATTTTATTCCATTTATTTTTAGTCATAAAAGATAGAGATTCGATCCCTATCCTATATATAGGGCGAGTGTAATTTTCTGGAATAGGATATTATAGAAACCATATAGAATAGAGATCTAAGAGAGAGAATCATCCATTATATATGTGATATGATACCCTAGACCAAATGTGGATATTATCTATTATGTAAGCACCCTATAGATATTTATAATGAGTAGTTCACTCACCCCCATTTATAAATATGGTCATTGGTCTAGTGTCTCCCTCTTTGTATATGGGGGAGATACGTGATCTCTATCCTAAATCAATCTAGTATTAATTAAACTCTATATATTATGTTACACTCACCCCTTCCCCACCTCTTTATCTAGATATCTCAATAGAGCCAATCAACTCTATCTACAATCCCCCATCCCCCCGAAACTCTATATCTCTTGGATCTCTATCTAGATGGGGGGATTCACCCCTATCCTACCCTACCCTAAATCTATATCTGACTATCTATAGGGTGAGGGCCTTTCTACATCTATGCCCTTAGCTTCCTTGGGTAGTTTTGAGGTAATATATCAATGGAGGCCAAATGCGGAATGAATGAATTGTAACCAACAACATATACATACACTCTAATCAACATTTCTCCCCATATAGAATGTAGAAACTCCAACCAACCCCAACACCAAAAACCATTGATTGGAATTCTAATATAGATGGGGGTAATGTAGATAGTCTCTACATAGGTAGGGGTGAGATCCCTTATCCCCTATATAATAATATTGTTTGTTAGTCCTATATTGTCTATCTAGGGGGGACCACTCTATATATATAGCCATGGCCCCTATATATATGTTCAACTTTATTTATACTACTTGATCTATGTTATAATATATTGTTTGATCTGATTTATATGCTCTACATGATATATAGAAGATATACCTTCTCCACTTGGGAGATTTATTTAGAGTGTAGTGGGCCTCCCATATTATGTAGATGTGGGACTAATCCTAATCTGTCATATATAGATAATGTAAGGAAATATATCTCAGTGCTCCATTTGTATGTACGGGTGAATAATAATTACATGTGTAATTATTATTATGGTAAATTAGTAAAAGTAAATTTACTATGTAAATGTAAATAGTAAATGTAAAATGTGGTTAGTATGTGGTAAGTTAGTAAGTTAGAATAATAAAACAATTAGTGTTGTTTTATTATTATATTGGTGAGAGGTTGAAACCATATGGGTGTATAGTTGTATATGAAGACAAATGTTGTTGTGAGGATTGTTATTATACATCTCCTATATAATGGAGTGTATTGAAATATTTATAATAAAATTAAAATATAATATAGATTTTTTGATTTGAATTATTTTCTGTGTAGCTATTTCATGGATTGTTTGTATTAGATCAGATTAATTTCTACATTTGGTACCAGAGCAGGTTAAATCTGTCTCAAATAAGATCTTGTAACTTTTGTTTCACAATCTGGGTTTCTCCAAATGTCAATTTTCGTAGAATGATCTATTATACAAAAATCTGTAATAAAAATTCAGTAAAACCCAGTTTGTAGTTTTGGAGAAACATGTAATTTACTATACAGCACATTGATCACTACTGTTTTTTTGAAGAAATCAGAGAATCAAAGGTAATTCAAATCTACATTCATTTACTTTTGGATATTTAGATTTAGTAAAATGGATACACCATTATATAAATTTAATGGGTTGAAATTCCATACATGGAGAGTAAAAATCTAGATGCAGTTAATGAATAAAAACCTATGGAGGATAGTAGATGGAAATGAAAAAGCACCTACAGATGTAGGCAAAATTGTAGAATGGGAAACTAGAGATGAACAAATAACAAATGAAATTGACTATAATTATGAAGAATTTATGTACTAATTTAAGTTCTTGGAGGAAGAAGGCACAAGAGGTTGGAGGTCATTCAGTGACCTCTCGTCAGTCACCAACGACGGGGCCCTATCAAATATGGTGATTTTTTTTATACAGTGCGTTCTTGTTGTTTCTTTGTATTTCTGGTAGAGTGTTTGGTTGTAATGTTACTATTGTGGTTTGCAGAATAAAGGAAATTTCACATTGAGGGGGGAACATGATCTCAATGTTCCATTTCTAGTTTTCTACATTTCTGGTATTTTCTATACATGCAGCAGATTTCAACAGAATTTCCTATGTTATTCCCTGCAGTGAGATGTGATGAGGGCTAATGAATAATACTTGGCATATCATGATGTGGTTATAGGTAAACCACTTGAAAACCTTCATTTTTGGTTTGTGGTACACCACTTGTAAAACCACCATTTTCGGTTGTTGGTAAACCCTATGCAAAACCATCACCCTTTGGGTTTGTGGTACACCAATTGTAAAACAACCATATTTCGGTTGTTGGTAAACCCTATGCAAAACCATCACCATTTTTGGTTAATGGTAAACCAATTGCAAAACCATCATAATATTTTGGTTTATGGTCAACCCTATGAAAAACCATCTATTAGGTTTATGATCATCCTGTAAAATCATCAGATCATGAGTAGGTGCAAGTATAAGACATGTTTTCCCCATGTTTGCACTAAGGGGGGGAATGTTAGGAAATATATCTTAGTGCTCCATTTTTATGTATGGGTGAATAATAATTACATGTGTAATTATTATTATGGTAAATTAGTAAAAGTACATTTACTATGTAAATGTAAATAGTAAATGTAAAATGTGGTTAGTATGTGGTAAGTTAGTAAGTTAGAATAATAAAACAATTAGTGTTGTTTTATTATTATATTGGTGAGAGGTTGAAACCATATGGGTGTATAGTTGTATATGAAGAAAAATGTTGTTGTGAGGATTGTTATTATACATCTCCTATATAATGGAGTGTATTGAAATAGGTATAATAAAATTAAAATATAATATAGAGTTTTTGATTTCAATTATTGTCTGTGTAGCTATTTCATAGATTCTTTGTATTAGATCAGATTAATTTCTACAGATAAGGGTTTCCCTAATCCATAGCTTAGCTATATCTCTATATATGGCCTCCAGCTACCACTCTACCTCAAATTTCAAGGGCTCGGGCCATATATAATCCTCAAAAAATTCCATCTCACCCACATCAGTTACTCTTTTTCTATTCAAAAATCCCACCAGCCCCTACCTACCCCTACCCTTCATATGGATTTAGATATCTAGGGAAAGTTCCTTATCTAAAATTTGTATCTATCTTTATCTCTTTCTGAATGATAATATATCTCTCTGAATGAGATTATCTCTATATCTCTACCTGAATGAGACTATATAAACTCTTCACTATGAATGAAACTCTCTCTATCTCTCTCTCTATATATGTATCTAAACTCTCTCTCTATAAATATATCTATAGGAATGACACTATCTCTATTTCTCTCTATATCTCTATCTGAGTGAGACTCTATATATATCTCTCTCTATCTTTAATTTAACTTTGAGACTTGTTTAGCTCATATCCCATATCTATATATTCCAGCCAAGTCTTGACCATCTAGCTTTAAACCCATCTTAACCTAAACCATACTGTGCAATAAGCCCCAACTTTCTTAATTGGAATGGACTACATAAATCCATAACATAGCCAAGATGGGACCCCCAATTGATAATCAAGTTTCCCAGTCCCCACATATAGCTCCAGATAAGGATAGGGGGCCTCAATCTCCATACATATAGATAGGTCTAGCAGCCTACTATATATAATATAGATCCAAGTGAATATGAAGTTACCATATACACTATAATTCCCAAGCTAGATGTTTGGCCATGTATAGACATAAGGTGATCAATAAAGAGATCCTGGATCTAGGGGCTAAGTGAGTGAAGATAAAGAGATTGAGGGCCCTCCAGATAGAGATATAAAGTTTTAAGGGGGTAAGTGATGTAGATAAAGAGACTGGGGGGCACTCCAGAGAGAGATAGATCTATAGATAGAGTGGCCATATATTTTCTCCATGGTGTGTCAAGTCTATATATAGATAAATATTTATCCTAAACTAGATAGGGGTACGAAGTCCTAAGTCTTGAGTTTATATGACATATCTTAGCCCCCCATGGATTAGATAGATTAGGGCACACCTCCTAAATCTATAGATAGTATAGGTCATAGAAATATACTCCCTTTACTCACTTAAGGAAATAGGGATATTCATATAGCTCTGAGAGCCCATAAATCTCCCATATATTCTTAGATTATGGGATAGGAGAGGCACATCCCAATCCTCATATGGATAGAAGGATTAGTCCCTACCAACCCCTAGATATAAATAGATAGAGGGCCCATATATAGATAGATCTAGAGGTTGCCATACACACCTATATCTAATGATCCCTCATATAAAAGGTTAGGTTAGATATGTTATACGTTTATTCGACAGGGATGGTCTTGACAAGTGTCATCTACCAATCCCACCAACCCAATAGGGGTATGACACCATCTACCGAGAAAATATGTGTCCAAATCATTAAGGCCCTCTATATCTCACTCAAATTTGTAGCAGAGGCACCAATCTGATCATTCTATTATGAAGATCCCTATACATCCTAATAGGGACTAAACTAAAAGAAGGGTGCCAATCCTATATTTAAATTTTAGCTCTGTAGAGGGGATTGGTGTGGCTAGTAAGAATGGGTGGCAGATATATATATATATATATATATATAGTTAGTTAGTTGTGGGCCCCTTATACCTATATATATATATATATATATATGCATATATATAGGTATAAGGGGCCCACAACTAACTAACGACCAAACACACCCTCCATCGAGAGGCACGGATAGCAGCCAACTAGATTAAAGTCTAGTAGAATAGAGTGTGGGATAGGGATATGGATAGAAGATAAGCCAAACTTTCTATAGAAAGGGGACACGGGTTGCGGGCGACTAGAATCTCTGGCCAAAAGTGGTTTTCTTAAGAAATAGGAATAAGAAATAATGCGCCACTTCCCACCTCTATATAGATATATTATATGGGGGACATATAGAATCTACTGTTGACGGTGAATCACAGCACCCATGAGTGTCTACAGCTCGATGGGTTGATACTCTCAGTGTGATTGCATAACATGGAGATTTTCCTAAGTGTGGGACCTTGCAAAATCAGAAAAGCTTCTCTGGATGAAGGCTAGTTCCTATTCCTCTGTTCAGATGCACACATAAAAATGCAGAGGGTTTACTCAAAAACCTAATCTAACTTGCCAAGGAGACAGGGTAAGAAGATGTAAAAAAATAAAACCTAAACTAACAAAGGTGATGCACCAAGGAATGAAGAACACCTGTCTTGCAAATAAACACAAACCAATAAAATGTAATGCAAGATCATGCACAAATAACCAAATTGCAGTGAAAGATCAAAAAGATGCAAAATGAACACAGAGAGGGTTGAGAATTATCCACAAACATGCATTATTTTCTCTAAAGATTGATACAATACACTACAAAATGCCAAGAGGCAAAGTTACATTGCAGTTTTAGATGGGAGGTTTGAACTTCACAAAATCAACCTACAGAAAAGAGGAGAAGGGAGCGGAAAAAAAAAATGTCCAACCTTTAGAAAGAAGCCCCTCCTTACAATTTATAGGAAGAATGAGAGAGAAAAGAGAGAGGAATTCCAAATCTACCCCAACCACCTCCAAGTTGCATTTAATTCATTTCATTATGGTGGTAGGTGAGAACACTAGCAGAACAAAAAAGTGGCGAACTGTATTTTGTATTTTACAATATTTTTTCTCTCCCAATTAAAGTTATCCAGCTGTATTTGGGTAGAGGACCTTGTAAGATTTCTGAAAAGTCCAACCTTGCATTAATCTGAGCTCCCTGTGAAAAGTTATGGCCATTTGAATATTTGGGTCAGGGTTTGCTTCCTGTCTGGTTTGGAGTGTCAGCGCTCAAAATGTTGTGCCTCCTGAAGGTGCACCTTGGTGCATCCATCCTCACGTTAACATACTCTTAAATGTGCCATAAGTGGTGAAAATTTGGTGTCAGCACTTGCTATTCTGCGCCTCCAACCTGCGCCAGGGTGTAACTTTTTCTATGTCAACACCTCCTACTGCGCACCTCTAACCTGCGCTAGGGTGTAACTTCTCTTGATCTGTGCCAGGGGCATAACTTTTTCAGTATCAGCACCTCCTGATCTGCTGCAGGTACAAAACTTTTTTGGTGTCAGTACCTCCTGATCTACGCTAGGGATGTAACTTTTTCTGTGTCAGCACCTCCTGATCTGCGCCAGGGGTGCAACTTTTTCAGTGTCAGCACCTCTTGATCTGCGCTAGGGGCGTAACTTTTTTGGTGTCAACACCTGTCAAGTTTTAAGTTTCTTTTATTTCCAAATTCTTCTGTTTGTCTATATCTACTTGGGGAGGGAGAAATATACAACATCTACATAGGGGGTCGGTCCAGATATAGATAGCTATCGACCGTCCCTCTCCCTCTATATATAACTATAACTACAACTATATGGTGGGGTATCTAGAATAGATGCCTACCCGCTAATCAAGTATAGATAAGGGGATAATCATGTATATATCCCCTCTGATATAACCAAACACCAGGGAGCAGAGTGGAGTGTAGATGGTATCAAATATAGGGTAGTGGTAATGGAAGGAACATGTATTATCAAACAAAAAGAAAGGATAGGGTTTTGTTGGCTAGTCAGGGCTAATCCATCCAACCCGTTATTTGATAGTAGAGGTGTGATGGCTAGTTGTCCCAACTTGCCCCTATACATCTTCCCTATATCTTATTAGGGTAAGCCAAGAAAGAACTACTAGCATATAGATATAGATATCTAGATGGGCACTATTTAGATAAAAATATAGATAGGGCACCAGAGGAGGCGTAGGTGTACCCATCTAGATATCTGGGGATTCTATTCACCAATCATACCAATATCTATATATTAGATGGGCACTATCTAGATATCTAGATAACTTTTGATTGGTGAATATAAGCCCCAAATATCTAGATGGGTACACCTATATAAATATTTAGATATATAGATATTTAGATATCTTTTTATTAGTGAATAAAAGCCCCAGATATCTAGATGGGTACACCCAGGCCTCCTTTGGTGCCCTATCTATATTTTTTGAGTGAGGTATCCATCTGGGGTGGCCAAATTAGGTATAGGGTTGGGTAGGCCAAGTCTCTTCTTAACCAACCTTGTAAACCATCTTATTCTCTTTATAGAGAGAGGGTCGAACCCCTCTCTATATATTTCCCTTTTGTTTCTATAGGGCATATAGAATAGTGGGTGTAGGTTTTTTTCCTCCTATAAATGGAGATTTGATAATCTATATAGGGGTACTCACCCTATATTCTCTATATTGTATTCCACTCCCATATCTATAGATAGGTTCTATCAATTAAAGATAGATCTTGCGAGGCCCCATGTAATGATCTATTCTATAATCTTTTACAAAAAATTTGTACTATACTCCACTATTATCCTCAAACCATATAAGCGATGGTCTCTTCTCTACATAACAAACGAACTATTTGACTAATTAACCAACTATCATTGTGGACCAACTAACTATTGTGTTATGTCAACTCCTTACCTATCTATTTATCTAGATATCTCACTTCTGTTTCTATAGGGCATATAGAATAGTTAGATAGAGCCAGTAAACTTGAAATCTATCTAGCCCTATATCTATATGGGGAAGGGGGGGACTAGGGGCATGAGAGGTCTGTTAGGGCTAGGGGAGTCCCTCCCCCATATAGAGTAGGCTTCCCTCTAGAGTGCCTATCTAGATATAGATATAGATATAGAGTTCATATAGATATAGAGAGAGATAGAGAGAGAGACATATAGAGAGATATAGGTCTAGATATATATATATATATAGAGAGAGAGAGAGTTTAAATAAAGAGAGATATAGAGCTCAAAGTCTAATGTTCAAATTTAGAGTTAAAAGTTTAGATATATATATATATATAGTTCAGAGTTCAAATATAGATATATACCCCCAACCCCATATAGAGTAAGATAAGATAAGGTGCTTCCCAGCTATAGAAACCAACCCATAGGCCTCATCTATATATGGGAGGTTGGGGGAAATAATAGTTCTAATTTGCATATGTTTACCTGAAATAATGCAGAAAATACTTGTCCCCATATTTATCCATAATCTAGAAAGACATCTCTCTCCCTCTACATCTATAAAGAACTATCTATAGCTAGTTTCTATCACATCCCCTCTGAGCTCATGGGAAATTAATGAATCCCCATATTTATAGATAAAGGTCTCCCCTATGGAGATATTAGCCTATACCCATCTATATTGATAGATACCCATCAATCCATCTAGATAGGGGAGGGTTCCTTTCTTGAGTAAGCCCCCATATCATATCTAGATATGGGCCCTATTTCCCCCATCTCTATTTTCTAGAGGGTTTGGGAAGAAGTGGATGGAGTTAGTTTGCCTCCCATGGAGAGATAAGATAGTTCACGAAGGGGGAGGTGGCCTAGCCTATAATTTCCCATTATAGAAGAGATTCTTGATTATATGCCCCAATCTATAAGGATGGGAGTGAACCCGGGTGGGAAAATTTAGTGCAAGTCATGTGTCCCAATAGGGTCAAGGGCTTATCTATTTTAAAAATTATAGTGATTCCACCATTTATTCCATATGTGATATAACACACCCTATCTATTCTATCTTTTCCTTCCTCCCCTCATATTTGAGATGGGATAGATAAGATGGAGAGAGGATAGATAAGGCTTACTTGGAGAAGGAACCAGAAATGGTGGAATTTATTCTTTATCTAGGAATAGAAAATAGTGGGTCGTCAAACCCCTTATATAATTAAGAGTAGGGGAGTAGGGCACAGAGAAAAACACAAATCCCAGCTACTAAATATTCCCATATATTGAAATAGAGGAGGGACTAGCTGATAGACATCTAGAGCCCCTTAGTGCTCTCTATATAGGGTGGGCTCCAAAAGCGAGATAGGGAAGATAGAATTCCCTTCATAGTTTATTTTATAATTTCCTTTCTGCTGGCCTAGAAAAAGAAGAAACAAAGCATTCACTTGAGGACTAGGAGAAAGAAATAGAATATAAAGAAGAGTCTGGTAAATTAGAGGTGGAAAATCCTCGATAAATTTTTACTTGTCATTTTCATAAGGCGGAGCATTCAATTTTTTTTTGGTGTCGGGTGAAAAAAAGGGTTTTTGTCTCACAACAAAAATCCTTCTTGTTATACGACAACAAACCTTGTTGTACAACAAAAAAATACTTAATTTTTTTACCATGTGCAACCCCCTTATCGCTCGTCAACAACACTCATTTTCAACCCAATTGTAACCCTCCCTAGACGCATGTCAATAACCCTCTTTTTGTGCATCAACAAGCCTCTTCTCACACATCAAAAACCCTGTTGTCACACGTTAACAACCCTCTAGTCACATGTCAACAATCCTCTGGTTGTGTGTTAACAACCGTTTGGTCACGTGTCAATAACCCTCTTGTCACACGTCAACAACCCTATGGTCATGTGTCAACACCTTCTCTTGTCATGCATTAGCAAAACTATATTGTCGCTCGTCTAGAAATGAAAATCTTCCTTTTCATGCGTTAGTGACACTTTCCTACTGAAATTCTGCAACAACCAGTTTCAGAATCTGATCCACACATTCTTTGCATGTAATTTACAAGTAAGTCAGATGGTACCTCAGTAAGTTACTAGTATACTACTATGAAAATTACCTAGGTTTATATAGGAGTAGTTTTCAATGGTAGGTGAAGCTGACCCCTAAAAAAATTTATATTGAAAATTTTAGGTGAACAATACACTCACCTACTCTAAAAAATTCACCTTTTCAAATTTTCCAAAAATGAAATATTCATCAAATTACAAATATTCACCACTAAAAATATCCTTGAGAGTCACTGTTCAATATAGGAGAGAGAGGGCCATCTAGAAATAGAACTATAGGCCTCAACTAATCAAGTGATAATGGGACATGATGGCCTCTTATCCGTTATGGCCTTCCCCCTAGAACAAGAATGGGACCCCCCATAAAGAGATCTGCCCCTTACCTCTTAATCAACTCTCAACCTTGTAGATCATAGTGGCTAGGTCCTCCCTATATATATATATATATATATATATATATATTCCATATAATATAGCTATTGAAATGACCCAAAGGACCCAGACCTTGACTAGGTCCTAGATCATCTTTTTATGTTGCCCCTATCTAGAATTATCTATATGGAGGGGGGAGGCTATAGTTAATCTGGCCCATATCCCATATCTATATGTACCAAACCTATAAATAGGGAGAGAGAGGTATAATTATTAGATATCTAGATAGGGTTAGAGAAAGAATCAGACAAGATCTATAGATACGGGTGCGTGGGGGCCACTATCTATATCTATGGTTTGGTTCATACTCTAACTATTGGTTGATGGGTGTTGATATATAGGATTTACCTCTCCCCTACCTTGCCTATAGTTACTGGCTACCACTATCAAGGTAGGGAAGAGATGGAGAGGGAGAGAACAATCTAGTGATTATCCCCTGCATATATAGGGTAAAGGGCCTGTCATGTTCTCAAGTTTCCATAAAATAAGATAATTTTGTTTAAAATCTAGATGGCCTTTGCTTAAAAGATAGGTAGGGATCCTTCCACCTATTTCCTTATCTCTAAACTACCCTATCTATCCTATACCAAGAAAAAGCCCTATCTCGGAAACCAAGGTGTATATAGAGTTTAATTAGGATCCTTGAACTCAGGGAACATGTCACGGAAGCCCCCTATTTATTTATTTTTTGAGCTAGATAGATAGGGATCTTGTTACTCTAGGCCCCTATGATCAATAGGGTGTTTGGTTCAGTCCAACCACCCTATTTATTCTAGGGGATGAGTCTCCCCCTCTCCATATCTTTGTTTAATTGGTTCAGTGAGACTATCTCTTTCCTCTACTCGGTTCTGGTTTCTCAGATTGACTTACGCAATTCCTTGAGATTAAAGATATGGCCCTCTTGAGTGATTTATCTATTATAGTAGTGATACAAATTATTGATTTGCAAAGGGGATTCAAGATAGGATAGAAAGGGCTAGGGGATAGGATAGATATGATTTGTATAACTCATGGAACTACTGATTCTTGAAATCCACCATGAGATGTTGGATAGATAATGCCCCCATACCATTTATTCTATAAAACCAATGGAAAACTACCCTATATATAAAATGGTTAGGACCAGCCCTATCCTTTGCACATAAAACACATAACCCCATTGATTTATTTTATAGGCCCTCGCAATATATAAATAAGGGATCTGTGGCCCACTATCATTCTTCAAAAAATCAAGTGGCAAAATATAGATTCAAGGAAGCCCTACCCTTTCCTACCTAAGTGACATAATTACCCATATATCTAATATATTTACCTAAATAGAAGAATGAGGGATCTTGATATAGGAGATAAGGCCTGCTCTCTATATGCATCAAAAGAAATTGAAGCGACCCACTACCTATATATAGGTGGGGGATATATACTTATTATATATATAGGGGCATCATACTCTACTCTTCAATAACTATATAGATTAGGTGGAGTGGATTAATAGATGAACTGAGGGTGGTTATTTGACGATCAGAAAAATCATTAGGTCTACTCTATGATCTATATGCATATATAGCTCGTATCAACCATCGAGAGACAATTATGTATCTAATATATGCAAGGTTATGCATTCTTACCAACTAACCCCCACACCCACCTACATATCCCACCTAGATTGGGGGATATATAAGGGATTAGCACACCCTAGACCTATATAGGAGGACTACGGGGTGGCATGGTGACCCCGGGCCTCCTGGTCTATCCTTATATAGAAATTGATATTGGGCATCACCCAATAAGAGAAGGGATATATGGGAGGGGCCCTATACTTATAGTTATATCTATTCGTATTAGGCCCCTAGCCCACTCGACTACCCTGGCCCCCAACCCCCCCAAGCCCCTCAGGGTGGGTACCTTACATTTCTATTTGAAGGGGTTGAGTGCCCCATATCTAGATAGTTTGTTGGTTGGGGTCCTCCTCCCCTAGAACATATATGAGATATGACCTACCCTCTATATATTTGGTATTGGGGCTCCTGATCTATATATGACTCTAGTCCAAAGGGATCCTATAGATCTATCTAGCCCTGGGGTCACCTTTGAGGTGCCGCTAGGCAGTCTGCCTATATAGGTCTAGGGGCCCCACCCTAATATAGAGAATGAAATTACACCTCCACCAGACCCTCTATCTATATATCGGGTGGGCTTAAGGAAATTCAAGTCGAGGTCACCCTGGTAATCCCCAACCCAAATAATAGTAGGTAATGAGTGGACGATGGGTCATTAACTGTCATATTTATACCACCCTAACTCACCCATATACATACATACATACATACATACATACATACATACATACATACATACATATATATATATATAATAGAATTAGGATGGGGATGACGGTGCCCTATCTATATGTAGGCCCCATATCTAGATAGGTTCCATATCTAAATGGGGGGATGCTTATATCTATATAGGGGTCATTTGTAAATTAAGGTCGATGATGGTGAGGAGGCTCATATAGCTAGGGGGGACCTACCCTATATATCAATGTAGGCCCTTACACCTATATAGATATGTATAGATCTAATATATATATATATATATATATATATATTAGATCTATACATATCTATATAGGTGTAAGGGCCTACATTGATATATAGGGTAGGTCCCCCCTAGCTATATGAGCCTCCTCACCATCATATATATATATATATAGATCTAATATATATATATATATATATCTATATATATCTATATAGATATCCAATCTGATTTGAGAGTACAGAACCATAGCCGTATGATGGGAACACCTTTCCCATTTGGTCTGGGGATTACCCTTCCCATAGATGATGAATATCCATAGTCCTCATTCCCCCTCGTGTGGCACTTTTATTGAGGGAACCAAATGAATTATAGATCCGTAAGAGAAGATAGTAATGCCACCTCAAATTCCATATCTCTCGATCCTCTATATGTGGGCACCTGATATCCATGAACGTTCACCCATCTTGGTTGCAACACTCTCCTCTATCACACCTAAAATATCTTTTCTTGTGAATATATTACGTGTTTATACCCTTAGTTTCTATGGAACTACATCATAGAAAATATTCTTCTTCTACACAATTTCTCCCATAATCACAGGAGATTGACCATCATGGCTCAGAAAAAAGTCAAAATGCCTTTAGCTCATAGTCCAATTTGACATGCGAGTTATATTTATACCACTTTTTCATGTGGAACCCTAAGAGGAATTCAATCACTACTAATTGGTATCTTCATCCATGTATTAATGACGATAGGTGCATCCATCATAGTCTCAGCATTACGATGAACATTTGTAAAATATATCAAGGATATAGGTGCTACATCCAAGATAGAATATTATTTCAGCTATTACATCTTCCATAATTAAGTCCACATACATAGTAATACACTAGTTAGCTGAAATTTTCTATAAATCCCATTCATCCTCCACACCTCTAAGTTGTGCGGCTCGCTTACTAGATTTGATGGGAGTAGTGATTAACATTATAGGTTTTTGGGTGGCTGGAAGGTTTTTTGGTTTGGAATTTTTGCATCCATACACCAGACCCATAGTTTACTAGAAGTTACAACACATTGAATTAGGTGGATCAACCGACATATCTAATAAAGTGAATCAGGTGGGATCAACCAACATATTAACTCCACCCATTTCTAAGATATGGATCAACACATAGCACATATCATATATATGGGGTGTTCAACTAATTATGTACCCTATATATTTCTATGTGATAACCAACCAACCATCACCTATCAGATCTATGTGGATTGGCTTACTGACTCATCTCGGAGCACCCTATAGATCTATATGGATTTGATAATTACTCTTACTTTCACCCTATATCTATTATATCTTGCAATAAATCATGAACCAACCATATCCATTCATAATGCCATGAGAAAATGTATGAAATGAACCAAGGTTTTTTGAATCAAAGTTTTCCTGGGTGTGCTAATATTCCTAATTACAGTGTGATCATATACCAAGGTGTTCCTCACTAATTTCTAGGACAACGTGTTCAAGTTGGTTAAACCATCCATCAGTTGAGTTGCTCAACCGCCACCCACCCCATATATCTAGAGGTCTAATGTATATATCAGGCATAAATAAACTATACTAGAGACTAAATTCTCTAATAAGTACCTGACTATAGATAGACAATCACCACATTGGTTGAGTGCCCCATATAGGAAAATAATATTCGGGGACTATACTAGAGTACCCAACATCAAGATAGTTGTCACACCTATTGAGTGTAGACAATTACTATAGAGAGGAGATTTTAACCATATAAAATATAGATAGGTCGACTTACGTGACAGGTCAAGAAGTATGGAGAGAAAGAGGGATTACTAATTTTCTCGGGGAAGGGAAACGAATCGACATCTCAATATGAGACTTTTCCTTTTGGGAAATAATGGAAAATTCCATCTAAAGCTAATGAAAAAGAGGTGAGAAAAACACCAATGAATGGTACATAAAGTGCATATGGAACGAGAACAAGGAAAAGAGTATCGTGTTTCCGTTTAGACCCCATCTAGAGATAGGGTCCCATGGCTGCACTTTCTAGGCCCAGAGAAATTTTAGCCAAACTAAATTAAGGATTTAGTGTAAGGACCTACAAGCTCTCTCCCTTCCCCCATATCATATATATATCCCATCTCTCACCCAGACTATGACTATTGACTATAGAGAGTCGCCTCGGGACCCAAAAACTCTATATATATAGATAACACCATCCATTAAATCTAGATGGGCACCTATATATAGGCCCCCAATTAACTCTATTTGTACTCCTCCACCCCTATAGAGAGATCTATCTTTAGGGACTACCTCGATAAAGGAGGGTGAGGGGGCCAGAGTAGGCAATCTTTGTATCTAGATTCTCTAGATGGGCCCTATCTATGGGCACCTAGGTACCCTATCTATAACTATAAGATAATATAAGATAAGATAAGATAGTTCATGGTGGGGGGAGTATAGATAGGGGTCCCCCACCCCAAACTATCTTATAGTTCTAAGTAGGGAGAGTTTCAATTAAACTATATATACCATTTCTCATCCCTACTCGACTCTTGGGCCACCACCCCCTATCTATATATGCTCCCAGGCCACCAAGGGAAATAACACAAGGAACAACTTGGGGTGCATCACCATTTATATTTCCAATTATCTAGATCTAGATTGGATATGATATGTAGAGTTGAGATTCACTTAGTTAGAACCCACTCATTTAATAGATTTAATGCAATGGATTGCATAGGGGTTGTAGTATGGGACAAGAAAGGGACTGAGAAGTGCCTACAGCTACACAACTAGAGTGTGTGGTAGGGTTTATATATATTTCCTTCCTAAAAAATTTGGGGTCCTCATCTCGGTGCCCCCTTAGTGTTCATTCATTCATGCATCTGTACTCTAACACTATATATATTCTAAAGGGGATAATACATATTCTCATCTGTAATATATAGATAGTGGACCGCCATATTTGATTCAATTTAATGATGGGCTTGACAAGACCAAAGTAGACTAGAATTTGGTGGTTTCATCTATATCTATAGTGGTGCCAAGTTGAAACTAGCTATAGTAGTGTAATGTGAACATCATATCATGAAATTCTTATCATTAGAGTGACTACACAAACCATCCCAACTAATCTATAGAAATGAACCATCGATCTCATCCTACTAGCCTAACTTCACTCTTTTTAGAACCATAACATACATGACCTTCCTTGAGTCCCTTCCAGTGTTGGTGATGTAACATCTTTGACAAACTATTACCTTGATTAATTTCTCTCTTGACATTTCAAATGTTGACATGTGATTTGTCTTAGGAAGGTGTATTCTTTTGACTGTTGGAAATCATGTTTGCAATGAATAAATTATTACTATACAAAGATTCATTTTGTTGTGATTCTTTTTACTTGAAATGAAGCCATTCTTCTCTGTGTACTGAAAGGTTGTGAACCTGTATTGTTGTTTTCATACTTAGTATATGTTAACAGCAAAACCTTGGATTAATTCCACTGATCCAAGATATGCTTCAGTTCTTCTTACCTGATCATCTTGATAACCTAACATTCTAAAATAGAAGGTAATGTGGGACTGAGTCTTGTTTTGGTTATAATTATGAGGACCCTTCTTTTGGTGTCCTTGCTTTGCATCATGTTGTAAATGGTGAGCTTGGACCTTCTTGATAAATATTTTTAAGATGTTGAATAGCGTAAGAGGATTAAGGACCTATTACGGGACTATTAAGGTAAATACCTTAACCTAAGTTGTAATGTTCTATCCTATTTGGATTTTAACCTAAGGTAGGTAAGAGCTACCTAGGACCTATTACTAACCTACAAAGGTGACACCCTAACCTAAGTTGGTATGGTTATGGTTGAGGAGTTTGGAAAAATCCTATGGAAAATAATATTTTCCTAAAGACTAAGGTTGAATCCTAACCTAAGGATAATCTAACCTAAACTAATACTAAGCTAAAAGGTACCTAAGGGCTACTTGGCAAGTGGTGAGTTAGTGGCATCATTTTCTAAGGCATTTATGGGAATTAATTTCAATATTTACAACTTTAAACTGCCAGTTTTGGCAGAGGCATGGGGAGTTAGGGGGATGTCTAGCTGACATCATCACTAAATTGATTCACATGCATATTTTGAATTTAAAAGACTCACCAAATTTGGATGGTGGTGGCATGGAGAAATAAGTGGGAAACTGAAATTCCTTGCATTAAATGACCTCGATCATGGTGAAGAAATTACCTAGGAAGAGATGCAAGTGGATTTTGGAGAGGTTGTTTGGTCATTTGTTCTTTGTGATTTTTTCTCTAGATGAAGTTTTGGTTCTTCGAACCAGTAGTTCTATTTTTTATCCAATGATATTTTTGGCATCTCTGAGCTATTTTTGGATATAGTGGAAGAATAATAAGGGTAGAAAGTTGGAGTTGTGGAGGTCATTTTGGAAAAGGAGAAGTTGTTGAGGCTTAACTGAAAATCTTCTACAAATTGATAGAAGCTCTATCAGGCATGATAGGCTCTATCCATTAAGTTGTTCTAATTTTTCCTAAATGTCTTAATAAAAATAAATCTGCTCTTGGAAACAAATGGGTTTTTATTTGTGATGTTTATTTTACATTCATGCTTGAATTGTTCACTATATTCTTCTAATGAGATTCACTATTTGATAAAATAGAATGTGGGTTTGTTCCTTGTTGAATATATGAGTGGATCGTGCTTTAACCTTGTTGGAATTGGAATGTTGTCAAATTTGTGTGAACTTTGTTTTCTATGTAAAATGGATTAAGGGAATACACTATTTGATAAAAGATTTGATCTGGTTTTTTATCCTCTGTTGGGAGAAGGTATGAAAAATGTATCTCCTGTTGAATCTTGAGTTGTTTTCAGATCTTGTTGCTCCTGTTTGAGTTACACTAAAATAGATAGTTGGAATAAATGATTTTTGACTTCCTTCTTGTTTGTAAATAACAGATTCATGTGTTACTTCTGTTGATCTGATATGCTTTACTTATGAGAATCCATGTTGGATTGTTCTGAAGTAGTTAATGGAAGTCACTGCTAAGAAGGATTACGTTTCAGTTTTGTTCTCATCTGCTTGATATTTTGATCAGACATGTTTAGCTCCTGCTTGCACTTATATAGCATCATATTTATTCTCTCACCATATGTTTGAGAATATTTTTTAATGACCAAACTGGTCTTGGGGTCTGAACAAATTCCCTTGATACAATCTTCCTAAAAGTAAGGTTAATAAGTTCCTGTTGTCATGTTGTGGAAAGACTTATCGATTGTTCTCTGAATCCTTTTTGAGGTGAGGTTTTGTGCTTCAGGAGTTACCCTTATCGGTTCATCTGGTTGGATTTACTGGTTTCTTGCATTCTAGTCTGATGTTTTTATGACACTGTAGAGATGGGATATCTAAGTTGAACTATGAAATAGTTCAGTTTTGATTATCTTAAGGAAATGAGTTGGAATGCTTTTAGTTTTACTCTTCTCCTTTGGAGCTCAATTTTGAGCACCTGTCTTGGGGTTATGTCTCTTTTTTTGTTCTTCATTGTGTTCAAATCTGGGTTAGGTTCCTTTCCTTTCTTACCTAAAGACTATTCCTTTGATTCTTGTGAAGTTGGGAATATGGGTTGGCTTGGCTGTAATCTTGTATTCATTTTTTTGGATGCATAAAGAATACATTATAGGTCTCTCTATCTTGAATGGAAAGATTAGAGGAATGTATTGATTGGAGCTAATAACGTTGGATGAATTGGAATGTTCAGTTGTTGTTTGATACTTCATGTATTGTTGCTAACTGAATTCATTTGAATATCTCCTTTTAGTTGTAGCCAGTGCACTATTGTAGTTGTTCTTATTTATATGTTGAGAAAACTCCATCTTTGGTATCTGACTTGCATGTTGCAGTAGTATATTCAATCCAGTACCAATTAGTTCTATGTTTTCAATGTTTGATAAGAGTTAAAAGATCTCTTGATTAGATCTGTATCGGTTCTTTTATTCTGATATGTAATTCTTTTCTTAGGAAAGGGTAATGAGATCTTTTCTCATCTTGGTTGTTGACTCCCTTCTCTCTCTTCTCTAAGTAAGGTATGCAATACTGTTTTCTTTGAACTCTAAAGGAATTATTAGTTGTTCTCTCCCTTTGTCATTCATTCTCTCATTAATATTACTCCTATGTAAGGAAGTTGACATGTTCGGTTGTATTAGTTTGAAGGAAATGACAGAGTGGATAGTTGGAGGATATATCCTTTTAGTTTCTTATACTTCAAAAAATCCTTGATAAGGATGTAATGAATTTGATATGTGACTCCTTTTGGGTGTATGTAAATGGAATTTATACTTTACCAAACTTGTTGATGATAAACATAAAACTTAGGCTAGAGTTGGCTTTGAATTTGGATGTTATATCTTAAATAGGAAACCCTTATTTTAGGATGTTGATGGTTCATCCTAAATTTTTCATAGAAATTGAAAGAGTATTGACCTTATTATAACCTAGGATGGAATAAGTTAATTCTGAGTAATGTGGATCATTTCTTCTGTAAAATAACTCTATTTTTTCATGAATTGTTAAGAATTAGTATCTTTCTTGATTTAGATAGAAGGAATTCAAGAAATGATTTATAAATATCTATGGTAGGGATTTGATAAGTAATTAGGATGGAATATTACTTATCTGATTTAATTTCTTATGAAATCATTGGCTGAAGAGTGTTGATTATATCATGAACTTTACTTAAGTTAATTTGGTTGATCACCTTGTTCTTCATTTCATGATTGTTATTCCTTTATGATGTATCTATTTGTAGTGCTTTACTGTTTCATAAAAGTAGAGTTCTTTTTATGAAATAGTTAGTTGAAAGCACATCATTTTAATGCTTAGTGCTTATCATGCTCAGTTCAATGAACTGACCCATGCTAGCAATTTTTGCAGATGGACTTCGTAAGTGATAAAAGAAGACAAGTTATTTTATGAAGTTACTTTTGTTTACCTAAGACTGGATCTTTTATGAGGAAATATGATTCATTATTGAAATGTATTGTAAGGGAAAAGTTGTATTTCTTATTGAGTTTATTAATGTTGTTTGACATGAAAGATGTCTGAAATGATTGGACTTGTAAAGTGTGTATTTCACTTTGATGAATGGAAAAGATTGAGAGTTTACTTGTACTTGATGTGTCACTTCTCTTTGTGCATTCTGTAAAGGGAATTGTAAGCTTATCTTATTCTCTCATAATCATATCTATTTTGAACCTTTTTAGTTTGACTTAAAATGAAATAGGTGGATAGGGAATTTAATACACTATCCCTTTATTAAATGCAACTTATCAAGTTGGCATTCATAGTTGATCATTTAACTAAGTCACTATGGTTTATTAATTGATGTTAATGGAAGTGAAAATTCATTATGATATCTTGTTTAAAGTAAGAGGTTACAATGAACCCTAATTCTTAACAAGAAAGAGGAAGATGAACTTACCTCTTGATCAATACCTTCATTGATATAAGATAAGTGAAAAGTAAACATGAACATTAATAAGTAGAGTTCATCTCAATGAAGTCTAACAAAAATGAATCTAATTTGGAACTTAATCAAACTAGGAATGGTTGAGTGAAATGAGTAAACCTTATTGTTTGTTTTTTGTTTCTATTTTAATCAACTGAACCCTAAAGTAAGAAGTTAATGATTAAAAGGAAATCTTGATGTTTCTACAAAACATTAACAACTCATTTATGGTTGGCAACCTTAGGGGTTAATTAAACTAGAATTCAGTAGGGTTGTTGTAATTAGACTTTAATTATGGATAAATAATTAAGTAATTAACTTCTTTCTTGGGTGTGTACATCCAGATGGGGTGATTCAGTTAGATGTTGGCACATGCCAACTATAGTACTATACCTTCATGAAGACTTGGGTCTTCATGAGGATACAGTGTTGTAGTTGACATGTTGCAACACCCTTCAGAATTGGATCATCTAGATCTACATAAACTCAAACTTGATCTTAGTTAAACTCTAGGTCAGGTTAGAAGTATGATTTAGTATAGGGGTAACTCATGATGACTTAGGATAACTAGACACATGCAATCGACTTAGGTCAATTGATTATGTCTATGTACCCTTAGTCACCACAAGTGGTTCTTTATACCAAACTATGTTGCTAACCTGGTTAGGGTTAAACCTTGAACAAGTGGACTGACATGAGTCAGTGAAGACCATTCTAGATAACACATGAAGTGAGGTGAAGGACATATTCTATTTGATGAGTATGTCATCTAGGAATATAAACATGAACAGTATGTGAAAATATTTGGCCAAAGTATCACAAGTTGTTGGTTGCGTTGTCCTATGTCACCTAGTTTAAGAAGTGGGATTTCAGATGAATATTGGTAACAAATATTCAGATAGGCCTCTTAAACAGAACACTTCAATACCTAGATAAGGGTAAGAGAACCAAGTATACTTAGTATACAATACATTGAATTAACATGAGAGATTAATAGTTCACCGAGTCATTTACAGCTGCATATGGTTATCTGTTATGAGATTGATTGGCATGGAATGTGTGTTCTAAATTATGATTATTTAGAACAGAGAACATTATTATAAAAAAAATTCCTTGTTCTAAAGTCTTAAAATGGGAATGTTACATCTTGGTATCAGAGCTGAAGGTTGCAGCTCTTGGACCTATTATGTCCATAAATCTGATAAAACTTAAATTTTCTTGTTAACAGAAAATGGTTAGAACAAGAGGAAATGTTGCAAACAACCCACCACTTGGTGAAGAAGCAGCTACTACCCAAAAACTTGATGAGATCCTTGTTTCCCTGTTGGACACAAGAGATCATTTGGTTGTACTTGAACAAAAAGTAATGGGCAATGAGGAGGAGGAAGAAGATGTTGGTAATAACAATCAGCCACCTCCTGTGGACAACACTAATATTGGAAATTTAGGCATTGATAACACTAATGCATCTAATGCTAATGCTAATGCACCTGATCAGCCTGAAAATAAAAAGGCAAGGCTGGCAGCTGAACTCACTAATGATATAAAAAGGATAAGTCCACCCAAGTTTGATGGCACTACATTAGGAGATGGAGCTGAGAATTGGCTCAGTGAAATGGAGAAGTACTTTGCAATAAGGAACTTCTCAGAGGAAACTAAGGCAATATGGGGAGCATATCAGCTTTCCCATGAAGCATCTTCATGGTGGGACAGCCACAAGGCTGAGTTAAACATTGATGAAACAAATATTACTTGGGATCAATTTAAAAGTTATTTTAGGCAATGATGGCTGCCACAACTTTATTATGATCAGAAAATGACTAAATTTCAGAACTTATCTCAAGGAAAATTAACTGTAACAGAGTACTGGGAGTGGTTTACTAAACTCCTTAAGTATGTACCTCAGTATCAAACTGATGAGAAGTTTAGGATACAAAAATTTATCATGGGATTAAATCCCATTATAGGTGGTGAAGTGGATGTTCACAGCCCAACCACTATGGAAGGGGTAGTTGAAAAATCCATAAGGCAAGAACATAAATTGAAAGCAATCTCTGCCCATAAGGAGGAAATTAGAAAGAAAATTCCAAACTCTTCATCATCTCTTGCACCTAAAAAGGGGCCATGGAAGAAGTTTGGTATGAAAAATAAATTTGTAACTGAAAACAACAAGAAAACAACAACAAATAAACCTGCTGCTAATGTGTGAAATAACTTTGTCAAGAACAATAATAACGGACAGAAGTCCTATGGGGGTCAGAATGATAACTTTAAGGCTGGAAATAAATTTGAGCCTAAAAAGGGACCTGTAGGAGGCTGTTACAATTGTGGCAAGGATCATTACACAAATCAATGTCCTTTGAAGAAGGATGACCGTAATCATCAGCATAATATACATGTTGCAGTAGCTGACAAACAGGCTGAAAAGTAAGTCACACCCATAGAGGTTCCAGGTAAGTTATTTGGCATACCTGTAACTATACTTTTTGATACTAGAGCTACTGAATGTTTTATTTCTACTAAATTAGCATCGAAATTAAAAATAAAAGATGGAAAAATGGATAAATCATGGGTTGTACATTATGGAAATAATGTTGTTCATATAGTTAGTATGTGTCTTTTTGGAGCAGTCCTTGACTTGCCTAGTTTTTCCACTGAGGTTGACCTTTATGTTGCTCCTTTGGGGTCTTATGATGTAATCATAGGTGTTAATTGGCTAGCTGAGCATAAGGAAAAGGTTGACTATTTTGAAAAACATATTAGTTGTTTGGATGATCTGTAGAAAACAACAGACATTCAGGGTATAAAACGTGAGATTTCAGTTAGGAAATTGTCAGCTATGCAACTTAAAAATGCCAAAAACAAAGGTTTGCACTTTGTATGCAGTAAAAATTTCTAAAACAACAGAAGAAAGTAGTGACTTCTTGGAAAGGTATCCATTGTTACAAAATTTCAGTGATGTATTTCCAGAAGAGTTACCTGGTCTTCCACCCAAACGGGAGTTTGACTTCACAATTGAGATCAAACCGGGAACCGAACCTATTTCCAAGGCACCTTATAGAATGACTACCATTGAGTTGATAGAGCTTAAGGCATAGTTACAAGAATTTTTTTCTAAAGGTTTGATTAGACTGAGTGTCTCACCTTGGGGAGCACTGGTAATCTTTGTGAAAAAGAAAGATGGAACACTTAGATTGTGTATCGATTATAGGATGTTAAACAAAGCAACAATTAAGAACAGATATCCACTTCCTAGAATTGATGATCTATTTGATCAGATGTGTGGTGCATCAGTGTATTCTAAAATAGATCTTCGATCTGGATATCATCAGTTACAAATAAAGGATGAGGATATTCATAAAACAACTTTTAGAACAAGGTATGGACATTATGAATTCACAGTTTTACCTTTTGGATTAACGAATGCACCTGTAACTTTTATGAATTTAATGAATAATATTTTTCAAGAATACTTGGACAAATTTGTGCTTGTATTCTTGGATGATATTCTCATATACTCTAAAAGCATCGAAGAACATCATGAGCATTTGAAAGTAGTTCTAGAAATCTTGAGAAAGAGAAGGTTGTTTGGTAAGTTGTCCAAATGTTCTTTCTATGATACAGAAGTGCACTATTTGGGTCATGTCATAAGAAAAGATGGAATAGTGGTAGATCCCTCTAAAATTGTTGCAATAACTGAGTGGCCTGCACCAAAGAATGTACATGAAGTTAGAAGCTTCATGGGTCTTGTTGGTTACTATAGGAAGTTTGTTAAAGACTTCTCTAAAGTTGTTGCACCAATAACTTCACTGCAGAAAAATGATAAGAAATTTGTATGGAATGAAAAATGTGAATCTGCATTTAAGACTCTAAAGGATTAGTTAACTTCAACACCTATTTTGGTTGTACCTGATCCTAATGTATACTTCACTGTTGTAACAAATGTATCTGGGGAAACTCTCAGAGGTATTCTGTTACAAAAGGATCATGTTATAGTTTATGAAAGTAGAAAACTCAAGTTACATGAGATGAATTATGCTCCACATGATCTAGAGCTTGCTGCCATTGTTCATGCACTTCAAGTATGGAGGCATTATCTTCTTGGTAGACCTTTTGAACTAAAAATTGATCATCTTGGGTTGAAGTATATTTTTACTCAGCCAAATCTGAATGCAAGACAATGAAGATGGTTAGAATTTCTATCTCAGTATGATTTTGACATAAGTTATATTAAAGGAAAATAAAATAGAGTTGCACATGCTCTAAGTCATAGAAAGCACATTTCTGCTCTTATAACATTGAGAACTCAGTTTAAAGATGAGGTAAAAAGTGTCATGGAATCTGATTCTTATTTTCAGCAAGTAAAGACAACACTTGCTGCAGATCCAAATGATGTGAGATATAAAGGTTTTCACTTTGACAATGAAGGAATCTTGTGGTTTGAAAATAGGGTATACATACCTTTGTTAAATGATTTAAGAAAGAAATTATTAGCTGAATTTCACAATTCACCTTTTTCTGGACACCCTGGCATTACGAAAATGCTTGCTGATATAAAACAACAATATTTCTGGAAAGGGATGAAAAAGGATGTGATTGATTTTGTGGCATACTTCTTAGAGTGTCAATGTGTTAAAGCTGAGCATATGCATCCAGCTGGTTTATTGTATCCTCACAGCATACCACAGTATAAATGGCAAGTGATAAGCATGGATTTTGTTCAAGGGTTGCCTATGTCAAGAAATAAACATGATGTTATTCTAGTGGTTGTTGATAAACTAACAAAGGTAGCTCATTTTATTGTTGGTAATCTTAAGGATGATTCACCTGTTTTAGCAAAAATATTCGTGCATGAAATTTTTAGATTACATGGAGTACCTGAGTTGATCATATCTGATAGAGACCCAAGGATGACATCTAGATTTTGGCAAACACTTAATGCAACCCTAGGGACTAAGCTGAATTTCAGTTCTGCTACATACCTAAAATGGATGGACAAGACTGAAAGAGTTAATCAAGTTTTAGAGGATATGTTACGAATGTATTGCATGGATCAACAGTATAAATGGGAAGAGTACCTTCCATTAGTTGAGTTTTCTTATAATAACACATATCATGCCTCTCTAAAAATGGCACCTTTCGAAGCATTATACGGAAGGAAATGCAGAACTCTGATTAGCTGGGACAACATTGAGGATAGAGAGGTAATTGGACCTGAAATCCTTACAGAAATGGAACAACAAGTTAAAATGATTCATGAACACTTGAAAGAAGCTGTAGATAGGAAAAAGAGTTATGCAGACTTAAAGCGGGTTGATAAGAAATTTGAACTTGGTGAGAAGGTCTTTCTACGGGTTAAACCAAAAAAGAGTTCTATAACTTTTGGCAAGGCTGCCAAGTTATCACCTCGTTATGTGGGACCCTTTGAAATTGTTGAAGTAATCAACCCTGTAGCTTATTGTTTGGCTTTACCTCCTGATTTATCATGAATACAAGATGTTTTCCATATTTCTCTGCTTAAGAAATACATTTTGGATTTATCACATGTGTTAAATTGGAATTCCTTGTAGGTCCAAGACCCAGGAATAATCATGTGGTTAAACCCATTCGAGTGCTGGAAACTCACCAGTTACACTTAAGAAATCATGAAATAAGTCAATGTAAGGTCCAGTGGGATAAGTTTAACAAAGAGAGTGCAACCTGGGAAAATCTTGAAGATATGAAAACTACTTTTCCATACTTGTTTGAACAAGAATTGATTCTATGGACAGATAAAAATTTAATATTTTATTCATGATATGTCAATAAATCTACCAGTCTTGGGAAGATACATTACATTATTTAAAAATGGACAGCTACTTTAATGTTGATTGTGGAATTTGAAAAATCCAGTTTTGTTTTGAACATATGAATGGAAGTATAATAATTGATTTTTCCTTGATGCAAATTCTTTGACTAAGTTAATCATCGGGACGATGATTCTTTTTAGGAGGGAAGTATGTAACATCTTTGACAAACTATTACTTTGATTACATTTCTCTCTTGACATTGCAAATGTTGACATGTGATTTGTCTTAGGAAGGTGTATTCTTTTGACTGTTGGAAATCATTTTTGCAATGAATAAATTATTACTGTACAGAGATTCATTTTGTTGTGATTCTGTTTACTTGAAAATGAATCCATTCTTCTTTGTACTTTAAAGGTTGTGAACTTGTATTGTTGTTTTCATACTTAGCATATGTTAACAACAAAACCTTGGATCAATTCCATTGATCCAAGGTATGCTTCAGTTCTTCTTACCTGATCATCTTGATAACCTGGCATTTTGAAATAGAAGGTAATGTGGGACTGAGTCTTGTTTTGGTTATAATTATAAGGACCCTTCTTCTGGTGTCCTTGCTTTGCATCATGTTGTAAATGGTGAGCTTGGACCTTCTTGATAAATATTTTTAAGACACTAAATAGCGTAAGAGGATTAAGGACCTATTACTAAGGACTATTAAGGTTAACACCTTAACCTAAGTTGTAATGTTCTATCCTATTTGGATTTTAACCTAAGGTAGCTAAGACCTACCTAGGACCTATTACTAAATTGCTAATGTGACACCCTAACCTAAGTTGGTATGGTTATGGTTGAGGAGTCTGGAAAAATCCTATGAAAAATAATATTTTCCTAAAGACTAAGGTTGAATCCTAACCTAAGGATAATCTAACCTAAACTAATACTAAGCTAAAAGGTACCTAAGGGCTACTTGGCAAGTGGTGAGTCGGTGGCATCAGTTTCTAAGGAATTTATGGGAATTGATTTTGTATTTACATCTTTAAACTGCCAGTTTTGGTGGAGGCATGGGGAGTTAGGGGGATGTCTAGTTGGCATCATCACTAAATTTAAAATGCATGCAAATTTAAAAGAGTTCACCAAATTTGGATGGTGGTGGCATGGAGAAATAGGAGGGAAACTTGGTAGTCCTTGCATTTAATGATCTCGGTCATGGTGAAGAAACCACCTAGGAAGAGATGCAAGTGGATTTTGGAGAGGTTGTTTGGTCATTTGTTCTTTGCGATTTTTTCTTTGCATGGAGGTTTTGGTTCTTCGAACCAGCAGTTCTATTTTTGATCCAATGATATTTTTGGCATCTCTGAGCTATTTTTGGATCTGGTGGAAGAATAAGAAGGGTAGAAAGTTGGAGTTGTGGAGGTCATTTTGGAAAAGGAGAGACTGTGGAGGCTCAGCTGGAAATCTTCTGCAAATCGATAGAAGCTCTATCAGGCATGATAGGCTCTACCCATTAAGTTGTTCTGTTGTTTACTAAAAGTCTTCATTAAAAGAACTCTTCTCTTGGAAACAAATGGGTTTTTATTTGTGATGTTTATTTTGCATTCATGCTTGTATTGTTCACTGTATTCTTCTGATTGAGATTCAGTGTTTGATAAAATAGAATGTGGGTTTGTTCCTTGTTGAATATATGAGTGGATCATGCTTTAACCATTATTTGAACTAGAATGGTTTCAAATTTGTGTGAACTTTGTTGTTTGTGTAAAATGGATTAAGGGAATACACTGTTTGATAAAATATTTGATCTGGGTTTGTTTATCTTCTGTTGGGAGAAGGTATGAAATGCATTATCTCCTGCTTAATCTTGAGTTGTTTTCAATCTTGTTGCTCCTATGTTTGAGTTATGCTAAAATAGATAGTCAGATTCAATGTTTTGGACTTCCTTCTTGTTTGGAAATAACAATTAACATGTGTTACTTCTGTTGAGCTGATATGCTTTACTTATTGAAAACCCCTTGGACTGTTTGAAGTAGTTAATGGAAGTCACTGCTAAGAAAGGATTACGTTTCATTTTGTTCTCTCTTGCTTGATATTTTGATCAGAAATGTTTAGCTCCTACTTGCACTTATATAGCGAATTTTTGTTTCTCTCACCATATGTTTGAGAAGATTTGTTAATGACCAAACTGGTCTTGGATTCTGAACAAAATTCCTTGAAACAATCTACCTGAAAGTAAGGTTTATATGTTCCTGTTGTTGAGTTGTGGAAAGATTTATCGATTTTTTTATGAATCCTTTTTGAGGTGAGGTTTTGTGCTTCAAGAGTTACCCTTACCATGTTCATCTGGTTGGATTTACTGGTTTCTTGCATTCTAGTTTGATGTTTTTATGACACTGTAGAGATGGGATATCTAAGTTGAACTATGAAATAGTTCAGTTTTGATTATCTTAAGGAAAATTGGAATGCTTTTGGTTTTACTCTTCTCCTTTGGAGCTCAATTTTGAGCACCTGTCTTGGGGTTATGTCTCTTTTGTTGTTCTTCATTGTGTTTGAATCTGGGTTAGGTTCCTTTCCTTTCTTACCTGAAGACTGTTCCTTTGATTCTTGTGAAGTTGGGAATATGGGTTGGCTTGGCTGTAATCTTGTATTCATTTTTACACATAAGAATACATTATAGGTCTCTCTATCTTGAATGGAAAGATTAGGAATGTATTGATTGGAGCTAATAACATTGGATGAATTGGAATGTTCAGTTGTTGTTTGATACTTCATGTATTGTTGCTTGAATTCATTTGAATATCTCCTTTTAGTCGTGTAGCTAAGTGTGACACTACTGTAGTTTTTCTTATTTATATGTTGAAAAACTCCATCTTCTGAATGGAAAATTAGGAATGTATTTGAGCTAATAATGAGGATGAATTGAATGTTCAGTTTTGTTTGTACTTCATGTATTGTTGCTAACTAAATTCATTTGATATCTCATTTATCATAGCCAGTGCACTATATAGTTCTTTTTTGTTCATATGTTGAGAAAACTTTATCTTCGATAAGTGTTAATGATTATCTCTTGATCTGATATGTATCAGTTCTTTTATTCTGATATGTATTTCTTTTCTTAGAAAAAGAGTAATGAGATCCTATCTCATCCTTGTTGTTGACACCCTTTCTCTCTTTTCTAAGTAAGGTATTCAATACTGTTTTCTTCAACTCTAAAGGAAGTTATTAGTTGTTCTCTCCCCTTTCATTCATTCTCTCATTAATATTACTCCTTGTGTTAGGAATAGTACCTGTTTGGTTGTATTAGTCTGAAGAAAAGGGCAAGAGTGGATAGTTGGAGGATATATCCTTTTATTTTCTTCTTCTTCCCAAATGCTTGATAAGGATGTAATGATTTTGATGTGTGACTAATTTCAGGTGTAAGTAAATGGAATTTATACTTTACCAAATGTGTTGAAGCTAAACATAAAACTTAGGCTAGAGTTGGCTTTGAATTTGGATGTTGTATCTTAAATAGGAAACTCTTATTTTAGGATGTTGATGGTTCTTCCTAAATTTTTTCATAGAGATTGAATGAGCTTGACCTTAGTTATTAGGATGAAGTATGTTAATGATGAGTATTGTGGATCATTGCTTCTTTAAAATAACTCTATTTTGGTGAATTATTAGAGTTAGTATCTTCTTTGATTTAGATTGAAAGAATTAAGAAACGAACCATAGCTATCTATAGTAGGAATGTCATAAGTAATTTTCATGGAATATTACTTATCTGATTTAATTCCTTATGAAATCATTGGCTGAAGAGTTTTGATTACATCATGATCTTTACTTAATGTTAATGTGATTTATCACTTTGTTCTTCTTTTATGACTGTTATTTCTTTATGATGTATCTTTCTGTTATGCTTTAACTGTTTCATAAAAGTAGAGTTCTTTTTATGAAACAGTTAGTTGAAAGCACATCATTTTAATGCTTAGTGCTTATCATGCTCAGTTCAATGAACTGACCCATGCTAGCAATTTTTGCAGATGGACTTCGTAAGTGATAAAAGAAGACAAGTTATTTTATGAAGTTACTTTTGTTTACCTAAGACTGGATCTTTTATGAGGAAATATGATTCATTATTGAAATGTATTGTAAGGGAAAAGTTGTATTTCTTATTGAGTTTATTAATGTTGTTTGACATGAAAGATGTCTGAAATGATTGGACTTGTAAAGTGTGTATTTCACTTTGATGAATGGAAAAGATTGAGAGTTTACTTGTACTTGATGTGTCACTTCTCTTGTGCATTCTGTAAAGGGAATTGTAAGCTTATCTTATTCTTTCTTAATCATATCTGTTTTGAACCTTTTCAGTTTGATTTAAAATGAAATAGGTGGAAAGGGAATTTGATACACTATCCCTTTATTAAATGCAACTTATCAAGTTGGCATTCATAGCTGATCATTTAACTAAGTCACTATGGTTTATTAATTGATGTTAATGGAAGTGCAAATTCATTATGATATCTTGTTTAAAGTAAGAGGTTACAATGAACCCTAATTCTTAACAAGAAAGAGGAAGATGAACTACCTCTTGATCAATACCTTCATTGATATAAGATAAGTGAAAAGTAAACATGAACACTTAATAAGTAGACTTCATCTCAATGAAGTCTAACATAAAGGAATCTGATTTGGAACTTAATCAAACTAGGAATGGTTGAGTAAAATGAGTAAACCTTATTGTTTGTTTGTTGTTTCTATTTTAATCAACTGAACCCTAAAGTAAGAAGTTAATGAATAAAAAGAAAATCTTGATGTTTCTGCAAAACATTAACAACTCATTTATGGTTGGAAACCTTAGGGGTTAATTAAATTAGAATTCAGCAGGGTTGTTGTAATTAGACTTTAATTATGGATAAATAATTAAGTAATTAACTTCTTGCTTGGGTGTGTACATCCAGATGGGGTGATTCAGTTGGATGTTGGCACACACCAACTGCAGTATTGTACCTTCGTGAAGACTTGGGTCTTCATGAGGATACAGTGTTTTAGTTGACATGTTGCAACACCCTTCAAAATTGGATCATCTAGATCTACATAAACTCAGACTTGATCTTAGTTAAACTCTAGGTCAAGTTAGAAGTATGATTTAGTATAGGGGTAACTCACGATGACTTAGGATAACTAGACACACACAATCAACTTAGGTCAATTGAGTATGTCTATGTACCCTTAGTCACCACGAGTGGTTCTCTATACCAAACTATGTTGCTAACCTGGGTTAGGGTTAAACCTTGAACAAGTGGACTGACAGGAGTCAGTGAAGACCATTCTAGATAACAGATGAAGTGGGGTGAAGGACGTATTCCATTTGACGAGTATGTCATCTAGGAATATAAACATGAACAGTATGTGAAAATATTTGGCCAAAGTATCGCAAGCTGCTGGTTACATTGTCCTATGTCACCTAGTTTAAGAAACGAGATTTCAGATGAATATTGGTAACAAATATTCAGATAGGTCTCTTAAACAGAACACTTCAATACCCGGATAAGGGTAAGAGAACCAAGTATACTTAGTATACAATACATTGAGTTAACATGAGAGATCGATATGAAACTGAGTCATGAATGAGAGTCATTTTCACAGTCATTATAGCATATGGTTATCTGTTATGAGATTGATTGGCATGGAATGTGTGTTCTAAATTATGATTATTTAGAACAGAGAACATTATTATATATAAAAAAATCCTTGTTTCTAAAGTCTTAAAATGGGAATGTTACTATATTCTTGCTTAGTTTTAGAGTAGTTTTGAACTTTAGTGCCAATAACCGCCACCCTACCTAGGTGGCAGTTTTATGACTACCGCCCAGGTAAGGCGGCAGTTTCCCAACCACTGCCTTGCATAAGGTGGTGGTCCTGTGTGAATTTTCTAAAGAGTTCACTCACATTTTGACATGGAATTATCTCACATACCTTCTATTTTTAGATGCATTGCTTGTCCATTTTAGATTATTCAAAGGCCAAACTACCTTATGGTAATCTATTATTGCAATTCTATTTATGATTGATGGTTATTAATAGTTTGAACTCCCCATTCAATTTTTTTATGTCCTCCTTTGGCTTCCAAATGGCTTCAACTATTACCCATCTAAATTCCTATAAATATCATTCTTGCATTCAAGCAATTGGCCTGAGACATTTTGTGTATCTTGCGTAGCATTGCTGCAATAATCCTGCTAGAAATTACATAGCTAAGCTAAGATATCTTATGTTATCTCTCTTCTACTTGCATTACAACTAGACTTCCTTCAAGCTGCCATTGCTCAAACACTTTCTCCCATTACTGCCTCTACATTCCCAAATTCCTTACACTGACATGGACACACAAAGAATGAAAGGATAAACTAAGGGGAAAATTTACTACACAGCTGGATTTACCTCTATTACGTGAATTCTATGTTGGATTTGTTGTTTGATTTCCTTCATTGCTATAATTTATCATTATTACATCATATCAAATATAGTAGAAATCAATTTCCTTTCATTTCCTAGTAATTAGTTGATTTCCAAGAGGGTTTAAGCCTTTCATAGAAGCCCCTAGTGACGGATCTTATTCTTCCTATCCCTGTGCATTTGAAGGAGACAATATTTGTAGGAGGTTTTCTATATATCATAGATTAATTGGAAAATTTATTGTTTTATGCTAGCATTAATTAGAATACACTTAACACAGGTGAAAAAACCACACCAAGTTATCTCGCTTGTTTATTTTTCATGTATAAATATTCTAATTATTTAGAATAGAAGTACTTTGTTGTCTATGATTGTAATGTTTCAATTTTTGTGATTTTTTTAGATTAGTTTCCCTTTCAGTAGTATCTTATATTGTTAATTTCATATTTTTTTAAATGGATTCTTCAAACTAGTTTACCACTGAGATTCAATCAAACAGATCAAATCATAGGGAATTTATGCTACCTATTCATAGTCACTAAATCTCCCCTTTACTAGTTCAGTTATTAGGTAATCACACTACTAGATCTTAGTCACTAATTCTCCTACAACTATCCATCCACACATTCTACACCAGTTGTCCTGGCATGACCTCAGGAGGTCAAGTGTGAAATATGGTCACATGTAAATTTTCTTTCATGTAAATTGATGAAACTAACGTGGAAGATTAATTCCTTCTTATCCATTACTTTCATTGTTATTACCTCCCCTATTTTGATAGGCATTCTATACCTTCTAAAATATGTCTGGTAGAGAGCTAGTTGGCCCATTTGGCTCTGATATGTACTACACCAACATTCAACCATAGCATCTCCCTTCCCTTTCGGGATGGACGGACAATTACACAAGCAACATGAAAACCTCCTCCAATTACACTTCAGACCCCATTATCTATGCAAGGAGGTGGATTAATATTTTAACATATGGAACAATCAACCTAGTGCAAACCATGTAACCATCACAAGCAGAATGGGTCTTGACCCTATAATCTTATCAAAACCTCACATCACCATGTAATCAACAGAAAATGACATCTTTAAATGGATATCCTATCCTATTCACCAAATAGATGAGTCCTTATACAGGATGAATGTACACACCTATGATATGTTCAAAAAAAGTGTATCAAAAACATATCGTAAGGTTCTTATCTCTAAAAAAGGAAAGAATTAGAATGCTGAATAATTCATAATGGGGCATCATGTGTTTTCCCAAGCAAACCCTAATAGGAGGGACCCTAGCAAGAAACTCAATCATCTCCCAATGATGTCATTTCAACCTTAGTAGGGAGGAATAGAGACCTATAGAGTGCCTAACCATCACAACAAACTCAAGTAGTAGGGAAGAATATGGGATATGCAGTTGATAAAAAAGGATACATCACTACCAATGAATACCCAGTACAACTTTTTTTTTAACAAGGTTATCTGATTCACATGAATCTGGTTGACATTATCATGGGATTTGACACACTAGACATGGGTCCTCATCCTTCTCAAATTTATTCTATGCAAGCGTTGACTAGAAGTGTGTACTTGAATACCACTCCATCATGCAATGCGACGTATCTTGGTTTTGCGCGTGTTAGTCCATATCTTGGTATCATCTCACCTTATATGCACATGTATTTAAAAACCCCTAAGATGGACCTATATGCCATTCCTTCTCCATACATGTCATATCAAGGGACTCTACACGTTCTTGACAATGCTTATAATGTAGCTTATCTAACTCCTCCTCCTCCACCTCCTCATCAAGAATATTCAATGGTGGAATCTTACGTAATGGGTACATATGCTAAGTAATTAAAGGATCCTCTTGATTTCACCATATGTGGTGTCATGCTTCCATGCCCTTTGATGGATCTTCCTAAGTTTAAGAGGGAGGGATACCCGAACGCTCATAGCAAGGCCTACACTAATGCTATTAGGGAATTGTTTCCTTGGGATGTTGTGGTGGCTAATATCTTTCCAAATAATCTTGATGGAATCACATTAGATCTGTACTACCATATTCTAAATGATTCTATACATTCCTTTAAATAGATTATTTCTAAGTTCATTAAAGCATATGACATGAGAAAGATATTGTGTACATGTATTAGGGAGATCCTACATATTAGATAGGAAAAAAATGAATCTGCTACCCATTTCATCCAGAGATGGTGTTAAGCTCTCTATTCCTCTACAAGTGCACCCAACATGGATGAGATGGAAATTTGTGATATTTTCCTTCACTCACTCAATCGAGAGACTAGGGAGGAATTCCAAAAGTTTCCTTTTCATAGTTATGAGGAAGTACTCAAAGGTACACTTCGGATTGACCAAAATATTGTTGACAGTGGGTGTAAAGTCTATGGTCCTAATGAGAAATTGGTATCTGCAAATTAAAATGATACAATTGATCAAAACAATGGTGCCAACAACTAAGGACCTAACAATAGAGTTCCTTAATAAGAAACAACTCGATAAATGAGGTATAAAGTGGGAGATGTAATTGTTCTTTATCATTCATTTGAATGAAGGACGAGGACTACAAGTAAAAACATAGGGTTTATGTTGTTTTATGCATACAGTTGTGGAACAACATCTTGTTTAGGATTTGTCAAAGAGATGACAAAATCTGAATTTATTGTCTTCTTAAAAGATACATGACAAAACAATGATGGATATTATTATACTTCCAACATTAAATAAATTATTGACGGAGGATGACAAGTATGTTAGAACTTGTAATCACATACAAACAATACCAAAAAGAAATGTTTTAGTGTCATTATACTTTAATATAAAAAAGTACATTGTGTATGACAACACGATGACACATAAGGATACAAGTTAAAATTAACACTATTATGATATGTCGTTCATCATGAAAGAAATTATATGATTTTTATATTATGGGTAAACAATATGCATTTTTATAACTATAAAACATAAGCATATCATGTCACACCACTCATGAGGCTAATTTAGGTATTACATAACAAATTATGGTTTGATATGTGTTCTAGGGGTTCCAGGTAGTATAATTTTACAATTTGGCATTATTGGTCTCGGCTTAGCATGATCAAATTTTGAATTTTTGCCTTTCCCACCAAAATGAAAATTTGAATTTTCTAGCCATTTTTGGATTTCTTGCACAATGTGTAAGGGTTCTAGAAATTATTATAAGCATATATTGAGGATGTCAGGAACCCTATGGAATCGTGGAAGTTCCTTTTTGGTGTTTTTTTGAGTCATGTAACTCGTTGTCTTGTTTTAGCTTGTTTACTTAAATGTAACCTCCAAGTAACCATAGAGGTCCCTTACAAAAAAAACTTGAGAAATGAGGTATAAAGTGGGAAATGTAACTATTTTTTATCATTCATTCGGATGAAGGAGGAGGACTACAAGTAAAAACCCATGGTTTATGTTGTTTTTATCCATGCATACATTTGTGGAAAAAGATCTTGTTTAGGATTTGTCAAAGATCTTGGAAGCATTATTTCCATACAAATATGATTTTGACCAAATACCTTTCTCAGATTTTCCATTTGACTTTGTTGTTTTTGACTGTGGAACTTTTGACGCTTGTCTGATACACTTTTTCCTCGGACTGCACTTCACTAAAATATATATTTATCTTAATTAGTAAAACCTACATAAAATATGAATGAGGTTTTACTTAACCATATTTCTATGAACAAAAACCTCTCTCAGATTTTCCATTTGAATTTTTTGTTTCTGTTTATGGAACTTTTAGTGCTCATTTGATACACATTTCCTTAGACTGCAGCTCAATAAAAGTTAGATCTCTCTTCATTAGTAAAAGCTATAATAAATCTGAATTATATGTTTTTAAAACATATTGCTCTGACTAAAAACCTCTTTCAGATTTTTCATTTGACTTTTCTATTTCTATTTATCAAACTTTTAGTGCTCGTGTGATACACGTTTATTCAAACTGAATTTCACTAAAAGTTAGATATCCCTTCATTGGTAAAACCTATAGAAAATATGAATGATATTTTTGTTAAACACATTGCTATAAAAAAAAAATCTCTCAGATTTCCCATTGGAATCTCTGAGTTTCCACAATCTCTCAAAAACTATCATTCCGTTGATGTAAGTTCCAAAACTAAAGCTGTCACTCCTTTTATGCAAGTTCCGAAACTAAATCTGCAAGTTCTGGAAATAAATGTGATTTGTCCATGAATTGAAAGTTCTAGAAATAATTTTCATTTAATTGATACAAGTTTAGGAACTAAATCTATGAGTTCCGAAACTAAACCTACAAGTTCTGGAACTAACTCTGTGAGTTTCGGAACTAACTCTGCAAGTTCCGCAGGTAACTTAAAACAGCTATGAATTTTGAATGCAACCTCGGATTGAGATGATTCTTTTTTTTAACTTGCATAATTTTTTGAGAGAAATCTGAATATGAAATCAGATATAACTTTAAATTTACTACTCATGATCAATTCCACTTTTTCCAATACTAGCATTATCTTTCCTTTATGGCCTCCATACACAAGACTTAAAATCTATTACTAAAAAATCAATAGGATTAGTCAACAAAATAGATAATTTTTTTAATAAAGAATTAAATATATATATATATATATATATATATATATATATATCCTATATTCTATCTTAAGCAAACTATAAGTTTGTAGATTACTTTTAAATCAACTTTCAAAGGTAACTTAGAAGGACAAAATAATGGTAATTTATGGCCAATTTATGGCCTCATAATTGCCCCACACTTAATCTTACTTATGTCCTCATGCATTACATTATCATATCCTCTTCTTAGATTCTTCTTCATATTGAGGACACATTCTTGTGGATCTCTTGATGTTGCTTTTGATTTATTTCTTTTATAATAGGTTCTTGTGTGGATCTCCTTCTGTTGCTTTTCTTTTCTTTCTTTTACAACAGGTTCTTATGTGGATCTCTTTCTATTTCTTTTGATATTATTTATTTCATATAGGTTCTTGTGTGGATATCCTTCTTCTACTTTTAATATTCTTTCTTTCACAACAGGTTTTTGTGTGGATCTCCTTCTGCTGCTTTTGATATTATTTCTTTTACAACAGGTTCTTGTGTGGATCTCCTTCTGTTGCTTTTGATATTCTTTCTTTTACAACAAGTTCTTGTGTGGATCTCCTTCTGTTGCTTTTGATCTATTTTATTTTACAGCGGGTTTTTGTGTAGATCTTTTTCTGTTGTATTTCATATTTAAATTCAAAATACATAGCTCGTGTTTCTCCTTCTCTCCCACATCTAAGCTCATGCATGTCTTCATGCATGTTGTTTATTTATGGCTACCCATAAATTAGACTTAAAAAGTTTGATTGTAAAGAGGTGCACATATTTTTCATATAAGTAGGGGAGATATGAATTTTATCTTGTGTTCCTTGGAAATATTTAAAAGTGGATCTTGCTATAGTAAAAAAACTTACAGGAAAGCTTAAAAATATAATAGTAGAACAAAATAACTTTATCATACCTCTAGTTATCTTTGTCACCATATTGTTAACATGATCAAATAGTGCCGAGAAAAAACCCACCAAGTAATAATTTATTTCCTTTCATAAATATCTGCCTCCTTTTCCTTGCATTGGTCAGTAAGCTAGTTTTCTAATTAAAGTTTTTTTTTCCTTTGACTGGACAACAATCTGGTTTTCCAATCAAAGATTTTTAATTTATTTTTACCTTTGATTAGCCAGAAAGCTAGTTTTCCAATCAAAGCTTTTAGATTTTTTTATTGTTTTTTTTTTTGCTGAAATGATAGCATGAGAAGAATTAGAGAAAAATTTGATCCATCATTAGACTATATTAATCAAAGTACAACTTTTGTAAAATAGGAAGCAATCTCTGAGATCTCATAAAAACCTTTTTGCATACTTGGTAACTCCAAGAAGATCCCAAAAATTGTGTAGACAATTTTTAGGTCTTCAAAGTCCATCTTGAATTGTGCAATATCAGAAACACCATAGTAATCTTCAAAGCCCAGACTAGTGATCTCAGGAGATGGATAGTTGTTAAAAGAGAGAGTGAAGGTATCGGTGTGTCCCTTCAAAATCTACATGCTCCTTAGTTGATACTGTTGGTGATCCAAAATCTGCATGTTGGAATCAAGAACAAATCTAGAAATTCCTATAGATGTAGTCCTCATATGTTAGTACACAAAAATTTATTTCCTTGATATTCACCACAATTGATTCTTAACATCATACAAACATATACAAAAATGAAGAAATTGAAATACATGAAAATAATTTTTTTTAATGGATATGGTTTAGGGATTGAAATTTATTATGAGATGAAAACTAATTTGGATGTGTGGATAATGGGTGAGTTTTTTATTTTTACTTTAATGAAATAACTAAATATGGATGGAGTTAACTATAAATGCTACAACTTCATTATTACAAACTGGAAAAGCCAATTTTTTACTAAGGTTATGTGTAATAAGATCACTGAACTATTAGTTGGTACAAAGGGAAACGGTGCTGGTTATCAAGAATGGCATATGATAATTCATAAACTAGATCTACTTTCACATTCAATATCATATTCTACCATTTTTCATATCTAAATTCTTTGTTCATACCATTATACTTTCTTGATCAAACATCATAATCATTTTTCTTATACACAGAGTTAGTTTGTGGAAAGATATTTACAATATAATATTCCTAATTACATAAATAAAAGTTTAATCTACTTCTAGGAAATAAAATTCTAAAAAACATACTTACCAAATATCTCCTGTCCTAGAATTTGCTAAAAGGTATTCTACTATCACTACAATATTCTAGTAGAGAACTCTGAATGTCCCAATAACATCGTGTTCCTAGGCAATGGTGCTAAAATGATGAGAGTCGTCAATCCTCGCCATTAATAATTTCAATCCAGATTGGTGTCTAAAAATTGTATGTATTAAGATAAGAAAATATTGGAAAGTAACTCCTTTAAACACAAACAAAACTTGCATAAAATAAATCACACTTGCGGAAATTGAAAAGCACACTTGCAAAAATAAAGTTTACATGAAAGAAACACATTTTCATATATAAAATTTATATGAAAGAAATAATATTGCAAGAATTAAAAGACACAATTGCATAAATGAAATTGTTGAATTAAAAATAAAAATAATTGAATGAAAGACCTGTAGGTTTACAACAGACTGAATTTTCACAATACAAAGATAAAAATAATACAACAGAATGAGTTAAAGACAAATGAATAAACATAAACATAAATATAGATATCCATCTTCCTTGGAATGAGTGGCAAACTCATTCCTTAGAAGATGATTAAAATCATACTTCTGAGATCTTAAAACTACAAAATATTTGAGACGAAAGAATAGATCCTTATTTCTTTAGAATAAAACATCACATATCTAAGTGTGGAAGGTTTCATTTATAATTCATGCATCCAACCAACTCCTTATTTAAGGAAATACAATCTAATCTTATATTTATTGCAATCCTAACAACTAAGATCTTCATCTCCACAAAATATGGAGAGAAATATATAATTGAATTCAAATCTTATCTCAATTATTTTAGGAAGATTTGCTCAAAAATCTTCATTTTTCTTTTCGGTAACAAGAATCATAATGATTTTATTCCTCTACATTATTGGAAGGAGGATTTCCCTTAAAATATGATTTTTACCAAATACCTTTCTCAGATTTTCTATTTAACTTTGTTGTTTTTGACCATGGAACTTTTGACGCTTGTCTGATACGTTTTTTCCTCAGACTTTAGTTCACTAAAAATTAGATTTCTCTTGATTGGTAAAACCTGTAGCAAAGATAAATGATATTTTTGTTAAACAGATTACTATGAATAAAAAACTCTCTTAGATTTTCCATTTGAATTTTCTATTTCTTCTTATGAAAATTTCAGTGCTTGTCTGATACACGTTTCCTCGTATTGCAGCTCACTAAAAGTTAGATCTATCTTCATTGGTAAAACTTGTAACAAATTTGAATGAGGTTTTGTTAAACACATTTATATGAATAAAAAAATCTCTTAAATTTTCCATTTGACTTTTCTATTTCTGTTTATGGAGCTTTTAGTGCTCGCATGATACACGTTTCCTCAAATTGTAGCTCACTAAAAGTTAGATCTCTCTTCAATGGTAAAACCTATAGAAAATATGAATGAGATGTTTATTAAAAATATTTCTATGAATAAAAAATTCTCTCTGATTTCCCATTAGAATATCTAAGTTTTCACAATCCATCAAAAACTATCATTTGGTTGATGCAAGTTTTGAAACTAAAGTTGTCATTCCTTTTATGCAAGTTCCAGAACTAATCTGTTATTCCTTTTATGCAAGTTCCGGAACTAAATCTGATTTTTCCACAAATTGAAAGTTCTAGAAGTAACTATCATTCAATTGATACAAGTTCAGGAACTAAATCTGAGTTTCAAAACTAAACCTATAAGTTCCGGAACAAACTATGTGACTTTCGGAACTAACTTAAAACAACTATAAATTTTACATGCAACCTAGTATTGAGATGATTCTTGTTTTGAACTTGCATAATTTTTTAAGAAGAATCTAACTATGAAATAAGATATATTTAAATTTATTGTTCATGATCAATTCCACTTTTTCCAATACTAGCATTATCTTTCCTTTATATCTTGCATACATAAAAATTTGCATCTTTTCTCAAATAATCAATATGATTAGTAAAAAAATAGATTAAAAATATTTTTAAAGAATGAACAAGATATATATCCTATATTCTATCTTAAGAAAACTCTAAGTTTGTAGATTACATTTAAATCCACTTTCAAAGGTAACTTGGAAGGACACAATAATGGTAATCTATGGCCAATTTATGGCGTCATCATTTTCCCACACTTAATCTTATGCATGTCATCATGCATTACATTATTATCTCCTCTTCTTAGATTATTCTCTGTATTAAGGACACATTTTTGTGGATCTCCTTCTACTGTTTTTGATTTGTTTCTTTTATAACAAGTTCTAGTGTGGATCTCATTCAATTGCTTTTTTATTTATTTCTTTTACAACAAGTTCTTGTGTGGATATCTTTCTGTTGCTTTTGATATTCTTTCTTTTACAACACATTCTTATGTGGATTTTCTTATGTTTCTTTTGATATTATTTTTCTTTCACAACAAGTTCTTGTGTTGATTTCCTTCTGCTGGTTTTGATATTATTTATTTTACAATATGCTTTTGTGTGGATCTCTTTCTGTTGATTTTGATATTCTTTATTTTACAACAGGTTCTTGTGTGGATATCCTTCTACTCCTTTTGATCTATTTTTTTTTTAATAATAGGTTCTTGTGTGGATATTTTTTTGTTGTGTTTCATATTTAAATTCAAAATACATAGCTCGTGCTTCTCCTTCTCTCCCACACCTAAGCTCATGCATGTTATTTATTTATGGTTGCCCATAAATTAGACTCAAAAAGTTTGATTGCAAAGAAGTGCACATATTTTTCATATAAGTAGGGGAGATATGAATTTTATCTTGTCTTTCTTAGAAATATTTAAAAGTTGATATAGCTATAATAAAACAACTTACAAGAAAGCTTAAAAATATAATAGTAGAACAAAATAACTTGATCATACCTCTATTTGTCTTTGTCATTCTATTGTTAACATGATCAAATAGTGCCGAGAAGAAAGCCACTATGTAACAGTCAATTTTCTTTGAAAAATATCTACCTCCTTTTTCCTTTGGTTGGCCAGTAAGTTGGTTTTCTAATTAAAGTTTTTTTTTGCCTTTGACTAGCCAGCAAGCTGCTTTTGCAATCAAAGTTTTTTGTTTTTATTTTTTTCTTTTGATTAGCTAGTAAGGTGGTTTTCCAATCAAAGCTTTCTGATTTTTTTATTTTTTATTTATTTTTGTTGAAATAATAGCATGAGAAGGATTAGAGAAGAATTTGAACCATCATAAGACTATATTAATCAAAGTACAACTTGTGTAAAATAGAAAGCAATGTCTGAAATCTCATAAAAACCTTTTTACATACTTGGTAACTCCAAGAAGATTATAAAAATTGTATAGACAATTTTTAGGTCTTCTAAGTCCATCTTGAATTGTGTAATATCAGAAATACCATAATAATCTTCAAAGCCTAGACTAGTGATCTCAGGAGATGGATAGTTGTTAAAAGAGAGTGAATGTATATGTATGTCCCTTAAAAATGTACATGCTCCTTGGTTGATACTATTAGTGATCTAGTCCTCAAATGTTAGTACACAAAAAGTTCTTTCCATGACATTCACCATAATTGCTTCTTAATGTTATACAACATATAGAAATATGAAGAAATTGAAAGACATGAAAACAATTTTTTTCTAATGGATATTGTTTAGGGATTGAATTTTATTATGGAATGAAAATTAATTTGGATGAGTGGATAATGGTTGAGTTTTTATTTTGGCTCTAATGACATCCCTGAATATGGATGGAGTTAACTAGAAATGCTACCACTTCATTATTACAAACTGGAAAAGCCATTTTTTTACTAAGGTTATGTGTAATAAGATCACTGAGTTATTAGTTGATACAAAGGGAAATGTTAGCGGTTATCAAGAATGGCATACGATATTTCATCAACTGGATCTACTTCCACATTCAATATCATATTCTACCATTTCTTGATCAAGCATCATAGTCATTTTTTATACACAGAGTTAGTTTGTGGGGAGATATTTACAATCTAATATTCCTAATTGCATAAATAAAATTTTAATCTACTTGCAAAAAATAAAAGTCTAAAAAAACTACTTACCAAATACCTCATGCTGCAGAATTTGCTAAAAGGTATTATTATAATGTCACTAGAATATTCTTATAGAGAACTCTGAATCTCCCAATAACACCTGTAAAAAATCTAAATGAGGTTTTTGTTAAAAAAAATTCTATGAATAAAAACCTCTCATATTTTCCATTTGAATTTTATATTTTTATTTATGTAACTTTTAGTGCTCGTGGGATACATGTTTTCTCAAACTGCAACTCGCTAAAAGTTAGATCTCTTCTAATTGGTAAAACCGGTAGAAATCTGAATGAAGTTTTTGTTAAGTACATTTCTATGAACAAAAACCTCTCTCAGATTTCCCATTGAAATATCTTAGTTTTCACAATCCCTCAACAACTATAATTCCATTGATGCAAGTTCTGGAACCAAACCTGTCATTCCTTTTATGTAAGTTCTGGAACTAAAGTTGTCATTCCTTTTATGCAAGTTCCAGAACAAAATATGCAAGTTCCGGAACTAGATTTGATTTGTTCACGAATTGAAAGTTTTGGAACTAACTATCATTCAATTGATTGAATTTCATGAACTAAATCTGTGAGTTCTAAAACTAAACCTGTAAGTTCCAGAACTAACTCTGTGAGTTCCAGAACTAACTCTGCAAGTTCTGTAGCTAAATTAAAATAGCTATAACTTTTTCATGTAACCTCGGATTGAGATGATTCATTTTTTGAACTTGCATAATTTTTCAAGAGGAATCTGAATATGAAATCAAATCTAATTTTAAATATACTATTCATAATCAATTCCACTTTTTCCAATACTTTCATTATCTTTCCTTTATGGTCGGTATACACAAGACTTTGCATCTTTTTCCAAATAATCAGTAGGATTAATCAACAAAATAGATAACAAAATATTTATAAATAATGAAAAATATATATATCCTATATTCTATCTTAAGTAAACTATTAGATTACATTTATATTATTTTAGAGAACTCTGAATCTCCCAATAACACCGTGTTCCCAGGTAATGATGCCAAAATGATGGGGGTCATCAATCCTTGCTATTAATAATGTCATTCCAAGTTGGTGTCTAAAGGTTGTATGCATTCAGAGAAGAAAATATTGAAAATTAACTCCTTTAAACACAAACCAAACTTGCATAAAATAAATCACAGTTGTAAAAATTGAAAGGTAAACTTGCAGAAATAAAGTTTGTATGAAAGAAACACACTTACATAAATGAAATTTCCAAATTAAAAATAAACATAACTGAATGAAACACCTGCAAGTTTACAACAGACTGAATTTTCACAATACAAAGATAAAAATAATATAAAAGAATGAATTAAAGACAAATGAATAAACATAAACATAAATACAAAGATCTATATTCTTTGGAATGAGTGGCCAGCTCATTCCTTGGAAGAGGATTTAAATCATATTTCTGATATCTTAAAACTACAGAATATTTAAGAGGAAAGAATAAATCTTTATTTCTTTGGAGAAAAACATCAAATATCTAAGTGTGGAAGGTTACATTTATAATTTATGCATCCAACCAACTCCTTATTTTAGGAAATACAATCTAATCTTATCTTTATTCCAATCCTACAACTATGATGTCAATCTCCACAAAATATGGAGAGAGAGATATATTATTGAAGTCAAATCTTATATCACTTATTTTAAAAAAAATTGCTCCAAAATCTTCTCCTTGTTTTTTGGTAACAAGAATCATAAGCATTTTATTTCTCTATATTATTGGAAGGAGTATTTCTCTCAAAATACGATTTTGACCAAATACCTTTCTCAGATTTTCCATTTGACTTTGATGTTTTTTACTGTGGAACTTTTGACGCTTGTATGATACGTTTTTTCCTTAGACTGCAGTTCACTAAAAACTAGATTTCTCTTGATTTGTAATACTTGTAGAAAATTTGAATTGGGTTTTTGTTAAACACAATACTATGAACAAAAAATTCTCCCAAATTTTATATTTGAATTTTTTGTTTCTGTTTATGGAACTTTTAGTGCCCATTTGATACATGTTTCCTCGGACTACATCTCACTAAAAGTTAGATCTCTCTTCATCAGTAAAACCTATAAAAAATCTAAATGATTTTTGTTTAAACACATTAATATGAATGAAAACCTCTCTAAGATTTTCCAATTGACTTTTCTATTTCTGTTTATGGAAATTTTAGTGCTCATCTGATACACATTTCCTCAGACTGCAGCTCACTAAAAGTTAGATCTCTCTTCATTGGTAAAACTTGTAGAAAATTTGAAAGAAGTTTTTATTAAACACATTGCTATGAAAAAAACTATCTCTAAGATTTCCTATTGGAATCTCTGAGTTTTCACAATCCCTAAAAAACTATCACTCTATTACTGCAAGTTCTGGAACTAAATCTTATTTGTCCACAAATAAAAAGTTTCGGAGCTAACTATCATTTAATTGATACAAGTTCTGAAATTAAATTTGTGAGTTCCGGAACTAAACCTACAAATTCTGGAACTAACTCTATGAGTTCTAGAACTATATTTGTGAGTTTCGCAGCTAACTTAAAACAACTATAACTTTTGTATGTGACCTCAGATTGAGATGATTCTTTTTTTGAACTTGCATAATTTTTTGAGACGAATATGAATATGAAATCAGATTTGATTTTAAATATACTGTTCATGATCAATTCTATTTTTCCCAATACTAGCATTATCTTTCCTTTATGGCCTACATACACAAAACTTTGCATCTTTTCCCAAATAATCAATAGGATTAGTCAACAAAGTAGATAACAAAAATATTTATAAAGATTTAACAAGATATATATCCTATATTCTATCTTAAGAAAAATATAAGTTCGTAGATTACATTTAAATCCACTTTCAAAGGTAACTTGGAAGAACAAAATAATGGCAATTTATGGTCAATTTATGACCTCATCATTGCCCCACACTTAATCTTATACATGTCCTCATGCATTACATTATTATCTCCTCTTCTTAAATTATTTTTCGTATTGAGGACACATTCTTGTGGATCTCCTTTTGTTGCTTTTGATTTGTTTCTTTTATAACAGGTTCTTGTGTGGATCTCCTTATGTTGCTTTTGATATTTTTTCTCCTAAAAATGTTATTGTGTGGATCTCCTTCTACTACTTTTGATTTCTTTCTTTTACAACAGGTTCTTGTTTGGATCTCTTTCTGTTGTTTTTGATATTCTTCCTTTCACAATAGGTTCTTGTGTGGATCTCCTTATGCTGCTTTTAATATTCTTTCTTTTACAATAGGTTCTTGTGTGAATCTGCTTCTGTTGCTTTTGAAATTGTTTCTTTTACAACAGGTTCTTATTTGGATATCATTTTTATGTTGTGTATTATATTTAAAATCAAAATTCATATCTCATACTTCTCCTTCTCTCCCACACCTAAGCTCATGCATATCCTCATACATGTTGTTTATTTATGACTCCCCATAAATTAGACTCAAAAAATTTGATTGCTAATAGGTGAACATATTTTTCATATAAGTAAGGGAGATATGAATTTTATCTTACCTTCCTTGGAAATATTTAAAAGTGTATCTAACTGTAATAAAAGAATTACAAGAAAGCTTAAAAATAAAATACTAGAACAAAATAACTTGATCATGCCTCTAGTTTTCCTTGTCATCCAATAGTTAACATGATCAAATAGTACTGAGAAGAAAGCCACAATATTTTTTTTTGCCTTTGATTGGCCAACAAGCTGGTTTTCCAATAAATTATTTTTGATTTATTTTGATTTTTTTCTTAAATGATAGTATGAGAAGGATTAGAAAATTTTTTGATTCATCATTAGATTATATTCATCAAAGTACAACTTACGTAGAATAGGAAGAAATATCTGAGATCTCATAAAATTTTTTTTACATACTTGGTAACTCCAAGAAGATTCCAAAAATTATGTACACAATTTTTAAGTCTTCAAATTCCATCTTTAATTGTGCAATATTAGAAACACCATAATAATCTTCAAAGCCCAGACTAGTGATCTCAGGAGATGGATAGTTGTTAAAAGAGAGAGTGAAGGTATCCGTGTGTCCCTTTAAAATGTTTATGCTCCTCGGTTGATACCATTGGTGATCCAAAATTTGCATGCTAGTATCAAGAATAACTCTAGAAATTCCTATATATCTAGTCCTTAGATGTTAGTACACAAAAAGTTCTTTCCTTGATATTCACCATAATTACTTCTTAACGTTATATAAGCATATACAAAAATGAATAAATTGAAAGACATGAATTTTTTTTTTCTAATGGATATGGTTTAGGGATTAAATTTTAGTATTGGATGAAAACCAATTTAGATGAGTGGATAATGGGTGATTTTTTATTTTGGCTCTAATGAAATCCATGAATATAGATGGAGTTAACTAGAAATGCTACCACTTCATTATTATAAACTAGAAAAGCCAGTTTTTTAATAAGGCTATGTGTAATAAGATCACTAAGCTGTTAGTTGGTGCAAAGGGAAATGATGGTGGTTATCAAGAATGACATATGATATATGATCAACTAGATCTACTTCCAGATTCAATATCATATTCTACAATTTCTAGATCTGAATTCTTTTTTCATACAGTATAATTTCGTGATCAAACATCACAATCATTTTTCTTATACACAGAGTTATTCTATGGGGAGATATTTACAATCTAATATTCCTAATTACATAAATAAAATTTTAATCTACTTGTAGGAAATAAAAGTCTAAAGAAACTACTTACCGAATACCTCCTTATCGTAGAATTTGCTAACAGATATTCTACTGTCACTAGAATATATTCTCTTAGAGAACTCTAAATCTCCCAATAACACCATGATCCCTAGAAATGGTGCCAAAATGATGAGATTCGTCAATCCTAGCCATTAATAATGTCAATCTGCGTTGGTATCTAACGACTGTATGCATTAAGAGAATAAAATCTTGGAAAGTAACTCCTTTAAACACAAACCAAACTTACATAAAATAAATCACACTTGCGGAAATTAAAAGACACACTTACAGAAATATTGTTTTCATGAAAGAAACACACTTGTATAAATGAAATTTACAAAAAATAAATATACTTTCATGAATTAAAAGACACACTTGCATAAATGAAACTATTGAATTAAAAATAAACGTAATTGAATGAAACACCTGCAGGTTTACAACATACTTAATTTTCACAATACAAAGATAAAAAAAATACAACAAAATGAATTAAAGAAAAATGAATAAACATAAACATAAATACATAAATCCATCTTCCTTGGAATGAGTGGCCATCTCATTCCTTGGAAGAGGATTTAAATCATAGTTCTGAGATCTTAAAACTACATAATATTTAAGAGGAAAGAATAGATCTTTATTTCTTTGAAGAAAAGCATCACATATCTAAGTGTGGAAGGTTGCATTTATAATTCATGCATCCAACCAAATCCTTATTTTAGGAAATACAATCTGATCTTATTTTTATTCCAATCCTAACAACTAAGATCTCCATCTGCACCAAATATGGAGAGATATATTATTGAAGTCAAATCTTATCTCACTTATTTTAGGAAGATTTGTTCCCAAATCTTCTCCTTCATTTTCGGTAACAAGAATCATAATGGTTTTATTCCTCTACATTATTAAAATTAATATTTCCCTCAAAATATGATTTTGACCAAATACCTTTCTCAGATTCCATTTGATTTCGTTGTTTTTTTATTGTGGAATGTTTGACGCTTATTTGATACGTTTTTTCCTCGGACTACAGTTCAATAAAAGTTATATTTATCTTGTGTGGTAAAACTTGTAGAAAATTTAAAAAAATATTTTTGTTAAACACATTTCTATGAACAAAAACCTCTGTCATATTTTTCATTTGAATTTTCTATTTTTGTTTATGGAACTTCTAGTGCTTGTCGGATATAAGTTTCTCCGGGCTGAAACTCACTAAAAGTTAGATCTCTCTTCATTGATAAAATGTGTAATAAATATAAATGAATATTTTGTTAAACATATTACTATGAATAAAAGCCTCTCTCAGATTTTCCATTTGAATTTTCTATTTTAGTTTATAGCACTTTTAATGCTCGTCTGATACGCGTTAAATTGAACTGTAACTCACTAAAAGTTATATCTCTCTTCATTGGTAAAACCTGTAGAAAATATGAATGAGGTTTTTGTTAAACACATTGCTATGAAAATAAAAATTTCTCATATTTTCCATTGGAATATCTATGTTTTCACAATCCCTCAAAAACTATCATTTCGTTGATATAAGTTCCAGAACTAAAACTGTCATTCCTTTTATGCAAGTTCCAAAACTAAATATGATTTGTGCATGACTTGAACATTCCTAAAATAATTTTCATTGAATTGATACAAGTTTTGGAACTAAATCTATGAGTTCTGAAACTAAACTTGCAAGTTCCAGAACTAACTCTGTGAGTTCCAGAACTAACTCTGCGAGTTCTGCAACTAACTTAAAAAAATTATAACTTTTACATGCAACCTCGGATTGAGATGATTCTTGTTTTGAACTTGTATAATTTTTTGAAAAAAATCTGAATATTAAATCAGATCTAATTTTAAATATACTATTAATGGTCAATTCCACTTTTCACAATATTAGCATTATCTTTCATTTATGGCCTGCATACACAAGACTTTGAATCTTTTCCCAAATAATCAATAAGATTAGTCAAAAAAAATATATAAAAAAATATTTATAATGAATAAAAAAGATATATATCCTATATTCTATCTTAAGCAAATTATAAGTTTCTAGATTACATTTAAATCCACTTTCAAAGGGAACTTGGAAGGAGAAAGTAATGGTAATTTATGACCTCATCATTTCCCCACACTTAATGTTATTCATGTATTTATGCTTTACATTATTATTTTCTCTTCTTAGATTATTCTCTGTATTGAGGACACATTCTTGTGGATCTCTTTCTGCTACTTTTGATTTGTTTCTTTTATAACAGGTTCTTGTGTGGATCTCCTTATGTTGTTTTTGATATTTTTCTCGTACAACAGGTTATTTTGTGGATCTCCTTATTCTGATTTTGATTTCTTTATTTTACAACAGGTGCTTGTGTGGATCTCTTTCTATTAATTTTGATATTCTTTCTTTCAAAAAAAGTTCTTGTGTAGATCTCCTTCTGCTTGTTTTAATTTCTTTCTTTTAGAACATGTTCTTGCATGGATCTCCTTTTGTTGTTTTTTATATTCTTTATTTTACAACAAGTTCTTGTGTGGATCTCATTTTTATGTATTTAATATTTTTTATTTAAATCAGGTACTTGTGTGGATCTTCTTCTGTTGTGTTCAATATTTAAAATCAAAATGCATAGCTCATTCTTCTCCTTCTCTCCCACAACTAAGCTCATCCATGTCCTCATGCATGTTGTTTATTTATGGCTGCCCATAAATTAGACAAAAAATGTTTGATTGCAAAGGGGTGCATATATTTTTCATATAAGTAGGGGAGATATAAATTATATATTGTCTTCCTTAGAAATCTTTAAAAGTGGATTTAGTTGTAATAAAAAAACTTACAAGAAACCTTAAAAATAAAATAGTAGAACAAAATAACTTAATCATACCTCTAGTTGTATTTCTCATCTTAGTGTTAACATGATCATATAATGCCAAGAAGAAAGCAACCAGGTAATAGTTTATTTCATTTGAAAAATATCCACCTCATTTTTTCTTTGATTGGCTAGCAAACTGGTTTTCTAATTAAAGATATTTATTTTTCCTTTGACTGGCCAGCAACCTGGTTTTCCAATCAAAACTTTTTATTTTTATTTTACCTTTAATTGGCCAGCAAGTTGGTTTTCTAATCAAAGTTTTATTTATTTATTTATATTTTTGATGCTGAAATGATAGCATGAGAAGGATTAGAGAAAAATTTGATCCATCATCATACTATATTCATCAAAGTACAACTTGTGTAAACTAAGAAGCAATGTCTGATATCTTATAAAAACCTTTTTGCATACTTGGTAACTCCAAGAAGATTCCAAAAATTGTGTAGACAATTTTTAGGTCTTCAATGTCCATCTTAAATTGTGCAATATCAGAAACACCATAGTAATATTTAAATCTCATATTAGTGATCTAAGGATATGGATAGTTGTTAAAAGAAAGATTAAAGGTATCCATGTGTCCCTTAAAAATCTACATGTTCCTTGATTGATACTGTTGGTCCTCCAAAATCTGCATGCTGGTATTAAGAACAACTCTAGAAATTCCTATAGATATATTCCTTAGATGTTAGTACATAAAAAGTTCTTTCCTTGATATTAAACATAATTTGGGATGAAAAATAATTTGGATGAGTGGATAATGGGTGATTTTTTTATTTTGGCTCTAATGAAATCCCCGAGTATGGATGGAGTTAACTAAAAATGCTACCACTTCGTTATTACAAAATGGAAAAGCAAGTTTTTTACTAAGGTTATGTGTAATAAGATCAATGAGTTGTTAGTTGATACAAGGGAAACAATGGTTATCAAGAATGGCATCTGATATTTCATCAACTAGATCTACTTCCAGATTCAATATCATATTCTACCATTTTCAGAACTGAATTCTTTGTTCATACCATTATAATTTCTTTAACTAACATCACAGTCATTTTTCTTATACATAGAATTAGTTTGTGGCGAGATATTTACAACCTAATATTCCTAATTGCATAAATAAAATTTTAATCTACTTGTAGGAAATAAAAGTCCAAATAAACTACTTACCAAATACCTCTTGTCAGAGAATTTTCTAAAAGCTATTCTATTGTCACTAGAATATATTATTTTAGAAAACTCTGAATCTCCCAATAACACCATGTTCCGTGGTAATGGTGCCAAAATGATGAGGGTCATCAATCCTCACCATTAATAATGTCAATCCGGTGTGGTGTCTAAAGACTGTATGTATTAACAGAAGAAAATCTTGGAAAGTCACGCTTTTAAACACAAACCAAACTTGTATAAAATAAATCACACTTACAAAAATTGAAAGATACACTTGTAGAAATAAATTTTACATGAAAAAACCCACTTACATAAATGAAATTTTCATGAAAGAAACACAATTGTATGAATTAAAAGACACTTGCATAAATGAAATTGTTGAATTAAAAATAAACATAATTGAATGAAACACCTTCAGGTTTAAAACAGACTGAATTCTGACAATACAAAGATAAAAAAATACAACATAATGAGTAATTTACAAAAGAATAAACATAAGCATAAATACATAGATCCATCTTTTTTAGAATGAGTGGCCAGCTCATTTCTTTGGAATATGATTTAAATCATACTTCTGAGATCTTAAAACTATAGAATATTTGAGAGGAAAAAATAGCTCTTTATTTCTTTGGAGAGAAACATCACATATCTAAGTGTGGAAGGTTGCATTTATAATTCATGCATCTAGCCAACTCCTTATTTTAGAAAATACAATCTGATCTTATCTTTATTCCAATCCTAACTAAGATCTCCATCTCCATAAATTATAGAGAGAGATATATTATTGAAGTCAAATTTTATCTCACTTATTTAGGAAGATTTGCTCCCAAATATTTTCCGTGCTTTTTGGTAACAATAATGATTTTATTTATTTATATTATTGGAAGGATGATTTCCATCAAAATATGATTTTGACTAAATACCTTTCTCAGATTTTCCATTTGAATTTGTTGTTCTTGACTATGGAACTTTTGACGCTTGTCTAATACGCTTTTTCCTCGGACTGTAGTTCACTAAAAGTTATATTTCTCTCGATTAGTAAAACTTGTATCAAATATGAATGAGGCTTTTTTTAAACACATTGCTATGAAGAAAGCTCTTTCAAATTTTCTGTTTTTGTTTATGAATTTTTAATACTCGTCTGATACATGTTTTCTCAGACTGCATTTCACTAGAAGTTAGATCTCTTCATTGGTAAAACCTATAACAATTCTGAATGAGAATTTTGTTAAACACATTGCTATAAATGAAAATAAATTAATAGAACAAAATAAATTTATCATACCTCTAGTTTTATTTATCATCATATTGTTAACATGATCAAATAATGCCAAGAAGAAAGCCACTAGGTAATAGTTGATTTCCTTTGAAAAATATCCACCTCATTTTTCCTTCGATTGGCCAGCAAGCTGGTTTTCCAATCAAAGTTTTTTTTAACATTTGACTTGCTAGCAAGTTTCTTTTCCAATCAAATCTTTTTTATTTTTATCTTTTTGTTTCCTTTCATTAGCCAGCAAACTAGTTTTCCAATCAAAGTTTATTTATTTATTTTTATTTTTGTTGTTGAAATGATAGCATGAGAACTATTAGAGAAAAATTTGATCCATCATCAGACTATATTCATCAAAGTACAACTTGTGTAAACTAAGAAGCAAGTTATGATATCTTATAAAAACCTTTTTGCATACTTGGTAACTCTAAGTAAATTCAAAAAATTATGTAATCAATTTTTAGGTCTTCAAAGTCTATCTTGAATTGTGTAATATCAGAAACACCATAGTAATATTGAACGTCTGGACTAGTGATCTCAGGAGATGGATAGTTGTTAAAAGAGAGAGTGAAGGTATCCGTGTGTCCCTTCAAAATCTTCATGCTCCTTAGTTGAAACTGTTGGTGATCAAAAATCTGCATGTTGGTATCAAGAAAAACTATGGAAATTTCTATAGATGTAGTCTTGAGATGTTAGTACATAAAAATTTCTTTCCTTTATATTCACCTTAATTGTTTCTTAACGTTATAGAAGCATATACAAAAATGAATAAATTGAAAGATATGAAAACAATTTTTTCTAATAGATATGGTTAGGGGATTGAATTTTATAATGGGATGAAAACTAATTTGGATGAGTGGATAATGGGTGAGTGTTTATTTTGGCTCTTATGAAATCCCTGAATATGGATGGAGTTAACTAGAAATACTACCACTTCATTACTAAAAACTGGAAAAATCAGTTTTTTACTAAGGTTATGTGTAATAAGATCATTGAGTTATTAGTTGATACAAAGAGAAACAGTGGTGATTATGAAGAATGGAATATGATATTTCATCAACTAGATATACTTCGAGATTCAATATCATATTCTACCATTTCAAGATCTGAATTCTTTGTTCATACCATTATACTCTCTCGATCAAACATCATAGTCATTTTTCTTATACACAGAGTTAGTTTGTGGGGAGATATTTACAATCTAATATTATTAATTACAGAAATAAAATTTTAATCTTCTTGCAAGAAATAAAACTCTAAATAAAATACTTACCAAATACCTCCTATTGTAAAATTTGCTAAAATGTATTCTATTGTCACTAGAATATATAATTTTTGAGAACTCTAAATATCCATATAACACCGTGTTTCATGGCAACGGCGCCAAAATGATGAGGGTCATCAATCACTGCCCTTAATAATGTCAATCTAGGTTGGTGCCTAAAGTTTGTATGCATTAAGAGAATAAAATCTTGGAAAGTAACTCCTTTAAACACAAACCAAACGTGTATAAAATAAATCATACTTGTGGAAATTGAAAGACACACTTGCAGAAATAAAGTATGCATGAAAGAAACACACTTGCATAAATGAAATTTATATGAAAGAAACACACTTGCATGAATTAAAAGGAACACTTACATAAATGAAATTGTTGAATTAAAAATAAACATAATTGAATGAAACACCTACAAGTTTACAACAGATTGAATTTTCACAATTCAAAGATAAAAACATTACAACAGAATGAATTAAAGGCAAACGAATAAACATAAACATAAATACACATATCCATATTCCTTGAAATGAGTGGTCAGCTCATTCCTCGGAAGAAGATTTAAATCATACTTCTGAGCTCTTAAAACTACAAAACATTTTAGAGGAAAGAATAGATCATTATTTCTTTGGAGAAAAACATCACATATCTAAGTGTGGAAGGTTACATTTATAATTCATGCATCCAACCAACTCCTTATTTTAGGAAATAAAATCTAATCTTATCTTTATTCCAATCCTAAAAACTAAGATCTCCATCTCCAAAAAATATGGAGAGATATATTATTGAAGTAAAATCTTATCTCACTTATTTTAGGAAGATTTGCTACAAAATCTTCTCCTTGCTTTTTGGTAACAAAGATCATAATGATTTTATTCCTCTAAATTATTCAAAGGAGGATTTCCCTCAAAATATTTTTTTGACCAAATACTTTTCTCAGATTTTCAATTTGAATTTGGTATTTTTGACTTTGGAACTTTTGACGCTTGTGTGATACATTTTTTCTTCGAACTGCAGTTCACTAAAAGTTAGATTTCTCTTCATTGGTAAAACCTGTAGCAAATCTGCATGAGGTTTTTTTTTTAAAACATTGATATGAATAAAAAAATATCTCATATTTTCCATTTAAATTTTCTATTTTTTTAATGAAATGTTTAGTGCTTGTATGACACACATTTCCTTGGACTGCAGCTCACTAAAAGTTAGATCTCTCTTCATTTCTAAAACCTGTAAAAAATTTGAATGAAATTTTGTTAAACACATTACTATACATAAAAACCTCTCTCATATTTTCCATTTGAATTTTCCATTTATATTTATAGAAATTTTAGTGCTCATTTGATACACATTTCCTCAGACTGCAACTCACTAAAAGTTAGATCTCTCTTCATTGGTAAAATGTGTAGAAAACTTGAATGAGGTTTTTGTTAAACAAATGCCTATAAATGAAAACCTCTCTCATATTTCCCATTGGAATCTCTAAGTTTTAACAATTACTCAAAACCTATCATTCCATTGATGCAAGTTCCAGAACTAAAGATGTCATTCATTTTATGCAAGTTCTAGAACTAAATCTACAAGTTTCAGAACTAACTTTATTTCAATTGATACAAGTTCTGGAACTAAATATGTGAGTTCCAGAACTAAACCTGTAATTTTCAGAATTAACTTTGCAAGTTCCGCAACTAACTTAAAACACCTATAACTTTTGCATGCGACCTCAGATTGGGATGATTCTTTTTTTGAAATTACATAATTCTTTGAGAGAAATATGAATATGAAATTAGATATGATTTTAAATATACTTTTCATGATCTATTCAATTGTTTCCAATACTAGCATTATCTTTCATTTAAGGCCTGTATACACGAGACTTTTCATCTTTTCCCAAATAATCAATAGGATTAGTCAAAAAATAGATAACAAAAGATTTATGAAGAATGAACAAGATATATATATATATATATATATATATATATCCTATATTCTATCATAAAAAAACTATAAGTTCATATATTACATTTAAATCCATTTTCAAAGGTAACTTGAAAGGACAAAATAATGGTAATTTATGGCCTCATCATTACCCACACTTAATCTTATACATGTCCTCATGCATTACATTATTATCTCCTCTTCTTATATTTTTCTCCATATTGAGGATACATTCTTATGGATCTCCTTCCACTGCTTTTCATTTATTTCTTTAATAATAGGTTCTTGTGTGGATGTCCTTCTATTTTACTTTTGATTTCTTTCTTTTAAAATAGGTTTTTATGTGGATCTCTTTCTGTTGCCTTTGATATTATTTCTTTCACAACAGATTCTTCTGTGAATCTCCTTCTGCTACTTTTGATTTCTTTTTTTTATAATAGGTTCTTGTGTGTATCTCCTTCTGTTTCTTTTGATATTATTTCTTTTACAACAAGTTCTTGTGTGAATCTCCTTCTACTATTTTTAATCTCTTTTATTTTACAGCAGGTTATTATGTGGATCTTCTTCTGTTGTGTCTCATATATAAAATAAAAATGCATAGCTCATGCTTCTCCTTCTCTCCCACACCTAAGCTCATGCATGTCCTCATGCATGTTGTTTATTTATGGCTTCCCATAAATTAGACTTAAAAATTTTGATTGTAAAGAGGTGCACATATTTTTCGTATAAGTAGGGGAGATATGAATTTCATCTTGCCTTCCTTGGAAATTTTTAAAAGTGGATCTAACTCTAATAAAAAAAACTTATAAGAAAGCTTAACAATAAAATAGTAGAATAAAATAACATGATCATACCTCTAGTTGTCTTTGTCATCCTATTGTTAACATGATCGAATAGTGCTGAGAAGAAAGCCACTAGGTAATAATTGATTTCCTTTGAAAAATATTCACCTTATTTTTCCTTTGATTGGCGAGCAAGATATTTTTCCAATTAAAGTTTTTTTTTTCTTGTAAATGGCAAACAAGTTGGTTTTCCAAACAAAGCTTAGTGATTTTTATTTTTTTGTTGCTTTTGATTGGCCAGAAAGCTAGTTTTCCAATCAAATTTTTTTGATTTATTTTTATTTTTTTAATGAAATGATAGCATGAGAAAGATTAGAGAATAATTTGATCCATCATGACACTATATTCATAAAAATACATCTTGTAGTGCCCACACTTTTTATAGCTTAGTAGATTTTTGTTTCTTTACTCATATACATGTTTTGACAGAGAGTTGTTATATCTTGGACATTATATTAGAAATTACATCTTATTAGACATGTGTGGACATTCAGGCGTATAGTGCCAATTTAGCTTAATTTCTATGTTGTCACATTTTCTTATGATGTCATGTATACTAATGGATATGATTTTGTTTTGGAACATAATTATATTGATGGATACTTAGTTATTGCATGTTGGGATTCTATGTTTATATGTCACTTTATCATCTTGTCTAACTTTGGAGAATTGAGTATAATTGTGCACGTTGTCACATTTTAATTTCAGTAGGATGGTAGGATAGTTTAGAATTCATTGATATCTTGCTGAGTCATTGATTTATATTTTATCGGATAGGCGCGGTTAATGTGTGCAATGAGTGTGCATGTGACAGGTTTACAAGAGAACGTGAGATTCAGGCCAGCTACATAATCTTGCACAAACAACCCACAGGCTGAGTCATAACCATGTTCATTGTGTGAAGCCTTAGTGTTGGAGATTATTATTTTGGGCACCATGAGTGACCCCAATTTTTGTAATGTATTGTGCCTTGAATTATTAATTTTGTTTAGGGTAATTAGTGATATTGTAAACTTGTTTTGGGAGTTAATAATTCCACTTTCTTTAAAATTTTGATTTTGTTTAATGAGTCACTTAATCACAAGGGTTTAGGGTCACATGTGAAACCCTTGGGTGGTCCCCACACCCTCTACCCTTGTGTAAAAAATTCATAACCCGAAATTAAGTTATTTTGGGCATTTTTGGGGACCCCTTTTTAGCTTCGGAGTTCCCCTAACATAAAAATAAGCCTTTTGACCCTACCTAATGGGTTGGGGGGATTATTTCTAAGGCTAGAGGGAGTTTTCCCTCCCTTTTTACCTCTTTTTTGGTCATATCCATGTAAGGAGTGTGGATTGGAGTGCTTGTTAAAAGTTTCACTAATTTTTTCTTGTTAACATTTAGGGAAATTGGGAGAAGAGGGAAAAAAAAGATTTTTACCCTTTCTCTCTTTTGTTTGGCATCTTTGACCTTGAAGGAGGAGAGGGGTGACACATGTCACCCCCTCATTTGTGACGATTCTTACTTTCTCCTCTTCAAATTCCCCTTCATGGGAAAAGAGAGGGACTTTTTTTTTAGAACTTCTTGCTTGGGATGCTTGCGGGATTTGGAGCTTGATATTTGCTTGACTCAAGGAGTGGAGAAATTTGAAGTTGGAAAGCTTTTTGGAGAGCTTTCCTTGAGGTAGGCTCTTATATCTTATTGCATGTGTTATATTCATTTTGGTTGTTAGATTGGCTACTTGAAATTGTTATTATTGCATGTGAATTTTGGTTCTTGTTTTTTTTTTTTTTAACTCCGTCCATCATATGGCATGATGGAGTTTTAGAGTTGTGGAGGAAGAGAGAAGGATTTTTCCTCTCAATCCTCAAGGCTTGATGGACAAGTCTTGTAAGGTCTTATTGTTTTTCCCTCAAATGGCGGTCCCGAGCAAAGTATAGAGGTGGGGAAGTTGATTCATTTGGCTTGAATCTTCTTCTCCAGTCACCAGTAAGGAAATGCCTTTGGGGTTTGAAAATCCATCCACAGAAGGACTTGGAGAACTACCTTTCGATTAACTCAGGAGGGGTTAAATGATATAGAAGTAATAAGGAAAGCATGCCAGGTCTATTTTTATGTGCTTATAGATCTGAGTGTACCCAGTTTGGAATAACTCCTCTCCTCTCTTCCCTTTTGTTTTTAGAGGAATAACCTCAGGGTCTTCTGATAGCCACACATAGAAAATTTTGAGTCTAGGTCTTCTATCTTGTCCTATTTCTGCGTGGTTATAGGGTGTTGAATTTTCCCTCCATCTTGTACAAGTTGTGATAAGTTATTCCTCCTTGTTCTAAAAACTTGGGGGAGGCTAGAATGCATCCCAACTCATTAGGAGAGGCATGTAATGATACCTAGTGTTTGGGTTGTAAACAAGCTCTTTCTCCTTGTTGGTTTCCTTGAAAGTCACTCAAAGTTGGACCCAAGTAACTCAAGTATGGAGATGGTTGGACCCCTGTGACATAGTGATAGTCATCCTTATTTTCTCAAGACACTAATGAAGCATCACTTTGTCATTTTATCCATATTGGGTATCACTATTTTGGAAGATTTTTTGGCATGTAATAAGTTTCTCCCATTTTGATTCAATTGGAGTCAGGGTGAGAACATTAACTATTCAAACCCATTGGTCATGTGAGAATATTACTTAGGAGCCATCTTATCAAGTGAGATTTGTTTAAGGTCATCTCTCTTATCATAGTCAAGCACTTTGAGGAGGAAGATGTAATTATGAAAAACCTAAGATCGTTGCACTCTGAGTCTTGCTAAAATGGTTACTTTTCCTTTCAACCACTCTCCTAGTAGAGGGATGATATTCTCATTTCTCAGCATCTTAAGACCTCCTTGACTTCATCTATGATCCTTCTCCATAACAAATCAATGCTCTTCTTCTTGGGTATCCTTGTTGGAAAATATGAAATATTCATTTAGAAATATATTTTCAAACAACATTTTAAAAAAAAGTTAGTTCTACATGGAGCTTTAGGTTTAATATCATATGGAAATATCTCTTTCTTTCCATGTATCTCTACTGTGTAGGGTCCAGATATCATATCCCATGGGACCAGGTTAGTCTTGGCTCCTTGTCAATGAGAGATTTAATGCTTTGTTATTATCCCTGGCAGAAAGCCTCAGCTTTTTACATGTGTGTAGTCCTTACAGGTTCTAAAATCTGACTCAAGCCTCTTATCCCTTTTGCATTACTTCACCATCATCTCTCTTCATTTTATACCATCATGGCAAGGTAGATTATTAGTATCTCTTCTTCTAGCTCATGCATTGAAAAAAATTCGGGGCATCTCTCTACATACTTGATGCTATATATATCCACACCATAGAGCATGTGCTCTTGTATATGTTATATGTAGATCCACTAGTTATAGTAGGTTCAACATGAGGGAATTACACTCCTACTTCCCCCACGACTTCCACTATCATTTAAATCCCCCTAGAAATTATCTTATAATATATCCATATTATGCCTCATGTATTGTAATGATGACTGAATCATCCTTGGAACTACTGGATAGTATAATATAAATACTAGTATCAATGACATTATGTATCTGGTTAATCAATCTACAATCCTTGTTGTCATGAGTAGTAGAGGTGTAAATTGTACAATAGAACACCTACTTGCATCATGATCTCCATGGAAAATCTCACAGTCCACTATTATGGAATGAATAGAACTTCATAGGTAATTATCCTTTGTATGAACCTCTACTTCACAATCTATACACCATAACCCGTTGCAAGTCTCATGAGCCAAATTTGCAGATAATTTCTCCAATTTATTTTCCATTGTAGTAATTTGGGCTTCTAGGAATAGACTAACTCTTATATCAATGCTTCCTACTACCTCAACATGTAGGGCAACCACCAATGTCTTGCCTAGATCTGTGATAGTCTTATGTGAAAGCACCCTCCTGAATGGCATGATCAGTCCTTCGATGAACCACTAAGCATGTTACAAAGGGTGAATGTCATAAGACAACTTCGATATGATATTCTTGAAATGTTCATCATACACCCAAAAAATCTTTGTCATTCCTTGTTGAATATCCTTCAATGTTCTGATGTTTTTTTTTTCAAACTCAAGTATGTGGAACTCTACCAAAAAGTCATTGTGCAACGCAATGTAATCCACCACTGTCTGGTTGCTGAGGGTCACCAATCCTTGCCATTAAAAATATCAATCTAATTTGGTGTCTGAAGGCTGTATAAATTAAGAGATGAAGATCTTGGAAAACAACTCCTTTAAACACAAATTAAACTTGCATAAAATAAATCACACTTGCGGAAATTAAAAGGAACACTTGTAGAAATAAAGTTTGCATGAAAGAAACACACTTGCATGAATTGAAATACACACTTGTAGAAATAAAGGAACACTTGAATAAATTGAAATTGCTATATTGAAAATAAAGGAAAGAGGAAAGGATACCTACAGGTTCACAAAATAAATTACATAACATAAAAAAAATAAATTTACAACAAAAGGAAAACTGCAGAAATAAAGAAATTACATTACTTGGAATGTGTGGCCATAAAGAAATTTAAAAACTTTAAAACAAAAGGAAAACTGTAGAAATAAAGAAATAAATCTTGATTAACACATTACATCCATCTTCCTTGGAATGAGTGGCATTTATACTCATTCCTTGGAAGAGGATTTAATTCATACTTTTAATTCTGAATTTGCAGAAAAACTTTACTTCCAAAGATTGGAAAGAAAGAACATATCTTGATTACTTGGGGAAAAAGGCATTTACATATCACATAAGTGTGGAAGGTTGCATTTATAATTTATGCATTACAACCAAATCCTTATTTTAGAAATATACATCTGATCTTATCTTTATTCCAATCCTAACACTTGTAAGATCTCAATCTTTCCACAAAATATGGAGAGAGATAATATTATTGAAGTCAAATCTTATCATAAAACACTCCATATTTTCCATTTGAAGATTTGCTCTCATTTATGGAATCTTAGTGATCCTTGCTTTTCCTGGTAACAAGAATCATAATGATTTTATTCATTGGTAAAACCTTATTGGAAGGAGGTTTTTTTACCTCAAAATATTTTCATGACCAAATAACCTCTTCTCGGATTTTCCATTTGAATTTGTTGTTTTTGATTGTGGAATTTTTAACGCTTGTCAAATATGCTTTTTCCTCGGACTGCAGTTCACTAAAGGTTCGATTTCTCTTGATTGGTAAAACTTGTAACAAATATGAATGAGGTTTTTTTTAAACACATTTCTATAAACAAAAACTTCTCCCATATTTCCCATTAGAATCTCTGAGTTTTCACAATCCCTCAAAAATTGTCATTCTGTTGATGCAAGTTCTGGAACTAAAGTTGTCATTCCTTTTATGCAAGTTTCAGAACTAAATCTGCAAGTTATGGAACTAAATATGATTTTTCCATGAATTAAAAGTTCTGGAACTAACTACCATTCAGTAAATACAAGTTCTGGAACTAAATATCAAGTTCCTGGAACTAAATCTTTTATGAGTTCTCGGAACTAACTTCCAGATCATTCCTTGGAACAAGTTTCGGAACTAACTCAAAACAACTATAACTTTTGCATGTGACCTTGGATTGAGATGATTCTTTTTTTGAACTTACAAAATTTTTAAGAGGAATCTGAATATGAAATCAGATTTGATTTTAAATGTACTATTCATGATCAATTCCAGTTTTCCCAATACTAGCATTATCTTTTCTTTATGGCCTGCATACACAAGACTTTGCATCTTTTCCCAAATAATCAATAGGATTAGTCAAAAAATAGATAACAAAAATATTTATAAAGAATGAACAAGATATATATCTTATATTCTATCTTAAGAAAACTATTAATTTCCTAGATTACATTTAAATCCACTTTCAAAGGTAACTTGGAAGGACAAAATTAATGGTAATTTATGGTCAATTTATGGCCTCATCATTGCCCCACACTTAATATTATGCATGTCCTCATGCATTACATAATTATCCCCTCTTCTTAGATTCTTCTCCATATTGAGGACACGTTCTTGTTGATCTCCTTCTGCTACTTTTGATTTCTTTCTTTTTTTAACAACATATTCTTGTGCGGATATCCTTCTGTTGCTTTTGATATTCTTTCTTTTACAATAGGTTCTTGTGTGGATCTCCTTCTGCTTCTTTTGATTTCTTTCTTTTAAAATAGGTTCTTATGTGGATCTCATTTTTCTGATTTTGATTTATGTCTTCTACAGCAGGTTCTTGTGTGGATCTCCTTCTGTTGCTTTTCATATTCTTTTTTTTACAACAGGTTCTTGTGTGGATCTCCTTCTGTTTCTTTTGACATTCTTTCTTTTACAATAGGTTCTTGTGTGGATCTCCTTCTAATTTCTTTTCTCATTCTTTCTTTTACAAAGGCATCTTGTGGATATCCTTCTCTCCACACCTAAACTCATGCATGTCCTCATGCATGTTGTTTATTTATGACTGCCCATAAATTACACTCAAAAAGTTTGATTGCAAAGAGGTGCACATATTTTTCATATAAGTAGGGGAGATATGAATTTTATCTTACCTTCCTTGGAAATCTTTAAAAGTGGATCTAGCTATAATAAAAAAAACTTACAAGAAAGCTTAAAAATAAAATAGTAGAACAAAATAACTTGATCATACCTCTAGTTTTCTTTGTCATCCTATTGTTAACATGATAAAATAGTGCCGAGAAGAAAGCCACTAGGTTACAGTTAATTTCCTTTGAAAAAGATCCACTCATTTTTCCTTTGAATTGGCCAACAGTAATAGTTTTCCATTTAAAGTTTTTTTTTTTTTTTCCTTTGACTGGCCAGCAAGCTGGTTTTCCAATCAAAGCTTTTTTATTTTTTTCTTTTTTTTGCCTTTGATTGGCCAGCAAGCTGGTTTTCCAATCAAAGTCAAAATTTATTTAGTTTTTTGCTGAAATGATAGCATGAGAAGGATTAGAGAAAAATTTGATCCATCATCATACTATATTCATCAAAGTACAACTTGTGTAAAATAGGAAGCAATGTCTGAGATCTCATAAAAAAACCTTTTTACATACTAGGTAACTCCAAGAAGATTTCAAAAATTGGGTAGACAATTTTAGGTATTCAAATTCCATCTTAAATTGTGAAATATCAAAAACACCATAGTAATATTCAAAGCTCAGACTAGTAATCTATGGAGATGGATAGTTGTTAAAAGAGAGAGTCAAGGTATCCGTGTGTACCTTTAAAATCTGCATGCTCCTTGGTTGATACTATTGGTGATCAAAAAATTGCATGCTGGTATCAAGAACAACTCTGGAAATTCCTATAGATCTATTCCTAAGATTTTAGTACACAAAAAGTTCTTTCCTTGATATTCAACATAAGTTCTTCTTAACATTATACAAACATATACAAAAATGAAGAAATTGAAAGACATGAAAATAAATTTTTCTAATGGATATGGTTCAAGGATTGAATTTTATTATGGGATGAAAAACTAATTTGGATGGGTGGATTTATTATGAGTGGGTTTTTATTTTGGCTCTAATGAAATCCCTGAATATGGATGGAGTTAATTATAAATGCTACCACTTCATTATTAAAAACTAGATAAGCCAATTTTTTACCAAGGTTATGTGTAATAAGATCACTGAGCTGTTAGTTGATACAAGGAGAAATGGTGGTAGTTATCAAAAATGGCATATGATATTTCATCAACTGGATCTACTTCCAGATTCAATATCTTATTCTATAATTTTTAGATCTGATTTATTTGTTCATATAATTAAACTTTCTTGATCAAACATCACAGTCATTTTTTTATACACAGATTTAGTTTGTGGAATGATATTTACAATCTAAATATTCCTAATTACTGAAATAAATATTTAATCTACTTGCAGGAAATAAAATTCTAAAGAAATTACTTACGAAATGTCTCCTGTCACAAAATTTGCTAAAAGGTATTCTACTATCACTAGACTATATTCTTTTAGAGAACGCTGAATCTCCTAATAACACCATGTTCCCAGACATCATTGCCAAAATGATGAGGTTCGTCAATCCTCACCATTAATAATGTCAATCCAGGTTAGTGTTTAAAGGTTGTATGCATTAAGCTAAGAAAGTCTTGGAAACTAACTCCTTTAAAGACAAACCATACTTGCATAAAATAAATCACACTTGTGGAAATTGAAAGGCACACTTGTAGAAATAAAGTTTGCATGAAAGAAACACACTTGCATGAATTAAAAGGAACACTTGCATAAATGAAATTTACATGAAAGAAACACACTTGCATTAATTAAAAGGCACACTTGCATAAATAAAATTACTGAATTAAAAATAAACATAATTGAATGAAACACCTACAGGTTTACAATAGACTGAATTTTCACAATACAAAGATAAAAACAATACAACAAAATGAATTAAAGACAAATGAATAAACATAAATATAAATACACAGATCCATCTTCCTTGGAATGAGTGGCCAACTCATTCCTTGGAAGAGGATTTAAATCATACTTCTGAGATCTTAAAACTACAGAATATTTAAGAGGAAAGAATAGATCTTTATTTCTTTGGAGAAAAGTATTACATATCTAAGTGTGGAAGGTTGCATTTATAATTTATGCATCCAACCAAATCCTTATTTTAAAATACAATCTGATCTTATCTTTATTCCAATCCTAATAACTAAGATCTCCATCTCCACAAAATATGGAGAGAGATATATTATTGAAGTCAAATCTTATCTCACTTATTTTAGGAAGATTTTCTCCCAAATCTTCTCCTTGCTTTTTGGGTAATAAGAATCATAATGATTTGATTCCTCTACATTATTCGAAGGAGGATTTACCTCAAAATATGATTTTAACTAAATACCTTTCTAGAATTTTCCATTTAAGTTTGTTGTTTTTGACTGTGGACCTTGTGATGCTTGTCTGATATATTTTTTCCTCAGACTGCAGTTCAATAAAAGTTAGATTTCTCTTGATTGGTAAATCTGAATGAGATTTTTGTTAAAAACATTGCTATGAATAAAAACCTCTCTCAGATTTTCCATTTAATTTTTCTGTTTCTTTTTATGACACTTTTTGTGCTCCTCTGATACACATTTCATCATACTGTAGCTCACTAAAAGTTAGATCTCTCTTCATTGGTAAAACCTATAAAAAATATTAATGAAGTTTTGTTAAACACACTGCTATGAATAAAAAACTCTCTCAGATTTTCCATTTGACTTTTCTATTTTTGTTTTTTGAACTTTTAGTGCTCGTCTGATAAACGTTTCCTCAAACTGCACCTCACTAAAAGTTAGATCTCTCTTCATGGTAAAACCTGTAGAAAATTTGAATGAGGTTTTGTTAAACACATTTCTATGAATGAAAAATTCTCTCAGATTTTCCATTAGAATCTCTGAGTTTTCACAATCCATCAAAAACTATCCTTCCATTGATGCAAGTTCATTTTAAGAGACCTCTAAATCGGATTGGAAATACCTGGCAAGGTCCCCGGAACTATTTCTGAAGGCAAATTTTATGGGAATTGAAAGTTCCAAAACTAATTGTCAAGTCAATTGATAGAAGTTTTGCAACTAAATATGTGATTTCCTGTTGCTAAACTTGAAGTTACGCTCGATCTAACTCTGTGAGTTCTAGAACTAACTCTACAAGTTTCACAGCTAAATTTAAATAGCTATGACTTTTGCATGCGACCTCGGATAGAGATGATTCTTGTTTTGAACTTGTATAATTGTTTGAGAGGAATCTGAATATGAAATCATATATTATTTTAAATATATTGTTCTTGATCAATTCCAATTTTTCCAATATTAGCATTATCTTTCCTTTATGGCCTGCATACAAAAGACTTTGCATCTTTTCCCAAATAATCAATAGGATTAGTCAACAAATGTCGATAGAAAAAATATTTATAAGCGAATGAACAATCCTATATATCCGTATTCTATCTTAAGTAGACTATAAGTTCATAGATTACATTTAATTCCACTTTCAAAGGTAACTTGGAAGGACAAAATAATGGTAATTTATGGCCAATTTATGGCCTCACCACTGCCCCACACTTAATACCTTATGTCACGTCCTCATGCATGTACATTTTGGACCTCCTCTGTCATTAACCACTGCCCATGAAAGCATGTACCACTGCACGTAGGATCCCATTTATGAACATCAGGCATGCCCAAGTCGAAAAATTCACTGTCACGAGAACAGGTCCTAAGTCGAAGTCACATAGCACGCAAGTTACGTGTCAAACAGGTTCTGTCACTTATCATTTTGAGCAGCTAGGGTAGAACACATGAACAATCATAGGCTAACAGTAATTGAATCTCTGGATAAGGTGCCAACCTAACATTTTTACACAGTATTGGTAATTTGATAAGGCATACTTGATGGTATCTTACCCGAAGAATTATCATGAGATTTTTATAGGAAATGTCCAAGCTTGGAGAAGCATGCTCCCATGAAAAAGTACACTATCGACATTTGGTGAACCAAATATGAGGGTTTGCATTTTCAAATTGGCATGTAATGAGAGTTACAAATACAAGTGCATTGGCCGTAAAAGATATATGCAAGTTCTGAGAACTAAAGTTGTCATTAGAGATAGTGCAAGTTTGAGAACATAAATGGTGCAAGTTCTGCAGAACTAAATGTGGGAACTCTGTTAGTAATTGAAAGTTGCATCAAGCAGAGAATGTACTAGTTCATGGAACTAAATTTGTCTTTTGGAACTGCTTAGTTACATAAGTCACAGTGAAGTGCATGACTATAATCTGCTTCTGCTGTAACACTCTGTAATGATTCAATGAAGGTAAATGAGGTTACCTAATATAAATCATATATGAATATAAATGGTTCTATTGCGTATTTCTCTCTTAAAACTGAGTTATCTTTCCTTTATGTTTGTATGACATAAGACTTTGTATATTTTGTTTTTTCATAATACATTTTCTAGATTCTATTAAGGCACTTGATCTAAAGTGACTGCAAGGATCTATAGGCTGTTCTCAGCCTTATGGTTCTTGTATGTATTAACTTCCCTCTGCAAACTCTTACACTAATTATAGATGATGTTTCCCACTAAACTCACATAAAAGAGAAACTTGGTACCCGCACATGCCTTGGGTAAGTGCTCAGCTTTCGCTGGGTGATAGGCCGACGTGCATGCAGTTTCTTCCTTTTGTGATGGGAGTAAAGTTGATTACATTACATTATTATCTCCTCTTTTAAGATTATTCTCTGCATTCAGGACACATTCTTGTGGATCTACTTCTGCTGATTTTGATTTGTTTCTTTTATAATAGGTTCTTGTGTGGATCTCCTTATGTTACTTTTAATTTCTTTCTCTTACAACAGGTTCTTGTGTGGATCTATTTATGTTCCTTTTGATATTCTTTGTTTTACAACATGTTCTTGTGTGGATCTCCTTCTGCTGCTTTTGATTTCTTTATTTTACAACAGGTTCTTATGTGGATCTCCTTCTGTTGCTTTTGATATTATTTCTTTTACAACATGTTCTTGTGTGGATCTCCTTCTATTTCTTATGATATTATTTATTTTACAATAGGTTCTTGTGTGAATATTTTTTTACTGCTTTTGATATATTTTATTTTATAGCAGGTTCTTGTGTGGATCTTTTTTTTGTGTCTCATATTTAAAATAAAAATGCATAGTTCTTGTGCTGGATCTCCTTCTATTGTGTCTCATACCTAAAATCATGCATATCCTCATGCATGTTGTTTATTTATGTCTTCCCATAAATTAGACTAAAATAGTTTGATTGTAAAGAGGTGTACATATTTTTCATATAAGTAGGAGAGATATGAATTTTATCGTACCTTCCTTGGAAATCTTTAAAAGTAGATCTAATTGTACTAAAAAAATTTACAAGAAAGTTTAAAAATAAAATAGTAGAACAAAATAACTTGATCATTCCTCTTGTCTTTGTCATCCTATTATTAACATGATCAAATAGTGTTGACAAGAAAGCCACCAGGTAACAATTGATTTCCTTTGAAAAATATCTACCTCATTTTTATTTTGATTGGCCAGCAAGCTGGTTTTTCAATTAAAACTTGTTTTTGTCTTTGAGTGGTAAGCGAACTGGTTTTCCAATCAAAGCTTTTTTATTTTTATTTTTTATTACCTTTGATTGGACAATAAGATGGTTTTCAGTCAAAGTTTTTTGATTTTTTTTTTTTTTTTTGCTGAAATGATAGCATTAGAAGGATCAAAGATAAATTTGATCCATCATCAGACTATATTCATCAAAGTACAACTTATGTAAAATAGGAAGCACAATGTCTCATATCTTATAAATTTTGTTTTACATCCTTGGCAACTCCAACAAGATTCCAAAAATTCTGTAGACAATTTTTAGGTCTTCAAAGTCCATCTTGAATTGTGTGTAATATCAGAAACACCATAGTAATCTTCAAATCCCAGACTAGTGATCTCAGGATATGGATAATTTTTAAAAGAAAAAATCTGCATGCTGGTATCAAGAACAACTCTAGAAATTCCTATAGATCTAGTCCTTAGATGTTAGTATACCCAACAATATCAATATCATTGATATTCACTTTAACTGTTGTCTTAACATTATATATGCATTTACAAAAATGAATAAATGTAAAACACATGAATATTACAAATTTTTCTAATGTACATGGTTCATTGATTAAATTTTTATTATTCCTATAAAAACTAATTTGGATGAGTGGATAATGGGTGAGTTTTTATTTTGGCTCTAATGAAATCCCATAATATGGATGGAGTTAATTAGAAATGTTGTCACTTCATTATTACAAATTGGAGAAGCTAATTTTTTTATTAATGTTATGTATAATAAGATCACTGAGTTGTTAGTTGATATAAAGGGAGACGATGGTGGTTATCAAGGATGACATATGATATTTCATTAACTGGATCTACTTCTAGATTTAATATCATATTCTAACTTTTCCAAATCTTTTTTTTTTCCATACCGTTATACTTTCTTGATCAAACATCAAAATCATTTTTCTTGTTCATTCAAATCGTAACAACTAAGATCTCTATCTCAAAAAGATATGGAGAGAGATATATTATTAAAGTCAAATTTTATCTCACTTTTTTTTAAGAAGATTTACTCCTAAATCTTCTCCTCACTTTTTGGTAACAAGAATCATAATGATTTTATTCCTCTACATTATTGGAAGTAAGATTTCTCTCAAAATATGATTTTAACCAAATACCTTTCTCAGATTTTAAATTTGACTTTACTATTTTTAACTGTGGAAATTTTGACGCTTGTCTGATACACTTTTTCCTCAGACTAGAGTTCACTAAAAGTTATATTTATCTTTATTGATAAAACCTATAGAAAATTTGACTGAGATTTTTTTAAAGCACATTACTATGAACAAAAAAATCTCTTAGATTTTCCTTTTGAATTTTTTGTTTCTGTTTATGGAAGTTTTAGTGCTTATCTGATACATGTTTCCTCATACTGCAGTTCAATAAATGTTAGATCACTCTTAATTGGTAAAACCTGTAACAAATATGAATGAGGTTTTGTTAAACACGTTGTTATGAAAAAAATACCTCTCTCAAGTTTTCCATTTGACTTTTCTATTTCTATTTATCAAACTTTTAGTGCTCGTCTGATACATGTTTCTTCGAACTGTAGCTCAGTCAAAGTTAGATCTCTCTTCATTGGTAAAACTTGTAGGAAATATAAATGAGACTTTTGTTAAACACATTGCTATGAACAAAAATTCTCTCATATTTTCTATTGGAATCTCTAAGTTTTCACAATCCCTCAAAAACTATCATTTCGTTGATGCAAGTTTTGGAACTAAAGCTGTCATTCCTTTTATGTAAGTTCCAGAACTAAATCTGATTTTTCCATGAATTGAGAGTTCCGGAACTAATTGTCATTCAATTGATATAAGTTCTTGAACTAAATATGTGAGTTCCAGAACTAAACATGTAAGTTCTGGAACTAACTCTGCGAGTTCTGAAACTAACTTAAAACATATATAATTTTTGCATGTGACTTGGGATTGAGATGATTCTTGTTTTTACTTTACATAATTTTTTGAGAGGAATCTTAATATGAAATTAGATCTAATTTTAAATATATTATTCATGATCAATTCCATTTTTTCTAATAGTAGCATTATCGTTTCGTAATGGCCTGCATACACAAGACTTTGCATCTTTTCTCAAATAATCAATAGGATTAGTCGACAAAATAGCTAACAAAATATTTATAAAGAATGAACAATATATATCGTATATTCTATCTTAAGCAAACTATAAACTCATAGATTATATTTAAATCCACTTTCAAAGGTAACTTGGAAGGATAAAATAATGATAATTTTTGGCCAATTTATGGCCTCATCATTGCTCCACACTTAATCTTATGCATGTCCTCATGCATTACATTATTATCTCCCCTTCTTAGATTATCCTCTGTATTGAGGACACATTCTTATGGATCTCCTCTGTTACTTTTGATTTATTTCTTTTATAACAGGTTCTTGTGTGGATTTCCTTCTCTTGCATTTTATTTATTTATGTTACAACAGGTTCTTGTGTGGATCTCTTTTTGTTGTTTTTGATATTCTTTATTTCACAATAGGTTCTTACGTGGATCTCCTTCTGCTTCTTTTGATTTCTTTATTTTATAATATGTTATTGTGTGGATCTCCTTCTGTTGCTTTTGATATTATTTCTTTTACAACAGGTTCTTGTGTGGATCTCCTTTTGTTGCTTTTGATATTATTTCTTTTACAAGAGGTTTTTATGTGGATCTTCTTCTGATGTGTCTCATATTTAAAATAAAAATGCATAGCTTTTGATTCTCCTTCTCTCCCACATCGAAGCTCATGCATGACCTCATGCATGTTGGTTATTTATGGCTGCCCATAAATTAGACTCAAAAAGTTTGATTGTATAGAGGTGCACATATTTTTCATATAAGTAGGGGAGATATGAATTTTATCTTTCCTTCCTTGAAAATCTTTAAAAGTGGATCTAACTGTAGTAAAAAATCTTACAAAAAAGTATTAAAATAAAATTTTAAATCAAAATTACTTGATCATACCTGTAGTTATCTTTGTCATCCTATTGTTAACATGATCAAATAGTACCGAGAAGAAAGCCACCAGGTAACAGTTGATTTCCTTTCAAAAATATCCACCTCATTTTTCCTTTGATTGGTGAGCAAGCTGGTTTTCTAATTAAAGATTTTTATTTACGTTTGACTGACTAGCAAGTTGGTTTTCCAATTAAATATTTCTTTTGCCTTTGACTGGCCAACACGCTAGTTTTCCAAACAGAGATTTTTGATTTTTACTTTTTTTTGTCTTTGATTAGCCAACAAGCTAGGATTAGAGAAAAAATTGATCTATCTTTAGACTATATTCATCAAAGTACAACTTGTGTAAAATAGGAAGTAATTTATGAGATCTCATAAAAAAAACTTACATACTTGGTAACTCCAAGAAGACTCTAAAAATTGTGTAGACAATTTTTAGGTTTTCAAATTCCATCTTGAATTGTGTAATATCACAAGCACCATAGTAATCTTCAAAGCTCGGACTAGTGATATCAGGAGATGGATAGTTGTTAAAAGAGAAAGTGAAGGTATCTGTGTCTCCATTCAAAATATTCATGCTCCTTGGTTGATATTGTTGGTGATCTAAAATATGCATGTTGGTATCAAGAACAACTCTAGAAATTCCTATAGATCTATTCCTTAGATGTTAGTACATAAAAAGTTCTTTCCTTGATATTCAACATAATTACTTCATAACGTTATACAAGCATATACAAAAATGAATAAATTGAAAGACATGAAAACAAATTTTTCTAATGGATATGGTTAAGGGATTATATTTTATTATGGGATGAAAATTAATTTGGATGAGTAAATAATGGGTGAGTTTTTATTTTGTCTCTAATGAAATCCCTGAATATAAATCGAGTTAAATATAAATGCTACCACTTCATCATTACAAACTGGAAAAGCCAGTTTTTACTAAGATTATGTTTAATAAGATCATTGAGCTTTTAGTTGATACAAAAGGAAATGGTGGTGGTTATCAAAAATGACATATGATATTTCATCAACTGGATATACTTTGAGATTAAATATCATATTCTACCATTTCTAGATCTGAATTCTTTGTTCATACCATTATACTTTCTTGATCAAACATCACAGTCATTTTTGTTATACACAGAGTTATTTTCTTGGGAGATATTTACAATCTAATATTCCTAATTACAGAAATAAAATTTTAATCTGTTTGTAGGAAATCAAGTCTAAAGAAACTACTTACAAAATACCTCCTATCGCAGAATTTGCTAAAAGGTATTCTACTGTCACTAGAATATATTCTTTTAGAAAACTCTGAATCTCCAAATAACACCGTGTTTCCTGGAAACATAATCAAAATGATGAGGGTCATTAATCCTCACCATTAATAATGTCAATCCCAGTTAGTGTCTAAAGATTGTATGCATTAAGAGAAGAAAATATTAGAAAGTAACTCCTTTAAACACAAACCAAACTTGCATAAAATAAATCACACTTGCAGAAATTGAAAGGCACACTTGTAGAATTAAATTTTACATAAAAGAAACACACTTGCATAAATGAAATTTGTATGAAAGAAACACACATTCATGAATTAAAATGCACACTTGCATAAATGAAATTGTTCAATTAAAAATAAACATAATTGAATGAAAGACTTATAGGTTTACAAAAAATTGAATTTTCACAATACAAAAGAATGAATTAAAGACAAATGAATAAACATAAATATAAATACATAGATCTATCTTCCTTGGAATGAGTGACTAGCTCATTCCTTGGAAGAGGATTTAAATCATACTTCTAAGATCTTTATTTCTTTCAAGAAAAGCATCACATATCTAACTGTGGAAGGTTACATTTACAATTCATGCATCTAACAAAATTTTAGGAAATACAATATGATCTTATATTTATTCAAATCCTAACAACTATGATCTCCATTTCAAAAAAATATGGAGAGAGATATATTATTGAAGTAAAATCTTATCTCAATTATTTTAGGAAGATTTTCTCTCAAAGCTTCTCCTTGATTTTCGGTAACAAGAATCATAATAATTTTATTACTCTATATTATTGGAAAGAGAATTTTTCTCAAAATATGATTTTGACCAAATACCTTTCTCAGATTTTCCATTTGAATTTACTATTTTTTATTGTAGAAATTTTGATGCTTATCTGATACGCTTTTTCCTCAGACTGCAGTTCACTAAAAGTTATATTTCTATTGATTGGTAAAACCTATAGAAAATATGAATTTAAGGTTTTTGTTAAACACATTGATATAAAAAAATATCTCTATAAGATTTTCTATTTGAATTTTCTGTTTCTGTTTATAAAACTTAGTGCTCATCTAATACATGTTTCCTCATATTGTAGCTCAAAAAGTTAGATCTCTCTTAATTGGTAAAATATGTAAAAAATTTGAATAAATTTTTTGTTATACACATAGCTATGAATAAAAACCTCTTAGATTTTCCATTTGACTTTTCTATTTCTATTTATGGAACTTTTATTGCTCGTCTAATACACATTTCCTTGAACTACAACTCACTAAAAGTTAGATCTCTCTTCATTGGTAAAACCTATAGAAAATCTAAATGTGTTTTTTTTAATACAAATTTCGATGAATAAAAACCTCTCTAAGATTTCCCATTGGAATCTCTGAGTTTTCACAATCTCTCAAAAACTATCATTCCGTTGATGCATGTTCCGAAGCTAAAGCTATCATTCCTTTTATACAAGTTATGGAACTAAATCTATAAGTGTCAGAATTAAATCTGATTTTTCCACGATTTGAAAGTTCCAGAACTAACTGTCATTCAATTGATATAAGTTCTGGAACTATATCTATGAATTTCGGAACTAAACCTGCAAGTTCCATAACTAACTCTGCGAGTTACCGAGCTAACTTAAAACAACTATAGCATTTAGATGTGACCTTAGATTAGTCAAAAAAATAGATTAAAAAAATATTTATAAAGAATGAACAAGATATATATCCTATATTCTATCTTAAGCAAACTATAAGTTCGTAGATTATATTTAAATCCACTTTCAAAGGTAACTTGGAAGGACAAAATGTTGGCAATTTATGGCCTCATCATTTCCCCACACTTAATATTATGCATGTCCTCATGCATAACATTATTATCTCCTCTTCTTATATTCTTCTCCATATTGAGGAAACATTCTTGTGGATCTCTTTCTGCCCCTTTTGATTTGTTTCTTTTATAACAGGTTCTTGTGTGGATCTCTTTTTGTTACTTTTAATTTCTTTCTTTTACAAGAGGCTCTTGTGTGGATCTCTTTCTATTTTTTTTAATATCTTTCTTTCACAACATGTTCTTGTGTGGATCTATTTCTGTTGATTTTGATTTCTTTCATTTACAATAGGTTCTTATGTGGATCTCCTTTTGTTTCTTTTAATATTCTTTCTTTTACAATAGGTTCTTGTGTGGATATCCTTCTGTTGCTTTTGATATTGTTTCTTTTACAACAAGTTCTTATGTGGATCTCATTTTTATGTTTTTGATTTATTTTATTTTACAGGAGGGTCTTGTTTGGATCTTCTTCTGTTGTGTCTCATATTTAAAATAAAAATACATAGCTTGTGCTTCTCCTTCTCTCCCACACCTAAGCTCATGCATGTCCTCATGCATGTTGTTTATTTATGGCTTCCCATAAATTAGGCTCAAAAATATTGATTGCAAAGAGGTGCACATATTTTTCATATACGTAGGGGAGATATGACTTTTATCTTTCCTTGGAAATATTTAAAATTGGATCTAGCTGTAATAAAAAAAACTTACAAGAAATCTTAAAAATAAAATAGTACAACAAAATATCTTTATCGTAAATCTAGTTATCTTTGTCAACCTATTGTTAACATGATCAATTAGTGCCGAGAAGAAATCCACTAGGTAACAGTTGATTTCCTTTGAAAAATATCCACCTCCTTTTTTCTTTGATTGGCAAGCAAGCTGGTTTTCCAATTAAAGTTTTTTTTTTCTTTTGACTGGCCAACAAGCTAGTTTTCCAATCAAAGTTTTTTTAAAAAAAAATTGTTGTTGTCTTTGATTGGCCAGCACGCTGGTTTTCCAATCAAAGCTTTTTAGTTTATTTTATTTGTTTTTGCTGAAATGATAGCATGATAAGGATTAGAGAAAAATTTGATCCATCATCATACTATATTCATCAAAGTACAATTTGTGTAAAATAGGAAATAATGTCTGAGATCTTATAAAAATGTTTTTGCATACTTGGTAACTCCTAGAAGATTCAAAAAATTGTGTGGAAAATTTTTAGGTCTACAAAGTCCATCTTGAATTGTGTGATATCAGAAACACCATAATAATCTTTAAATCCCAGACTAGTGATCTCAGGAGATGGATAGTTGTTAAAAGAGAGAGTGAAAGTATCTGTGTGTCCCTTCAAAATCTGCATGCTCCTTGGGTGATACTATTGGTGATCCAAAATATGCATGATGGTATCAAGAAAAACTCTTAAAATTCCAATAGATCTTGTCCTCAGATGTTAGTACATAAACATTTATTTCCTTGATATTCACCATAATTGCTTCTTAATGTTAATCAAACATATACAAAAATGAATAAATTGAAAGACATGAAAACAAATTTTTGTAATGGATATGGTTTATGGATTGGATTTTACTATGGAATGAAAAATAATTTAGATGAGTGGATAATGGGTGAGTTTTTATTTTGGCTCTAATGAAATCCCTGAATATAGATGGAGTTAACTAGAAATTCTACCACTTCATTATTACAAATTGAAAAATTCAATTTTTTACTAAAGTTATGTGTAATAAGATCACTGAGATATTATTTGATACAAAGGGAAACGGTGGTGGTTATCAAGAATGGCATATGACATTTCATCAATTGGATCTAATTCTAGATTCAATATCATATTCTATCATTTCTAGATCTTAATTCTTTATTCATACCATTATACTTTCTTGATCAAACATCATAGTCATTTTTCTTGTACACAAAGTTAGTTTGTGGGGAAATATTTACAATCTAATATTCCTAATTGCAGAAATAAAATTTTAATCTACTTGCAGGAAATAAAAGTCTAAATAAACTACTTACAAAATACCTCCTGTCACAAAATTTGCTAAAAGGTATTCTATTGTAACTAGAATATATGTTTTTAGAGAACTCTGAATCTCCCAATAACACCGTGTTCCCCGGAAACATTGCTAAAATAATGAGGCTCGTCAATCCTTGCCATTAATAATGTCAATTCAGGTTGGTTTCTAAATGATGTATTCATTAAGAGAAAAAAATCTTGGAAAGTAACTCCTTTAAATACAAACAAAACTTACATAAAATAAATGACACTTGCGGAAATTGAAAGACACACTTGCAGAGATAATGTTTGCATGAAAGAAACACACTTTTATAAATGAAATTTACATGAAAGAAACACACTTTCATTAATTAAAAAGAACACTTGCATAAATGAAATTGCTGAATTAAAAATAAACATAATTGAATGAAACACCTGCAGGTTTACAATATACTGAATTTTCACAATACAACAGAATGAATTAAAGACAAATGAATAAACATAAAAATAAATACACAAATCCATCTTCCTTGGAATGAGTGGCCAAATCATTCCTTGGAATATGATTTAAATCATTATTCTGAGATCTTAAAACTACAGAATATTTGAGAGGGAAGAATAGATCTTTATTTTTTGAGAAAAACATCACATATCTAAGAGTGGAAAGTTTCATTTATAATATATGCATCCAACAAAATCATTTTTGGAAATACAATCTTATGTTATGTTTATTCCAATCCTAACAACTAAGATCTCCATCTCCACAAAATATGAAGAGAGATATATTATTGAAGTCAAATCTTATCTCACTTATTTTAGGAATATTTTTTCCCAAATCTTCTTCTCACTTTTCGGTAACAAGAATCATAATGATTTTATTCCTCTACATTATTGGAAGGATGATTTCCCTTAAATTATTATTTTGACCAAATATCTTTATCAGATTTTCCATTTGAGTTTGTTGTTTTTACTTCTGAAAGTTTTGACACTTATCTGATACGTTTTTTCCTCATATTGCAGTTCACTAAAAGTTAGATTTCTCTTTATTGGTAAAAACTAGTAGAAAATATGAATAGTATTTTTTTAAACACATTTCTATGAATAAAATTTTCTCTTAGATTCTACATTTCAATTTTTTGTTTTTGTTTATGGAACTTTTAGTGCTCGTCTCATACATGTTTCCTCATACTACAACTCACTAAAAGTTAGATGTCTCTTCATTGGTAAAACCTGTAAAAAATATGAATGAGATTTTTGTGAAACATATTTCTTTGAATAAAAACCTCTCTCATATTTTCCATTTGACTTTTCTATTTCTGTTTATGGAACTTTTAGTACTCATCTGATAAACATTTCCTCGGATTGCAGCTCACTATAAGTTAGATCTCTATTCATTGGTAAAATATGTTGAAAATATGAATGAGGTTTTTGTTAAACACATTGCTATAAAAAAAATCTCTCATATTTTTCATTGGAATCTCTGAGTTTTCACAATTGAAAGTTCTGGAACTAACTCTTTGAGTTCCAAAACTAACTTTGCGAGTTCTGTAGCTAACTTAAAATAACTATAACTTTTGCATGCGACCTCAGATTGAGATGATTATTGTTTTGAACTTGCATAATTTTTTGAGAGGAATCTGAATATGAAATTAGATATAATTTTAAATATATTTTTCATGATCAATTCAACTTTTACCAATACTAGCATTATCTTTTCTTTATGGCCTGCATACACAAGACTTTGCATATTTTTAGAAATAATCAATAGGATTAGTCAAAAAAATAGATAAAAAAATATTTATAAAGAATGAACAAGATATATATCCTATATTCTATCTTAAGAAAACTATAAGTTCAAAGATAGCATTTAAATCCACTTTTAAAGGTAACTTGGAAGGATAAAATAATGGTAATTTATGTCCAATTTATGCCCTCATCATTACCTCAAACTTTATTTCACAACATGTTCTTGTGTGGATCTCTTTATGTTGTTTTTTATTTATTTCTTTTACATGTTCTTTTTTAGATTTCCTTCGGTTGCTTTTGATATTATTTCTTTTATAACACATTCTTGTGTGGATCTCCTTCTGCTCCTTTTGATCTCTTTTATTTTACAACAAGTTCTTGTGTGGATCTTCTTTAGCTATGTCTCATATTTAAAATTAAAATGTATAGCTCGTGTTTCTCCTTCTCTCCCACACCTAAACTCATGCATGTCCTCATGCATGTTGTTTATTTATGGCTACCCATAAATTAGACTAAAAAAGTTTGATTACAAAGAGGTGCACATATTTTTCATATAAGTAGGGGAGATATGAATTTTATCTTATCTTTCTTAGAAATATTTAAAAGTAGATCTAACTGTGATCCAAAAACATACAAGAAAGCTTAAAAATAAAATAATAGAACAAAATAACTTGATCATACCTCTAGTTGTCTTTGTCATCCTTTTGTTAACATGATCAAATAGTGCCAAGAAGAAAGCCACTAGGTAATAATTGATAATGTCAATCCGGGTTGGTGTCTAAAGGTTGTATGCATAAAGAGAATAAAATCTTGGAAAGTAACTCCTTTAAACACAAACCAAACTTGCATAAAATTAATCATAGTTGCGGAAATTGAAAGACACACTTGAAGAAATAAAGTTTACAAGAAAGAAACACACTTGCATAAATAAAACTTGCATGAAAGAATCACACTTGCATGAATTAAAATGCACACCTGCATAAATGAAAGTGTTGAACTAAAAATAAACAGAATTGAATGAAAACACGTGAAAGTTTACAACAGACTGAATTTTCACAATATAAAGATTAAAAAAATACAACAAAGTGCCCACACTTTACACACACAAATACAACAGTAAAATACCAGGATAATTTTTTTTCGCCTTACATTGCTCACTACACACAACACAACATGGGCTTCAAGTACAGAACTCCACTCACATACAAAAATCACAAAAATCATCGACTCACATAAACACACGAAAAAAACATAGGCATGGTGACGCTACACTTGTCCCAATGGAAGATTACTAGCAAAGACACAACCACAAGAACATGGCTTCAGGAATGTCAAACCCACAACACATCATTTCCTTAAATATATTTTTGGTTAAAGTTAACATTCTAAGGACATTATGAGCAAGGATAAATTTTCTCGTTTGTCCACCTACATTTTCTTAAGTTTATTCCGCGGTTGAAAATACAATTCGACCTTCTCAAGTTGGCTTCTTATACTTTATATAAATTTCCATAACTGACATACATATTTGGCATAAATCAAATTACATACAAAGTACTTAATTATCTTATTATTATGTAAAAATATTCTTCTCCAACGTTTATTTGATGTCTACAGTTTTACCCTTACAACTCAAGCGAAAGTGACTTGATGTCCAAAATGCAATAAAAGGATTTGATGGAGATTTAGATACAGGGTAGCTTTTCACCAAAAATATTTCTTGATTCACACTATATTTATTTCCCTACCATTGTTATTATAATTTGAAAACTTATTGAATTCCTATAAGATTTATATATATATATATATATATATATATATATATATATATATATATCTTTTGTTTTCTCAAAGTTTGGTCGCACCAAGGTAACTTATATTCTTTGCAACACATGATAAAGTTTAATTAAGTTATAAGGACTCCAAGATTGACCTTAATCCTAATCTCCAATCTCATGTGCAACATTTATATAATATGCTCTTACATCGCACTAAGATCTCGTTCTTAGCATTGTTTTGAAATCAGGAGTTACATAAGTATTTGACTAACATCTTGAAGGGGTACATGACTGGAAGAATTGTAACTATACATGAACCACCTTTAAGAAAATACCAAGATGTTATTTTGATAGAAATCAAGGTAGCACCGTTGAATCGCTCCTTCGAACAATGACTCATAAGGTGACTTCTAAGGCGGTCTTCAACACTCAACTTGGTGTCAGACCTGAAGAGAGGACATTCTTCTCGCGATTACCAAAACTAGAAGGAAACCGCATACTCTGGGTAGGTTGGACCATGTCATTCCTAAAATATGGGTTCACGACAATGTCGCTAAACCTAATGACTATGACGGTAACTCCAACTAGGGGTTTTATTTACCTAACCTAGGAGGTCTCATCGAGTGCAAAGTTTAAGGTCGTTCTACGGTTTTAAATTTCTTATATGGTAAAAAGGGATCACACATGTAGGAAAGCTATGCACGAATATTTTATTAAGGTTGAGTGTTCCCATTATAACTCTTTATTATGTTTGCAAGGTAAGAAGATAACCCAGTAAATTAATTTAATCATTTATTGAATACTGAGAAAATACTACAATATATTAACTTCAATTTCAATTTACTATATATAAATCAAACCCTTTTTGCCATACACAACTAAGAATCAAATTGAACCGGTGATTAGATGCACATTTCCTAAGTTATCCCTAAAACTAGCATCTCATGCATATTAACAAATTTCAATTATAACTTTTCTGTAACAAGAGACTACATTAGACAGTTATTCATTTTACAATGACCTATAAAAATTACAATAATAATAATTAAATTACACATCACCTTTTTCATCGTCATTCTTCCATCCTGCAAAACCCACGTGAGCATGATATCAGTGATAAATCGCTGGCATGGCATCCACCCTAATCAATCATAATTATCATTTTTCAGTTTCCCATTTACATCTGACAATAATTACAATTTGCAATCGAAATAAAAAGGTCTAGAAACATGTATTCATTGCATTTCATTTTTCTTCATTTTATAAACCCAGGAGAGAGAAAGAGAAAGGAAGAGAGAGAAAACATCGTTTTGTCAAAAGTTCTAATTCACACAACAGATACACTAAAAGGGTTTTAAATAGTTCTTTGCATGTTTTAAAAGTTTCCTGGGTGGTTTGGAAACCCTACGAGGGTCTGTAACTTTCTATTTTTTACATTTTCTTACTAACTACAAAAATTACAAAACGTGCTCGGAGGCTAAGAAACCACTTCCAAAAGTTATCTTCTAATGAGAACGCCCTCCACGATCAACTTTCTACGTGTCCCCAGATATACCAAGAGTTCATAGCAACTGACGGAATTGAAAAAGAGCGCACGGTTTGCGTTTGGCGGCTAGTTTTCTGGGGCCACTGGTCATAGTTCACCCAGTTGTAAAATGACAAAAGTTAGCTCGAGTGGCCCAGAAAACCATTTCCAAAATGACGTTCGATGGAGAAGCATGCAACGAGACATCTCCTACTAGTTCCCCTATATAAGGAGAATTCATCAGAGTCGACGGGACTGAGAACTAGTAAACCATTTTCAAATGGCGACAAGTTTTCTGGAGTGACAAGAAGAAAATTGGTCCAGTTTGACCTCGTCAAACTGCGACCGGAGGCCTACAAAATGGCTTCGCCAAACTATCCCGAAAAGTGATCTTTCCTATACTGAATGTTCCATGCATTTGTCTAGTATAAACGCTAGAGGTTTGCGAAGACAGAACGTGATTTCTCTTTCCAGGTTTCAAATGGCGGTTCAAAATGAAAGCCAACTTTCTAGATTTAACAACTTTCTACTGTTGTAAACCAGTGTAACAGGGCTCCTATAAGAGCGTCAAAAGGATGTCATATGTTCATTTCGGGTCAAACCAAAAATCAAGGTGACTCCTCATATACCAAGGTACATGAATGAAACTTCACATCTCGTTTCCAGAGTTGCGAAGGGTACTTAGTGAGTCTCTGAAAATTGCAAAATTTAACTATTTAAAACAAGGAGAAGGTCAACTTTATCAATGGGGAGTCAAATTTGTCTGGTCGATAAAATGATATTGGAGCGATCAAGAAGGGTAAGAGTTTTCTAAATCATCTCGAAGCGAGGGTGATACATCATGGTTTAAAGTAGATGAGTTATAAGGACTTTGAGAGTTGCAACACGACACTTTATTGTTTTGCAATGAGTTGAAGGGACATTTAACTGTATTAAAAATCCTAATAATTTAAAATTCTATTTAGTTGCAAAAGAGAACTAAAACATGAGAATTATGAGAGGTAAGGGAAGAAGAACCATGCCTGGAGAACGAATTCAGTCGAAGCCGCAGGATTTGGTTCAGCATCTTGCTCGGGCACTTTGCCAACCGGTTCACGAGATCTAATCTCCACCACATCACACCAACTTCCCAATCACTTGAATTTTTCCAATAGAATAAGTAGTTGCTTGAAAGTTTCTAAGATTTTTAACATACCCACTTCGTACAAATCCTGTTAATCGATGATGTAGTGTACGAGGTACCCCAAGCTAGTTAGAATGCATACAAGCAACAAGTCCACCACATGACAATATTGCTCCAAGATTTACATTTCAGCACAAGGAATTAGGATGCTTGCAAATGTTATGAACATACATATCTCCATGAATAAATCCAAGCTCAACTGATCTTTATGAGCACCAACTTGTTTGTAAACCACACTTGTATATAGATCTAACAAACCATGGTTGTCCATACTCTACAAATCATGTTTTCCATGATAAAACATCTCTCTGGGGTATTTTACAAACAGTTAATGTGCTCATCAAAAACCAGCAACATAATGATTAATTCTAGGCATGATTCTATAAGAGGCACTCATGCCATCGAAGTATTTACAACCCTCATGCACTGAATCCTACCTGGCTAAATGCTAAGTAAACAAAAATGAAGCTTACATGGTCAAGGTATGTTCCATAAGACCACATCTCTTTGAGGCATTCTGTCAAACAGATCACAGGCCATTTTTTTTTACACATCCATCTTGTGCATATGTTGCCATCATGGCATTCCATGAGACAACATTTCTTTGAGGCATTCTAACAAACAGTTTATGTGCCTTTTTAACAGACCCATTTTTTTTACATATCCTGCTAACATTGCAGTCCCTGGGACTGCATTTCTTCCATGTGTTTAGATGAACAGTTCACCTGCTCCCACCTTTTACCCATGTATTTACTAGGGCACGTGTGCGACTGTAACATCTGCTAAAGTTCCTCTGCCCTTTTTTTTATTTACAGGGAGTCCATGCAAGTCTGGGCGCGGCTGGGAGAATGTTGGCCACGTGACCAGCTAAAACAAACAAAAAAACCTCCTCCATTTGCTTTGATGGGCGTCCAAACTCTGTCCCCAAAGTATTTGTGACTGCAACAACATCTGGAAAACTCCCTCTCTCCAATGAGCTTGGTTTTCCCACGCAGGAGTGTGTGGTGTGGCCTAGGAGATGTTGAACGGTTGTGGAGTCTGGCTTTACGTGAATCAAAGCATTTGCTTGAAGGTTTTCAAGGCTGTTTCAACAAACTCATTTTTGTGTGTAGATCCCTACACCCCCAAACCAGCCGCCCATTCCAAAAGAAAAAAAAAACAAAACCCTAACTCGCCCAAAAGAATCACGGGCATCATTTTTTTATTTATTTATTATTTTTTTAGATTTCCTCCCTATTTCCCTAATCCACCCCTTTTACGGGATTTTTGATTTTATTTATTGTTAATTCCTTTTATATTTATTTATCTATTTCTTTTTGTTTGTTTTAATGTAAAAATGCCATAAAACCCTAAAACGAAGTAGACAAATAAATAAAATATAACTTAAACTCAATCCATTACCAGAGGTGAAATTTTGACACAAAAGCGACTGATCGAAGTCGGTGATATGAGTTATAATAGTATTATAAACATTATTTTAATAATTTTACGGCTTAATAATGATAATAATTATTAATCCTATTAATGGCGATGACCAGGTAACTCGACAAATTGAGAACCAGATTTCCCCTTAACCAGATAACCTCCATGATGCTACGAGCTCCATAGTTCGGGGTGTCGACAATGACCCGACAGGAAAGAAGGAGAGGGAAGGTGAAAAATCTTCACTGCGACCTAGACATGGTCAACAATGGTCAATGAAAACACACACACACTAGTCTCCTAGGCTTAGCAACAAGGTCGGCAAGTCAGGGACTTGAAAACATTGAATGGGCCATTACATTCTCCTCCCCTTAAGAAAGCATCGTCCTCGATGTGACATAACACAGAGGGAAGAAAAGGTACGTAACCAATAACAAGTAAAGGGAAAAGTAAACCCTATGGTTTAAAATTTTAGCTACTTAAAGCATGGCCATAGGGTAGCCTTAGAAACATTTAGTAGAAATTTTGACTTTCAAGGTTCTATGAAGATTGGCAATTCTCTCTTATTCGTTATTTCATTAATCTCTTTCCATTAAAATTATTCTTAATTCAAGTCCTTTAGCATTTCATTGTTACATAACTTTAGTTATTTAATTCCTGTGGGTTCCCATCATGAACTACAGTCACAACACCCTACCAGGGTCATACACAACACTAAAATTTTCACAAGCATACTTTTACATAGTTTTATGACCATAATACATGAAAAGGGTTTCACCAACCATGGAATAACAAGGGTTTCAACAAGCAGACCACATAACAATTAATTTCCAATAATTACGCCCTAGACATAAATCTAGTACACACATATGACTTACAAACTGGGTCAACATGCTAATACATATACAAAAACAGGTATCATCTGACCCAAAACAATGCATGACTACACCAGCATAGTACCAAGACAATATCCAACATTCCATACCAACCAAGGGGAGAGTCAAGCCTCATACATAACAAGGTGTCAAAAAGGCTCACACAGGTATACATAACTCACTATACCAACTCCCCACATACAAGACATCACGAAAAAAACCCCAAATATCTCCCAAAAGTACTAGGTAAAACTCCATATATCTCCTGAAGTATCATAAAGAAACTCTATATACTCCCCAAAGCATCACCAGATAATCTCCATATGCCTTCCAAAGAGAAAGAAACATAGTGTCAAAACCAAGCCAGGTCACCCAATCATAGAGCCCCATCAAGAATATCAGGTCACAGGTATAAATTTGTTTGGTCGATAAAATGATATTGAAGTGCTCAAGAAGGGGTAAGAGTTTTCTAAATCATCTTGAAGCGAGGGTGATAAATCATGGTTTAAATTAGAAGAGTTACAAGGAATTCGAGAGTTGTGATACGACAATTTATTATTTTGTAATGAGTTGAAGGGACATTTAACTGTATTAAAAATCCTAATAATTTAAAATTCTATTTAGTTTCATAAGAGAACTAAAACATGAGAATTATGAGAGGTGAGGGAAGAAGAACCATGCCTAGAGAATGAAGTCATTCGAAGCCGCAGGATTTGGTTCAGCATCTTGCTCGGGCACTTCACCAACCGGTTCACGAGTCTAGATCGAATCTCCACCACGTCACACCAACTTCCCGATCACTTGACATTTTCCAATAGAATAAGTAGTTGCTTGAAAGTTTCTAAGCTTTTTAACATACCCACTTCGTACAAATCCTATTAATCAATGATGTAGTGTACGAGGTACCCCAAGCTAGTTAGAACACATACAAGCAACAAGTCCACCACACACAACAATGTAATGCCATAATTTATTTTCAAATGCAAGCACACTAAATTTTCAGAATTTATATGTAATGAACAACTAAATATTTCAAGTTTTCAAGTGTATATTGCATAACTACATATTGTGCAAATTTCTAAACAAAACAACACCTTCCAACAAGAGACATTGAAGTAAAAAGTTCATGGTTTCATTTTGATCTCAAATGATAATATTACAAGATTTTAGCCACAATAAAAATAAAAAAATTCTTGGTAAATACCAAAGTTTACAAGAAGCAATAAGTACAATAATGGTTATTCACAAGAGTGTATAGACTTGACAAGCCACATTTATTTACAAGGTGAAGGCAACGTCGTCCAAAGATGAGAAAGACCAGGATGGCAAGAGGCTGTACTATCTCCAACCTGAGCTCCAACTCCAATACTCCTACAAGAATCCAAATCCAAGAGAACATGGCTTGTTTACCACCCAACCAATAGGCATCATCACATGCCTTTCCATGGTTAGAAGTCATGCTAGCCTCCCCCAAGCCCATGGGAGAGAGGAACTAGCTTCCACAATGTGCACAAGTATAATGGGGATTTACACACAACAAGAAAACATATTAGACCATTTAACCACTTACTACACGTTTAAACAACAACATGAGGATAACAAGGTCAACCTCACAAGGGGGAAGAGAGGAAGTATGATGCCCAAATCAACGTGTCCAACCATAGGAGCACCAAAAAAATATGTATACAAAATTACTTATACCTCCTAATCATTCATCCTCCTTATTCCTCCTTTATGCTATAGTAATCCTTCTTGGGAGGATTTTCAAACCCAAAAGGGTTTCCTAACCAAGAATGGGGGAAAGTTCAAGCCATATTAACCTTTCTCCCACCTCAAACCATATGAGGGGATGAGAATGGACCTTCATGGCTTGACCAAAAACCATGAGGTTTGAGAGGGAAATCCCTCTCTCTTCCCCTACATTCTCCAAAAACCATCTATCCGAATGATGGTGGAGAGAAAAACAAAGAAACGATAAGAAAAAATCAAACAACTACATTCATCATACATTTCACAACACATTATTTCATTGATCAAGCATAGTTAACAAGATAACACAACTCAGAAGAAAAAAGGTTAAGTATCCTACCTCTATAATACTTTCCAAGACTCTAATCTTCTCCCTTTGTCCAAGCTCACCTCCAAGCTCCCAAAATTCTCCAAGTGCTCCAAAAAAAATGAACCAAGAAGACCCATTCCTTTCACATGATGAAGAATAAGAAGAGAAACTCAAAATTTTCCTCACCAATGGGAAAGTGAAAAGTGTTACCCCCTCTCCTCTCAAGAGTCAAAGATTCCAAAAACCAAATAAGTAAGAGTAAACTCACCTTTTATCCCTTTTCACCCAAAATACAAAAAACTAAAATAAAACAAAGTGGAGCAACTTTTAACAATTTCACACAACCTAAACATCTTACATGGATGGTGACTAAAGAGGGTAAAATGGGAGGGAAAATCCCCCCAAACCTTGGAAATAGACCCCCTACCTATTAGGTAGGGTCCAAGGGGCCATTTTCATGCTAAGGGAACTCCCAAACTCAAAAGGGGTCCCTAAAAATGCCCAAAATAACCCAATTTCGGGTTTGACATGCTTGGGCACAAGGGTAGAGGGTGTGGGGTCCACCCAAGGTTCACATGTTGTCCCCAATCCCTTCTACCAACACACACACACTTCCCAAAACCAACACTTAACTTAAGATAAGATAATTAAACCCCTAAGCTAGTTTACTTAATTAAACACACCCTAAACCTAGTTAATTTTACAAAACATAATTACATTACAATTGAGGGGTTCACCCATGGTGCCCAATTAAATAAATCTAATCTAAGGCCTCAAAAATTTAGCATGGTTAGGACTCAGCCCGTGGGCCACTTGTGCACAATTGCGTAGCTTCCCTGAAACCCATCCTCTCCTATACCTGTCACCTGCACACTCATTGCACACATTAACCACATCTATCTAATATAATAAACATCATCTATACATCATAATATCAACCAAACTTATAATGTCCAAACATAATTTACAATTGATAGTGCAATGCATGCAATTATCCACAGAGTTTGCCATGAATCATCCACAAATAAAATTGTAACGACATACACTTAGGTTAGCATGAAAATTACCATCATTAAATAAAAAACACTATATCATTAATCAAATCAACCAAAAGAGACTAACATCTAACCAATAAGTCCATCATATAACCCTATTAATGTCATCAACATCATAAGAAATATATCAGTATATGAATCTAGTTTAATTAGCGCTACTAGCACAAAATGCCATAATGTCCATGAGGATAAAATATCATAGTAAAATGTCTAAAGTCTATCAGAGTCTCAATCAAAACATGTCTAGGAATAAAGGAACCAATAGATAACTAGAGCTATAAAAATGTGGGCACTACATCCCCGTCTCCTAGAATTAGTCTTCCTCCTAGAAGTCATTGGAAGAGATAGGGATATCTAGCCCTTAGTGGTGTAACATCCTCCCAGGTAGCTGATGACTCATCATATCAGTCCCACTACACTCTAACCTGGTCCAAATCTCGACCCTGAAGGTCCAACCTCCGGTGCTCCAGTATGCGTACAGGCTCCAATCTACACTTCCCTCCATCCTCTACCTATAATGCTGACCAATCCAAAACATGAGAAACATTTGGTACATATCTACGTAGTACAAAACATGAAAAATGCCGTGGGCCCGTGCAAGGCACGGTGGCAAAGCTAGATGATAGGAAACCAGACCGATGACCTCAAGAATATCAAAAGGCCCCACAAAATGAGGCGATAGCTTAGAACCCTTTCAATAACGGATCGAAATCTTATGAGGATGAACCCTCAAGAATACTTTGTCACCCACTGAGTAGTGACGATCGATCCTCTTGGTGTCCACATACGCCTTCTGGCATGCTCTAGCCTGCTCAAGACGCTACCAAATCAGAAAAACCTGCTGCTCTAAATCCTGAAGGTAAGCTGGCCCCAAAAAAATCCTGTCATCTAGTTTGTCCCAGCTCAAAGGTGTCCTGCAAGGTCGTCCATACAAATCCTGATAGGGAGCCATGCCAATGGAGCTATGATAATTGTTATTGTAGGCAAACTCAACTAAATGCAAATAATCTTCCCACTTCTTCTGCTGGTCCATCACATACATCCTCAACATGTCCTCAAGAACCTGATTAACCCTCTTTGTCTGCCGATCTATCTCTGGATGATATGCTGAATTAAAATTAATCCGTGTAACCAAGGCCTCCTAAAAAGAAGTCAAGAAAACTGATGTGTAGATGGTGTTTCTATCATTAATGATCGTCTTTGGGATCCCATGCAATCTGACAATATCCTCCATAAACACTTTGGCAATGTCCTATGCATTATAGGTGACCTTGGTTGGCGAGAAATGCATAACCTTGGTCAACTTATCCATAGTGACCATAATGACATCATGATGATAAGAGGACATAGGAAGTCCTACTATGAAATCCATGGAGATCACATCCCATTTCCACTTGGGAATGTCATGAGGGTATAAGAGTCCTACGGGATGAGAATGCTCTTCCTTGACTCTCTGACACTCAAGACAATGTGCTACAAAATTTGCTATGTCTCGACGAAGACTTGGCCAATAATATAACTCTCTCGAATCGGCATGCATCTTCTTCACTCCTGGATGTGCTGCGTCTGGGGCTCGATGAGCCTCAGTAAGGATGAAACTACGTAAATCACCTGCCTTAGGCACATAAATTCACATATGGAACTGAAGCAAACCATCTAACTCTAACATGCATCCTGAATATCTGCCCTCAAAAGAACCCTGAGAATCCAACATCTACCTAGCACCCGCCTAAAACCTGTCCTCTAGAAGATGCTCAAGTATCATGTCTCTCAAATCTTACTGTAGTGTCAAAGAAGCAAACACATGCCACCGTCTACTAAGTGCATCTGCAACAACATTTTCCTTTCCCTTGATATACTGGACCTCCATGTCATACTCACATAGGAACTCCATCCAACGCTGTTGACAAGCGTTGAGGTTCGACTGAGACAAGATATGCTGTAAGCTACAATGATCTGTCCTCAAGATGAAAGGTCTACCCAAAAGGAAATGTCGCCAATGCACAAGTGCATGAACAACTGCTACAAGCTCTAAGTCATGAGTAGGATAGTTAAACTCATATTCCTTGAGCTTACGAAACTCAAAAGCAATCACCCGATGCTCCTACATAAGAACTACTCCTAAACCCTCTAGTGATGCATCAATGCAAACAATAAAATCCTCTGTCGGGTCTGGAACTGCTAAGATGGGCGCAGTGGTTAACCTTTCCTTAAGCAACTGAAATGCCTGCTCACATTTTTCTGACCAATCAAACTTCTTCCCTTTCCTTTGAAGAGAATTAATAGGGTGAGCAATCCTAGAAAAGTCCGGTACAAACCTATGGTAATACCCTACTAAACCCATGAAGCTCCTCACCTCAGTGACTGATGTAGGTGTTGTCCAATCCAAGATAGCCTGAATCTTAGAGGGATCTACGGAGATACCCTCGCCTAATATGATATGACCCAAGTACTGAATCTCTGTCTGAAAGAAGCTGTATTTTTCCAAGTTCTCATAGAACTTCTACTCTCTCAAAACCTGAAGTACCTGCCTCAAATGCTCCTCATGTTCCTCCTCGGAATGAGAATAAATCAATATATCATCAAGTAGAAACTTTGTACTCACATAAGCAGGTGCATGAAACCATCTAATAGACAAAAATGGGTTGACATAAAATGAATAGGATCAAGTTCCCTCAAAACGCAAGAGCCTTCTGTGAAGCTTCTCCTGTCCATCCACATCTATTATTCACTATAGCAAAGCTCAATGCACATGCAAGATCAAGCATAAGTGGCCATGTGCATGCTCATGACCATCAATCCAAATCAGAATTATGACCATCAATTGTGAGGGCTGACAGGCCTCACTACTGATGATATGTGCCTTTAGGATCTCCTCAGCTATGCAGAGAAGAGCTCCGTTAAATCATTTGACAGGCACTGAGCTCCAGTCATGCTATTTCTGTTCAGTGAAGTGTTGGAAAGACATCTCTGCATGGAAATATCGAGAGGGCTTCATATTCATAAGTCTCTAAGGTTGATGAACACTCTTCAGGATATTCCGTTCCCTTTACAGAATTGATGCATTCCAAGATTTCTTATTCATGCTATTGAAAATGCTTTCTAGACCATCATTTGTTGAAGTAATTTAGAGCCAATATTTTTGATTGAAAATGCTTTATAGACCATCAATTTGTTGAACTAAATTAGAGACAATATTTTTGATAGATCCTTCAAGTTCATTTAGGTCTGAATAAGAGTGAGAAACAGCACCATCAGAGTGGTTTCCAACATCATCATATAAATTATTACAAGAGAATGAGGGGCCAAAGTCCTTATTACCAGAGACAAGCAATTGTTGTAACTTCCAGGGTGAGCTCAATAGGATTAGTTTCGCTCTCCTGATTAGTGCAAGTCTTTTGATCTTTCCCCGACTATCTAATTTGACTTAATAACTTAAGATTCAGATCCCTCAAAGCCAATTCTCTTTTTCTTTTTGTGCTGCTTGATCATTATGGCAATTGAGCATGCTAAATAGGATTAGTTTTGCCTTCCTGATCAGTGCTATTCTTTTGATCTTTTCTCGACTCTCTAATTTGATTCCAACAACTTTAGATTCAGAGGCCAACTCAACCTCAAAGCCAATTCTCTTTTTCTTTGTGTGCTACTTGATCATTATGGCAATTGAGCATGCTAAATTAAGATTTATTGATCAATTGCTCATTTCTTCTTTCGAAAGCATCTATTCTTGATTAAGCAATACCAGTTCACTCAAAACTTTGAACAAATCAAACGTCACAGGCTTTGGTCAAATGAAGTCATCACACCTTTCTTCAATGTTTTCACAAACACATTTATGTAGCGTTTCATGATCTTCGCTGGAGGTGATAATACATGGATCTGAGACATAAGTATGATGAAGATTGCAAAATTCTTTTTTATCTTCACTGGAAGACATCTTACTTAAAAGCTGAAGATCATCGGTGTCATCATTGTTGCTGTGGCCACGCCTTGAGACCACTTCCTATCTCTTCATTTCAATATACCTTAAGGTATCCCACATATCGCTTAATATGTTTTTGATTTATGATAACTAGTGGAAGTCCTTGACAAATGTGACCGATGATGATTTCACATGCATTAGATGCCTTTACAGCTTTGATTGCTTTCCTTCTTGATCGGTAGCTTCTCTTCACCTAGGGTAGTTTGCCACAATCGTTTGTTCTTTCGTAATCCTTCATGCTGTTTGCCTAATCTGCATAGTTTTCAACATAAAAATGGTAAGCCCTGAATTTGAGACCATTTTGATTGGAACGGGGGCTTGAAAAAAGTTTCTCAACTTCTGTTGTGACTTATCCCCAATACGAGTAGCTCTTTGCAAGTTTTCCATGGCTTCAAATTATACGAAAAAGTGTATTCCATTTGTAATTTAAGTGTTGTCTTGATGCACCGGAGTGGAATCTGCTGTGTCTGGAAAGATGATTGGGTGCTGATTGGCCGAGGACTAGGCATAAAAATATTAAAAATATTTGCTACAAACAACTCCCAGGTGCAAGTTGTCAACTCAAATGGAGCTTGCAAGTTTTTCACCAATGGATGTTTTAGCCGATGTCATCCGTACAGGCTTTACATGTCAAAGTGGGACCAATTTAGCTAACGAGGATCAAACCCATGGCCTATTGGCTTTGAATGCATTAATACTTGTGGGAGGGCCAACTGCTGTACCCACTGGCTTAACCCACAAGAGGTTTTGTGGCCTTTTGAGGAAGGTTTTCAATGCCTTTAGTGGTAAAGTCATCAATGCTAGGGTGTACTTGCTGCCGTTGACCTGCACCATTGCCATCAATGCTAGGTGGTGCTTGCTGCCTTCAATGTGTACCATCTGCATGGCTCCTTTTGTCCACAGCTTCCAAACAACTTGAGTGCTTTGGGGGCTAATGCCCATCCACTATGCTGTTGCCTCTACTCCCCATGGCCTGATCCGCTGGGGGAAGACGCTCCTGTACGATGCCTATCAGCTGCTGTAGGTTCTCCCTATGTGAGGCCTCCAAATCGGTTAGTCCCCGGCTCTCTGCTAGCCTGCACTCTCTTCGCCAGTCGAGCTCTGTTGGTTCTCCTCCCGGTGGAATCTTTTTCTGATTACCCCCATCATAAAAATTCAAGTTTGAATTTAAAATTTTTCTGGGGAATAGGCTGAAATTTTCAACTACCGAAATGAAGGGCAAAAGTTCAAAACGGTTGAATTTTAAAAAACACAATGAACATACCCTAATTGATTTTTAGCGATCTTTCTAGTAATCTAAGTGGTTTGGCTAAGTTCGACGTGTAGGTTTTAGCTGCTTCTTTAAGCTTTTCTCAAAAACTCTAATTTAAAGATTTGGTACTCCTCAAAACCCTTTTAACTTTAATGCTCTGTTTTCCCCTAATATTGTAATGTAGTTAATCCTTACAAAACCATTAAAGGTTACTCAATCTTTATATCTCCCATGTAAAAGATCATGACCTAAAGGGTGGGATTAAAGAGAGCCCTTGGATAAAACAAATCTTGGCCTTAGATTTTGAATACCCTAAGTTTTCCCTAATGCCCCCTTTATATATAATATATATATATATATATATTTTTAAGAGACACAAAGATTTGGTAGGTACAATAAGTACCATTTATCATTTTATTGCTTGTGTATAATAGATGGCACAACCCCACTTTAAATGGTCTGGGGCAGATTGTGGAGGATGTATTAGTGGGTCCATACACATGTTCATGCAACTACGCGGTAGGTGCACACATCATTTAAGAGTATATAGCCAAGCTTGGTGCCTCAAGGGAACTAAAACCATAGATTAAGGAAACCCTGAAAAATTGTGGGATTACTGACAATGCATTTAACACCAACATGTGGGAGGAACTTGTTGAGATCAGTTCATCTTATGCATCTTTAGGTATACTGTTTAATGGTCTATTTGTATGTAGGGGACAGGGAGTCAGTCCAATAATGGTCACCGAAGGAATATATTATAGAGTATTGGTGCTTTCAGATTCATTTTTAGGGGTGTCACATCTTAGTTGCATGCGGGGGACCAGGGAGGGACGGGGGCAGGGTACAGGGGTCCGGGCACCAGGGGGGTTCGGGACATTCAGCGTGGGGGCGGGGGACGGGAATTTTTCGGGTCCAGGGATGACCTAGTCCTAGGGACTGGGTTGATTAGGGCACAGGCCGACAGGGTTTTAGAACATTGTGCTCAATCTTATTAAATATTACCTATTGTAAGTTGTAAGTGAACTCTTATTTAGAGTGCAAGCCAAGGAAATTTTGATGGACTATATACTCTCGACCTTTGACACACATCTTCAGGACTATTTTTCTTCATAAACATCCTAATTTGGATCTTTACTATATATTGAGGTGCTCACTTATCTCCTCCTTTGTGTCCAATATATGTTGTATTCTCATATGCTATTTACTATATGAGGCCTCTTTCTTCTATTAGTGTATGGGCATTTCCACTAAACATTTTATCCCTCCTATATAAGAGACTTTGTAGATACACACATTAAATTCTCCCTTTTTATCACAGTCTCTCATTGAGGTGGGCCTTGTTTTAATAATACATAACTAAACAATCTATATTAAAATGATTTTCTCATTTAAGTGATAAAATAAAAATATAGTAGATTAGTTCCAAGTAGGATGGAGGTTAGAAATATGTTTACAATATTAAAATGCAAAAGCCACCCCAAATAATCTACTATAACGCCAATCACATGATTTTAAGTTGCCACTTAGTTGCAATTCATGTACACTAGTAAGAGAGGACTAATTTATATCATCATATTCCACGAGAATGCTACCAAATAGGTATTGCAAGAATTAGCTACTTTAGGAATGATGGTAACAAAAATCTGATGTCAAAGAGCATGTTATCCTCTAGATGTCACGACACTATTGTGAGATGTCCTTGAACGATACCATTGACTATTTAGAAATGTTCAGTGACAAATTATCCATGGTGAGGGTAAATCTATCAACAACATTAGTAGGTTGTATTCATAAAGAGATATGGAAGACAAAGTGTATGTAATGCCATAAAAAAATTCCAGAAATTACCCAAAGAATGCCTGTGCTTAGAAATTTCAGATTCTGTTTTCAAAAGGTACACATATACATATGCCATTTCATAGCATTTAGTTTTTTAAAAACTTTGAAAACAAGACAACTAAATATTTCAAATTTAATGAATAATGCATAACTACATACTTTGCAGATTTCTAAACAAAACAAGACCTTCCAAAAGATGACATATAAACCAAAAGAGCTCATGATTTCATTATGGTCTCAAATGATCCTTTCTACAAGATTTTTTTGTACACGATAAAATAAAAACTTTCTTTAGTAAATGACTTAAGTTTACAAGAAGCAATAAGTACAAAATGGTGTATTTACAAGAGTGATAAACTTCACAAAGCCACATTTATTTACAAGGTGAAGGCAATGTCCTCAAAAGATGAGAAATGACCAAGATGGCAAGAGGCTCAAGGATCTCCAACTATCTCCAAACTTGAATGTTCTTCCAAGGATGCTGAAATAAGAGACAAGACTTGTTTACCACCCAACCAATAGGCATCATCACATGCCTTTCCATGGTTGGAAGCCATGCTAGCCTCCCCCAAGCCCATGGGAGAGAGGAACAAATTTCCACAATGTGCACAAGTATAATGGGGATAAAACACAATAAGAAAAACATAAGACCATTTAACCACTTACTACACATGAAAACAACAACATGAGGATAACAAAGTCAACCTCACAAGGGGGAAGAGAAGAAGTAGGATGCCCAAATCAAAGGTGTCCAACCATAGGAACACCAACAAAACATGTTTACAAAACTCCTTATACCTCCTAATCATTCATCCTCCTTATTCCTCCTTTATGTCAAAGAAATCCTTCTTGGGAGGATTTTCAAACCCAAAAGGGTTTCCTCACCAAGAATGGGGAAAGGTTCAAGCCATATGAACCTTTCTCCCACCTCAAACCATATGAGGGGATGAGAAGGGACCTTCATGGCTTGACCAATAGCCATGAGGTTTGAGAGGGAAATCCCTCTCTCTTCCCCTACATTCTCCAAAAACCATCGATCAAAAAGATGGTGGAGGGAAAACAAAAGAAAACAACAAGCGAAAAAACAAACAAACTACATTCTCCATACAACTTTACAACACATCATTTCACACACATCATTTTATTGATCAATGCATAGTTAACAAGATAAGCACAACTAAGAAAGAAAAGGATTAAGAACCCTACCTCTATAATGCTTTCCAAGACTCTAAGCTTTTTCCTTTGTCCAAGCTCACCTCCAAGCTCCCAAAATTCTCCAAGTTCTCCCAAAAAATGAACCAAGAAGACCCATTCCTTCCACATGAGGAAGAATAAGAAGAGGAACCCAAAAGTTTCCTCACTAATGGGAAAGTGACAAGTGTCACCCCCTCTCCTCTCAAGAGTCAAAGATTCCAAAAACCAAATAAGTAAGAGTAAACTCACTTTTTATCCCTTATCACCTAAAATACTAAAAACTAAAATAAAACAAAGTGGAGCAACTTTTAACAATTACACACAAACCAACCATCTTACATGGATGGTGACTAAGGAGGGCAAAATGGGAGGGAAACTCCCTCCAAACCTTGGAAATAAGCCCCCTACCTATTAGGTAGGGTCCAAGGGCCCATTTTCATGCTAAGGGAACTCCCAAACTCAAAAGGGGTCCCTAAAAATGCCCAAAATAACCCAATTTCCATGCTTGGGCACAAGGGTAGAGGGTGTGGGGTCCACCCAAGGTTCACATGTGGTCCCGAATCCCTTCTACCAACACACACACACTTACCCAAAATCATCACTTAAATTAAGATGAGATCATTAAACGCCTAAACTAGTTTACTTAATAAAACACACCCTAAACATAATTAATTTTACAAGACAAATACATTACAATTGAGGGTTCACCCATGGTGCCCAATTAAATACACCTATTCTAAGGCCTCAAACATTTTTCATGGTTAGGACTTAGCCCGTGGGTCACTCATGAACAATTGCGTAGCTACCCTGAAACCCATGTTCTCCTATACCTGTCACCTGCACACTCATTGCACACATTAACCGCATCTGTCCAATATAATAAACATCATCTACTACATCACAATATCAATCAAACTTATAATATCCTAACATCATTATACAATTGATAGTGCAATGCATACAATTATACACATAGTTTGCCATGAATCATCCAGAGATAAAATTACAATGACATACACTTAGGCTAGAATGAAAATTACCATTATTAAATCCTAAAAACTATATCATTGATCAAATCAACCACAAGAAACTAAAATATAACCAATAAATCTCATTATCATATAGCCCTGTTAGTGTCATCAACATCATAAGAAATATATCAATATGCGAATCTAGTCCAATTGGCGCTACTACGCCCAAAATACCATAATGTCCATGAGGATAAATTATCATAGTAAAATGTCCCAAAATCTATCAGAGTCTTAATCAAAACATGTCTATGCATAAAGGAATACAATATCATACATATCCAATTTTTCCAAATTTTTGATAACAATAGAAGAATTTCTCTAGAACCTGAGCTATGTAAAATACAACTACTATTTCTTGCATCAATTAATTTATGATATCCAAAAAGTATAAGAAAAAAAACTGAATTAGTACGTAAAGAAAATTTTTGCTTATATCCACACGTATTTGGAGGAAAACATGAAAAAAATTTAATGAGATGGATTTCCCAAGACAAATTATTATAGAAGAGTTTCTATAAAATAAATAGATCCATTTATAGTATCTCCTATTATTAGGGAAAGATAACTAAACTTATTCCTCTCTCAAAGACCTCCATAGTTTTCGACATTATAGACCTCCATGTTTCCACAATGATGTAGTGTAACTTAAAAATTGTTTTTACAGTGATGGGAAGATAGCCATCAATCCACTATTAGCTCCTCTATCCTAAAGCTATACATATTGTTGTTTACATTGACAGAAAAATATTCTATAATATATAGATTTCTTTGCGGCCACTACTCTTCACTTATAGTAGTAAATGTGACAACTTTTTAACAAACCAAATTTAATAACAATTAATCCTGTTTAACATTGTTTAGTGCAACACAAAAAAAAAATTATTAATGATTTTTTAATTTTTTATAGATCAAGAGAGGGTTGAAGGGCTCCCACCTTTCACTTTGCATGTAAATATATAACAATAGGGCATGTGCAACTCTAAAAAACTGCTAACGATCCATCAATACCCTTTGTTGAAAAAATTTGCAGGGGACTCCATGCCAAAAACTGGCAAGTGGTCTACGAGAATATAAAAAATGTGACCTAGCTAATACGTACAGATAGATATGTCCTCCATTTGCAATAACAATGGAAATGACTAACACTATATAACAACAACAAAAGTATTTATAGACTGCAACAACATTTGGATAAGCACTCCCTCTAATTAAATGAGCTTATGAAATCTCCATACACATCCACTGTGTAATGTGGCATGAAAACGGTTTCTGTAGGTGGTTCTAGAAAAATCATGTTCTTTAATCCAGTAGTAGGCCAACTCATTTAACTTGAATGGTATGCCTCACGGTTGTTTCCAAAAAACTAATATCCCAACATGTGTGCAGTTCCTATGTGCAGCCAAATCAAACGCCCATATCATCCAAGTCAAGAAAGTGGAGCAAACTAGGTCTCGCCCTCTGTCCTCTCTGTATTTGGACACACCATACATGAAACACATTAGGACGTTGAACAATTTCCTATAACTCTGCCAAAAATCCAGCCATTTCCAACAGGCTATTCCTATATATAATGAGCCTGAGAAATTAAGAGCCATAACACACTTGATCGATTTATCCATTTGTTTGCTTTAATCTAAAAATGTCCTAAAACCCTATATCGAAGTGGACAAATAAATCCAGTGATGACCCATCTCTAAAGCCAAATCCATCTACCGGATGCATGATAATTTTGATGACAAAAGTGAACTGATCAAAGTCGGCTTTATGAATTATACCCTCAGTATGTCCCTTAAACATTATAGATAATAATCTCAAAAAACAACCTCAATGACAATTCATGTCTTAATCTCTTATTCAATCAAAAAATGGATTTCAAACGGGGATGTCGACGAATTTTGGTATAAAATCCAGATTTCACGCACTTAACGTGGAAAATTGCCATGAAAGGAAACATTGGAAAGGTCCACAGTGAAAGAAGAAATGAAATCTTCAGTGAAATAAACCCAAACATGTTTGAAAATAAGTGACAGTCAGATCATTAAATATATGGAGTGACTAGTGCCATCGCATGCTTAGTAATTAGGGTACAATCGTATCTAGGGGCTTTAATAGTAACCTTTATTGGAAAAGGTGATGCATTACTAACCAACTCGACATATTTAAGTTCCGTATCTTATCAAAAAGAATCTTGGTCATTCCCTTAGTTTTCTATATAATCAACTCGGATTTAGATGAGCCTCCATTTTGAACATGCATAAGATCTTAAGAGTTGAATACTGTAATTAATAAAAGAAAAAAAATGATTTTTATTCACACAATATTTTTTATGAGTGGTTCCACTTTTTAGCAATAATATGCATTAGGTACCTCTACTAATTAATGGCCTGTAATATTCAACTCATTAGACTATGGAACAAAAATTTTCCCAAATAATCAATAGGATTATTCAACAAAATAGATAACAAAAGATTTATAAAGTCATGAATAATATATATATCCTATATTCTATCTTAAAGAAACTATATGTTTTGCGGCTAGATTACATTTAAATCCACTTTCAAAGGTAACCTTGGAGGGACAAAATAATGGTAATTTATGGTCAATTTATGGCCTCATCAAAATGCCCCATACTTAATATTTATGCATTGTCCTCATGCATTAACATTATTATCTCCTCTTCATTAGTTCTTCTCTACCATAGTATTGAGGACACATTCTTGTGAATCTTCTTCTGTTTTTGATTTGTTTCTTTTACACACAGGTTTTTGTGTGGATCTCCTTATGAAACTATAAATGGAAATAAAATGATATTTTGACCAATCTTACAACAATGCAATTGTGTGGATCTCCTTCTGCTACTTTTGATTTCTTTCTTTTACAACAAATTCTTCTATGGATTTCATTCTATTTCTTTTCATATTATTTCTTTTATAACAAGTTCTTGTGTGGATCTCCTTCTGCTACTTTTGATCTTTAAATGATTTTACAATAGGGTCTTGTGCTAATCCTTCTGATGTGTCTCATATTTAAAATTAAAATGTATAGCTCGTGCTTCTCCTTCTCTCCTAATACCTAAGCCTCATGCATGTTTTTTAACTTATGGAAACTATATTAAAAGTTGGAAAGAATTTTTAGCTGTAATAAAAAAAGTTACAAGAAAGATTAAAAATAAAATAGTAGAACAAAATAATTTGATCATAACTCTAGTTGTCTTTATTATCCTATTGTTAATATGATCAAATATTGCCGAGAAGAAAAAGCCACCAAGTAACAATTGATTTCCTTTGAAAAATATCCACTTATTTTTTCATTTGATTGGCCAAAAAGTTGGTTTTCCAATTAAAGTTTTTGTTCACCTTTGACTGGCCAGCAAGCTAGTTTTGTAATCAAAGTTTTTTTATTTTTATTTTTTTTCCCCTTAACTGGCCAGCAAGCTAGTTTTACAGTCAAAGTTTATTTATTTATTTATATTTTTTTTCTGAAATGAAAGAATGAGAAGGATTAGAGAAAAAATTGATCTATAATCAGACTATATTCATCAAAGTACAACTTGTGTAAAATAGAAAGGAATATATGAGATCTCATAAAAACCTTTTTGCATAGTTGGTAACTCCAAGAAGATTCCAAAAATTGTGTAGAAATTTTTTAGGTCTTCAAAGTCCATCTTGAATTGTGCAATATCAAAAACACCATAGTAATCTTCAAATCCTGGACTAGTGATATCAAGAGATGGATAGTTGTTAAAAGAGAGAGTGAAGGTATCCATGTGTCCCTTCAAAATACACATGCTCCTTGGTTGATACTGTTGGTGATTCAAAATCTACATGCTGGTATCAAGAACAACTCTGGAAATTCCTATAACTCTAGTCCTTACATGTTAGTACACAAAAATTTCTTTCCTTCATATTCACCATAATTGCTTCTTAACGTTATACAAGTATTGAAAGACATGAATTTTTTTTTTCTAATGGATATGGTTTAGCAATTGAATTTTATTATAGGATGAAAACTAATTTGGATGAGTGGATAATGGGTGAGTTTTTATTTTGGCTCTAATGAAATCCCTGAGTATAGATGGAGTTAACTACAAATGCTACCACTTCATTATTAAAAATTGGAAAAGCTAGTTTTTTACTAAGGTTATGTGTAATAACATCACTGAGTTGTTAGTTTATATAAAGGGAAATGGTAGCGGTTATCAAGAATGGCATATGATATTTCATTAACTGGATCAACTTACAGATTTAATATCATATTCTACCATTTCATGATCTGAATTCGTTGTTCATACCATTATACTTTCTTGATAAAACATCACAGTCATTTTTTTACATAGAGTTAGATTGTCGGGAGATATTTACAATCTAATATTCCTAATTCCAAAAATAAAATTTTAATCTACTTGCAGGAAATAAAAGTTTAAATAAACTACTTACCAATACTTCTTGTCCTAGAATTTGCTAAAATGTATTCTACTGTCACTAGAATATTATTTTAGAGAATTATGAATCTCCCAATAACACTTTGTTCCCCAGAAACTATGCCAAAATGATGAGGATCATCAATCATCTTCATTAATAATGTCAATCCAGGTTGGTGTCTAAAGGCTGTATGCATTAAGAGAAGAAAATCTTTGAAATTAACTCCTTTAAACACAAACCAAACTTGCATAAAATAAATTACACTTATAGAAATTGAAAGGCACACTTGGATAAATGAAATTTTCTTGAAATAAACACACTTGGATGAATTAAAAGACACACTTGCATAAATAAAATTTTTGAATTAAAAATAAACATAATTGAATGAAACACTTGCAGGTTTACAACAGACTAAATTTTTACAATACAAAGATAAAGACAATACAACATAATGAATTAAAGACAAATGAATAAACATAAAGAAAAATACGTAAATCCTTCTTCCTTGAAATGAGTAGCCATCTCATTCCTTGGAAGAGGATTTAAATCATAGTTCTGAGATCTTAAAATTACAGAATATTTGAGAGGAAAGAATAGATCTTTATTTCTTTTGAGAAAAACATCACATATCTAAGTGTGGAAGATTGGATTTATAATTCATGCATCTAACCAAATACTTATTTAAGGAAATATAATCTGATATTATCTTTATTTCAATCCTGACAACTAAGATCTCCATCTCTAGAAAATATGGAGAAAAATATATTATTGAACTCAAATCTTATTTCACTTATTTTAGGAAGATTTGCTCCCAAATCTTCTTCTTGCTTTTCGGTAACAAGAATTATAATAATTTTATTACTCTACATTATTGGAATGAGTATTTCCCTCAAATTATAATTTTGACTAAATACTTTTCTCGGATTTTCCATTTGACTTTGCTGTTTTTGATTGTGGAACTTTTGACGCTTATCTGATACACTTTTTTCTCAAACTACAGTTCACTAAAAGCTAGATTTCTCTTCATTGATAAAACCTGTAGCAAATATGAATGAGGTTTTTTTTAAACACATTGCTATGAATAATATTTTTTTTAGATTTTTCATTTAATTTTTTTGTTTCTGTTTATGGAACTTTTAGTGCTCGTCTGACACACGTTTCCTCATACTACAGCTCACTAAAAGTTAAATCTCTCTTCATTGGTAAAACTTGTAACAAATATAAATGAAATTTTTAATAAACACATTGCTATGAATAAAAATTTCTCTCAGATTTTCCATTTGATTTTTGTATTTCTTTTTATGGAACTTTTAGTGCTTGTTTGATACATGTTTTCTCAGACTGCAGTTCACTAAAGTTAGATCTCTATTCATTGGTAAAACCTGTAGAAAATATGAATGAGGTTTTTGTTAAACACTTTTCTATGAACAAAAACCTCTCTTATATTTTCTATTAAAATCTCCGAGTTTTCACAATCCCTCAAAAACTATCATTCCGTTGATGCAAGTTCCGAAACTAAAGGTGTCATTCCTTTTATGTAAATTCCTGAGCTAAATCTGATTTTTCCACGAATTGAAAGTTCTGAAAGTAACTGCAATTCAATTGATACAAGTTATAGAAATAAATCTAAAAAGTTTCGGAACTAAACCTGCAAGTTTCGGAACTAACTCTGTGAGTTCCATAAATAACTCTGCATGTTCCATAGTTAACTGAAAACAACTATACCTTTTGCATGCGACCTTGGATTGACATGAATCTTGTTTTAAACTTGTATAATTTTTTGAGAGGAATTTGAATATGAAATCTGATCTGATTTTTAATATATTATTCATGATCAATTCCATTTTTTCCAATACTAGCATTATCTTTCTTTTTTGGCCTACATACACAAGACTTTACATCTTTTTACAAATAATCAATAGGATTAGTCAACAAAACAGATAAAAAAATATTTATAAAGAATGAATAAAATATATATCCTATATTCTATCTTATGTAAACTATAAGTTTGTAGATTATATTTAAATCCACATTCAAAGGTAACTTGGAAGGATAAAATATTGGTAATTTATGATTAACGTATAGCCTCATCATTGCCCCACACTTTATTTCATAACAGGTTCTTGTGTGGATCTCCTTCTACTAGTTTTTATCTCTTTTATTTTATAGAAGGTTCTTATGTGGATTTTCTTCTGTTGTATCTCATACTTAAAAATAAAATGCATAGCTCGTGCTTATCCTTCTCTCCCTCATCTAAGCTCATGCATGTCCTCATGCATGTTGTTTATTTATGGCTGCCCATAAATTAGATTCAAAAAGTTTGATTGTAAAGAGGTGTAGATATTTTTCATATAAGTAGGAGAGATATGAATTTTACTGTTCCTTCCTTGGAAATATTTAAAAGTGGATCTAACAGTAACAAAAAAGTTACAAGAAAGCTAACAAATAAAATAGTAGAACAAAATAACTTGATTATATCTCTAATTATCTTTGTAATCCATTTGTTAACATGATCAAATAGTGCCAAGAAAAAATCCTCCAGGTAACAGTTGATTTCTTTTGAAAAATATATGCCTCGATTTTCCTTTGATTGGCCTGTAAGTTGGTTTTCCAATTAAATTTTTTTTTGCCTTTGACTTGCCAGCAAGTTACTTTTCCAATTAAAGCTTTTTTATTTTTATTTATTTGTTGCATTTGATTGGCCACCAAGCTAGTTTTCCAATCAATGTTTTTTGATTTTTTTAAATTTTTTTGTTGAAATGATAGCATGAGAAGGATTAGAGATAAATTTGATCAATCATAAGAATATATTCATCAAATTACAACTTGTGTAAAAAAAGAAGAAACGTCTAAGATCTTATAAAAAAAATTTTGCATACTTGGTAACTCCAAGAAGATTCTAAAAATTGTGTAAACAATTTTTAGGTCTTCAAACTCCATCTTGAATTGTGTAATATTAGAAACACCATACTAATATTCAAAGCTCAGATTAGTGATCTTAGGAGATGGATAGTTGTTAAAATAAAGAGTGAAGGTATCCGTGTGTCCTTTTAAAATCTGCATGCTCCTTGGTTGATACTGTTGGTGATCAAAAATCTGCATGATGGTATCAAGAAAAACTTTGGAAATTCTTATAGATCTAGTCTTTAGATTACACAAAAAGTTCTTTCCTTGATATTCACCTTAATTGTTTCTTAATTTTATACAAGCACATACAAAAATGAATAAATTGAAAGACATGAAAACAAATTTTTCTAATGGATATGATTCAGGGATTGAATTTTATGATGGGATAAAAAGTAATTTGAATGAGTGGATAATGGGTGAGTTTTTATTTTGGCTATAATGAAATCGTTGAATATGGATGGAGTTAACTAGAAATGCTACTACTTCATTATTACAAAATGGAAAAGTAAGGCTTTTACTAAGGTTATGTGTAAAAATATCACTGAGCTATTAGTTGATACAAAGGAAAATGGTAGCGGTTATCAAGATTGACATATGATATTTCATCAATTAGATCTACTTTAAGATTCAATATTATATTCTACCATTTCCAAATCTAAATTCTTTGTTCATACCATTATACTTTCTTTAACTATCATCACAGTCATTTTTTCTTATACAAACATTAGTTTGTAGAGAGATATTTACAATATAATATTCCTAATTGTAGAAAATAAAAGTCTAAATAAACTAATTACCAAATACCTCCAGTCACATAATTTGTTAAAAGGTATTCTAATATCAATAGAATATTCTTTTAGAGAACTCTGAATCTCCCAATACCACTGTGTTCCCTGACAATGACGCCAAAATGATGAGGTTCATAAATCCTTGCCATTAATAATGTCAATCCGGGTTGGTGTCTAAACATATTATGCATTTTAAGAGAAGAAAATCTTGAATATTAACTCTTTCAAACACAAACCAAACTTGCATAAAATAAATTACACTTGTGAAAATTGAAAGACACAATTGTAAAAATAAAGTTTTCATGAAAGAAACACACTTGCATTAATAAAATTTGATTAAAAAACACACTTGCATGAATTAAAATACACACTTGCATAAATGAAATTGCTAAATTAAAAATAAACATAATTGAATGAAAACACCTGCAAGTTTACAACATAATGTATTTTCACAATACAAAGCTTAAAACAATACAACAAAATGAATTAAAGGAAAATGAATAAACATAAACTCTGCAAGTTCAAGAACTAACTCTTAAGTTTTGGAACTAAATCTATGAGTTCCACTTTGGCCAATACTAGCATTATGTTTCCTTTATGGCCTGCATACACACAACTTTACTTTTTTTCCCAATTAATCAATAGGATTAGTCAACTAAATAGATAGCAAAATATTTATAAAAAGTGAATAAGATATATATCCTATATTCTATTTTAATAAAACTATAAGTTCGTAGATTACATTTAAATCCATTTTCAAAGGTAACTTGGAAGGACAAAATAATGGTACTTTATGGCAAATTTATGGCCTCACCATTGCACCACACTTAATCTTATGCATGTTCTCATGCATTACATTATTATCTCCTCTTCTTAGATTCTTCTCCGTATTGAAGACACATTCTTGTGGATCTCCTTCTGTTGTTTTTGATTTGTTTCTTTTACAATAGGTTCTTGTGTGGATCTTCTTATGTTGTTTTTTCATATTTTTTCTCTTAAAACATGTTCTTGTGTGGATCTCCTTATGCTTATTTTGATTTTTTTCTTTTACAACAGGTTCTTATGTACATATCTTTCTGTTTATTTTGATAGTATTTCTTTTACAATAGGTTCTTGTGTGGATCTCCTTCTGCTGCTTTTGATCTCTTTTATTTTATAGCATGTTCTTGTGTAGATATTCTTCTGTTGTGTGTCATATTTAAAATAAATATTCATAGCTCGTGCTTCTCCTTCTCTCCCACAACTAGGCTCATGCATGTCCTCATGCATGTTGTTTATTTATGGCTGCCAATATATTAGACTCAAAAAGTTTTATTGCAAAGAGGTTCACATATTTTTCATATAAGTAGGGGAGATATGATTTTTATCTTGCCTTCCTTAGAAATATTTAAAAGTGGATCTAGCTACAGTAAAAAAAACTTACAAGAAAGCTTAAAAATTAAATAGTAGAACAAATTAACTTGATCATACCTTTAGTTTTCTTTGTCATCCTTTTGTTAACATGATCAAATAGTGTGAAGAAGAAAAAACCACCAAGTAACTAATGATTTCTTTTGAAAAATATCCACCTCCTTTTTCCTTCGATTGACCAGCAAGATGGTTTTCCAATTAAAGTTTTTTTTTTTCCTTTGACTGGCCAGTAAGCTAGTTTTTAAATCAAAACTTTTTAAATTTATTTTTATTTCACCTTTGATTGGCTAGTAAGCTGAGCAAACTGGTTTTCCAATGAAATCTTTTTTTTTTTTTTTGTTAAAATGATAACATGATAAGGATTAGAGAAAAAATTGATCCATCATCAGAATATATTCATAAAAGTATAAATTGTGTAAAATAGAAAGCAAATCATGACATCTCATAAAAACCTTTTTGCATACTTGGGAACTCCAAGTAGATTCCAAAAATTGTGTAGATAATTTTTAGGTCTTAGAAGTCCATCTTGAATTGTGCAATATCAGAAACACCATAGTAATTTTCAAAGCCCAGACTAGTGATATCATGATATGGATAGTTGTTAAAAGAGAGAGTGAAGGTATCTGTGTGTCCCTTCAAAATATGCATGCTCCTTGGTTAATACTGTTGGTGATAAAAAATCTACATGCTGGTATAAAGAACAACTCTGGAAATTCCTATAGATCTAGTCCTAAGATGTTAGTACACAAAAATTTATTTCCTTGATATTCACCATAATTGCTTCTTAATGTTATACAAGCTTATACAAAAATGAAGAAATTGAAAGACATGAAAACAAATTTTTCTAATGGATATGGTTCAGGGATTGAATTTTATTATGGGATGAAAACTTATTTGGATGAGTGGATAATGAGTGATTTTTTATTTTGGTGCGAATGAAATCCCTGAATATGGATGGAGTTAACTAGAAAGGCTACCACTTCATTATTACATACTGAAAAAGCTAGTTTTTAACTAAGGTTATTTGTAATAAGATCACTGAGCTGTTAGTTGATACAAAGGGAAATGGTGGTTGTTATCAAGAATGACATATGATATTTCATCAAACAGATCTACTTCTAGATTCAATATCATATTCTACCATTTCTAGATCTTAATTCTTTGTTCATAACATTATATTTTCTTGATCAAACATCACAGTCATTTTTCTTATACACAGAATTAGTTTGTTTGGAGATATTCACAATCTAATAATCCTAATTACTAAAATTAAATTTTAATCTACTTGCAAGAAATAAAAGTCTAAAGAAACTACTTACCAAATACATCATGTCCTAGAATTTGCTAATAGGTATTCTAATGTCACTAGAATATATTCTTTCAGAGAACTCTTAATATCCCAATAACACCGTGTTCCCTGGTAGCAGCACAAAAATGATGAAGGTTGTCAATCCTCGCCATTAATAATGTCAATCCAGGTTGGTGTCCAAAGGCTGTATGCATTAAGAGAAGAAAATCTTGGAAAGTAACTCCTTTAAACACAAACCAAACTTGAATAAAATAAATCACACTTGCAGAAATTGAAAGACACACTTGCAAAAATAAAGTTTGCATGAAAGAAACACACTTGCATAAATGAAATTTTTAATGAAAGAAAACATACTTGCATAAATTAAAAATCACACTTACAAAAATGCAATTACTGAATTAAAAATAAACATAAATGAATGAAACTCCCGCAGGTTTAAAACAGACTGAATTTTCACAATATAGAGATAAAAACAATACAACAAAATTTATTAAAGACAAATGAATAAACATAAACACAAATACATAGATCCATCTTTTTTATCTTAAGTGACCATCTCATTCCTTGAAAGATGATTTAAATCATATTTCTGGGATCTTAAAACTATAGAATATTTGAGAGGAAAGAATAGATCTTTATTTCTTTGGAGAAAATCATTACATATCTAAGTGTGGAAGGTTGCATTTATAATTCATGCATCCAACCAACTCATTATTTTAGGAAATACAATCTGATCTTATCTTTATTCCAATCCTAACAACTAAGATTTCCATCTCCACAAAATATGTAGAGAGATATATTATTGAAGTAAAAATTTTTCTCACTTATTTTAGGAAGATTTGCTCCCAAATTTTCTCCTTGCTTTTCTGTAACAAAGATCATAATGATTTTATTCTTCTACATTATTGGAAGGAGGATTTCCCTCAAAATATAATTTTTACCAAATACCTTAGATTTTCCATTTGACTTTGTTATTTTTTACTATGGAACTTTTGACGCTTGTTTGATATGCTTTTTCCTCGGAATGCAGTTCACTAATAGTTAGATTTATTTTGATTGGTAAAACCTATAGAAAATCTAAATTAGATTTTTGTTAAACACATTGCTATGAAAAAAAAAATCTCTCATATTTTCTATTTGAATTTTTTGTTTCTTTTTATGAAACTTTTAGTGATCGTCTGATACCCATTTCCTCTACAAATTGCAGCTCACTAAAAGTTAGATCTCTCTTCATTGGTAAAACCTGTAACAAATCTAAATGAGGTTTTTTGTTAAAAAGATAACTATGAAAAAAAATCTCTCTTAGATTTTCCATTTGAATTTTCTATTTCTATTTATGGAACTTTTAGTGCTTGTCTGATACACATTTCATCGAACTGCAACTCACTATAAGTTAGATCTCTTTTCATTAGTAAAACCTTTAGAAAAGCTGAATGATGTTTTTCTTAAACACATTGCTATGAAAAAAAACCTCTCTCATATTTCTCATTGGAATCTCTGAGTTTTAACAATCCCTCAAAAACTATCATTCTGTTGATGCAAGTTCCGGAACTAAATCTAATTTCTCGACGAATTGAAAATTCTGGAACAAAATATGTGTGTTCCTTAACTAAACTTGCAAGTTTTGAAACTAACTATCTGAGTTTTGGAACTAACTCTATGAGTTCCGCAGCTAACTTAAAATAACTATAACTTTTACATGCGACCTCAGATTGAGATTTCCCAAAATCTCTCTAATTTCCCATTGGAATCTCTGATTTTTCAAAATCCCTCAAAAACTATCATTCCGTTGAAGCAAGTTCCGGAACTAAAGTTGTCATTCCTTTTATACAAGTTCCGAAACTAAATCTAATTTGTCCATGAATTGAAAATTCTAAAACTAACTATAATTCAATTGATACAAGTTCTAGAACTAAACCTATAAGTTCAGGATCTGACTCTCTAAGTTCTAGAACTAACTCTGTGAGTTCCGCAACTAACTTAAAACAACTATAACTTTTGTATGTGACCTCAGATTGAAATGAATCTATTTTTGAACTTACATTATTTTTAGAGAGGAATTTGAATATCAAATCAAATCTGATTTTAAATATATTATTCATGATCAATTCCACTTTTTCCAATACTAGTATTATCTTTCCTTTATGGCCTACACACAAAAGAATTTGCATCTTTTCCCAAATAATCAATAGGATTAGTCAACAAAATAGATAACAAAAGATTTATAAAAAATGAATAAGATATATATCCTTCATTTTATCTTAAGCAAACTATAAGTTCATAGATTACATTTAAATACACTTTTAAAGGTAACTTGAAAGGAAAAAATAGTGCTAATTTATGGCCAATTTATGGCCTCCTCATTACCCAACACACTTAATCTTACCTCATGTCCTCATGCATTACATTGTTGATTATTCTCCTCTTCAGTTAGAAGGAGAGGTCCAAATATTGAGGACAAATTGTGAAGCTTAATGGGTGTGATCTCCTTCTACTTAAACTTTTGATTTGTTTATTTTATAATAGGTTCTTGTGTGGATCTCATTATGTTATTTTTGATATGTTTTCTCTTACAACAAGTTCTTGTGTGGATCTATTTCTGTTGCTTTTGATATTATTTTTTTTACAGAAGGTTCTTATGTAGTTCTTCCTTATAGAACTTTTGATTTCAAGAATTTACAACAAGTTCTTGTGTTGATATCCTTCTGTTACTTTTTGATATTTTTTCTTTTACAACAGGTTCTTTCATGGATCTCCTTTTGCTGCTTTTGATCTATTTTATTTCACAACAAGTTTTTGTGTGGATCTTCTTCTGTTATGTCTCATATTTAAAAAAATACATAGCTTGCGATTCTCCTTCCCTCCAACACCTAAGCTCATGCATGTCCTAATGCATGTTACTTATTTCTGGCTGCCCAGAAATATGAATTTTATCTTGCCTTCCTTGGAAATGTTTAAACTCATGTTGGTAACTGTAATTGTTATAAAAAAATTTACAATAAAGCTTCGGTTATTGTAAAAATAACGTGTTAAATTCAACAAAATAACTTGATCAACCTCTAGTTGTTTATATTCATCCTATTGTTAACATGATCAAATAGTGCTGAGAAGAAAACCGCCAGGTAACAGTTGATTTCCATTGAAAAATAACCGCCTCATTTTTCCTTTCATTTGTGATAGTTTCCGAACCCGGTTCTCTAATTAAGGTTTTTTTTTCCTTTGAATGGATAGCAAGCTGCTTTTACAATCAATGTTTTTTTTTAAAAAAAATTATTGTTCTTTATTGGCGAGCAAGCTAGTTTTCCATTCAAAGCTTTTTGATTTTTTTAATTTTTTTGCTGAAATGATAGCATGAGAAGGATTAGAGAAACATTTGACCCATCATCATACTATATTCATTAAATTACAACTTGTGTAAAATAGGAAGCAATGTCTGAGATCATATAAAAACCATTTTACATACTTGGTAACTCCAAGAAGATGTGGTTTAAAAATTGTCTAGACAATTTTCAGGATCTTCATTACTTCGTAATCATCTTGAATTAGAATAATATCAGAAACACCATAAATATTCAAATTCCAGAAGTAGTGATATCAGGACATGGATAGTTGTTAAGTGAGAGAAATTGGTCATAACCGTGTGTGACAGCCAATTCATAAATCTGTGTTATGTGGTATCCTTGAATGTTAATAGTTGGGCACTGATAAAAAAAGATTCTCTTGCTGGTATCAAGAACATGCTCAAAGACCACCATCTTATGCACAATAAAATTTAGTCATCATTAGATAATGTTAGTGTTAGGTTGTGGACCCTGTTTTCATGTGTGAAAGTGTTGAAGATTGTACACTAAGAGTACTTTACACTTTTCATGTATCCTCACTAGGGTTTGGGGCCAGGCCGGGCCTTGAGCGAGGGTCTGGGGGCTTAGCCCCCGAAAAAAAAAAATTTAGGCGTAAATTTTTTTTGGCCTCGAAAAAATGCACCCGAAATATCGGGAAACATGCTTTTCTCATATGGGTGAGTTTTTTGACCCATAGGTTTTAGATGGGACAGTTTTTAATGGTTTTGATACCCATGGTTTTGTAAAACTACTTAAGCAGATGTCTATTTATATGGTTTTATGCATATGATACAAGGTAATGTAACATTATTGCAGATGTGCTTTGAATTTGGGTGTTAATTATGTAGAGTTTGTTGAGCATAGCTCCAAACAGATATGGGTATTGTATTGAGAGAGTGGTGGCTTGTAATAAAATCTGACCAAGTGATTCTTGGTGGACGTAGCCCAAATTGGGTGAACCACGTTAAATACTGTCTCTTTGTGTTGTGTTATTTTATTCTGTAATTTTATTTCAGATCTGTAATAATTTCTGCATATTAGTTTCTATTGTTGTGATTTTGTGAGGGATTATTCCGCATATTTTACCTCTTATTTCCTAACAATTGGTATTAAAGCCTAGTTTGGTTTGCTAAAGTGTTGAATTGCAGGGAAATTTTTTAGCTTGAGTGGGAGCTATGGCAGATGAAGGAAGATCTAGGGTTGATAAATTCAACGGGTAGAATTTCAATCTTTGGAAGATGTAGATGGAAGATTACCTTTATCAGAAGGATTTTTATACTCTGTTGTCTGAGAAGGTGAAAAAACCCTCAAGTATGACAGATGTGGAATGGGATTTACTGGATAGGAATGCACTTGGGACAATCCGGCTGTGTCTTGCATCTTCGGTATTATTTAATGTTTCAAAGGAAAAGACTACAAAATATCTAATGGATGCATTAGGGAAGTTGTATAAAAAAACCCTCTTCCTCTAACAAGATACTTTTAATGAAAAATTTGTTTAATATGAATATGTCATAGAATAGTTCAGTAGCAGATCATTTAAATGATTTCAATACGGTTGTGAATATGCTAGCTTCGGTTACAATAGAATTTGATGAAGAGGTTAGGGCTTTATTAATTCTGTGCTCTTTACCTGAGACTTGGAATAGCCTGGTAATGGCAGTAAGTAACTTGGTTCCAGCTAACTCGAAGTTGAAGTTTGAAGATGTTGTAGGGGTGATTCTAAGTGAGGAAATGTGAAGAAAAAGCTCCAGGGAATCTTCTACTTCAGGGAATGCTTTGACGGTGGAAACTAGAGGGAGACAGAAGAATAGAGGAAACCATGGAAAATCAAAAGATCAGGCAAGGTCAAAATCCAAGAACAAGATTGTATGCGGGAATTATGGAAAGCCTGGGCATGCAAAGAAGGATTGTTGGGAGCTTCGGGATAAGAAGAAACAACAAGAAGAAAACAAGGAGGCAAATGTGGCATCGGGTAATGTATGTCAGGATGCTTTGATTATTTCTTTGCATAATATTACTGAATCTTGGGTTTTAGATTCAGGGGCTTCTTTTTATGCTACTCCACATAGGCATTATTTTGTTGATTATGTTCAAGGGGATTTTGGGCATGTTTTTCTTGGTGATGATGAGCCTTGCAGTATAGTTGGAAAAGGTTCTGTTTAGGTTAAGATGCAGAATGGGAATACATGGCTATTGAAGGATGTCAGACATGTGCCTACATTAAGGAGAAATTTGATATCGGCGGGGCAATTGGGAAGTGATGGTTGTACTGTGATATTTACAGCTAACTCTTGGAAGGTTACCAAGGGTGCTCTTGTGGTGGCAAGAGGTAAGAAGGTTGGAACCTTGTATTTAACCAATGGTAGTACTAATGATTGTAATCTTATAGCTTTAGATGTAAATACAACATTATGGCACAATAGGCTCGGTCATATGAGCCATAAGGGCATGGACATCATAAAGGAAGAATTTTCCTAGATATACAGAAATAAGTTTGGATTTCTATGAGGATTGTATATATGGGAAACAGAAGAAAGTAAGGTTTCTCAAGGTTGGACCTACAAAGAAAGAGAGTAAGTTAGATTTGGTACATTTTGATGTGTGGGGGCAGACTCAGGTATCATCTCTTGGGGGTTCAAGTTATTATGTCACTTTTATTAATGATGCAACAAGGAAATTTTGGGTTCATTGTATTAGAAACAAATCTGATGTATTTGACACTTTTGTTAAATGGAAAGCCTTGGTAGAGAATGAAACAGGTCTTAAGCTAAAATGTCTCAAGTCAGATAATGGAGGGGAGTATTGCAGTAATGAATTTGATGATTACTGTTCTAAGAATGGAATCAGCAGGTAAAAGACAGTTCCAGAAACTCCGCAGCAGAATGGGATATCAGAAACGATGAACAAAACAATAATGGAACGTGCTAGGAGCATGAGGTTACATGCAGGACTGTCTCTTTCCTTTTGGGCAGAAGCGGTGAGCACATCTGTGTACTTGATAAACAGAGGACCCTCAAGTGCCTTGGATGGAGGCATACCTGAGGAGGCTTGGTATGGTAAGAAAGTTGATTATTCATTTCTTAGAGTCTTTGGATGTGAGGTGTTTGTTCATATAGACAAGGATGATAGGACCAAGCTAGAGGCTGAATCAGAAAAATGTACTTTCATTGGTTATGGTGGTGATGACTTTGGATATAAATGTTGGAGTATTAAGGACAAGAAAATCATTCAATCTAGGGATGTGGTCTTTAATGAGAAAGTCATGTATAAACAGTAGTTATAGGAAAATAGGGAAGAATCCAAGAAAGAATATGCAGTATGTAGAGGATCTTCCGGATGGAAAAGTGACACATGAATCAGTTCAGGAACCTCCTCCACAAGAACCCCAAATAGCTCCTATATTGAGGAGGTCTTCTAGGGTAAGAAGAGAACCTGAATGTTTTTCTCCTTCTCTTTATTATTTATTACTCACTGATAGTGGAGAGCCAGAGAGATTTGATGAAGCAATGCAGGTAGATGCTAGGAAGAAGTGGGAGCAAGCCATGGATGAGGAGCATCAGGCTCTCATGGAGAACCAGACATGGGATTTGGTAAAGCTACCTGAAGGCAAAAGAGCATTACAGAACAAGTGGGTGTTCAGAGTCAAAGAGGAAGATAGAGGCAAGAAAAGATACAAGGCCCGGTTGGTGGTCAAGGGTTTTGCACATAAAAAAGGTATAGATTTTGATGAGATTTTTTCTCTTGTAGTAAAAATGACTTCTATTAGAATTATTCTAGGAATAGTTACAACAGAAGACTTGCACTTAGAACAGCTTGATGTAAAGACTGCATTTCTCCATGGTGATTTGGAGGAGGAACTATATATGCAGCAACCAGAGGGCTATGAGGTCAAAGGTAAAGAGGAGATGGTGTGCAAACTGAAGAAGAGCTTGTATGGCCTGAAAACAAGCTCCACGTCAATGGTATAAGAATTTTGATAGCTTCATGATGGAGCAAGGTTATATTAGATGTCATTCTGACCATTGTGTGTATACAAAGAAATTTGAGGATGGAAGTTATATTATCCTTGTGTCTATATGTGGATGACATGTTGGTTGCAGGTAAAAACATGCAGGAAATAAAAGTACTCAAGAAGCAACTAAGTGAATCCTTTTCTATGAAGGATTTGGGGGCAGCCAAACAAATCCTTGGTATGAGGATATCTCGGGATAGGAAGGAACAGAAGCTGACTTTATCTCAGGAAGAGTACATTAAGAAGGTCTTGGAGAGGTTTAATATGCAGGATGCTAAACTGGTTGGGACTCCTTTGGCAGGCCATTTCAAGTTATCAAAGGAGCAATGTCCCAAGACAAAGCAGGAGAGAAACCAGATGTCCAAGGTACCTTACTCATCAGTAGTTGGCAGTTTGATGTATGCCATGGTGTGCACTAGGCCTAATATTGCCCATGTAGTGGGAGCTATGAGTAGATTTATGAGTGATCCAGGTAGAGAGCATTGGCAAGTAGTAAAGTGGATCCTTCGGTATTTGAGAGGGACCATGGGGACAGTTTTGTGCTACAGTGGATCAGACACCACTTTACATGGTTATGTAGATTCAGATATGGCTGGAGATGTAGACAGTAGGAGGAGCACAACAGGTTATATTTACACTATAGGTGGGACAGCAGTGAGCTGGATTTCACGACTACAGAAGCTGGTGGCTTTGTCAACCACAGAGGCTAAGTATGTTGCTGCCACAGAGGCAAGCAAAGAAATGATTTGGTTACAACAATTGCTTGAGGAGTTGGGGCATAAGCAGGAGGAAGAGAAGTTGCATAGTGATAGTCAGAGTGCTATACACCTAGCTAAGAACTCTACTTTCCACTCTAGGACAAAGCATATACAGTTAAGGTACCATTTCATCAGGACAACTTTGGAGGAAGAGAAGTTGAAGTTGGAGAAGATTCATACTAGTCAGAATCCTGCAGACATGATGACCAAGGTGGTCACAAGGGATAAACTGAAGTCTATGTTCAGCTTTGGTTGGCCTTCATAGAAACTAGTGAAGGGTTGAGAAGCTTGCTCAGTGGAAAACTAGTCTCCAAGTGGGAGATTAATAGGTTGTGGACTTTCCTGTTTTCATGTGTGAAAGTGTTGAAGACTGTACACTAAGAGTACTTGTATGGACTTTTCATGTATCAACTCGCTTGGGCCTCGGGAAACGTGCTTTTTCTCATATGGGCGAGATTTTTGACCCATAGGTTTATGGGACGGTTTTTTCCATGGTTTTGATACCCACGGTTTTGTAAAACTACTTAAGCAGTTGTCTATTTATATGGTTTTATGCATATGATAGAAGTATGAAAAACATTGCAGATGTGTTTTGAATTCGGCTGTGAATTCTGTAGAGTTTGTTGAGCATAGCTCCAAATAGATCTGGGTATTGTATTGAGAGAGCGGTGGCTTGTAATAAAATCTGAGCAAGTGATTCTTGGTGGACGTAGCCCAAATTGGGTGAACCACGTTAAATATTGTCTCTTTGTGTTGTGTTATTTTATTCTGCACTTTTATTTGAGATCTGTAATATTTTCTGCATATTAGTTTCTATTGTTGCGATTCTGTGAGGGATTATTCCACATATTTTATCCCTTATTTCCTAACAATGTTGTGGTGATGACCTACGTGTTAGTTGAATCTTAACTTGTGTCACCCTTTTGTGGAATGGGTTTCTTGCTGAAGTTTCCCAACTTGTATATTGGAAGGATATGTCCAAAAATTTGTCTGACTTATTGTACATCAATTCTTATGTACTGCATATGAATTCTCCAATATATCCTTAGAGTGCGTCTAAAATGACCTAATTAAAACATGAGTATCAAAACCATGAGTTTAAATTTTATTTTGGCACTAATGAAATACTGGCCTCATATGCAACAGTGGAGCTTAACTAAAAATGAGCATTGCACTTACATTTAACCCAATGTAGTTTTGGTAAATAGTGTTGCATGTCATAATAAGATAAATTTGTGCCAGTCGCAAAAAAGGTGAAATGGTGGTAGTTATAAGGCCAAAACATATGAAAGCATCCATATCTGCAATAGTATGTGTGCATGGAATAGAATAGAGATTCTCCATCAATGAAGTGTCAGGTGATGTAGATGTCCTATCTTGTGCCTTGATGAATGGAACAATGTGGAAAATGTCAATTTTCTTGCATACAACTAGTTGATGAAGTTATGGAAAATTGTATCAAAGTAGATATATGGCCCTCATTGAAGAAATAAAATTTATATTTTTTAGAGAATCTGAACTTGGTGAGATAATGTTCAAACAATTACACCTCAAAAAGGCTATACACATGAAACATAATAATGAAAAATATTTCCAAGCTAGAAGAGGAATTTAGAAAAGTGGCGGGAAAAACCCTTAAGAGACAAGAGGCATCCCCCAGGTGGAAAATCCAAGGGTCACCTTCCATGGACCCCAATAAGAACTATGACGACATGAACTAAAAGTTTAAGCATGAAATTCATGGAGTAAAAGTGTGCAATTAACGTAAGAGGGATGCAACATTGAAATAGAGGATAAAAAAATGATATTTCAAAGAATGAGGGAGAGATTAGTACTAAACTTAATTCATGAAAGTAGTATGAGATTAAACGGAAATTAAATGTAAAGTGCATGACCTTAATACAAAACAAATAAAACAGCAAGGGGGGCCAAAAAGGGGTGAATGGATTCATATTGCAAATGAAAAAAATCTCAGACTTGTAGGGATTATATGAGCCTTGTGATGAGTGGAATAACTCAAAATTAGAAAAACTTTTTGATACTTCATGATTTTTGCATTCGGAATATGCTCTCATCTAAAATACTGAATTTTCTTTAATGAATGGAGAAAAACTTAGTATTAAGCTATAATTGTTAAAGTACTCATTATGAATAAACTTGGTTTTTTTTTTTTTAAATCCTATAATATTGTATTTGTTCAAATCTGTGCATAGGATTCCCATACCAAAAATTAATGGATAGAGGTATTCCTTACATGAAGAAGTTATATGTCTTATCTCACTTATTAATTGGATCTCATTTTCTTTGTAAGTGCTTCTCCTTTAGCAATATTTTTAACAAGAATTTGTTTCCGTGATGGTATCCTCTACATTATAGGAAGGAGTACATTTTCTCTTCATTAAAATGATTATTGAAAAAAATCACTTTTTCTATTTTCTATGAAATTTTGACACTTGTAAAGATGGTATAGGAAAACATAGTTCACATTCTTTGTTTAAACAAAAGTTGCAGTCTTAAAGTTAGAATTCTTTTAAGATGGTAAAATTTGTCTTAATATGAACTATTTTTGTAAAAAATTATATAAATAAAATTTTGATAAATTTCATTAGACTATATGTTTCTAAAAGTTACAATATCTCTTCATTGGTATGGTACCTATAAGCAAATTTGTGAAATTTTTTTATATTTCATTGACATGGTTAAAACCCTCTTTCAGAAGAAATAATTTGAAAATATTTTATTGCTGAATGGGCATTTATGTAAAACCGTTCATGGGTATTTTATGCCACTTATCTGATCACTTTACTTGACAATAGTCACTTACCCTTATCAACCCAGATATTTTCAAATTAGGTCCAAATGCACCTGTGGCTTATGAAGTCCATGAGGTCTTTGTTTTGTATGAAAAAACCCCTTAATCTCAATTTTTATTATACAAGAATATCTCCTTATTCACAATCTCTAAAACAGTTTATAATCATTTCAGTTCAAAATATGAAGTTCTATTTAACAGGTAAATTCATGTGTGATTGGGAAAAATTTTCACAAGTATCTTGATTAGGGAAAGTAAGATCTAATTTGACTCAAAAATTGAATGAACCCAATTTAACTTGAGTCCCATGAACTGATATAGGTCACTTGAAGAAAAATCTCTGAGTTCTTGAACCAAATACTATGTACCTGTAAGCACACCCAATCACCTCTTTTACTAACTATCACGAGTTATCGCAACTGAACTTATGCAACAACTTCTAAGATAATTAGTTGCAAGGTAAGGCTTACAGAGTTCCAAATGCAGAAGAATATCTTGATTGTGTTCCTGAAATAGGGTACTTTCATGGAAGGAAACTTTTTCCAATTTTACCATTGGCTTTCCTTTAAGCTGGCCTGGTACACAAGATTGTATCTTTTCCCAAATAATCATATAAGTATTAGTCAAGGCAAAATAGATGCATGAAAGGAGGATTTATCATAATAAACAAGACTATAGAGCATTCCTACATCTATCTTAAGAAGGCCTATTATGCCCCAGGAGAAAATAAAGTTGTTAAGGAAATTTTTATCAAATATATGAGTTAGAAAATTTTCAAATTAACTATTCTATGTGATATAACTTGAGACCTAATTGCCAGAAATGATCAGTAATGACCTCAGTAAAACCATTACAGGAAAATTAGGTGAATTGAAATAACTCAGTGACTTCCCAATACAATTTGGAGAATCAAAATCAAATATGAATATTTCTATATCATGGTCAGATGGAATAACCAAATCCAATGCTTGGAGATACTTGAGTTCATGAAGAATACAACTATCTGAAAATTGATGAGTTCAGCATTCAAAAAAGATATGAAGAAATAAGAGCAAGACGTAAAGAGATGAAGAAGATTTCTATAAGGAATGGACAATAGGATTTAGGCTGAGATTGTGACATTGTCATTTAGCTCAAAGAGACCAGTCTAGGATGGGTCTGTAGGGATTCTATAAAATCTAAAATGCTCCTTTATTGATAGTATTAAGCTCAACATTGAAAGACCATTCATGTTGCATTAGATGTTTGCAATGCACTTGAGAAGTTCAAAGAAATATAAATTATTGTGAGTCATGTTTGTACTAAAACTTTGTTTGCAGTTGAGGGAAGTGCATCCCCGTACGCTTAACATAACGTTATTTATACCTTAAATGAATTCAATGTCTCCATTGTGTCTCATGGCACCAATGTAAAGAAACAATCGAATATTTTTCAGGACCACATAAAGAACTCGATTTCATAAAATTATGTGGTGAAAAAATTGTTTATATATAATACTGTGTAAAGTTTATTGAGGTTTCTTTAAATATTGAAGTTCATATTCATGACATAAATATGAATAGTAATTATTACACACTGTATAGGGGATCATTAAAGGTTAATTGTTAATAAATCATAGTAATCTTTAATTTGAATAAATTTGGTTATGGAAGAGTTATCAATTTCATAACACATTATTTATGTTAATGCTCTTCCTATTAAGATATCCATATTCTTCGACCCATTTATTCGGAATGTTTCACTTCTTTGTTCAAAAATAATTTATCCTCTTTCATTTTGATTTGCCAATGTAGTCCCAACCCAAAATCATGTTATTTAAAGATTTATCAAATGGTATTCAATGTGGGGCTGGCATCGCCATTAATAGGAAGGAAATAAATCTTTGAGTGGCGTCGATAAGTTCCTGGGGAATGACGTCATTTAATAATGAATTTTGTTGCATGGACTTACACCATCACTCATGTATCCAAATTTTATCTACCGGGCAAACTTGTTTTATTCCTTAATGCTTTGGATCCCAAATTAATGTTTGTTTATTGACTGGCAAGTTTAGGGTTTTTGGAATGCCTTTCATTCAGAATAAAAATTGGATTCAAAGGAAAAATAAGCAATTAAATAAAAAAAATTTAAATTTAAAAGGGTCGGTGAAATTTTGAATGGAGCTTTGGCAGAGGGACGGGGGGGGGCTTGGGCTTTAATGTGGAATGTTTCCTTTAATCGTGCTAAACACTTGTTTTATCCATCTTTTCACATAAGGTGAAAGGAAGTGGAACTTCTGTCAATGGGATTGTAGTCCAATACTTGGGGGCGCTTTTCTGTTCAACAACCAATGATTTGAAGGGCATATGTACCCAGTTTGCAAAAGGCGTTGGGACAATTTCAAGGCATGCAATGCCAAATCACCATGCAACAAACAGTCTCCAACCCAATTAGTTTAATTCTGCCAACATCAGTCCCAGCCTGTGTGCCAAAATTGAGTTGTCCTTTATTTCTGCGGCGCCATAGAACTAGTTTTGCCTCAAATGTTGTAGTTGCATAGAGTGCTATGGGGACATTGTGCAAAATTTGATCTAAATGAAATGGCCGTGTTCCAGACATTTCAAAGATAAATGATTGATTGATAGGTTTACAGCCAGTGTGGACTCCCTCAACAGATTGTCAGCACTGTTTCACGCATGTGCAATTGAAACAGGTCTCAGCCTGTGCCAAAAGGACATGGGCAGATTTGGATCAGGGTATGATAAAATAATAATAAAACTAATATGATTTTCTTGGTCTATCTTTGTGTGAATAGCCTCCGTGGCCGGAATGCTCTTAAGGAAGCTCAAAATGCATCATCAGTATGCAATAAACTGGTAGGTGGCTGTATGAAGGGTTTGCAGTGCTTTTAACCTGTGAATGATTACATGGGGAAGTGCAAACTCCAAGAATGGCGCATTCTCCCATGTATGAAAAATATGGTGGTGGAAGCCTATGTGTTTGGGTTCTGAACAAAATGTGGAAGCTTTGGAGAAGAGGTTTGTAGAATCTGTTTGATAGAATGCCTCAAATAGATTGGGGGATCCTCATGGAATGCTCATGATGCAGGATATGTCACAAATGAGTTTGTTGAAAAGGCCTTGGAAACTTTAAGAAAATGCATTTGGTATGTGTAAAGCCAGACTCCACAGCCTTTTTTTTCCAGCAACCTCCCAGCCGCTATCAAAATGGGAGCTTTAGAACAGGCCTCAGGACATCCATGTCAAAGCATTATGGAAGGATTTTTGTTTTTTAGTGTCTTGTACCCTGGTAGATACATGGCAAGAATGTGGAATCATGTGAACTTTTAGTGGATGTAATGCCTCAAAGAGATGTGGTCTTATGGAACATACCCTGACCATGTAAGTTTCATTTTTGTTTAATATGTAGCCAGAAAGTTCAGTGCATGAGGGTTGTAAATACTTCGATGGAATGATGCCTCTTATAGAATCATGCCTAAGAATTAATCCTGACCTCTGTGATAATATTTTGGACTGTTATGTGAGAAACCATTTGAAGTAATGCTTCCTATGCATTGTATTTGAAATGTTGTTCCTCATGGGATATTCACTATGGATATGCACAAAAATGGATTTTTTTGAAAAGGCATGTGATCTGTTTGACATAGAAAATGTGGTCTCTGGATTGGGATGACTATTGAAAACACAAAATGGTTCTTTTTTATGAGACATGGGTGCACAACAAATGGCTTGGTTTGCACGTGACTACCTGGCATCATGTGGCAACAATGGTGGTCTCGACGGATCGTGAGTGTAAACTACTTGGAGCCCCTTGTACCATTTTGCTCATCATTTCCAGGCATGGTTCTTCTTCCCTTACCTGTCATAATTCTCATGTTTTAGTTCTCTTTTACAACTAAATAGAATTTTAAATTATTAGGATTTTAAATATAGTTAAATGTCCCTTCAACTCGTTGCAAAACAATAAATTGTCATGTCTTAACTCACGAAGTCATTATAACTCATCTACTTTAAACCATGAACTATCACCCTCACTTCGAGATGATTTAGAAAACTCTTACCCATCTTGATCACTCCAATATTGTTTTATCGACCAGACGAATTTGACTCCCCATTGATAAAGTTGACCTTCTTCCTGTTTAAAATAGTTAAATTTTGCATTTTTCGGAGACTCACTAAGTACCCTTCGTAACTCTGGAAACGAGATGTGAAGTTTCATTCATGTACCTTGGTATACGAGGAGTCACCTTGACCTTTGGTTTGACCCGAAACGAACATATGACATCCTTTTGACGCTCTTATAGGAGCCCTGTTACACTGGTTTACAACAGTAGAAAGTTGTTAAATCTAGAAAGTTGGCTTTCGTTTTGAACCGCCATTTGAAACCTGGATAGAGAAATTACTTCCTGTCTTCGCAAACCTCTAGTGTTTATACTAGACAATTGCATGGAACATTCAGTATAGGAAAGAGCACTTTTCTGGATAGTTTTGCAAGCCATTTTGTAGGCCTCCAGTCACAGTTTGACAAGGTCAAAGTTTGACGAGGTCAAACTGGACCAATTTCGACTTGTCGCTCTAGAAAACTTGTCACCATTTGAAAATGGTTTTCTAGTTCTCAGTCCCATCGACTCTGATGAATTCTCCTTATATAGGGGAACTAGTAGGAAGTGTCTCATTGCGTGCTCATCCATCAAACATCAGTTTTGGACGTGGTTTTCTGGGCCCTCGAGCTAACTTTTGTCATTTTACAACTGGGTGAACTACGACCAGTGGCCCCAGAAAACTAGCCACCAAACGCAAACCGTTCACTCTTTTTCAATTCCGTCAGTTGTTATGAACTCTTGGTATATCTGGGGACACGTAGAAAGTTAATCGTGGTGTGCGTTCTCATTAGAAGATAACTTTTGAAGTGGTTTCTTAGCCTCCGAGCCCATTTTGAACGTTTTTGTAGCTAGTGAGAAAATGTAAAAATAGAAAGCTGCGGACCCTCGTAGGGTTGCCAAATCACCCTGAAAACATTTAAACACACGTAAATAACTATTTAAAACACTATAATGAAACTTGTTGTGTGTATTAGAACTTTTGACAAAATGATGTTTTCTCTCTCTTCCCTTCTCTTTCTCTCTCCTGGGTTACAAAGTGAAGTGAAATGAAATGCATTGAATACATGTCTCTAGACTCTTTTCTATTCGATTTGCAAATTGTAATTATTATCATATGTAAATGGGAAACTGAAAAATGATAATTATGTTAGATTAGGGTGGATGCCATGCCAGCGATTTATCACTGATATCATGCTCACATGGTTTTTTGCAGGGTGAAAGAATAATGACGAAAAGGCGATGTGTAATTCAATAATTATCTATTGTAATTTATATAGTTCATTGTAAAATGAATAACTGTATAATGTAGTCTCTTGTTACAGAAAAAGTTATATTTGAAATTTGTTAATATGTATGAGATGCTAGTTTTAGGGACATTAGGAAATGTGCATTTAATCATGGTTCAATTTGATTCCATAATTTGTTTATGGTAAAAAGGTTTGATATTTATATAAGTAAATTGAAATTGAAGTTAATATCTTGTAGTGACATTTTCAGTGTTCAATAAATGATTAAATTAATTGGTGTTGTTATTTCTTACCTTGAAAATGTAATAAAGAGAACCTAATCAAAACACTCAACCTTAGTTCAAATATTTGGTACATAACTTGCCTTGCATGTGTGATCCTTAATTACCATAGAAGAAATTTAAGACCGTAGAATGAACTTAACCTTTGCACTCGATGGAACATCCTAGTTTAGGTAAATAAGAACCCTAGAGAATGGGTTTATCATCTTAGTCAGGTATGTTTAGTGACATTGTCATAAACCTGTCATATTTTAGGAGCAACACATGGTCAAATAAATTTCTCATGGAGTATGCAGAGTAACTCCTTCTTCGTTTTGGTAATCTAGAAGACATGCCCTGGAGCTCAGGTCCGAAGATAGTTGATTTAAGACCGCTTTAAAGTCACTTCATTGAATGAGATCCTCTTCGAAGGAATGATAAACGATCTACCTTGGTCTCTAGTCAAAATATGGCGGTTGGTATTTTCTTAAAGGTGGTTTAGTATAATTGTTTCCGAACCCTTAAAATCTATAAGTTGAGGCATAAAGATCTTAGGTGCATAAAAAATGGAATTAAAACTAAACCCTAGTGGATTTTGTATGTTAACTTGTGGGTAGAAAACTATGATTTAACTCCTTGCATGTGAAATTGAGTTGAAAGATGTTGATTCTAGAGAACCTTAGAAACTGTAATCTTGTCCCTCAATCCCTTGTTATGTCATTTTATGGCATTAAGGAAAAAAGAATATTTCTTATGTGGAATCGTGCAATTAATCTAAATATGGGATCTTCGTGAACATGTTTGATCACTTGTGTTCATGTGTAGTTTATAATGCTCCTAGCCATGTACTTCCTTAAGATGTCAGACAAACACTTTCGTAACTCTTTTGTTTTAAAGATGATGCTAAGAACGAGACCATAATGTGATGTAGTAAGAGCAAATCATATAAGAGTGAAAATGAGATTTGAGGTTAGGATTAAGGCACTCTTGGAGTCCTTATAACTTAATTAAAAATTTTTATGTGTTGCAAAGAATATAAATTGCCTTGGTGTGACCAAACTTCGAGAAAACAAAAGATATATAAATATAAATGGAAGTCAATAAGTTATTGAACTTTAATAACTATGGTAGCGAAATAACTATTCCGTGATCGAAGGATGTTCTTGGGGAAAAAGCTATCTCGAATCTATGTCTTCCTTAATCCCAAGATTTCACTTGACATCACGTTACATTCACTTGTGTAGCAAGGGTAAATTTTAAACATTAAATAAATGTTTGAGAAGCATATTCTTAACATAAGAATAAGATAATTAAGTATTTTATATGTGATTTGAAATTGTGCCAAATAAGCAATGTAAGTTATGGAAATTTCCATAAAGCATAAGGAAGCCAACCTAAATTGGTCGAACTGTAATTTAAATGTGGAATGAACTTAAGAATTTGTAGATGGAAAAAGGAGAAAAAAACTATCCTTGCACAATAATGTTCTTGGAATGTTAATCGTAACTAAGATGTAATTAAAGAAATGATGTGTTGTGGGTTCGTCGTTCCTGAAGTCATGTTTCTTGTGGTTGGGTCATGGCTGGTATTTGTTCATTGAGAGAAGTGTGGCATTGACAGGCCTATATTATTTTTTGGAGTCTATTTGAGTTGATGACTTATGTGATTGTCGAATGTGAGTCAAGTTTTTGTACTTGGAGCCTATGTTGTGTTGTGTGTAGTGAACAATGTGAGTCAAAAAAAATAAATTATCCTGGTATTTACTGTTGTCATTATGTGTGTGTAGAAATGTGGGCACTACATATGGTATCAGAGTGAGGTTCATGCTCTCGAACCTCTGGGATGGATTGGAGTTGTGATGATTGTTACATATGGGTTGCATGATGGTGGTGGATATGGTGATAAGAGTAATGTGATATATGTTGTGATATGTGAACTATGTCGTGTTGTGACTTATGGAATTTGCACATGTTGATGTGCATGTCACTTAGTGGATATTTGAATAATCATGTTGATGTGCTTGTGATGAAAGTATTGACTCTCCTTTTTGTGGATTCAATGAGGAATCCATGTGTGATGTACCGCCTTGTTTTGTGTGAAAGGAATGATATTGTGAATTGCAGAGTGTTGAAACATTTTGACCTTATGTGATGTGAAGATGTATTGATGTATTGCATGACAAAATTGATGTAAAGTGAATCACATTTTATCGTGATGTCATCACCGTATTGTGATTAGTTGTGTGCATCATCGTGTTGTATTGCAATTGACTATATGTTGTAATGTTAGACATTGTGTTCCTCATACTGTATAATTCATGTAATATGTGATGGTTCATGTCATGATTTAGGGGCATATGGTGAGTATGATCCCTAGTGTACAGTGATTGCACTTTGGTGCAGGATGTGGTAATGTGATGTATCGTAACTCGTGAAAGTAATGATTGTGTTATACCCTGTATATATATACCATGCGTAAGACGTTATGGTTGTTGTGTGTGAATTACCATTGTGTTAGTGATGTAGTTATGTGTATGTTGTGGACCTTACACTAGATGACCCTAAGGGGATAAACTGTCAAGAGTGTATGTGTGGAGAGAGGAGGCGTGGACCAGGTTTTCATAATCTTGAGCTGAGTACAAGTGAGGAAGTGGAGTCTTATATAGACTGAAAACCCACTTCTATCTGTTTAGTATACTTCGAGCTTGCTCAGTATATTGTGGGTGTGCACCACCTTAGGCTCAACTTATGCAACTAGAGTTCCCTACTCTTTCCTATTGGATTGTTCATTGAATAATCCTATGTGATTTTGACTATGTTGATCCTTGTGGGAGTTTGGAGTTATGATTCAGGCAGAAATGATGACAGTTACATTATTTGATATACTCATTTCTGGTTACATGTATATTTTACGAGCTGAGGCTCGATGTCTGAGTGCCAGCAACTCGATGAGTACCCCTTTGGTGGTGGTATGAGGCCACATAGTGATTGTAATGTGCTATTTTCTCAATACGTATTTTATTCATAAATTAATCTTTATCTCTTTTAGCTAGAACCAGCCGTTTTCTTGATTGACATGTTCTTATATTTTGGGCATTTATTTGATTGTTGCATTAACATTTGGATTTTGCACTAACCATGGCTAATTAGCCATTTGTTTTTTTTCTTAGTTTTAAAACTTTCTTTTCATATTTAAAAGTTTTGTAGCCTAGCCCAAGGCTTTTGATTTTTCCACTTGGCATTTGAATGGATTGTTATGTTGGTTCTAATGTCGTAATGTGTTGGAATAGGGTCATGGGATTAACCATGGAGTGGTTGAACCTATGGACCCACTTCGTTGTATGGGGGTACGCCCCAAGGAGTTACAAATAACTAGCGGGTTGTTGAACCACGAGTTATTATGTCACTTGGGTTGGGGGTGACGGGGCTCTATGTGCCCAGGGCCATAGGGTGACCCGGCCTCATTAAAAGGAGAAAGGAGACGGGCCTCTATGGTTGAGTGACCTATTATTCTTTATGGCACTCTATGGTTGAGTGACCTGATATTCTTGATGGGGCTCTATGGTTGAGTGACCCGAATTCATTCTGGAACTATGTTCCTTCCTCTTGGGAGGTATATGGAGATTATCTGGTGATACTTTGGGGAGTATATGGAGTTTTACCTGGTACTTTTGGAGATATCTATGGTTTGTTTCATGATGTCTTGTTATGTGTGGAGTTGGTATAGTGAGTTATGTGTCCTCTTGTGAGTCTAGTTAGACTTTGTTATGATTGGTGGCGTGACTCTCCCCTTGGTTGGTATGGACTATTAGATATTGGATTAGAACTATGTTGTTACAGTCATGGATTTTTGTGAGGCATGTGATACCCATTGTATATGTATCAGCGTGTTGATTCTGTTTGTTCAGTCATATGTGTGTACTAGATCTATGTCTAGGACGTAATTGTTGGAAATTAATTGTTATGTGGTCTACTTGTTGTCATTCCATGGTTTGGTGAAACACTTGTGATGTGATACGGTCGTGAAAGTATGTAAAATTATGCTTGTGAAAATTTGGTGTTGTGTATGACCCTGGTAGGGTGTTGTGACTGTAGTTCATGATGGGAACCCACAGGAATGAATAAACTAAAAATCTATAAAAAATGATATTTTAAAGGACTTGAATAAAAAATAATGTTAATGGAAAGAGATTAATGAAATAACAAATAAGAGAGAACTGCCAATCTTCACAGAACCTTGAAAGTTAAAATTTCTACCTGATGTTCCTAGGGCCACCCCGTAACTGTGATTTTGGATTTGAAATCTTAACCTTAGAGCGTACCTTCACCACATTCATCCCTTATTGCGTACCTTTTTCTCTTTCTTCATTGTATGTTGCATCGAGGACGATGCTTTCTTAAGGGGAGGAGAATGTAATGCCCCGTTCCTCATTTTAATTGTCATTTTAGGGTTTTGAATGTTCTTTAGTAAAGACAAACAAAAATAAGCAAATAAATAAATAAAATAAAAGATTTAAAATTTAAAAGGCCTGTAAAATTTTAGGGCGGATTAGGGCAAGGGGGCTTGGGATTCATTTCTCATTTTTTCTTTTCCGTTTTTTTTTTGTTATGTCCATATTTTGGTTTTATATGTGGGGGAAGCCACCGCCGCCGCCATGGGATTGAGCTCCAGACCAGTGTGCATTTTTTTTAACCAACCAATGTACGCTGAAGGGTGTTTATTTGTTTGTTTTGTTTGGACTGTCAAGGAATGCACTGCCAAATGTCATCCCATGGAGTGCCATGGTTATTGTTGACATGCCAACATTCTCCCAGCCTATGTATAAAAAATAAAACGAGCCTTTATTTCTACGGCACCATAGATAGAGGGGTTTTGTCAGATGTTGTAGTTACATATGATATGGGGATGTTATGCAGTGTTTGACTAAAAGAAAGGATGAGACAACTTCTCATGGGTTATTATTGCAGCATACAGAATATGTGGATCCATCAAGAGACAGTAACACTGTTTCACCATGCAACAAACAAGTCTCCAGCCTGTGTAAAATGTGGGAGATTTGGACCAGCATCCATCAAAGTATAAGGGAAATATGATTTTTCCTTCTATCTTTCTCTCAGCCTGTGCCAAAATGGTGGTTCAGTCATTTTTTTTAAAGTTGCAAGTGCTCTGACGGGTCTGTATGCAAGTGGGAAATGTGCACTTCTAGCATGTGCCAAAAACATGAGCACAAAAACCAAGAATGGATGTCCATAAAAACATAAAAGGATGGATAGCAGGATATGCACAAAATGGATGTGTAGAAGAGGCCTGTGAACTATTTGATAGAATGCCTCAAATAGATGCGGGCTCATGGAATGCCACGATGGCAGGATATGCACAAATGGGTTTGTTGAAAATGCCTTGGAAACTTCCAAGAAAAGGCATCTGGTACGTGTAAAGCCAGACTCCACAGTCTTTTTCCAGCAACCTCCCAGACGGTGTCAAAATGGGAGCTTTAGAACAGGCCTAAGACAACCGTCAAAGCATTATAGAGAGGGTATTCCTTTATGTTTTAGTTCCAAGCACCCTGGAAGATACATATGCAATATGTGGAATCATGCGAACTATTCAGAATACCTCAAAGAGATGTGGTCTTATGGAACATACCCTGACCATGTAAGCTTCAGTTTTATTTAATTAGCATGTAGCCAAGAAAGTTCAGTGCATGAGGGTTGTAAATACTTCGATGGCATGAGTTCCTCTTGTAGAATCACAACAAGAATTACTGCCTCACCTCTTCCAAGTGCAATATTTTGGACTATTATGTGAGAACCATTAAGTAATGCTTCCTATGCATTGTATTTGAAAGAAAATTTGTTCCTATAGAGTATGTTGTAATGTATATGCAAAAAAATGGATTTTATTGAAAAGGTGTGTGATGCTGTTTGACATAGAAAATGCATTATCTCTTGGATCGAGGATGACTACTTGAAAATGTGGGGAAATGGTTATTTTTGATGAGACATGGGTGCACAATGAATGGCTTGGTTTGCATGTGATAATAGTTGGCATCATGTGGCAACAATGGTGGTCTCGACGGATCACCAGTGTAAACTACTTGGAGCCCCTTGTACCGTTCCACTCATCACTTCCAGGCATGGTTCTTCTTCTCTTACCTCTCATAATTCTCATGTTTTAGTTCTCTTTCGAAACTAAATAGAATTTTAAATTATTAGGATTTTAAATACAGTTAAATGTCCCTTCAACTCGTTGGAAAAAAATAAATTGTCGTGTCGTAACTCACGATGTCATTATAAATCATCTACTTTAAACCATGAACTATTACCCTCATTCGATATGATTTAGAAAACTCTTACCCATATTTATTGCTCCAATAGTATTTTATCAACCAGACGAATTTGACTCCCCATTGATAAATTTGACCTTCTTCCTGTTTAAAATAGTTAAATTTTACATTTTTCGGAGACTCACTAGGTACCCTTCGTAACTCTAAAATATAGATGTGAAGCTTCATTCAATGTACCTTGGTATACGAGGAGTCAACCTTGACCTTTGGTTTGACCGAAACCGAACATATGACATCCTTTTGACGCTCTTATAGGAGCCCTGTTACACTATTTTTACAACAGTAGAAAGTTGTTAAATCTAGAAAGTTGGCTTTCATTTTGAACCACCATTTGAAACCTGAATGGAGAAATTACTTCCCATCTTCGCAAACCTCTAATGTTTATACTAGAAAATTGCATGGAACATTCAGTACAGGAAAGAACACTTTTTGGGATAGTTTGGCGAGGCCATTTTGTATTCCTCCGGTCACAGTTTGACGAGGTCAAACTAAACCAATTTCATCTTGTCACTCCAGAAAACTTGTCACCATTTGAAAATGGTTTTCTAGTTCTCTATCCCATTTACTCTGATGAATTCTCCTTATATAGGGGAAGTAGTAGGAAGTGTCTCGTTATGTGTTTCCTCCATCAAACGTCATTTTGGATGTGGATTTCTGGGCCCTCGAGCTAACTTTTGTCTTTTACAACTAGGTGAATACGACCAGTGGCCCCAGAGAACTAACCACCAAATGCAAACCATTCACCAGTTCAAGGATTCTGTCAGTTGCTATGAACTCTTGGTATATCTGGACATACGTAGAAATTTAACATGGTGTGTTTTTCATTCAGAAGATAACCTTTGGAAGTGACTTTTTAGCCTCTGAGCCTGTTTTGAATGTTTTTGTAGCTAGTGAGAAAATGTAAAAATAGAAAATTGTGGGACCCTCGTCAGGTTTTAATCACCCTAAAAAACTTTTGACACATACGTAAATAACTGTTTTAAAACTATAATGAAACTTGTTATTTGTAAATAGAACTTTTGACAAAATGATGTTTTCTCTCTCTTCCCTTCTCTTTCTCTCTCCTTGGTTATAAAATGAAGAATGAAATGAAATGCGTATGAATACATGTTTCTAAACCTTTTATGTTTGATTGCAAATTGTAATTATTATCAGATGTAAATGGGAAACTGAAAAATGTTAATTATGTTTGATTAGGGTGGATGCCATGCCAGTGATTTATCATTGATATTCATTCACGTGGGTTTTGCGGGATGGAAGAATGATTTAATTGAAAAAGGTGATGTGTAATTTAATTATTATTATTGTAATTTTTACAGGCCATTGTAAAATGAATAACTATCTAATGTAGTCTCTTGTTATAGAAAATTATAATTGAAATTTGTTAATATACATGAGATGCTAGTATTAGGAATACGTAGGAAATGTGCATCTAACCACTGGTTCAATTTTTTTCTTAGTTGTGTATCAAAAAAGTGTTTGATTTATATATAGTAAATTGAAATTGAAGTTAATATATTGTATTACCTTCTCAGTATTCAATAAAGGATTAACTTAATTACCGGTTTATCTTCTTACCTTGCAAATCCAATAAAGAGTTTTAATGGAAACACTCAACCCTTAATAAAATATTGTGCATAACTGCCTATATGTGTGATCCTTTTTACCAAATAAGAAATTTAAACTGTAGAATGAACTTAAACATTGCACTCGATGAGAACCTCCTAGTTAGGTAAATAAAACCCTAGAATGTAGTTTATCGTCATAGTCATTATATCTAGCGACATTGTCTTGAACCTGACATATAGGAGTGACATAGTGCAACTTTATTTGGAGTATGTAGTATCCTTCTAGTTTTGGTAATCGCGAGAAGAATTCCCTCTCTTCAGGTCCGACACTAGGTTGCGTGTTGAATAGCAACTTAGAAGTCACGTTATGAGTCCTTGTTCAAAGGAACGATTAAGCGGTGCTACCTTGCAGGTTTCTATCAAAATGACCTTGGTATAGTTTCTTGATCTCTCATGGGTTTGGTATAATTGTGTCTGGTTGCCTTAAAATCATATATAGTTGGGGCGTAAATCATTAGGTGTATATTGGAATTAAACTAAACCCTTAGGATTTTGTATGTTAACTTGTGGGTAGAAAACTAGGATTTAACTCCTTGCATGTGAAATTGAGTTGAAAGATGTTGATTCTAGAGAACCTTAGAAACTATAATCTTGTCCCTCAATCCCTTATTATGTCATTTTATGGCATTAAGGAATAAATAATATTTCTTATGTGGAATCGTGTAATTGCAAAGATATGTAATCTTCATGAATGTATATCACTCATTTTCATGTGTAAGTTATAATGCTCCTAGCCATGTACTTCCTTAAGATGCATTAATGAAATTGTTGAACTCTTTTGTTTTAAACATAATTGTAATAACACCTGAGGTTTACAATGCGACTGAATTTTCACAATACAAAGATAAAAATGAATATTTGAGGTTAGGAATGAATTAAACAAAAATGAATAAACGTAAACATAAATACACAGATCCATCTTCCTTGGAATTAGTGGTCAGCTCATTCCTTGGAATAAGATTTAAATCATAATTCTAAGATCTTTATTTCTTTGAGAGAAAAGAATAGATCTTTGTCTTTGGAGAAAAGCATCACATATCTAAGTGTCGAAGGTTGCATTTATAATTCATACATCCAACCAACTCCTTATTTTAGCAAATACAATTTGATCTTATCTTTATTTCAATCGTAACAACTAAGATATCCATTTCAATAAAATATGGAGAGAGATATATAATTGAAGTCAAATCTTATCTCACTTATTTTATGAAGATTTGATCCAAAATCTTCTCCTTGATTTTTGGTGACAAAGATCATAATGATTTTATTTCTGTACATTATTGGAAGGAGGATTTCCTTCAAAATATGATTTTGACCAAATAACTTTCTCAGATTTTCCTTGAAACTTTGTGTTTTTGATTATGGAACTTTTGTAGATGGAAAAGGATACGTTTTTTCCTTGGACTGTAGTTCACTAAAAGTTAGATTTATCTTAATTGGTAAAACTTGTTGCAAATCTGAATGAGGTTTTTGTTAAACACATTTCTATGAACAAAAACCTCTCTCAGATTTTCGTTTGACTTTTCTATTTCTGTTTATGGAACTTTAGTGCTCATTTGTCTACACTTTTCCTCATGACTGTAGTGTCACTAAAAGTTAGATATTCTTTATTGATAAAACCTATAGAAAATCTGAATGAGGTTTTTGTTAAAAACATTGTTATTAACAAAAACCTCTTTCATATTTTCCATTTGAATTTTTTTATTTCTATTTATGAAACTTTTAGTGCTCATCTAATACACTTTTCCTCGGACTATAACTCACTAAAAGTTAGATCTCTCTTCATTGAAATGGTAAAACCTGTAGAAAATCTGAAATGATATTTTTGTTAAAAAATTTTCTATGAACAAAAAATCTCTCATATTTTCTATTGGAATCTCTAAGTTTTCACAATTCCTAGAAAAACTATCAAAATTGAGGCAAGTTCAAGGAACTAAAGCTGATTCCTTTTATCAATTCCAGAACTAAATCTACAAGTTTCGAAATTAGAAAGTTTTGTCAAGAACTAAATTTGTAGAACTTAGAGAAACAATCTTGCTATATAAGTTTTAAACGAACTAAATCTGTGAGTTCTGAACTAAACTTTTCAAGTTCTAGAACTAACATATGAATGCAAGTTCTGGAACTAACTCTCATGAGTTCCAGAACTAACTTTGTGATCAATCTTTCCTTATGCTGCTAACTTAAAACAACTATAAATTTTATATGATTACAACTAAATAGATTGAGAAATTATTTTTTGAAAGTGCATAATTTTTTCAGATGAATCTGAATATGAAATATAAATCATGATTTTAAATATATGTAAATTTGCATCCTAGGACTTAGGAAAAATTATAAAATAAGGAAGGTGCACTTGGGATAAGTTGGTATGATCAATTCCACTTTTACGAATATTAACATTATCTTTCCTTTATGGCCTACATACATAAGACTTTACATCTTTTCTCAAATAATCAATAGGATTAGTAAACAAAATAGATAACAAACGATTTATAAATAATGAACAAGATATATATCCTATATTCTATTTTAAGAAAACTATAAGTTCGTAGATTACATTTAAATCCACTTTCAAAGGATAACTTGGGAAAGTTTTTAAAATAGAAAGTAATTTATGGCCAATTTATGGCCTCATCATTGCCCCACACTTAATTTCTTATGCATGTCCTCATGCAGTAGATTATTATCTCCTCTTCTTATATTTATTCTCTACATTGAATAGTTCAGGACACATTCTTGTGGATCTCCTTTTGCTAGTTTTTTATTTCTTTCTTTTATAACAGGTTCTTGTGTGGATCTCAAATGTTGCTTTTGATAAAGGAGCTTTTAGAACAAGGATTCTTGTGTGGATCTCCTTCTACTACTTTTAATTTGTTTCTTGTACAAGAAATTCTTGTAAGTGGAAGTTCATACAGCAAGGTTCTTGTGTGGATCTCCTTCTGCTGTTGCTTTTGATTTTCTTTCTTTTACAACAGGTTCTTTTGTGGATCTCCTTCTGCTTCTTTTGATTTTTTTTTCTTTTACAACAAGTTCTTATGTGGATCTCCTTCTGTTACTTTTGATATTCCTTTATTTTACAATAGGTTCTTGTGTGGATCTCCTTCTGCTGCTTTTGATCTCTTTTCTTTACAGAAAGTTCTTGTGTGGATCTTCTTTTGTTATGTCTCATATTTAAAATCAAAATGCATAGGGAATCGTGCTTCTCCTTCTCTCCCACACTTGAGCTCATGCATGTCCTCATGCATGTTGTTTATTCATGGCTGCCATAAATTAGACTCAAAAAGTTTGATTGCAAAGAGGTGCACATATTTTTCATATAAGTAAGGGAGATATGAATTTTATCTTGCCTTCCTTGGAGATCTTAAAAGTGGATCTAGCTGTAATAAAAAATCTTACAAGAAAAATTAAAATAAAATAGTAGAACAAAATAACTTGATCATACCTCTAGTTGTATCCCATTTCATCCTATTTCTAACATGATCAAATAGTGTCCGAGAAGAAAAAGCCACCAGGTAATAGTTGATTTAAGCTTTGAAAAATATTTGCCTTCTTTTTCCATTGATTGACTAGCAAGCTAGTTTTCCAATCAAAGGTTTTTTTTTTCTTTTTTTTGCCTTTGATTAAGCCATCAAGTTGGTTTTCCAATCAAAACTTTTTTACATTTTTTTTTTATTGCCTTTGATAGGATTACAGCATTTATGTTGATCCAACAAGTTGGTTTTCAATCAAAGCTTTTTATTTTATTTTCAAGAATTTTTTTACTGAAATGAGAGCATGAGAAGGGTTAGAGAAAAATTTGAACCATCATCAAAGTATATTAATCAAAGTACAACTTCTGTAAAATAGGAAGAAGCAATGTCTGAGATCGTATAAAAAACTTTTTACATACTTGGTAAATCCAAGAAGATTCTAAAAATTGTGTAGACAATTTTTAGGTATTTCAAAGCCCAACTTGAATTGTATAATATCAAAATAACCATAGTAATCTTCAAAGCCCAACTAGTGATCTCAGGAGATGGATAGTTGTTAAAAGAGAGAGTGAAGGTATCCATGTGTCCCTTCAAAGTTTGCATGTTCCTTAGTTGATACTGTTAGTGATCCAAAATTTACATGCTAGTATCAAGAACAACTCTAAGAATTCCTATAGATCTAGTCCTCATATCTTAGCACAAAAAAAGTTTTTTCCTTGATATTCACCATAATTGCTTCTTAACGTTATACAAGTATATACAAAATGAAGAAATTGAAAGACATGAAAACAAATTTTTCTAATGGATATAGTTCATGAATTGAATTTTATTAGAGGATGAAAACTAATTTGGATGGGTGGATTTATTAAGAGTGATTTTTTATTTTGGCTCTAATGAAATCCCTGAATATGGATGGAGTTAATTAGAAATGCTACCACTTCATTGTTATAAACTAGATAAGCTAGTTTTTTAACTAAGGTTATGTGTAATAAGATCACTGAGCTAGTTAGTTGATACAAGGGGAAATGGTGGTGGTTATCAAGAATGGCATATGATATTTCATCAACTGGATCTACTTCCAGATTCAATATCATATTCTACCATTTCCAGATCTGAATTATTTGTTCATACCATTATAATTTCTTGATCAAACATCACAATCATTTTTCTTATACACAAAGTTAGTTTGTGGGGAGATATTTACAATCTAATATTCCTAATTGTAGAAATAAAATTTTAATCTACTTGCAAGAAATAAAAGTCTAAAAAAACTACTTACCAAATTCTTCCTATCACAGAATTGCTAAAAGGTATTCTACTGTCACTAGAATATTTATTTTAGAGAACTTTGAATCTCGTAATAACACTGTGTCCCTCAGTAATGACGCCAAAATGATGTGGGTTGTCAATCCTCACCATTAATAATGTCAATCCAGGGTGGTGTCCAAATGTTGTATGCATTAAGAGAAGAAGATCTTGGAAAATAACTCCTTTAAACACAAACCAAACTTGCATAAAAAAATCACACATGTGGAAATTTAATGCACACTTGCAAAAATTGAAACACACTTGCAGGAATAAAACACACTTGCATAAATTAAAATTGATGAATTAAAATAAGTAAAAATTGAATGAAAACACCTGCAGGTTTACAACAGACTGAATTTTCACAATACAGATAAAAACAATACAACAGAATGAATTAAAGACAAATGAATAAACATAAACATAAACACATTGCTATGAATAAAAATCTTTCTCATATTTCCCATTGGAATTTATGAGTTTTCACAATCCCTCAAAAACTATCATTTTGTTGATGCAAGTTCGGGAACTAAAGTTCTCATTCCTTTTATGTAAGTTCTGTAAATAAATCTTATTTGTTCACAAATTGAAAGTTATGAAACTAACTATGATTCAATTGATACAAGTTCTGGAACTAAATCTGTGAGTCACGGAACTAAACTTGCAAGTTCCGAAACTAACTATGAGAGTTCCGAAACTAACTCTACAAGTTCCGTAGCTAACTTAAAACAACTATAACATTTTCATGTGACCTCGGATTGAGATGATTCTTTTTTGAACATGCATAATTTTTTGAGAGGAATCTGAATATGAAATTAAATCTGATTTTAAATATACTATTCATGTTCAATACCACTTTAACTAATACTAGCATTATCTTTCCTTTATGTCCTGCATACACAAGACTTTACATCTTTTCTCAAATAATCAATAGGATTAGTCAAAAAAATAGATAACAAAAGATTAATAAAGAATGAACAAGATATATATCATATATTCTATCTTAAGCAAACTATAAGTTCATAGATTATATTTAAATCCACTTTCAAAGGAAACTTGGAAAGATAAAATAATGGTAATTTATGGCCAATTTATGGCCTTATCATTACCTCACACTTAATATTATGCATGTCCTCATGTATTACATTATTATCTCCTCTTTTTATATTATTATTCGTATTGAGGACACATTCTTGTGGATCTCCTTCTGCTACTTTTGATTTGTTTCTTTCATAACAAGTTCTTGTGTGGATCTCCATATGATGTTTTTAATTTCTTTCTTTTACAACAGGTTCTTGTGTGTATCTTCTTATATTCCTTTTGATATTATTTCTTTTAAAACAGGTTCTTGTATGGATCTCCTTCTATTGCTTTTGATATTCTTTCTTTTACATCAGGTTCTTGTGTGGATCTTATTTTTTTATGTATCATATTTAAAATTAAAATGCAGAGCTCGTGTTTCTCCTTCTCTCCCACACTTAAGCTCATGCATGTTGGTTATTTATGGCTGCCCATAAATTAGACTCAAAATTTTTGATTATAAAGAGGTGCACATATTTTTCATATAATTAGGGGAGATATGAATTTTATATTACCTTCCTTAGAAATATTTAAAAGTGGATCTAGTTGTAATAAAAAAAACTTACAAGAAAAATTAAAAATAAAATAGTAAAAGAAAATAACTTGATCATACCTCTAGTTGTATTTGTCATACTACTGTTAACATGATCAAATAGTGCTGAGAAGAAAGCCAGCAGGTAATAGTTTATTTCCTTTGAAAAATATCCACCTCTTTTTTCCTTTGATTAGCCAGCAAGCTGGTTTTCAAATTAATTTTTTCTTTTTACCTTTGATAGGCCAATAAGTTGGTTTTCCAATCAAAGCTTTATGTTTTTTGCCTTTGATTGGCCTGCAAGCTAGTTTTCTAATCAAAACTTTTTAAATTTTTTTTTAATGAAATGATATCATGAGAAGGATTAAAGAAAAATTTGATCCATCATCAGACTATATTCATCAAATTACAACTTGTGTAAAATAGGAAGCAATGTCTAAGATCTCATAAAAACTTTTTTGTATACTTGGTAACTCCAACAAGATTCGAAAAATTGTGTAGATAATTTTTAGGTCTTCAAAGTCCATCTTGAATTGTGTGATATCATAAATACCATAGTAGTTTTCAAAGTCCAGACTAGTGATCTCAAGAGGTGGATAGTTGTTAAAAGACAAAGTGAAGGTATCCATGCGTCCCTTCAAAATTTACATATTCCTTGGTTGATACTATTGGTGATCCAAAATTTGCATGCTGGTATAAAAAACAACTCTATAAATTCCTATAAATCTAGTCCTTAGATGTTAGTACACCAAAAGATTTTTCCTTAATATTTACCATAATTTCTTATTAATGTTATACAAGCATATACACAAATGAATAAATTGAAAGATGTGAATTTTTTTTTCTAATGGATATGTTTTAGGGATTAAATTTTATTATGGGATGCAAACTAATTTGGATGAGTGGATAATGGATGAGTTTTTATTTTGGCTCTAATGAAATCCCTTAATATGGATGGATTTAACTAGAAATGCTACAACTTCATTATTAGAAACTAGAAAAGTTAATTTTTTTACTAATGTTATGTTTAAGAAGATCACTGAGTTGTTAGTTGATACAAAGGGAAACAATGGTGCTTATCAAGAATGACATATAATATTTCATCAAGTAGATCTACTTCCAGATTTAACAATATCTTCTACGATTTCCAGATCTGAATTCTTTGTTCTTACCATTATACTTTCTTGATCAAACATCACAGTTATTTTTCTTATACATAGAATTAGTTTGTGGGTCGATATTTACAATCTAATATTCCTAATTACAGAAATTAAATTTTAATCTACTTATAAAACATACAAGTCTAAAGAAACTACTTACCAAATATCTTCTGTTATAGAATTTTCTAAAATGTATTCTACTATCACTAGAATATTCTTTTAGATAACTCTCAATCTCCTAATAACATCGTGTTCCTTGGAAATGGTGTCAAAATGATGAGGCTTGTTAATCCTCTTCATTAAGAATGTCAATCCGTGTTGGTGTCTAAAGGCTGTATACATTAAGAGAAGAAAATCTTGGAAAGTAATTGCTTTAAACACAAACTAAACTTGCATAAAATAAATCACACTTATAGAAATTGAAAGACACACTTGCAGAAATAAAGTTTGCATGAAAGAAACTCTCTTGCATAAATAAAATTTTCATGGAAGAAACACGCTTGCATGAATTAAAAGGCACACTTCTATAAATGAAATTTTTGAATTAAAAATAAATATAATTAAATGAAACACCTGCAGGTTTACAACAGACTAAATTTTCACAATACAAAGATAAAAAAAATATAACGGAATGAATTAAAGAAAAATAAATAAATATAAACATAAATACACAGATTCATCTTCCTTGGTGTCTAAAGGTTGTATGTATTAAGAGAAGAAAATATTGGAAAGTAAATCTTTTAAACACAAACCAAAATTGCATAAAATAAAAAACACTTGTGAAAATTTGAAAGACACAATTGTAGGAAATAAAAGTTTGCATGAAAGAAACACAATTGCATAAATTAAAATTTCATGAAAGAAACACAGCATGAATTAAAATGAACACTTGCATAAATGAAATTGCTGAATTAAAAATAAAGATAATTAAATGAAACACCTACAAGTTTACAACAAACTAGATTTTCAAAATACAAAGATAAAAACAATACAACAAAATGAATTAAAGAAAAATGAATAAACATAAACATAAACACATTATTATGAAAAAAAACCTCTCATATTTCCCATCTGAATATTTTAGTTTTCACAATCCCTCAAAAACTATCATTCCGTTGATGCAAGTTTCGAAACTAAAGTTGTCATTCCTTTAATGCAGTTTCGAAGTAAAATCTGATTTGTCCATAAATTGAAAGTTTCGGTACTAACTTCCATTCAATTGATACAAGTTCTAGATCTAAATCTATGAGTTCCAGAACTAAACTTGTAAGTTCCAGAATTAACTATGTGAGTTCCGGAACTAACTCTGCGAGTTCCGCAGTGAACTTAAAACAACTATAACTTTTTCATGCGACCTCGGATTAGATAATTCTTGTATTGAACTTACATAATTTTTCGAGAAGAATCTGAATATGAAATTAGATCTGATTTTAAATATACTATTCATGATCAATTCCACTTTTAAAAATACTAGCATTATCTTTCTTTTATGGCTGTCATACACAAGACTTTACATCTTATCCAAAATAATCAATACAATAATTCAACAAAATAGATAACAAATTATTTATTTAAAAATATATATATATATATGCTATATCCTATCTTAAGAAAACTATAAGTTTGTAGATTACATTTAAATCCACTTTCAAAGGTAACTTGGAATTAAAAAATAATGGTAATTTATGGCCAATTTATGGTCTCATTATTGCCCCACACTTAATCTTATGCATGTCCTCATCCATTACATTATTATCTCATCTTATTAGATTCTTCTCCATATTGAAGACACATTCTTGTGGATCTCTTTCTATTGTTTTTGATTTATTTCTTTTATAACAAGTTCTTGTGTGGATCTCTTTCTGTTGCTTTTGTTTTCTTTCTTTTAGACCAGGTTCCTGTGTGGATCTCCTTCTGTTTCTTTTTTATATTCTTTCTTTTAAAACATGTTCTTGTGTGGATGTCCTTCTGTTGCTTTTGATCTCTTTTATTTTACATCAGGTTCTTGTGTGGGTTTTCTTATATTGTGCCTCATATTTAAAATCAAAATGCATATCTCATGTTTCTCCTTCTCTCTCACACCTAAGCTCATGCATGTTGTTTATTTTTGGCTACCCATAAATTAGACTCAGAAAGTTTGATTACAAAGATGTGCACATATTATTCATATAAGTAGGGGAGATTAATTTTATGTTGTCTTCCTTAGAAATATTTAAAAGTGGATCTAGCTATAATAAGAAAACTTACAAGAAAGCTTAAAAATAAAATACTAGAAAAAAATAACTTGATCATACCTCTAGTTATCTTTATTATCCTATTGTTAACATGATCAAATAGTGTCGAGAAGAATGCCACCAAGCAGTAGTTGATTTACTTTGAAAAATATTTGCCTCCTTTTTCCTTTGATTGGCCAGCAAGCTACTTTTCTAATTAAAGTTTTTTTTTCCTTTGACTGGCCAATGAGCTGTTTTTCAAATCAAAATTTTTTTACTTTTAATTTTTTTTGCCTTTGATTGGCTAGCAAGATAGTTTTTCAATCAAAGTTTTTTGATTTTTTTTGCTAAAATGATAGCATGCGAAATATTATAGAAAAATTTGATCCATCATTAGACTATATTCATCAAAGTAAAACTTGTGTAAAATAGGAAGCAAAGTCTGAGATCTCATAAAAACCTTTTTACATACTTGGTGGCTCCATGAAGATTCCAAAAATTGTGTAGACAATTTTGAGGTCTTCAAAGTCCATCTTGAATTGTGTAATATTAGAAACACAATAGTAATTTTCAAATTCCATACTAGTGATCTTAGGAGATAGATAGTTGTTAAAAGATAGAGTGAAGGTATCCATGTGTCCCTTCAAAATATACATGATACAAAATCTACATGCTGGTATCGAGAACAACTCTGGAATTCATATAGATTCAGTCCTAAGAAGTTAGTACACAAAAAGTTTTTTCCTTGATATTCACCATAATTTCTTCTTAACGTTATACAAGCATATACAAAAATGAAGAAATTGAAAGATATGAAAACAATTTTTTCTAATGGATATGGCTCATGGATTGAATTTTATTATGGTATGAAAACTAATTTGGATGAGTGGATAATGGGTGAGTTTGTTTTTAGCTCTAATGAAATCCCTGAATATGGATGGAGTTAAATAGTAATGCTACCACTTCATTATTACAAATTGGAAAAGTAAATTATTCTACTAAGGTTATGTGTAATAAGATCACTGAGTTGTTAGTTGATACAAAGGGAAACAGTGGTGGTTATCAAGAATGATATATTATATTTCATCAAATGGATCTATTTCTAGATTCAGTATTATATTTTGCCATTTCTAAATCTAAATTCGTTATTCATACCATTATAATTTTTTGATCAAACATCACAGTAATTTTTCTTATACACAGAAATAATTTGTGGGGTGATATTTACAATCTAATATTCCTAATTGTATAAATTAAATTTTAATCTACTTGCAGGAATATTTGACAGGAAAGAACAAATCTTTATTTCTTTGGAGAAAAAATCACATATCTAAGTGTGGAAGGTTACATTTATAATTCATGCATCCACCAACTCCTTATTTTAGGAAATAAAATCTGATCTTATCTTTATTCCAATCCTAACAACTAAGATCTCCATCTCCACAAAATATGGAAAGAGATATATTATTGAAGTCAAATCTTATTTCACTTATTTTATGAAGATTTTCTTCTAAATATTCTCCTTCCTTTTCGGTAACAAAGATCATAATGATTTTATTCCTCTACGTTATTGGAAGGAGGATTTCCCTCAAAATAGATTTTGACTAAATAACTTTCTCAGATTTTTCATTTCAATTCATTGTTTTTTACTGTGAAACTTTTGACGCTTGTCTGATACATTTTTTCATCAGATTATAGTTCATTATAAGTTAGGTTTCTCTTGATTGGTAAAACCTGTAGCAAAACGTAATGATTTTTTGTTACACACATTACTATGGATGAGAAACTTCTCTCAGATTTTCTATTTGAATTTTCTGTTTTTGTTTATCAAACTTTTAGTGTTGGTATGATACACATTTCCTCGGATTGTAGCTCAATAAAAGTTAGATCTCTCTTCATTGTAAAACCTGTAACAAATCTGAATGAAATTTTTGTTAAACACATTGCTATGAATAAAATAATTCCTCAAATTTTCCATTTGACTTTTCTTTTTTTGTTTATGAAACTTTTAATGCTCGTCTGATACATGTTTCCTCGGACTACAACTCAATAAAAGTTAGATCTCTATTCATCAGTAAAACCTGTAGAAATTATGAATGAAGTTTTTTTAAATACATTTCTATGAAAAAAAATCTTTCAGATTTCCTATTGGAATCTCTAAGTTTTCACAATCCCTTAAAAACTGTCATTCTATTGATGTAAGTTCCAAAATTAAAGTTGTCATTCCTTTTATGCAAATTTCGAAACTAAATCTGATTTGTCCATGAATTGAAAGTTCCATATCTAACTTCCATTCAATTTATACAAGTTCTGGAACTAAATTTGTGAGTTTTGGAACTAAACCTATAAGTTTTGGAACTAACTCTGTGAGTTTCAGAACTAACTCTGTGAGTTCCGGAACTAACTCTGCGAGTTTCGCAACTAACTTAAAATAAGTATAACTTTTACATGTGACCTCAGATTGATATGATTCTTTTTTTGACCTTACATAATATTTTGAGAGAAATCCGAATATGAAATCATATTTGAGTTTAAATATATTGTTCATGATCAATTCTATTTTATATATTATCAATAGGATTAGTCAACAAAATAGATAACAAAAGATTTATAAAGAATGAACAAGATATATATCCTATATTATATCTTAAGAAAAATATAATCTCATAGATTACATTTAAATATAATTTCCAAGGTATATTGGAAGGAAAAAATAACGGTAAGATATGGCCAATTTATGGCCTCATTATTGCCCCACAATTTATTTCACAACAGGTTCTTGTGTGGATCTCCTATTGCTTTTGATTTCTTTTTTTTTTACAGCAGGTTCTTGTGTGGATCTCCTTCTATTCCTTTTGATATTGTTTCTTTTATAATAGGTTCATGTTTGGATCTCCTCCTGCTACTTTTGATCTAGCTATAATAAAAAAACTTACAAGAAAGATTAAAAATAAAATAGTAGAACAAAATAACTTGATCATACCTCTAGTTGTCTTTGTAATCCTTTTGTTAACATCATCAAATAGTGCCTTGAAGAAAAAGCCACCAGGTAATAGTTGATTTCCTTTGAAAAATATCCATCTCTTTTTTCCTTTGATTATCCAGAAAGTTGGTTTTCCAATTTTTTTTTCTTGCCTTTAATTGGCCAACAAGCTAGTTTTCCAATCAACGTTTTTTTATTGTTATTTTTTTTATCTTTGATTGGCTAGCAAATTGATTTTCCAATCAAAATTTTTTGATTTTTATTTTTTTAATGAAATGATAGCATGAAAAGGATTAGAGAAAAAATTGATCCACCATCAGACTATATTCATAAAAGTACAAATTGTGTAAAATAGGAAGCAATGTCTAAGATCTTATAAACAAAAATTTACATACTTGGTAACTCCAAGAAGATTCCAAACATTGTGTAGATAATTTTTAGGTCTTCAAAGTCCATCTTGAATTGTGCAATATCAGAAACACCATAGTAATATTCAAATCCTAGACTACTGATCTCAGGAGATGGATAGTTGCTAAAAGAGAGAGTGAAGGTATCTATGTGTCCCTTCAAAATCTACATGCTCCTTGGTTTATATAGTTGGTGATCCAAAATTTACATGCTGGTAACAAGAACAACTTTGGAAATTCCTATAGATCTAGTCCTTAGATATTAGTACACAAAAAGTTCTTTCTTTTATATTCACCATAATTGCTTCTTAACGTTATACAAGCATATACAAAACTAAAGAAATCGAAAGACATGAAAACAAATTTTTCTAATGGATATGGGTTAGGGATTGAATTTTATTATGTGATGAAAACTAATTTGGATGAGTGGATAATGGGTGAGTTTTTATTTTGGCTCTAATGAACTCCATGAATATGGATAGAGTTAACTAGAAATGCTACCACTTCATTATTACAAACTGGAAAAGCATGTTTTTTAATAAGGTAATGTGTAATAAGATCACTGAGCTGTTAGTTGATACAAAGGGAAATGGTGGTGGTGTATAAAATGACATATAATATTTCATCAACTGGATATACTTCTGAATTATTTGTTCATTCCATTATACTTTCTTCATCAAACATCATAGTCATTTTTTATACAAAGAGTTAGTTTGTGGTTATATATTTATAATTTAATATTCCTAATTGCAGAAATAAAAGTCCAGAGAAAATTAGTAACCAAATACTTCTTATTGTAGAATTTACTAAAAGGTATTCTACTATCACTAGAATATTATTTTAGAGAACTTTGAATCACCAAATAAAACCTTGTTCCTCAGAAATGGTGCCAAAATGATGAGAGTTGTCAATCCTCGCCATTTATAGTGTCAATGCGGGTTGGTGTCTAAAGGTTGTATGTATTAAGAGAAGAGAATCTTCAAAAGTAACCCTTTTAGACACAAACCAAACTTGTATAAAATAAATCATACTTGCGGAAATTGAAAGGCACACTTAAAGAAATAAAGTTTGTATAAAAGAAACACACCTGTATAAATGAAATTTACATGAAAGGAAAACACTTTCCTGAATTAAAATTCACACTTGCGTAAATGAATTTGTTGAATTAAAAGTAAACATAATTGAATGAAACACCTGTAAGTTTAGAAGAGACTGAATTTTTAGAATACAAATATAAAAACAATATAACAGAATGAATTAAGGAAAAATGAATAAACATAAACATAAACACATTTATATGAACAAAAAACTCTCTAAGATTTCTCACTGGAATCTCTGAGCTTTCACAATACCTAAAAAACTATCATTCCATTAATGCAAGTTCTGAAAGTAAATCTGTCATTCCTTTTATGTAAGTTCTGGAACTAAATATGATTTGTCACGGAATTGAAAGTTCTAGAACTAACTATCATTATATTCATACAATTTCTTGAACTAAATCTATGAGTTCTGGAACTAAACTTGCAAGTTCCGGAACTAACTCTGTGAGTTCCGAAATTAATTCTACGAGTTCCACAACTAACTTAAAACAACTATAACTTTAGCATGTGACCTCAGATTGAGATGATTCTTATTTTCAACTTGCATAATTTTTGAGAGGAATCTGAGTATGAAATCAAATCTAAATTTAAATATACTTTTCATGATCAATTCATCTTTTACCAATACTAGCATTATCTTTCCTTTATGGCCTGTATACACAAGAATTTGCATCTTTTCCTAAATAATCAATAGGATTAGTCAACAAAATAGATATTTTTTTTTATAAAGAATGAACTAGATATATATCCTATATTCTATCTTAAGAAAACTATAAATTCGTAGATTATATTTAAATTCACTTTCAAAGCTAACTTAGAACGACAAAATAATGGTATTTTATGGCCAATTTATGGCCTCATCATTGCCCCACACTTAATCTTATGCATGTCCTCATGCATTACATTATTATCACCTCTTCTTAGATTTTTCTCCTGATTGAGGACACATTCTTGTGGATCTCCTTTTGCTATTACTTTTAATATTTTTCTCTTACAACAGGTTCTTGTGTGGATCCCCTTCTGCTGCTTTTGATTTCTTTCTTTTACAACAATTTCTTTTATGAATCTCCTTCTTCTACTTTTGATCTCTTTTATTTTATAGCAGTTTCTTATGTGGATCTTCTTCTATTGTGTCTCATATTTAAAATCAAAATGTATAGCTCGTGCTTCTCTGATGTTGGAGCATAACTTGCAGAGGCCATAACTTTTGATCCGATCGTTGGATCGTCCTGAAATTTTACAGGGTGGTAGATATACATTAGTACTATGCTAGGGTCAACTTTGCATGCAAATTTGTGCTCATTTTAGCATGTTTTTGGGTACAGATTCCGTCATCTAGTGGCCTAAAATTGGCTCTGAATGTTTTTTCTGCTTTTGACTAGGTCTTAGAACTTTAATAACTTTTGTTGTGCTTGTTAGAATAAGTCCAAATTTTGTGTGAGCCATAATTTATGAATGCATATTTGGCACGAAATTTTTTGGGTCAATCTGAGTTGTTTTACATTTTAGGGTTTTAGAGTAGTCTTGAAATAAAAGGAGAATTGTAATGATGTAATAGATCAGTGTGAATTCCAGAATGAGAAGTAAGCTATTTTGAAACTCCTGGTTTTATTTGCAAAGCTTTTTACGTGTGTTTTTCGAGGTATTTCAACCTCTTGTAGCTGGACTCACATCATTCTCCTTCTCTCCCACACTTAAGCTCATGCATGTGTTTTATTTATGGATAGGCATAAATGAGACTCAAAAAGTTTGATTGCAAATAGGTGCACATATGTTTCATATAAGTAGAAGAGATATGAATTTTATCTTGCCTTCCTTGGAAATCTTTAATAGTGGATCTAGCTGTACTAAAAAAACTTACAAAAAAACTTAAAAATAAAATAGTAGAACAAAATAACTTGATCATACCTCTAGTTATCTTTGTCATCCTATTGTAAACATGATTAAATAGTTCCGAGAAGAAAACACCACCAGGTAGTAGTTGATTTTCTTTAAAAAATATCCACCTCCTTTTTCGTTTGATTGGCCAGCAAGCTAGTTTTCTAATTAAAGTTTTTTTGTTTTTACCTTTCATTGGCTAGCAAGCTGGCTTTCCAATCAAAGCTTTTTGATTTTTTTTTATTTTTTTTTGAAATGATAGCATGAGAAGGATTAGATAAAAAATTAATCTATCATCAGAATATATTCATCAAAGTACAACTTGTGTAAAATAGTAATCATTGTCTGAGATCTTATAAAAATATTTTTGCATACTTGGTAACTCTAAGAAGATTTCAAAAATTATGTAGACAATTTTTAGGTCTTCAAAGTCCATCTTGAATTGTGCAATATTAGAAACACCATAGTAATTTTCAAATCCCAGACTAGTGATCTCAGGATATGGATAGTTGTTAAAAGAGAGAGTGAAGGTGTCCGTGTGTCCCTTCAAAATCTGCATGCTCCTTGGTTGTTATTGTTGGTGATCCAAATATACCTGTTGGTATCAAGAACAACTCTAGAAATTCTTATATATCTAGTCCTCAGATGTTAGTACACAAAAACTTGTTTCCCTGATATTAAATATAATTACTTCTTAACGTTAAACAAACATATACAAAAATGAAGAAATTGAAAGACATGAAAACAAATTTTTCTAATGGATATGGTTCAGGGATTGAATTTTATTATGGTATGAAAACTAATTTAGATGAGTGGATAATGGGTCAATTTTTATTTTGGCTCTAATGAAATTCCTGAATATGGATTGAGTTAACTAGAAATGCTACTATTTCATTATTACAAACTGGAAAAGCTAGTTTTTTTACTAAGGTTATGTGTAATAAGATTAATGAGCTATTAATTGATACAAAGGGAAACTGTGGTGGTTATCAAGAGTGACATGATATTTTATTAACTGGATCTACTTCAAGATTTAATATCATATTCTACCATTTCCAGATCTAAATTACTTTTGGATACCATTATACTTTCTTGATCAAACATCATAGTCATTTTTCTTATACACAAAGTTAGTTTATGGGGAGATATTTACAATATAATATTCCTAGTTACAGAAATAAAATTTTAATCTACTTGTAGGAGATAAAAGTCTAAAGAAACTACTTACCAAATACCTCATGTCACAGAATTTGCTAAAAGGTATTCTACTGTCACAAGAATATAATCTATAGGAGAACTTTGAATCTCCCAATAACAGTGTGTTCCTTGGTAATGACACAAAAATGATGAGGTTCGTCAATTCTCTCTATTAATAATGTCAATCCGGGTTGGTGTCTAAAGGTTGTATGCATTAAGAGAAGAAAATCTTGGAATGTAACTCCTTTAAACACAAACCAAACTTGCATAGAATAAATCACAGTTACGGAAATTGAAAGGCACACTTACAGAAATAAAGTTTGCATGAAAAATATACACTTGCATAAATGAAAATTGAATGAAACAAACAAACTTGCATGAGTTAAAATGTACACTTGCACAAATGAAATTGCTGAATTCAAAATAAGCATAATTGAATGAAATAGCTGCAGGTTTACAACACATTGAATTTTCACAATACAAAGATAAAAATAATACAATAGAATGAATTAAAGACAAATGAATAAACATAAACATAAATATACAAATCTATTTTTCTTGGAATGAGTGGTCAACACATTCCTTGGAAGAAGATTTAAATCATAATTCTAAGATCTTAAAACTACATAATATTTGAGTGAAAAGAATAGATCTTTATTTCTTTGGAGAAAAGCATCACATATCTAAGTGTGGAAGGTTTCATTTATAATTCATGCATTTAGCCAACTCATTATTTTAGGAAATAGAATCTTATCTTATCTTTATTCCAATCCTAAGAGCTAAGATCTCAATCTCCACAAAATATGGAGAGAGAGATATATTATTGAAGTCAAATCTTATTTCACTTATTTTAGGAAGATTTGCTCCCAAATCTTCTCCTTATTTTTCGGTAACAAGAATCATAATGATTTTATTCCTCTACATTATTGGAAGGATTATTTCCCTCAAAATATGATTTTGACTAAATACCTTTCTCATATTTTTCATTTGACTTTGATGTTTCTGACTGTGGAGCTTTTGACGGTTGTCTGATATGATTTTTTCTCGGAATAGAGTTCTCTAAAAATTAGATTTATCTTGATTGGTAAAACTTGTAGTAAATTTGAATGATATTTTTGTCAAAAAAATTTCTATAAAAAAAAATTCTCTCAAATTTTCCATTCAAACTTTTTGTTTTTGTTTATGAAACTTTTAGTGCTCATCTGATACACGTTGCCTCATACTGTAGCTCACTAACAGTTAGATATCTCTTCATTGGTAAAACCTATAACAAATATGAATGAAATTTATGTTAAATATATTTATATGAATAAAAACCTTTATCATATTTTCCATTTGACTTTTCTGTTTCTGTTTATGAAACTTTTAGTGCTCGTCTGATACACGTTTCCTTGGACTGCAGCTCATTCCTTTTATGCATGTTCTGGAACTAAATCTGATTTGTCCACGAATTAAAAGTCCCAGAACTAACTTATATTCAGTTGCTACAATTTTTGAAACTAAATTTGTGAGTTTTGGAACAAAACCTGCAAGTTCTGGAGCTAACTCTCTGAATTCTGGGACTAACTCTCTAAGTTCCGCACCAAAATTAAAAAAACTATAACTTCTACATGCGACCTCAAATTGAGATGATTCTTGTTTTAAACTTGCATAATTTTTTGAGAACAATATGACTATGAAATCATATCTAATTTTAAATATACTATTCATCATCAATTCCACATTTTCCAATGCTAGCATTTTATTTCCTTTATGGCCTGCATACACAAGAGTTTACATCTTTTTACAAATAATCAATAGGATTACTCAAAAAAATAGATAACAAAAGATTTATAAATAATGAACAAAAGAGAGATCCTATATTCTATCTTAAGAAAACTATAAGTTCGTAAATTACATTTAAATCTACTTTCAAAGGTAACTTGGAAGGATAAAATAATAGTAATTTATGGCCAATTTATGGCCTTATCATTGCCCCACAATTTATTTCACAACAGGTTCTTGTGTGGATCTCCTTCTATTGCTTTTGATTTCTTTCTTTTACAACAGGTTCTTATATGGATCTCCTTCTGTTGATTTTGATATTATTTCTTTTATAATAGGTTCTTGTGTGGATCTCCTTCTACTTCTTTTGATCTCTTTTATTTTATAGCTAGTTCTTGTGTGGATCTTCTTCTATTGTGTCGCATATTTAAAATCAAAATGCATAGCTTGTGCTTCTTTTTCTCTCCAACACCAAAGCTCATGCATGTCCTCATGCATGTTGTTTATTTATGGATGCCCATAAATAAGACTGAAAAAGTTTCATTGTAAAGAGATGCACATATTTTTCATATAAGTAGGGGAGATATGAATTTTATTTTACCTTCCTTGAAAATATTAAAAACTTGATATAGCTGTAATAAAAAAAAATTACAAGAAAACTTAAAAATAAAATAGTAGAACAAACTAACTTGATCATACCTCTAGTTCTCTTTGTCATCCTATTGTTAACATGATCAAATAGTGCCAAGAAGAAAGCCACCATGTAACAGTTGATTTCTTTTGAAAAATATCCACCTCCTTTTTCCTTTAAATGGCTAGCAAGCTCGTTTTCCAATTAAATTTTTTGTTTGCATTTGACTGGCTAGCAAGTTGGTTTTATAATCAAAGCTTTTTAATTTTTTATTGTTTTTACCTTTGATTGGTCAACAAGCTGAGCAAACTGGTTTTCCAATCAATTTTTTTTATTTATTTTTATTTTTTTGTTGAAATAATAGCATGAGAAAAATTAAAGAAAAATTTGATCCATCATCAGACTATATTCATCAAAGTACAACTTGTGTAAAATACGAGACAATTTATGAGATCTTATAAAAACTTTTTTACATACTTGTTAACTCCAAGAAGATTCTAAAAATTGTGTATATAATTTTTAGGTCTTCAAAGTCCATCTTGAATTGTGTAATATCAGAAACACCATAGTAATCTTAAATGCCCAGACTAGTGATCTCAAGAAATGGATAGTTGTTAAAAGAGAGAGTGAAGGTATTCGTATGTCCCTTCAAAATCTATATTGTCATTGGTTTATACTATTGGTCATCCAAAATCTGCATGTTGGTATCAAGAATAACTCTTGAAATTCCTATAGATCTAGTCCTCATAATTACACAAAAAGTTCTTTTCTTGATATTCACCATAATTACTTCTTAACGTTAAACAATTATATACAAAAATGAATAAATTCAAAGACATGAAAACAAAATTTTTAATGGATATGGTTTAGCGATTGAATTTTATTATGAGATGAAAACTAATTTGGATGAGTGGATAATGAGTTATTTTTTATTTTGGCTCTAATAAAATCCCTCAATATAGATGGATTTAACTAGAAATGTTACCACTTCATTATTACAAATTGAAAAAATTAATTTTTTACTAAGGTTGTGTGTAATAAGATCACTGAGCTATTAGTTGATACAAAGGGAAATGGTGGTGGTTATCAAGAATGACATATGATATTTCATCAACTGGATCTACTTCTAGATTTAATATCATATTCTACCATTTCCATATATGAATTCTTTGTTCATACCATTATACTTTTTTCATCAAACACCATAGTCATTTTTTATACACAAAGTTATTGTGGGGAGATATTTACAATCTAATTTTCCTAATTGTAGAAATAAAATTTCAATCTACTTGCAGGAAATAAAAGTCTAAAGAAACTACTTACCAAATACCTCTTGTCACATAATTTGCTAAAAAGTTTTCTATTGTCACTAGAATATATTCTTTTAGAGAATTCTTAATCTCCCAGTAACACCGTCTTCCCCAGTGACAACATCAAAATGAATAGGTTCTAAATGATATATGCACTAAGAGAAGAAAATCTTGGAAAGTAACTCCGTTAAACACAAATCAAATTTACATAAAATAAATCACACTTGCGGAAATTGAAAGACACACATAAATAAAGTTTTCATGAAAGAAACACACTTGCATAAATGAAATTTTTATGAAAGAAAACACACTTGCATGAATTAAAAGGAACATTTTCATAAATGAAATTACTAAATTAAAAATAAAAATAATTAAATAAAACACCTGCAAGTTTACAACAGATTGAATTTTCACAATACAAAGATAAAAATAATACAACAAAATGAATTAAAGACAAATGAATAAACATAAATATAAATACACAGTTCTATATTCCTTGGAATGAGTGGCCAGCCCATTCTTTGGAAGAGAATTTAAATCATACTTCTGAGATCTTAAAATTACATAATATTTGAGAGAAAAGAATAGATCTTTATTTCTTTGGAGAAAAGCGTCACATATCTAAGTGTAGAAGGTTATATTTATAATATATGCATCCAACCGACTCTTTATTTTAGGAAATAGAATTTTATCTTATTCTTATTCCAATCCTGACAACTAAGATTTTCATCTCCATAAAATATGGAGAGAGATATATTATTGAAGTCAAATCGTATCTCATTTATTTTAGGAAGATTTACTCCCAAATATTCTCCTTATTTTTCGGTAATAAGAATCATAATGATTTTATTACTCTACATTATTGGAAGGATTATTTCCCTCAAAATATGATTTTGACTAAATACCTTTCTCATATTTTCCATTTGACTTTGATGTTTTTGACTGTGGAACTTTTGATGCTTGTCTGATACAATTTTTTCTCGGACTGCAGTTTATTAAAAATTATATTTCTCTTGATTGGTAAAACCTATAGAAAATCTTAATGATATTTTTGTTAAACACATTAATATGAAAAAAAAATCTCTCAGATTTTCTATTTTAATTTTTTGTTTTGTTTATGAAACTTTTATTGTTCGTCTGATACACGTTTCCTCAAACTGCAGCTCACTAAAAGTTAGATCTCTCTTCATTGGTAAAACTTGTAACAAATCTGAATGAAATTTTTGTTAAACACATTCCTATGAACAAAAACCTCTCTCAGATTTTTCATTTGACTTTTCTATTTCTGTTTATGGAACTTTTAGTGCTCGTCTGATACATGTTTCCTTGGACTACAACTCACTAAAAGGTACATCTCTAGTCATTGGTAAAACCTATAGAAAATTATAATGAGGTTTTTGTTCAACACATTTCTATGAACCAGAATTTCTCTGATATTTCTCATTTGAATCTATGAGTTTTCACAATCCCTCAAAAACTAGCATTCCCTTAATGTAAGGTCCGGAACTAAAGCTATCATTCCTTTTATGCAAGTTCTCGAACTAAATCTGATTTGTCCACAAATTGAAAGTTTTGAAACTAACTTTCATTCAATTGATATAAGTTTTGAAACTAAATTTGTGAGTTCTAGAACTAAACATGCAAGTTATGGAACTAACTCTGTGAGTTCCGGGACTAACTTTGCGAGTTCCGTAGCAAAATTAAAAAAACTATAACTTTTGCATGCGACCTCAAATTGAGATGATTATTTTTTTACACTTGCATAATTTTTTGAGAGGAATCTGACTATGAAATTCTTTTTAATTTTAATCATACTATTTATGATCAATTCAACTTTTTCCAATAGTAGCATTTTCTTTCCTTTATGGCCTGCATACACAAGACTTTGCATCTTTTTACAAATAATCAATAGGATTAGTCAACAAAATAGATAACAAAAGATTTATAAAGAATGAGCAAGATAGATATCCTATATTCTATCTTAATAAAACTATAAATTTGTAAATTACATTTAAATCCACATTCAAAGGTAACTTGGAAGGATAAAATAATGGTAATTTTTAGCCAATTTATGGCTTCATCATTGCCCCACACTTTATTTCACTACAAGTTCTTGTGCAGATCTCCTTCTGCTGCTTTTTAATTATTTCTTTTACAATAGGTTCTTATGTGGATCTCCTTCTGTTGCTTTTGATATTATTTATTTTATAATATGTTCTTGTTTGAATCTCCTTCTGCTTCTTTCTATCTCTTTTATTTTACATCAGGTTCTTGTGTGGAACTTCTTCTACCGTGTCACATATTTAAAATCAAAATGCATAGCTCGTGCTTCTCTTTCTCTTCAACACCTAAGCTCATGCATGTCTTCATGCATGTTGTTTATTTATGGCTGCCCATAAATTAGACTAAAAAAGTCTGATTGCAAAGAGGTGCACATATTTTTCATATAAGTAGGGGAGACATGAATTTTATCTTACCGTCCTTGAAAATATTAAAAAGTGGATCTAGCTGTGATAAAAAAACATACAAGAAAGCTTAAAAATAAAATACTAGAACAAAATAACTTGATCATACCTCTAGTTGTCTTTGTCATCCTATTGTTAACATTATCAAATAGTGCCAAGAAGAAAGCCACCATGTAACAGTTGATTTCCTTTGAAAAATATCCACCTCCTTTTTCCTTTGATTGGCCAGCAAGCTGGTCTTCCAATTAATTTTTTTAACCTTTGAGTTACCAGCAAGCTGGTTTTCCAATCAAAGCTTTTTATTTTTTATTTTTTTAACCTTTGATTGCCCAGCAAGCTGAGCAAGCTGATTTTCTAATCAAAATTTTTTGATTTATTTTTATTTTTTTGTTTAAATTATAACATGAGAAGTATTAAAGAAAAATTTGATCCATCATCAAACTATATTCATCAGAGTACAACTTGTGTAAAATAGGAAACAATGTCTGAGATCTTATAAAAACTCTTTTGCATACTTGGTAACTCCAAGAAGATTCTAAAAATTGTGTACATAATTTTTAGATCTTTAAATTTCGTATTGAATTGTGAAATATCATAAACACCATAGTAATATTTAGTTCCCAGACTAGTGATCTCAGGAGATGGATAGTTTTTAAAAGAGAGAGTGAAGTTATTCGTGTGTTCCTTCAAAATTTGCATGCTCCTTGGTTGATACTTATGGTCATCCAAAATTTGCATGCTGGTATCAAGAATAACTCTGGAAATTCTTATAGATCTAGTCCTTAAATGTTAGTACACAAAAAGTTATTTCCTTGATATTCACCATAATTACTTCTTAACATTATACAAGTATATACAAAAATGAATAAATCAAAAGACATGAAAACAAAATTTTTAATGGATATGGTTCAGCGATTGAATTTTATTATGAGATGAAAACTAATTTGGATGAGTAGATAATGAGTGATTTTTTTTTGTATCTAATGAAATCCCTGAATATGGATGGAGTTAACTAGAAATGCTACCACTTCATTATTAAAAATTGGAAAAGTTAATTTTGTACTCAGGTTTTGTGTAATAAGATCTCTGAGTCGTTAGTTGATACAAAGGGAAATGGTGGTGGTTATCAAGAATGACATATGATATTTCATCAACTGTATCTACTTCCAGATTTAATATCATATTATACCATTTCCATATCTAAATTCTTTGTTCATACCATAATAATTTCTTTATCAAACATCACAGTCATTTTTTTTACACAAATTTAGTTTGTGGGGAGATATTTACAATCTAATATTCCTAATTGTAGAAATAAAGTTTTAATCTATTTGCAAGAAATAAAAGTCTAAAGAAACTACTTACTAAATACCTCATGTCACATAATTTTCTAAAAGGTATTCTACTGTCACTAGAATATATTCTTTTAGAGAACTCTCAATTCTCAATAACACTGTGTTCCTCAGAGATGGTGTCAAAATGATGAGGGTCATCCATCTTAGCCATTAATAATGTCAATCTGGGTCGGTGTCTAAAGGTTGTATGCATTAAGAGAAGAAAATATTGGAAAGTAACTCCTTTAAACACAAACTAAACTTGCATAAAATAAATCACACTTACAGAAATTGAAAGGCACACTTGTAGAAATAAAGTTTGCATGAAAGAAACAAACTTGCATGAATTAAAAGGCACATTTGCATAACTGAAATTGCTAAATTAAAAATACAAATAATTGAATGAAACACTTGCATGTTTATAACAAACTAAATTTTCACAATACAAAGATTAAAACAATACAACAAAATAAATTAAAGACAAATGAATAAACATAAACATATATACACAAATCCATCTTCCTTGGAATGAGTGCCCAGCTCATTCCTTGAAAGAGGATTTAAATCATACTTCTGAGATCTTAAAACTACAGAATATTTGCGAGGAAAGAATATATCTTTATTTCTTTGTAAAAAATTATCACATATCTAAGTGTGGAAGGTTACATTTGTAATTCATGCATCCAACCAACTCTTTATTTTAATAAATACAATCTGATCTTATCTTTATTCCAATCCTGACAATTAAGATCTCCATCTCCACAAAATATGGAAAGAGATATATTATTGAAGTTAAATCTTATCTCACTTATTTTAGGAAGATTTTCTCCCAAATATTCTCCTTGCTTCCTAGTAACAAAGATCATAATGATTTTATTCCTTTACATTATTGGAAGGAGAATTTCCCCTAAAATATAATTTTTACCAAATACCTTTCTCGTATTTTCCATTTTATTTTACTATTTTTGACTGTGGAATGTAGTGCCCACACTTTACACAGACAAATACAACAGTAAAATATCAGGATAATTTTTTATCTATTTTTTCTTCTATACATTGCTCACTCCAAAATGCCACAAGGACTCCAAGTAGGAAAACTCAACAACATATACGAAACTTACATCATTCATCAAATCGCATAGACATATGACAACGCCATATACCTGTCGATGCCACACTTTCCCCAATGAATGAATGTTAGAAATAACACAACCAAAATAAAAAGGGACTTAAGGATTGACAACCCACAACACAACAATACCATGGTTACATCTAGAGTACGTTAAACATCCAATAACATTATTATGTAAGAATAATTTTCTCCCTTTTTCCACCTACATGTTCTGAAAATTTGTTTCACATTTCACTTATTGTTCAACCAGTTAATTTTTCTCTTTATCCTTCTGACAATCTTCATAACTTACCTAATTATTTTCCCATATTTCAAATTTCATACAAAATTCTAATTCTTTCATTCTTATGTTAAGATTATGGTTCCCAAAATGCTTATTCAATGTTTAAAATTTAACCTTACTACACAAGTGAACCTAACGTGGTGTCAAGATGAAATATTGGGATTGAGAGAGACTTAGATTTAATAAAGATTTTTCCCAAAACATTCTTTGATCATGGTATAGTCATTTCCCTACCATTATCATTGTAGTACAATAAATTGCTGAACTCCAAATTTGATTTATATAAATATATTTTCTTGAAGTTTGATCACATCAAATAATTCATATTCTTTGCAACACATGAAAATGCTTAAATAAGTTATAAGGACTCCAAGAGTGACTTTAATCCTAATCTCTAATCTCATTCTTATCTGATATGATATGCTCTTACATCACACTATGGTTTCGTTATTATCATTGTTTTGTAACAGGAGTTACAGAAGTATGTGTCTAAAATCTTGAAGAGATACATAATTGGAAGAATTGTAAACTATACAGGAACCACAAGTGACACCTCCTAATCAACTAAGGGTTGGTTTATTCCAATATGCACTTAATGATTTATGCCCTAACTATATATGATTTTTAGGAAAGCGGACATATTTATACTAAACCACCTTTAAGAAGATACCAAGATGTTATTTTGATAGAAACCAAGGTAGCACCGCTTAGTCGTTCCTTCGAACAAGGACTCATAAGGTGACTTCCAAAGTGGTCTCCACCACTCAACCTAGTGTTGGACCTAAAGAGAGGGCATTCTTCACGTGATTACCAAAACTAGAAGGAAACCGCATACTTTGGATAAAGTTGGACCATGTCATTCCTAAAATATGGGTTCACGACAATGTCGCAAAATATAATGACTATGACGGTAAAATCCAACTAGGGGTTTTATTTACCTAACCTAGGAGGTCCCATAAAGAGAAAAGTTTAAGTTAGTTCTATGGTTTTAAATTTATTATATGGTAAAATAAATCACACATGCAGGAAAGCTATGCACGACTATTTTATTAGGGTTGAGTGTTTCCATTAAAAAAAATCTTTATTACATTTGCAAGGTAAAAAGCTAACCAGTAATTAATTTAATCATTTATTGAATACTGAAAAAGTACTACAATATATTAACTTCAATTTCATTTACTATATATATAACCCTTTTTTGCCATACACAACTAAGAATCAAAATTGAACTGGTGATTAGATGCACATTTCCTAAGATATCCCTAAAGCTAACATCTCTTACATATTAACAAATTTCAAATATAAATTTTCTGTAACAAGAGACTACATTATACCAGATTATTCATTTTACAATGACCTATAAAAATTACAATAATAATAATTAAATTACACATCGCCTTTTTTTCATCATTCTTCCATCCTGCAAAACCACGTGAGCATGATATCAGCGATAAATCGCTGGCATGGCATCCACCCTAATCAATCATAATTATCATTTTTCAGTTTCCCATTTACATAAGATAAAAATTACAATTTGCAATCGAAATAAAAAGGTTTAGAGACATGTATTCATTACATTTCATTTTTCTTCATTTTGTAACCCAGGAGAGAGAGAGAGAAGGGTAGAGAGAGAAAACACTGTTTTGTCAAAAGTTCTAATTCACACAACAAGTTTCATTATAGTGTTTTAAACATTTATTTACATGTGTTAAAATTTTCCAGGGTGATTTGGTAACCCTACGAGGGTCTCGCAGCTTTCTACTTTTACATTTTCTCACTAGCTACAAAACGTTCAAAATAGGCTCAGAGGCTAAGAAACTGCTTCCAAAAGTTATCTTCCAATGAGAACATGCACACCATGATTAACTTTCTACGTGTCCCCAGATATACCAAGAGTTCATAGCAACTGACAGAATTGAAAAAGAGTGAACGGTTTGCGTTTGGCAGCTAGTTTTCTGGGGCCACTGGTCGTAGTTCACCCAGTTGTAAAATGACAAAAGTTAGCTCGAGGCCCAGAAAACCACGTTCATAGCTGACGTTTGATGGAGGAGAATGCAACGAGACATATCCTACTAGTTCCCCTATATAATTAGAATTCATCAGAGTTGACGGGACTGAGAACTAGAAAACCATTTTCAAATGGTGACAAGTTTTCTAGAACGACAAGACAAAATTGGTCCAGTTTGACCTCGTCAAACTATGACCGGAGGCCTACAAAATGGCTTCGCCAAACTATCCCGAAAATTTCTCTTTCCTATACTGAATGTTCCATGCAATTGTCTAGTATAAACACTAGAGGTTTGCGAAGACTGGAAGTAATTTCTCCGTCCAGGTTTCAAATGGTGGTTCAAAACAAAAGCCAACTTTCTAGATTTAACAGCTTTCTACTGTTGTCAACCAGTGAAACATGGCTCCTATAAGAGCGTCAAAAGGATGTCATATGTTTGTTTCGGGTCAAACAAAAGGTCAAGGTGACTCCTCGTATACCAAGGTACACGAATGAAACTTCACATCTCATTTCCAGGGTTACAAAGGGTACTTAGTGAGTCTCTGAAAAATGTAAAGTTTAACTATTTAAAACAGGGAGAAGGTCAACTTTATCTATGGGGAGTCAAATTCATCTGGTCGATAAAAAAATATTGGAGCGATCAAGATGAGTAAGAGTTTTCTAAATCATCTCAAAGTGAGGGTGATAGTTCATGGTTTAGAGTAGACGAGTTATAATGACTTCGTGAGTTATGATATGACAATTTATTGTTTTGCAACGAGTTGAAAGGACATTTAACTGTATTAAAAATCCTAAAAATTTAAAATTCTATTTAGTTGCAAAAGAGAACTAAAACATGATAGTTATGAGAGGCAAGGGAAGATGGACCATGCCTGGGAGGGATGGAGTCGGTCAAATCCACGGCTTTGGTTCAGTATCTCATTTGGAACTTCGTCAACCAATTCACGAGCCTGGATCTAACCTCCACCACATCACACCAACTTCCTTATTACTTGAAGTTTTCCAATAGAATAAGTAGTTGCTCGTGCATTTCTAAAACCTTTTGAACAAATCCATTATGTGCATATCTAGCAATCCTGACATTCAATGAGACAACACTTCTTTGAGGCATTTTGTCAAATAGTTGACATTTTTGTATACATATCTGCCATAACACCTGCAACTACAACATCTGCCAAATGTCCCTGCCCTGACTAAAGCCCTAGAGACCATTTTTATATTTCACTAGAACCAAACAAACACATCCTTCCAGCCACCAGAGGCTTTTCCCAAACACCAAGCAAGCACATCCACACAACCGCCACAGTTTGCTACAAGCACCAAATAAACACCTTCACACAGCCACCACCAGTTTATTGTCATGCTGATGAAAATTTTTAGAGCTTCCTCAAGATAGCTGGGCCCGGACATGAATGGCCATTCACACACACAAGAAAATATATTATTATTATTATTATTTTATCTTTCCCTGATAACATCAAAGGCGTCCATGTTCTATTCCAAGGCTTCCCATTTTGGCACATGCGTGAAGGATGCTAAGTGTGTTGTGGAGTTTGGATTTAAACCTGTGAATAATATTTTCTTGAAAGTTTCCAAGGCCTTTTCAACAAACTCATTTTTTACACAGCCTGCAATCATAGCACTCTATGAGACCACATTTCTTTAAGGCATTAAATCAACTAGTTCCCACGCCTTTTCAACAACTCCATTTTGGCACAGGCTTGAAATATAATGACAGATGTAAACTGATTGGACTAGAGGCCTATTTGTTACATGGTGAAATGATGTGACTATCTCTGTATACCTGGGGGACTTAACTTGGCCTGCTACAACCCATTTCTCTAAGATATGCAATAAACACAACATTGAATGAAGAATGCTCTGCACCTATGTCCATTTGGTAAACAAATTAACTATGAGCGTCAACAATAACTATTGATGAACCTGCATATTTCTCACCTACCATGTCTGGTGTCATGCATGATTAGTTCACCTTTACCCTTCATGCAGTCAGCGCAAGAGGAGATTTGACAAGTGTATAGACATTCTCTCTAGCAAGGTAACCAAAAACATGTAGAAACACCAAGAGAAAACATCCCAGACATCAAGGAATGCGCACCGGAAATCCACCAAACCATACATATGGAGTTTTACAGGCTGAAGAGAAAACCCATGCATACAAAAAGAGGAAAAAAAAAATTTGGCATATGGCTAGCAACAGGAGACTAAATGTAGGTTGTCAGATTTGTTTGTTACATGCGTGAAACAATCTTACCACCTCTTGAGGAAACCTATGGCTTCTATACACTGCAAAAAAACATATTCCATGAGAAGCTGTTTCGTTCTTTCATCCAGTCAAATGCAGGAAAGACTTCCTCACCAATAGTAATGGGACAATATTGTTGCATTTTGTCCATTATCATTTTTGGAAGAGAGATTGGGATTTGCTAATCACTTGATGCATTAAAAAAATAAACATAGAGGGGTTTGTACATTTCCCTATGCTCTTGTATTTTTGATGCAGGAAGGACATGAACAGAGGCACTGAGTGTTATTGCGTACTCTATAAATGCTTGTTAAATTTGTTGGCTCCTTGTAAACCCCACACTGCTCATAAATGCTCAAGGCCACAGTCAAACTGGTGCAAAAATTTGTGAAGTGACTACTGTGACTCAAGACACTTTTTTCATTGTCCAATGCAGGTACCATTTCATGGCGAAGGCAAAATGTGATTTGTAGGAACAAAGTGTAAGCCAGGTTAGCTACAAAATGACCAGAATTACTCTTACCCCAACGCATGGGTTAAAACCTAGGCGTGAATAAAATACTGAAGGCAACAGGTAAGACTTAATTAGAATACAACTAGAATGGAAGAAAAAGGACAAAAAAGGTGGCTAAAAGTGAGAGTTACTTTATTATTTTATTTTAAAATTTGTGTGGGGTACTACATGGAAATTTTGATGCTTGTCTGACACTCTTTTTCCTCTGACTAGAGTTCACTAAAAGTAAAATTTCTCTTGATTTGTAAAACTTGTAACAAATCTAAATGATATTTATGTTAAACACATTACTATGAAGAAAAACCTCTCTCTAATTTTCCATTTGAATTTTTTGTTTCTGTTTATGAAACTTTTAATGCTCATCTGATACACATTTCCTCATACTGCAGCTCACTAAAAGTTAGATCTCTCTTCATTAGTAAAATTTGTAATAAATCTGAATGAAATTTTTAGTAAACACATTGTTATGAATAATAACCTCTCTCAGATTTTCAATTTAACTTTTCTATTTTTGTTTATGAAATTTTTAGTGTTCGTCTGATACACGTTTCCTCGGACTTGCAACTCACTAAAAGTTATATCTCTCTTCATTTCTGAAACAGATAGAAAATATGAATGAAGTTTTTGTTAAACACATTGCTATGAACAAAAACATATTTAAGATTTTCTCATTGGAATCTCTGAGTTTTGACAACCCCTAAAAAACTATCATTCTATTGATGCCAGTTCCAGAACTAAAGCGTCATTCCTTTTATGTAAGTTCCAAAACTAAATCTGATTTGTCAACAAATTAAAAATTCTGGAACTAATTTTCATTCAATTGATACAATTTCTAGAACTAAATTTGTGAGTTCCGGGACTAAACCTACAAGTTCTGGAACTAACTTTGTGAGTGCTGCAGCTAACTTAAAACAACTATAACTTTTACATGCAACATCAGATTCAGATGATTTTTGTTTTAAACTTGCATAATTTTATGTGAGGAATATTAATATGAACTCTATGAGGAATCTTTCCTTTATGGCCTACATACACAAGACTTTACATATTTTCCCAAATAATCAATAGGATTAGTCAACAAAATAGATAACAAAAGATTTATAAAGAATGAACAAGATATATATCCTATATTCTATCTTAAGCAAACTATAAGTTTGTAGATTACATTTAAATCAACTTTAAAAGGTAACTCAAAAAGAAAAAATAATGGTAATTTATGGCCAATTTATGTCCTCACCATTGCCCCACACTTAATCTTATGCATGTCCTCATACATTACATTATATATCTTCTTCTTAGATTATTCTCCCTATTGAGGACACATTCTTATGGATCTCCTTATGTTGCTTTTGATTTATTCCTTTTATATTAAGTTTTTGTGTGGATATCCTTATGTTGCTTTTGATATTTTTTCTCTTATAACAGATTCTTGTGTGGATCTCCTTCTACTACTTTTGATCTCCTTATTTTACAATAGGTTCTTGTGTGGATCTATTTCTGTTACTTTTGATATTCTTTATTTCACAACATGTTCTTTTGTGGATCTTGTTCTACTTCTTTTGATTTCTTTTTTTATAACAGGTTCTTATGTGGATCTCCTTCTGTTACTTTTTGATATTATTTCTTTTACAATAGGTTCTTTTGTGGATCTCCTTCTACTTCTTTTAATCTATTTTAAAATCAAAATACATAAGTCATGCTTATCCTTCTCTTGTGCCTCATATTTAAAATCAAAATACATAGGTCATGCTTCTCCTTCTCTCCCACACCTAAGCTCATGCATGTCGTCATGCATGTTGTTTACTTATGGTTACCCATAAATTAGACTCAAAAAGTTTGATTGCAAAGAGGTGCACATATTTTTCATATAAGTAAGGGAGATATGAATTTTATCTTTCTTCAGAAATATTTAAAAGTGGATCTAGCTATTATAAAAAAACTTACAAGAAAGCTTAAAAATAAAATAAAAGAATAATATAACTTGATCATATATCTAGTTGTCTTTATCCTCCTATTTTTAACAGGATCAAATAGTTCTGAGAAGAATAAGCCACCAGGTAATAGTTGATTTCCTTTGAAAAATATCTTCCTCCTTTTTCCTTTGATTGGACAGCAAGTTGGTTTTCCAATTAAAGTTTTTTATTCCTTTGACTAACTAGTAAGCTGGTTTTGCAATCAATTTTTTTTTTCCTTTAATTAGCCAACAATTTCAGAAAGCTAGTTTTCCAATCAAGGATTTCTGATTTATTTTTGTTTTTTTCTAAAATGTCAACATGATAAGGATTAAAGAAAAATTTAATCCATCATCAGACTATATTCATGGTTTCCCTTGTTTAATTTGTGTAAAATAGGATCAACAATTGGACTGTATCTCATGTTGGGTAACCTTATGGTTACAAATCTTGGTAACTTCAAGAAGCATTTCGCTTAAATGATTGTGTTTACAATTTTTAGGTGACTTTAGAAGACGTCCCTCATGAATTATCTTACAATATTATATCTACCACATAATAATCTATTAGTATTGAGTTATGTTGAGAAAATAGTGGATCTCTTGGAGACTTTTACCTTGTTAAAAGAGATTTTGAGTTTTATAAGTATTAATGTTTCCCTTCAAAATCCTAGCTATGCTCCTTGGTTGATCTGATGGTTTTCCAAAATATGGCTATGTTGGTTGTCAGAGGCCAACTTTAGTAATTCCTATGGATCTAGTCCTCAGATGGCATCCTACACAAAGGAATTGGTGTTTCCTTGATAATCAGCCTAATTGCTTCACCTTGATTTACAAGTATGATGGTATTTTGTGGAATAAAAAAAGACATGAAAATAACATTTTCTTTAATGGATATGGTTCAGGGATTGAGCTTATTTTGGTATAAACCATAAGCTAATTGTAGATGAGTCATAATAATCTGAGTTTTTTTTTTCTCTATAAAATCCCTGAATATGGATGGAACTTTAATAGAAATGCTACCACTTCATTATTACAAACTGGAAAAACCAATACTTATGGAACCCAGGTTGGGTACATCGGATGCACTTAATTGTTTGGATACACTCTTAAATCTTGGTGTGTTCCATTTTGAATGATCTATTATTTCATCAACTCGATTAATTCCAGATTGAATATCATATTGGTACCATTTCCTACTCATGAAAATTCAATTGTAATGTGATACCAAACATGTTTTCTTGATCAAACATCACTTCACTTTCAAAACTTAATAAGTAAGATGGAACATGTAGGAGGATGGCTCCTTACTCAATCTTTGTATTCCTAATGGAAGAAATAAAATTTTAATCTACTTGTAGGAAATAAAAGTCTAAAGAAACTACTTACCAAATACCTTCTATCACAAAATTTACTAAAAGGTATTCTATTGTCACTAGAATTTATTCTTTTAGAGAACTCTGAATCTCCCAATAACATCGTGTTCCCTAGCAACGTCACCAAAATGATGAGGGTAATCAATCCTCTCCATTATTAACATCATTCCAGGTTGGTGTCTAAAGGCTATATGTATTAAGAGAAGAAATCTTGGAAGTAACTCCTTTAAACACAAACCAAACTTGCATAAAATAAATCACACTTACAGAAATTGAAAAGCACACTTGCAGAAATAAAGATTGCATAAAAGAAACACACTTGTATAAATAAAATTTTCATGAAAGAAACACACTTGCATGAATTAAAAGGAACACTTACATAAATGAAATTGTTTAATTAAAAATAAACATAATTGAAGGAAACACCTGCAAGTTTACAATAGACTGAATTTTTCCAATACAAAGACAAAAATAATACAACAAAATGAATTAAAGATAAATGAATAAACATAATTATAAATACATAGATCCATCTTCCTATGAATGAGTGGCTAGTCCATTCCTTGAAAGAGCATTTAAACCATGCTTCTGAGATCTTAACTAAAAACTAAAGAATATTTAGAGAGAAAAGAACAGATCTTTATTTCTTTTGTGGTAAAAGCATTACATATCTAAGTGTGGAAGGTTGCATTTATAATTTATGCATCCAACCAACTCCTTATTTTGGGAGATATAATCTGATCTTATCTTTATTCTAATCCTAACAACTAAGATCTCCATCTCCACAAAATATGGAGAGAGATATATTATTGGAGTCAAAGTCTTATCTCACTTATTTTAGGAAGATTTGCTCCCAAATATTCTCCTTGCTTTTCGATAACAAAGATCATAATGATTTTATTCCTCTACATTATTGGAATGGGGATTTCCCCCAAAATATAATTTTGACCAAATACAGTTATCAAATTTTCTATTTGATTTTTGTTGTTTTTGACTGTGAAACTTTTGACGCTTGTCTGATACACTTTTTGCTCCAGTTACAGTTTACTAAAAGTTAGATTTCTCTTAATTGGTAAAACCTGTAGTAAATCTAAATGAGGTTTATGTTAAACATTTTTTTATGAACAAAAACCTCTCTCTTATTTTCCATTTGATTTTTTTTTTGGAACTTTAAGTGCTCGTCTGATATATGTTTCCTTAGACTGTAGCTCACTAAAAGTTAGATATCTCTTCATTGGTAAAACCTATAATAAATTTGAATGAAATTTTTTTCAAACACATTGGTATGAATAAAAACCTCTTTCAAATTTTCTATTTGACTTTGCTATTTCTATTTATGGAACTTTTAGTGCTCGTCTGATACACGTTTTCTCAAACTACAACTCACTAAAATTTAGTTCTCTCTTCATTGGTAAAACCTATAGAAAATATGAATGAGGTTTTTTTAAACACATAGCTATGAAGAAAAGTATCTCTAAGCATTGGAATCTCTGAGTTTTCATAATCCCTCAAAAACTAGCATACTGTTAATGCAAGTTCTGGAACTATAGCTATCATTCCTTTTATGTAAGTTCCAGAACAAAATCTGAGTTTTCCACGAATTGAAAGTTTTGGAAGTAACTTTCATTCAATTTATACAAGTTCTAGAACTAAATTTGTGAGTTCCAGAACTAAACCTGTATGTTTCCAAACTAAATATGCATGTTTTGTAGCCAACTTAAAACAACTATAACTTTTGCATTCGACCTCAGATTGAGACGATTCTATTTTTGAACTTACATAATTTTTAGAGAGAAATCCGAATATGAAATCAGATATGACTTTATATATACCATGTTCATGATCAATTCTACTTTTCCCAATACTAGCATTATCTTTCCTTTATGGCCTGCATACACAAGACTTTGCATCTTTTTCCAAATAATCAATAAGATTAGTCAACAAAATAGATAACAAAAATTTATAAAGATTATATAAAGAATATAATAAGATATATATAATCCTATATTCTATCTTAAGCAAACTATAAGTTCCTAGATTACATTTAAATCCACTTTCAAAAGTAACTTGGAAGGACAAAATAATGGTAATTTATGGCCAATTTATGGCCTCATCATTTCCCCACACTTAATCTTATGCATGTCCTCATGCATTACATTATTATCTCCTCTTCTTAGATTCTTTTGCGTATTGAAAACTTATTCTTGTGGATGTCCTTCTGCTACTTTTGATTTGTTTCTTTTATAATAGATTCTTGTGTGGACCTCCTTATGCTGTTTTTGATTTTTTTCTCTTACAACAGGTTCTTATGTGGATCTCCTTCTGCTACTTTTGATTTCATTATTCTATAATAGGTTTTTGTATGGATATATTTTGATTACTTTTAATACTATTTCTTTCACAACAGGTTCTTATGTGGCTCTCCTTATGTTGCTTTTGATTTCTTTCTTTTACAACAAGTTCTTGTGTGGATCTCCTTCTGTTTCTTTTTTATATTCTTTCTATTACAACAAGTTCTTGTGTGGATCTCCTTCTGTCACTTTTGATCTATTTTATTTTATAGCAAATTCTTGTGTGGATCATCTTCTATTGTGTCTCATATTTAAAATAAAAAACTATAACTTGTGCTTCTCTTTCTCTCCCACACCTAAGCTCATACATGTCCACATGCATGTTGTTTATTTATCACTGCCCATAAATTAGACTCAAAAAGTTTTATTATAAAGAGGTGAACATATTTTTCATATAAGAAGGGGAGATATGAATTTTATATTACCTTCCTTGGAAATCTTTAAAAGTGGATCTAGCTATACTAAAATAAATTACAAGAAATCTTAAAAATAAGATAGTAGAACAAAATAACTTGATCATACCTCTAGTTATCTTTGTCATCATATTGTTAACATGATCAAATAGTGCTAAGAAGAAAGCCCCTAGGTAAGAGTTGATATCCTTTGAAAAATATTTACCTCATTTTTCCTTTAATTTTCCAACAAGCTGGTTTTCCAATTAAAGATTTATTTTTCCTTTGACTTGTCAGCAAGCTAGTTTTCCGATAAAAGCTTTTTTATTTTTACTTTTTTTTACCTTTGATTGGCCAACAAGCTGGTTTTCCAATCAAAACTTTTTAAATTCTTTTTAATTTTTTTGCTTAAATGATAGCTTGAGAAGGATTAGAGAAAAATTTAATCCATAATCAGACTATATTCATCAAAGTAAAACTTGTGTAAAATATGAAACAATGTCTGAGATCTCATAAAAATCTTTTTACATACTTATTAACTCCAAGAAGATTCAAAAATTTGTGTAGACAATTTTTTAGGTATTCAAAGTCCATCTTGAATTATGTGATATCAGAAACACCATAGTAATCTTGAAATCATGGACTAGTGATCTCAGGAGATAAATAGGAATACCAGCATGCAGATTTTGTATCAACCAAAGAGCATACAAGTTTTTATGGGACACACGGATATTCACTGATCACTAGTTCGGTCTTTGAAGATTACTATGGTGTTTTTGATATTGTACAATTCAAATGATCCTAAAAAATTGTTTTTGGTATCACCTGCTCCTTGTTTGATATTGTTGGTGATCCAAAATCTACATGTTGGTGTAAAGAAAAACTCTAGAAATTCTTATAGATCTAGTCCTCAGATGTTAGTACACAAAAATTTATTTCCTTGATATTCACCATAATCACTTCTTAATGTTATAAAAGCATATACAAAAATGAATAAATTGAAAGACTTGAAAACAAATGAAATCCCTAAATATGGATGGAATTAACTAGAAATAAAACCACCTCATTATTACAAACTAGAAAAACAAGTTTTTTTAATAAGGTTATGTGTAATAAGATCACTGAGCTGTTAGTTGATAGAAAGGAAAATGGTGGTGGTTATCAAGAATGGCATATGATATTTCATCAATTGGATCTACTTCCACATTCAATATCATATTCTATCATTTTCAGATGTGAATTCTTTGTTCATACCATTATACTTTATTTAAATAACATCAAAGTCATTTTTTCTTATACACAAAGTTAGTTTGCCGAGAGATATTTACAATCTAATATTCTAAATTACAAAAATAAATTTTAATCTACTTGCAGAAAATAAAAGTCTAAATAAACTACTTACCAGATACTTCCTGTCGAAGAATTTGCTAAAAGGTATTCTACTGTCACTAGAATATATTATTTTAATGAATTCTGAATCTGTTAATAACACTGTGTTCCCCAGCAATGATGCCAAAATGATGATGGTAGTCAATCCTTGCCATTAATAATATATATCTTGGTTGGTGTCTAAAGGTTGTATGCATTAAAAGAAGATAATTTTGGAAATTAACTCCTTTAAACACATAGCAAACTTGCATAAAATAAATCACACTTACAGAAATTGAAAGGCACACTTGCAGAAATAAAGTTTGCATGAAAGAAACACACTTGCATAAATAAAATTTGTATGAAGGAAAACACACTTCCATGAATTAAAAGGAACACTTACATTAATGAAATTGTTGAATTGAAAATAAACATAATTGAATAAAACACCTACAAGTATACAATAGATTGAATTTTCACAATACAAAGATAAAAATAATACAATAGAATGAATTAAAGACAAATGAATAAACATAAACATAAATACATAATTCTATCTTCTTTGGAATGAGTGGCTAGCCTATTCTTTGGAATATAATTTAAATCATACTTCTGAGATCTTAAAACTACAGAATATTTGAGAGGAAAGAATAGATCTTTATTTCTTTGGAGAAAAGCGTCACATATCTAAGTGTAGAAGGTTGCATTTATAATATATGCATCCAACCAACTCCTTATTTTAGGAAATACAATCTAATCTTATATTTATTCCAATCCCAACAACTAAGATCTCCATCTCCACAAAATATGGAGAGAGATATATTATTGAAGTCAAATCTTATTTCACTTATTTTAGGAAGATTTACTCCAAAATCTTCTCCTTCCTTTTCGGTAACAAAAATCATAATGATTTTATTCCTCTATATTAGTAGGATTTCCCTCAAAATATGATTTTGACCAAATAGCTTTCTCAGATTTTCCATTTGACTTTATTGTTTTTTATTGTGGAACTTTTGACGCTTGTCTGATACGATTTTTCCTCAGATTACGGTTCACTAAAAGTTAGATTTATCTATATTGGTAAAACATGTAATAAATATGAATGAGGTTTATGTTAAAAATATTGCTATTAAAAAAAACTTCTCTCATATTTTCCAGTTGAATTTTCTATTTCTATTTATGAAACTTTTAGTGCTCATCTGATACACGTTTCCTCAGACTATAGCTCACTAAAATTTAGATCTCTCTTCATTGGTAAAACCTATAAAAAATATGAATGAGATTTTATTAAACACATTTCTCTGAATAAAAACCTATCTCATATTTTCCATTTTATTTTTCTATTTCTGTTTATGAAACTTTTAGTGCTTGTGTGATACACGTTTCCTCAAACTACAGCTCACCAAAAGTTAGATTTCTTTTCATTAGTAAAATCTATAGAAAATATGAATGATATTTTTGTTAAACACATTGCTATGAAAACAAATCTCTCTCACATTTCTCATTGGAATCTCTGAGTTTTCACCATCCCTAAATAACTATCATTCTGTTGATGCTAGTTTCTGAACTAAAGTTATCATTCCTTTTATGCAAGTTTTGGAACTAAATCTGAAAGTTCCGGAATTAAATCTGATTTTTCCATGAATTAAAAGTTCTAGAACTAACTATCATTCAATTCATATAAATTCTAGAGCTAAATCTGTGAGTTTCAGAACTAAACCTGCAAGTTCTAGAACTAACTCTGTGAGTTCTGAAACTAACTTTGTGAGTTCCGGAACTAACTCTGCAAGTTCTGAAGATAACTTAAAACAATTATAACTTTTGCATGCAACCTCGGATTAAGATAATTCTTGTTTTGAACTTGTATAACTTTTTGAGAAGAATTGGAATAAAAAATAAAATTTGATGTTAAATATACTATTCATGATCAATTCTACTTTTGTCAATACTAGCATTATTTTTCATTTATCGCCTGTATACACAAGAATTTGCATATTTTCCCAAAGAATCAATTGAATTATTTAACAAAATAGATAACAAGTTTATTTATTTTTTTTAATTTTTTTTCTAAAATTATACCATGAGAAGGATTAGCTCTAAATTGGATCCATCATCAGACTATAATTATCAAAGTATAACTTGTGTAAAATAGGAAGCAATGTCTGAGATCCCATAAAAAACTTTTTGCATACTTGGTAACTCCAAGAAGATTCCAAAAATTGTGTAGACAATTTTTAGGTCTTCAAATTCCATCTTGAATTGTGTAATATTAGAAACTCTGTAGTAATTTTCAAATCCCAAACTAGTGATCTCAGGAGATGGATAGTTGTTAAAATAGAGAGTAAAGTTATCTGTGTGTCCCTTCAAAATATGGATGCTCCTTGGTTGATATTGTTGGTGATCCAAAATGTACATGCTGGTATCAAGAACAACTCTAGAAATTCCTATAGATCTAGTCCTCAGATGTTAGTACACAACAAGTTATTTCCTTGATATTCACTATAATTGCTTCTTAACGTTATACACGTATATACAAAAATGAATAATGTGAAAGACATGAAAGTAAATTTTTCTAATGGATATGGTTCAGCAATTAAATTTTATTATGGCATGAAAAATAATTTGTATGACTGGATAATAAGTGAGTTTTTATTTTGGTTCTAATGAAATCCCTGACTATGCATGGAGTTAAGTAGAAATGCTACCACTTCATTATTACAAACTGGAAAAGTCAAATTTTTACTAAGGTTATGTGTAATAAGATCACTCAACTATTAGTTGATACAAAGGGAAACGGTGCTTCATTATCAAGAATGGCATATGGTATTTTATTAACTAGATCTACTTCTAGATTTAATATCATATTATATGATTTCCAGATCTAAATTCTTTGTTCATACCATTATACTTTCTTGATCAAACATCAGTATTTTTTTATACACAGAGTTATTTTATGAGGAGATATTTACAATCTAATATTCCTAATTACAGAAATTAAACTTTAATCTACTTGCAGGAAATAAAAGTCTAAAGAAACTACTTACCAAATACCTCCTGTCATAGAATTTTCTAAAAGGTATTCTACTGTCACTAGAATATTATTTTAGAGAACTCTGAATCTCCCAATAACACCGTGTTCCCTGACAATGGCACTAAAATGATAAGGGTCATTAATCCTCATCATTAATGATGTCAATCCAGGTTGGTGTTTAAAGGCTGCATGCATTAAGAGAAGAATATATTGGAAAATAACTCCTTTAAACACAAACCAAACTTACATAAAATAAATCATACTTGCGGACATTGAAAGACACACTTGTAGAAATAAAGTTTGCATGAAAGAAACAAACCTGCATAAATGAAATTTACATGAAATAAACACACTTGGATGAATTAAAATACACACTTACATAAATGAAATTGTTGAATTAAAAATAAACATAATTGAATGAAACACCTACAGGTTTACAATAGACTAAATTTTCACAATACAAATATAAAAACAATACAATAGAATGAATTAAAGACAAATCAATAAACATAAACATAAACACATTGCTATAAACAAAAACGTCTGTCATATTTCCCATTGAAATCTCTGAGTTTTCATAATCCTTCAAAAACTATCATTTTGTTGATGCAAGTTCCGGAACTAAAGTTGTCATTCCTTTTATGTGAGTTTCAGAACTAAATATGATTTTTCCATGAATTAAAAGTTATAGAACTAACTATAATTCTATTGATACAAGTTCTGGAAGTAAATCTGTGAGTTTTAGAACTAAACCTACAAGTTCCAGAACTAACTCTGTGAGTTCCGCAGCTAACTTAAAATAGCTGTAACTTTTGCATGCGACTCAGATTGAGATGATTCTATTTTTGAACTTACATAATTTTTGAGAGGAATATAAATATGAAATCAGATCTAATTTTAAGTATATTATTCATGATCAATTCCACTTTTACCAATACTAGCATTATCTTTCCTTTATGGCCTGTATACACAAGACTTTACATCTTTTCCAAAATAATCAATAGGATTAGCCAACAAAATTGATAACAAAAGATTTATAAGGATATGCAAATCAGATATGCTCATGTTCTTAATGTAAAGAGTACTATTTTCCATCTCAAACTGTTGGCTGAGATGATACAGTCAATGGAATTGGCTAAAGAAAAAGAATTCGATAGCACAGGCCCGAAGGTGGTGATCAAAGAGCCCAACTACAAGTACTGGAAGGAGACCATCAGAACACTGCTCAAAGAATGGAATGGATGCATGGAGATGGTGGATAATCTGGTCAAAGAGAAATGAAATGTTATGGTTTGGAATCTACTGCTTGTTTATTTTTTGTTGTTAGTATTATCCTTGGGACTGCTATATAATCTATATCATATATAATGGATATCATATACTGGTTTTATGTTTTTGATATTTTGGATCATGAATTTCCTTTGAAGATAAATACTCTGGCCAATATGTAAGTAAATAGTAACTCTTTGTAAGGGGGTAGGGTCCCCTCAACCCTAACTTTTACCTCTAATAAAAAAAACTAGATATATATCCCTATAAGTTCGTAGATTACATTTAAATCCACTTTCAAAGGTAACTTGGAAGGACAAAATAATGGTAATTTATGGCCAATTTATGGCCTCTTCTCTTCCCCACACTTAATCTTATGCATGTCCTCATGCATTACATTATTATCTCCTCTTCTTAGATACTTCTCCATATTGAGGACACATTCTTGTGGATCTCCTTCTATTGTTACTTTTGATATTTTTTCTCTTATAATAGGTTCTTGTGTAGATCTCCTTCTACTGCTTTTGGTTTCTTTCTTTTACAACAAGTTCTTATGTGGATCTGTTTATGTTGCTTTTCATATTATTTTCTTTTACCACATGTTCTTGTTTGGATATCCTTATGATGCTTTTGATTTATTTATTTTACAACAGGTTCTTATGTGGATCTCTTTTTTTTGCTTTTGTTATTATTTATTTTACTACATGTTCTTGTATGGATCTTCTTCTTCCGTGTCTCATATTTCAAATCAAAATGCATACCTCGTGTTTTTCATTCTCTCCCACACCTAAGCTCATGCATGTACTATCATCTGAGGACTAGAATTTTTGGAATTTCCAAAGTTGTTCTTGATACCAACATGTAGATTTTAGATCACCAACAATATCAACCAAAGAGCATGTAGATTTTGATGGGACACATGGATACCTTCACTCTCTCTTTTAACAACTATCCATCTACTGAGATCACTAGTTCATGCTTTGAAGATTACTATTATATTTTTGTTATTGGACAATTCAAGATGGACTTTGAAGACCTGAAAATTGTCTACATAATTTTTAGAATCTTCTTAGAGTTACCAAGTATGCAAAAATATTTTTATACGATCTCACACATTGCTTCCCATTTTACAAAATTTGTACTTTGATTAATATAGTCTGATGATATATCAAATTTTTCTCTAATCCTTCTCATGCTATCATTTCAGAAAAAAAATCAAAAATATTTGATTAGAAAACCAGCTTGCTGGATAATCAAAGACAACAAAAAAATAAAAATAAAAAAACTTTGATTAGAAAACCAGCTAGCTGGCGAGTCAAAAGCAAAAAAAAAAATTTAAATGGAAAACTAGCTTGCTTGCCAATCAAAGGAAAAAGGAGGTGGATATTTTTCAAAGGAAATCAATTGTTACCTAGTGGCTTTTTCTTCTCTGCACTAGTTGATCATGTTAACAATAGGATGACAAAGAAAACTAGAGATATGAATAACTTATTTTGTTCTACTATTTTATTTCGAAGCTTTCTTGTAAGTTTTTTTATTACAGCTAGATCTACTTTTAAAGATTTCAAAGGAAGGAAAGATAAAATTCATATCTCCCCTATTTATATGAGAAATAAGTGCACCTCTTTACAATCAAACTTTTTGAGTCTAATTTATGGGCAGCCATAAATATAAAACTTGCATGAGAACATGCATGAGCTTAGGTGTGGGACAGAAGGAGAAGTAAGAGCTATGTATTTTGATTTTCAATATGAGACACAACAGAAGAAGTTCAACACAAGAACCTGATGTAAAATAAAATAGATCAAAAGTAGGAGAAGGAGATCTACACAAGAACTTGTTGTAAAAGAAAGAATATAAAAAGCAACAGAATGAGATCCACACAAGAACCTGTTATAAAATAAAGAATATCAAAAGCAGCAGAAGGAGATCCACACAAGAACCTATTGTGATATAAATAATATCAAAAGCAACAAAAATAGATCCAAACAAGAACATCTTATAAAATAAAGAAATAAAAACCAACAGAAAGTGATCCACACAAGAACCTATTGTAAGAGAAAAAATATCAAAAGCAACACAAAGAGATCCACAAGAATGTGTCCTCAATACGGAAAAGAATTTAAGAAGAGGAGATAATAATGTAATACATGAGGACATATATAATATTAAGTGTGGGGCAATGATGAGGCCATAAATTGGCCATAGATTACCATTATTTTGTCCTTCAAAGTTACCTTTGACAGTGGATTTAAATGTAATCTACGAACTTATAGGTTGCTTAAGATTAAATATAGGATATATATTGTTCATTATTTATAAATATTTTGTTATCTATTTTGTTGACTAATCCTATTGATTATTTGAGAAAAGATGTAAAGTCTTGTGTATGCAGGCCATAAAGGAAAGATAATGCTAGTATTGGAAAAAGTGGAATTGATCATGAAAAGTATATTTAAAATTAGATTTGATTTCATTTTTAAATTCCTCTCAAAAAATTATGGAAGTTTAAAATAAGAATCATCTCAATCTGAGGTCATATTCAAAAGTTATAGTTGTTTTAAGTTAGCTACAGAACTCGTAAAGTTAATTCCAGAACTCATAGAGTTAGTTCTGGAAGTTACAGGTTTAGTTCCGGAACTCACAGATTTAGTTCCAAAACTTGTATCAATTGAATGATAGTTAGTTTTAGAACTTTCAATTCATGGAAAAATCATATTTAATTCCAGAACTTGCATAAAAGGAATGACAGCTTTAGTTCTGGAACTTGCATTAACGGAATGCTAGTTTCTGAGCGATTGTGAAAAATCAGAGATTCTAATGGGAAATATGAGAATTTTTTTTGTTCATAGAAATTTTTTTAACAAAAAATTCATTCATATTTTCTACAGGTTTTACCAATGAAGAGAGATCTAACTATTAGTGACCTGTTGTCCTAAAAAACGTGTATCGAACAAGCACTAAAAGTTTCATAAACAAAAATATAAAAGTTAAATGGAAAATATGATAGAGGTTTTTATTCATTGTAATGTTTTTAATAAAAACCTTTTTCAAATTTCTTATAGGTTTACCAATGAAGAGAGATATAGCTTTTAGTGAGTTGCACTCCACGGAAATGTGTATTACACGAGCACTAAAAGTTTCATAAACAAAAACAAAAAATTTAAATGTAAAATTTGAAAGAGGTTTTCGTTACTAGAAATGTGTTTAACAAAAATATCATTCAGATTTACTACAAGTTTTACTAATCACAAGAAATCTAACTTTTAGTGAACTACAGTCCGAGGAAAAAGCGTATCAAACAAGCGTAAAAAGTTCCACAGTAAAAAACAACAAAGTCAAATAGAAAATACGAGAAAGGTATTTGGTCAAAATCATATTTTGAGGAAAATCCTCCTTTAAATAATGTAGAGGAATAAAATCATTACGATCTTTGTTACCAAAAAATAAGGAGAGGATTTTGGAGCAAATCTTCCTAAAATAAATGAGATAATATTTGACTTCAATAATATCTCTCTCTCCATATTTTGTGGAGATGGAGATCTTAGTTGTTAGGATTGGAATAAAGATAAGATAAAATTGTATTTCTTAAAATAAAGATTTTATTGGATACATTAATTATAAATGCAACCTTCCACACTTAGATATGTGATGTTTTTCTCTAAACAAATAAAGATCTATTGTTTTCTCTCAAATATTCTGTAGTTTTAAGATCTCAGAAGTATGATTTAAATCCTCTTCAAAGGAATGAGCTGGCCACTCATTCCAAGGAAGATGGATCTAAGTATTTATGCTTATGTTTATTCCTTTTTCTTTAATTCATTCTATTGTATTGTTTTAATCTTTGTATTGTGAAAATTTAGTTTTTTGTAAACCTGCAGGTGTTTTACTCAATTATGTTTATTTTTAATTCAGTAATTTCATTTATGCAAGTGTGTCTTTTAATTCATCCAAGTGTATTTTTTTCATGTAAATTTCATTCTTACAAGTGTGTTTTTCTTTCAAAAGTAGCAGAAGGAGATCCACACAAGAACCTGTTGTAAAAGAAAGAATATCAAAAGTAACAGAAGGAGATCTACACAAGAACCTATTGTAAAAGAAAGAAATAAAAAGCATCATAAGGAGATCAACACAATATCTTGTTGTGAAATAAAGAATATCAAAAGCAACAAAAATAGATCCACACAACAACCTGTTGTAAAATAATAAAATTAAAAGCAGCAAAAGGAGATCCACACAAGAACCTGTTATAAGAGAAAAAATATCAAAAGAAACATAAGGAGATCCACACAAGAACCTATTATAAAAGAAATAAATCAAAAGTAGCAGAAGGAGATCCATAAGAATGTGTCCTCAATACAGAGAAGAATATAAGAAGAGGAGATAATAATGTAATGCATGAACCGTGTTGCTAAGCATTTAACGTTGTTGTGCTCCTGCTGATCTTTGTTGGCTTCACCTTTTTGATTACCCTTGTTACAGAAAAATTGGAATTCTCCCACTTCGATCAGGTCTTCTCGTGAACGATGACTTGATGTTTTAGTGGTTGACCCCACCTAGAGGGAACATTACATTAATTCCTTCTATTAAAGGAAAATTCTGTGCTTATTGATTTATCAAGCTCGTAAGTTGGTTCTTGTTAATACGATTAATAAGTATTAATAAGTGGTAATAATAATAGTAATAATAATATTATTAATTATTATTTTATTTATCGATCGACAATAACTTCATTATCTGATCGTCGATTTGTTATCAACTTTGTTGTTAATTATTGATAAGTGATTTTATTGTTTTGGATTGGTCGCTTCGCGGATCGAGCCTCGATTCACGCAAGGGAAGCTTGTTCGTGGGTGGCGCCATCGTCAAGGATGTAGTGTTCTTGTTTAAGGTTCAAAGTTTTTATCCTTGGCCATCTAGGTGCCCTTGTATGCTTTGTAAATGTTTGGGTAAATTCCTTCAACCACAATTTCTTCTTTTCCCCTTGTCAGAAAACTGGTCCATGTATGCCAAGTTAGATAATTATCAAGTTAGTGGTGAATTTGATTTATTCAACCACCAGCCTGCCACTCTCTGTTGATTATTAATGAACCAACTTGGCGTACGTTTTGAAGGATTACACATCAGTTTTGAAGATGGCCGCATGAGATGGTGGGGGGAATTAATGGCATGCCATTTCTGTATCTTCCTGTAATGGGAAAACGTGTTGGATTTTACCTGGGTAGGTCAAGTTTATGAATTTTAGGACATTTCTCTTCCTTGAAAGTTCTGTAATGTTGTTTTTAGTCTTTTTGGTCGATTTTGTTGGAGTTGAGACCAGCTGCTTCCTTATTTTTGGTTTAGCCTAATGTTTGTTTTTCTCTTACATTTTTGGAGGATTGGGGAAGCGTGGTTGATTCTCATCATGTATTACATGCTTTTGGGCTTCATTGATTTGTAATGGCTTGCTTCCACATTTTGGTATCTGCATGCTTAATGTATTGTGGGTCACGCGCCTTCATGGAAGCTCACATTTGTGGGTTTATTATAACATTCCCTTTTGCTGCATGGATTATTGTTGAGTGTGCAAAGCATTTTAGATGCATTTTTCCCTACTGGCCACATGGATATTTCTGGTGTGGAGCCTTGTGTGGTTCGGTGTGTAAATACTCTTGAAGTTAGCTGCATGAATCTTGTGGAGAAGTTGTTGGTTGCTCATGGATTATCTCGATCATTTTTTTTTGTTGGCCTCGAAGTGCATAGTCTGTAGTTGTGTCATTTCAAGACCATATTTCCTTCTGGTACGTTTTTCAGGTAGTTCACTCTCCCACATTTTGCTTGTAGACCAGGGCGCTACAATTGAAGGGTGAAATGATAAGGTTTGTAACCATTTTGGCTTGTCATTTATGGTGGAATCTAGGTCTTAGATCAATCCGTTTTATGCACAGACCTCTTTCTTAGCATCCTTGAGACCACGTGTTCTTTCAAGGTATTGTTGATCTTTGTTTTGAGGACTCCATACCTTGGCTGTAGCTTTTTTTCCTGATTTGACTTTGAGAAAGTTATGGAGCTTGGATGTACTCCTGTCTTTTGTAACTCATTGTTTTGTTGCTCCTACCCTGGCCGTGAATCCTTGCCTGTGCCATCATGGAAGTCTTTAGTTGTGTTTTGGGTGCCCAGCAAGTTGGAGGACAGTGGAGTTCGGGATTGAGAGGAATGTTGGTGCCTTGCATGCTGCAGATGAAGATTCAACTAGAGGGTTGTTGTTGCTGGACCTTGGGGTGTTTGGATGCCTCGTCGAAGCTGGAGGAGCAGGCAAGATATTTCTACACTTTGCTATTGTTGCTATATTTTGTAATTTATCGTGAAATCAAATCACCATTTTCTTGAATTGGTTTGTGCTTTGGATGCCTTGTCTAGGATATCTCTCCTTTCTGCTTGTTTTATTCTTGTTTTTAGCTTTTATCATTATCAGTGTGTTAGTGGAAAGCAGGTGTGTGTGTTTTCTCCTCTGGTGTTATGTTTTTTTTTCTTGCTCGAGTGATCGACCTTCATTTTTTTTATATATATCTTCTTCTCTACGATTGAGTTTCAAGTTTATTATGTTGTTCCAGTTAGTAATTCGTTGTCATTAAAGTAAGTTTGCGATAACTATGAAGCTCCTTCCTATCACTGAAGTTTTCTTTTTCTTTGTATTTCAGTCGTAATGTGTTAAATCTCTCCTCAAACTCCTTTGATAACCTTTTTGACATCGGGAAAGAAAGGTTGTAGGATTGGAGTGATCAATGCTTGGGCTAGCTGGGTTGGGATTCGGTATTAAAACTTTTAGAATGAAAAGGTTTGTGTGCAATGCGTTTTAGACCTCGCGTGTTTAGACTCCTTATTATCTTTCATCTTGTTCATAGGCTTTTAAATCCATCCTCAGGAAGTACCTTGACCATCCCTATCAACTTGAACCGTAACTAGTTTTTGGATCAGCTAAGTTCGAGGTTTCAATTATGCAAATCCAGTACCCCGTTAACACTAGAATTTTTTGGTCTAATTCCCCTCTCGGGAAGATTGTTGATGGCATTTTTTCTATTTTCCTAACTTGTGATTCTTTCTCCTTTATAATGTTAATGCTATTAATTAATATTGGTCCGGTTTGTATGCACGTAATTACCTTAATATTTTGTGATGGAAATTGTCTTGAACGTTATTAACCTTCGGGAAAACTAGTCTTGCAATTGATAGTCTTATGGATTCATAGCGGAAGGTGTTGCTTGATAATGTCACTTAGTGATTTATGTTTGTACCTATGTGTGACGGTTGATTGTGTTATCAAGGGTTACCTTAAAATATTGTTGTTTAGGGAAAAGAGGTAATTTCTTTTAAAATTAACCAAACTTTAGAATTATTGTGAAGGTTTGTAAATCCTTAGTGATATAAAATTTGGATGACATTTTTGTATACTCTTGTTTGATGGAACTCCCCTTCTTCTCTCGCGTGTTGTTACTATCCTATAAGGGTTTTGGCCCTTCTTGAATGATTGGGGAATCTTTGGGAGTTAATGGTCAAGACTAGTATACTTTGCCTTCACTTCGAAACTTATGTTGTGTGGTGTCCGTGTATTTAATTTCACTTAGATACTCTATGTAATTTTAGGATTGAAAATTTTAGCATGCTTGGCTTTTCATGTTAATCTTTGAACACCGTGGTTTCCTCTTTGTTGGGCTGATCAACTCTTGTCTTTTAGAAATATAATATTAAAGCCTATGCTTTTGGTATCTTTTGATAATTTAGATGGATGGCATGTATATTAAACTCCAATCTTGTAATTATTTAATTGTTTGATGGGATCTTGTTTCCTCTATTGTTTATTTCTTCTTATAGGGCCAAGGACCCTTCTCGTACGATTGTTATACTTTCGTTGCTTTTGTTCATAACTGAAGTACAAGGTCTTTCTTCTTTGATTGGCATGGTAGAGACTTTATTATAACTTGAGGTGTTTTTTTTAGTGTTGAGAGAATTGACCCAATTCTTGTAATAAAGTGTTTTCCTTTCATGGTATTGTTAGATAATAGTTATGGTGGCTTTGTGTAGCCTTATCTTGCTCAGTTCTCGTGAACTGACTCTTGTGGAAAATTTGTTGCAGATGGCTTATGCGAGTAGATGAGGGATAGACTTGTAATTTTTCATCAACCTCTGTTGAGAAGTTCTTTTGCTCGAATCCTTTTTATGTTGTTCAACTATTGATAAGGTCCAGTGGAAATTTTAGAAGAGGGTCAGTGTCTTAGTATAATGTATTGTGGATTTGTCATCTTAACTTTGGAAGCCTTGGATTGTTTGACTATCATGGAAAATATAAGAAAATTGGTTTACCTCCTTGTTGAGAGACCTTAATGGATTATCAGTATTCTAAGAATAGTTTAGCATTCCTTGGTCAATGTTATTACTCTCTTGTTCCCTATGCATGGTTCCTTAAAGTTGGTATGTCCCTTTGGGTTGTGTATTGTGCTGGAAAGAATTGATGTAACCTTGTTTTGTTTTCGTAAATGAGTATTGTTAAACTTTACCCTTGAGAATAAATGTTGAGTTAAATCTTTCTAAGACTTAGTAATAATGTGTTATAAGTAAAATAAAATGGGTTGGTTAATCCTTATAGAAGTTAAACTAAAATTTATATTCAAATAAATTAATGTAGTGGTGACCTTATTGAGAACAAAAAATTCCATAAGTGACCAAAGATGAAACTATCCTTGTAAAGTAAAAATTTATATAACTTGCTATCCCTAGCTAAACTAGTGAACACTATCCTTTATATGGTGAATTCTTAAACGAGCTTAAGGGAAATCAATGGTTAGTTTTGGAAGATAATAAGATTTAATAAGTAGGAGAAAACAATTTAGAAACCACGCAATCTATCTCTCAGCCAATTGGAAGGTAAATTATTTTCTTTTGTAAAACTCATTCAGTGAAGCCTAAGTAAAATCTTTAATAATTATGGATAAATTCTCAAGCTTCAATTAAATCTTGGTAATAACTAATGAGGTCTTAAAGATGAATTCAACTTGACCTTCTTCCTTTAACTTTTTCCAAGGTGCTTTGTAATTTTCTCTTAAGTATGTTGAACGTGAATCCATGTTGTAATAAGGGTATGAGCGAGTTTTAGTAGCGTAAGTGTGGATAGATGGCCTTGTGGAATTAAATTACCTTCTTTATTAAATAAATGAATTAAACAAATAAAGGTCATAATAGAGAAGACTTAAAGCAAAATTCTCTTCAGTGTAAAAGAAAGAAACTTAGCTTGTAAGATGAATTGTACGAATCATATCCTGAGTCTCCTTGAAAACGTAAGTTAAGAATTGAAGGATGTTTTATTAAAATAAATAACCTTCAATAATTTCTCACTGTGGCTATGCCCTAACTGTAAGTGTGTTATGTGGTGGTTTCCTATGTTGTCTTGTCAAAAAGAAAAGTGAATTATCCTTGATGGGTGTGAACATTTCCGTGTTACCTTTGTGGTCATCCTTGTATCAAGTTGTTCACAGAGTTAGTTGTAACCTTGGTGGCGACATGTTGTGTCGTGTTATGTGTCAAGCAAGTCAAAAAAAATTATCCTATATTTTTACTGTGTTGTTAACATTGTGCAAGGTGATGAAGATGGTCTATGAGGTTATGGAGAGGACCTCGAGATGGGTGAAGCATTGATGTCTAAGAAGTTTCTAAATCCATCAAGAAAGGATATTGGTCATGAGACTAGGATGAATTTTTTAGAATAACATGCAACTTCTAGTGGAAAAATATATAAATTGATTGTTGATGGTGGAAGCAGTGATACTTTGGCTATGCAATTGAAGATATAGAAGTCACGGTTCATAGAAATATTTTTCGTCAAACATAATATATTCTTGTACAGGTAAAATGGTTGAATGAAATACATTGGGATTTTCCTTGAGTGAGTCTACGAAATGTCTCGTGAAGTTCTAAATAGGATTGTATAAATAATGAAATGATGTACTAGTAATATCATGCCCATGGACCCATGGTATTGGGTGCTACTTACAAGAATGTCTTTAGCCACTAAATAGGAAGATGTAACCTGATGGGCATAAAACACCTATATGGTGGTGAATGATAAGAGAGAGTACACTTTAAATCCTATGAACGATAAAGGTGAGAAGGACAATAGATAGAGCCTATGTTTAATTACTACTATTAGATAAGAAATTATTGAATGGGTAAGTACAACAATGCATGCTTTATATTGATAATGAATGTAAAAACCACAACTTTCTACGTTGGAAACCACACCAGAGTCTAATAATTTAATGGGAGAAATTTTTGAAGAATTTTATTTTTTGTAAGTCCTAGGAATATGCAAGGGTATCAACATTAGTTATGATTTAATTAATTTCTCAATTAAGGTTTCTACAAATTTTTGTAGAAGTTGGAAGTAAATTAATGATTAAATATTATTAAAACCATATTAGTTCCCCCTTCCAATACTTATAGTTGGAAAATTCTCCCATTAGGCTCATTTATTTTATCAAGGAGATTTTTCAATTATCTAATATTCATGATCCATCTAATTTATTTAACTTCACACATTACTAATATATTTATTTATAAGATCTCCTTTACTTCATTATTTAAATACTAGGTACAGTGTTCAAATTTATTTTCTACGAAAAGGTTTAACAACTTGGCCTAGTCACTGAAGTGTCCGCATTCACCCATACCCCTACACTAAATTCCTAATATCCATTCCCACAAAAAATACCCATCACTTAAGTGATGTAGGGTTTATTTTCAACCATTAGAATATTTGATCTATTTGAGCCTTTGGATCTAGTTTTCCCTAAGTTTCTGAATGTGACCAAATTCTAAACAAACTAAATATACTGCAAATATTATGAACTCCAAAAGAAAATAGATCGCATTCTTCATTATTCAATAATGAATTACAATGTTTCCTAAATAGGAAAACAACTTCCAACTCGATTTTCCAAGAAAACTCTAACTAACTTTTACTAAATCTACTCTGGGTGGCAGAAATTACTATTTTTAGCATTTTACTAGAACATGATATTATCTAGTAAGTTTGAATGCTTATTCGTATGGAACAATAAATTTCCACGTATCTACCATACATGCCTAAATTAGAGGAATTTCAAAATTTCCAACTCATAATGCAAGTAAGAGACTATTTCCATCTAACTAATTCCCTAAAATAGGAAAAAACTTTGAATGTGTACCTTACTAAATTAAATTCTAATTTGTACAGGCTCAAGATGGAAGATTTCAAGTTTGAAAAATGTGCCAATAATTTTCTCCAACTACTATTTTTGGTTGAATACTGTGCGTTTTTCTCATCGATTTCAACAGGTGGTTCCAAATAAAAATTGGACTCAAACAGACACCTGGAGCACAAGTTATGACCTTTTCAAGTTCCTACTAATTTTGGCACATCATTCTCGCCTGCTTTCATAAAAAAACGTAGCTCCTGCAAGTTATCTTCTTTAAATTTCTTCCATTTATTTGCAATCCATCTTCCTAATCTCCCACTTTGATGGTACCCAAGTATTGTCCTCTTGTTCTAGTCCTTTCCAATGTACCAAATAATTGTTGTATTTCCCATGTTGCGTGTTCAGTGTTTTCTTATCTAGAATCTGATCCACTTCTTCTTTCTTCTTCATCGGAACCTACTGCCTCCAATCTACTACTTCGTCAATAAAAATTTCCCCTTATGCACCATTCTTCCTCCATGTTAAGAATATATTCTGAAACTCTTAAACAACTGGATAAATATGATTAATTTTGAAACATGTGAACACTGGTTATTTCACCTGGTAATTCTACCTCCACAATTATCATTTTTTTTCATGATTTTGCAGGGACAAATATTCTTTTACTTCATCTTGTTATAGGTTCCTTTTGGAACCTTTCCTTCCGAAGGTATACCATAAAATTCAATCTCACCAACTGTAAATACCTTTCTCCATCTGTGCACATCTTCTATTTCCTTATACTTATCATTACTATTCTACGGCTTCTTTTGCACTTCTTCTTACAAGACTTTTTGTATATGTTTGGCAAATACCTATGCATCATAAATCACTTTGCCATCAACTTTATTGTACCTTTAAATTTATCCTCACCCCCTATGTGTGTGGATATTTCTTTTTATTTATTTAGATATTAGGGGATATTATCTAGTTGTTAGGTATAGTTCTTTCCTTGATCTATGGTATTGACTAGTTCCATTGTGGTATTGACTAGATCTTCATTTCTCTCCTAAATCTATGTTCTTGACTAGTTCTTTGATGACTAGTTATTTCCTTGATTTATGGCTTGATCTATGACACTTAACCAGTTCTCCTATTTACCACCTCTGTAGATTGTTATTCCTTGCCTATTTAAAAAGTGACCCTTTCTCAATGTAATTTCATTGAGTTCCATAATAATATATGATATTGCTGCTTATTTGTTTGCAAAGGTTTTATGTAAAGCTATTCTAGCGAATTGATTTCATCTTAATGATCGTGGTCACATTTGATTAGCATATGTGTTCTTGGCTTGGTATGATAAAATAACCATTATCGTTCCTTTCATAACAAGTTTGGGGCGAGCTTCCTAAACAAAGATGGTGAAGTCATTATCTATTTTGTTTTAAATATAGCACAAAGCAAAACAAAATCCATAGCATTTGCATGTGCCAAATTTACATCTTGAAATTGCTTTTTCACTTGAAAATGCACTGTGTTAACACTGTTCGAAGAGAATATGTCATATCATTAGTACAAAATCACAGCACCCCAATGGACTGGTACTGGTAAAAGAGTGGGATATTCAAGTGTAGATTTCTTGCAACATAGTTAACCATTCTAGGAAGCTGTGGGACTATGTAAAGTAACTTGAGATGGACCTCCAGAGAAAGCCATCTTCCTCTTCCTAAACTACCTGCCACAAGCCGCTGTAGTGTAGGTAAAACCTTATTCTATCCTAATGGTAACCATTCCAAGGGAACAAAGAGAGTTAGAGAGAGAGAGAGAGAGAGAGGAGAGAGAGATTTTGTTGGATTGAGCCTACACTAATTGGTGATACACCAGAAACAGAAAGTGGTTGAATCACAGACCTGACTGCCTAAAGTGGAAAAGAATGAAGAAGAGGAGAGGGTGGACAGAATGCATAGAACATGGATACTTCAGAGATAGTTTCACATATGAGGCCATAAATTTGAAACCCATTAAACCATTAGCTTTAGGACTTACAAAGAACATCAAAATGGATTTAAAGTGTAATCCTACAATTATGAGTTTTAAGAAGAGAACAAAATAAGATAGGATGGATCTTGTTCATTCTTGATAACATAATTTTATTACTCTATTTTGTTGACACAGTACATTGCATTATTGGGTAAAGATGCAAAGTCTTGCCATTATGCAAATCCATGGAAGGAAAGATTAATGCGTTCTACCCTAAGGAAAAAGAGGATGGGGGCATGAATTTTAGAAACAATTACCAATCCTTTGAATATGCAAATTCCCATCTACAATTATAGGAAGAATCAGAAAAGAGGGAATCATTGTATCCTGCTTTAACCACCTGCGAGACATGTTGAATCCTGTTTTGAAAGGTCAACCGGTACTCAATACATTCCTTCTCAAATCCACCCCAAATATGTCTTTACAACATTCTTCAGATTACTGGTTCGGCACCTCAAAGGATGGGGAAACAACGGACTTATATCGAATTGATCAGGTTTAGTTGGGGAAAATAGATCCTGTATTAATAGGATCAAAGTTAGTTTCTCCATTACGTTATCCCTCCTAACTTCAATCCAAACTTAAGTAATTTTTAGATCTTCATGTTTTAGACGTGGCTGATATATTTCTAACGGTGCCAGATTTACTAGATTTCGAACCCCAAGTCGAAAGATATGCCCATTTGAAATTTGGATCAGGTCCGTATGAAAGTTTACATCGAATAGGGTCATATATTGCTAATAGGGACATATGAGACCTGGCACTTGTTCATGAAAACCCTCCCTTAATAATCAAATAGTCATTATGAACATTTTAGCATTGTGCTAACACTTGGCACCCTGAGCTGGCCTGTCTCAATGAATTGATTATTCAACATGCACCTGTCCCTTTTTGAAACTGGAAACACAAAAAGGTTCCGCGCTCACTGGAAAATCCCGCTCAAGAAGTTTTCCTGTTCAAGGAGTGTCGGGTTGACATATGGAAGCCTCATGTAGGTTTTTTATAGGAATTTTACAATAAAGCCTCCTTTTTCTTTTAGTGAAAGTCTAGGAAAAACCGTATCGAGCCCATGCTCAAAACTTCTACAATCAAAACTTTTGGACTAACTTTTAAATGCACCATCTGAGCGTGGCAGTTTCCGTCTAGCACTTCTATTTTAAGGAAAATATCTCCTTTAATAATGAGGCCTACCCTACCCATTTTGATTCTTAGCTACCAAAAAGTAAGGAGAAGATTTTGGGTACTTCTAGACAATGGAGGCCTGACGAAAAGATTTGAGCCTCCGCTAATATATCTCTCTCCATATTTTTGGAGATGGAGATCTTTGTTGTTAGGATTGGAATAAACATAAGACCATATTAGTATTTCCCTGAAAATAAGGAATTGGTTGGATGCATGAATTATTCAAATGCTCCCTTCCACACTTAGATATGGATACTTTTCTCGAAAGAAATAAAGATTTATTCTTTCCTCTCAAATATTATGTATTTTAAGATCTCAGAAGCTATGCTTTAAATATGTTTCCAATGGAATAAGCTGGCACAGATACACTTGACAGGAAGCTGTTTCTGTGAATTTAAGTTCCTACACAAGGTCATTTGATCTTTTGCAGGCCATTCCACTTGTTGTAGAGTCTTTATAACTTGTTTGCAGGATTGTGAAATGATTTAGTCTTTCTTTTGTGCGAGTGTGCCTTTTAGTTCATCCAATATTTCGCTGGGGGAAAAATCATGGATAACAATTTTATTGACTCGCAAGAGTGTTTTCCTTTCAAAAGTAGGAGAAGGAGATCCAGTTGAACCTTTGTTAATGAAATAGGCACAAAGTAGCAAGAATGATGGCCACATAAGATCCTACCTTGATCCAGAGCCTAAAATTTTCACACTCTCAATGGCATAAGATCTCGAAACGATGGTTATGAGAGTAACGACTCAAAAGTAGCTTTAACCTGGAGATCCAAAAGAATCTATCCCTGAATACGGAAAACTATCTAAGAAAACATTCTAATAGTTACTTTGCATAAGTTACATGCATAAATTAACTGTGGGTACAGGTGATGAGGCCATAAATTGGCCATAAATTACCATTATTTTGTCCTTCCAAGTTACCTTTGAAAGTGGATTTAAATGTAATCTAGGAACTTATAGTTTACTTAAGATAGAATATAGGATATATATCTTGTTCATTCTTTAGAAATATTTTGTTATCTATTTTGTTGACTAATCCTATTGATTATTCGGGAAAAGATGCAAAGTCTTGTGTATGCAGGCCATAAAGGAAAGATAATGTTAGTATTGGGAAAAATAGAATTGATCATGAATATTACATTTAAAATCATATATGATTTCATATTAAAATTCCTCTTGAAAAATTATGCAAGTTCAAAAAAAGAATCATCTCAATCCAAGGTCACATGCAAAAGTTAAACTGTTTTAAGTTAGTGAGAACTAATATCAGATAAGTTAGATTCCATAACTCATAGAGTTTTTTTGAACCAGTATGTTTAGTTTGGAACTCAAACATGTTAAGGAGCAGAACTTGGAATGGAATGAATGATCCACTTCTCTTTGAACAACTTTCAGTCTCATGGAAAATCTCAGTTCAGCATTTCGTATTCTTGCATAAAAATAATGCACAATTTACAGTTGGGAACTTTGTATTAACCTAGAATTGTCTACAACAATTATGAAATCAAAGATTCTAATGGAGAAATATGAAAGATATTTTTTGGATCATAGACCCTTATGTGGTTAACAAAAACCTCATTCAAATTTTCTACAGGATATTACTAATGATGAGAGATCTAACTTTTAGTGAAACTTCAGTCATGAGAAAACCCTGTATCATCTCGAGCACTAAAAGTTGCATAAAAGAAATAGAAAAATCAAATGGAAAATGGAAGAGAGCTTCTAATTCAAATCAAAGTGTTTAACAAAAACATGATTATCATGATTTGTTACAAGTTTTACCAATGAAGAGAGATCAACTTTTAGTGAGCTAGTCTTCTTCAAACGTGTATCAGACGAGCATTAAAATTTTCCTTAGAACAGCTTGTCTTGGCCAATTGAAATGGCTCAAAATCTAAGAGAGGTTTAAATTTCATAAAAACGTGTTTAATTCAAAAATATCAATAGATTTACCTATAGGTTTTACCAATCAAGAGAAATTAACTTTTAGTGAACTGAAGTAGGAAAACAAATTAGACAAGCTCAAAACTACTGATCAAGTTATATTGATTCTACTATTTAAAAAAGCTTAGGTTGGTAAAAATCATGATTAATTTAAAGGGAAATCCACTTTTAATAATGTCAGAGGAATAAAATCATTATGATTCTCACTTACCGATATGAAGGAGAATATTTGTGCCCAAAATCTTCAAACATGCTCAAATAAGTGACTTAAGATTTGGACTCTAATAATATATCACAAATCCATATTATGTGGAGACATGATGATCTTAGCATGTTAGGATTAGAATAAACATAAGATATGCATTGTATTTCTTTAAAATAAGATAATTGGTTGGATGCACAATTATAAGGCAACCTTCCACACAAGATATGTTGTTTTCTCTAAATAGAATAAATATCTAGACTCAGGAGATCTCACAAATATTCTGTAGTTTTAAATATCTCAGAAGTATGATTTAAATAGTACCTCTAAGGAATGATCCACTCATTCAAGGAGGATATCTGTTTATTTAAGTTTATGTTTATTTATTTGTCTTTAAATTTAGTTGTATTGTTTAATCTACTGTATTGTGAAAATTCAGTTTGTTGTAAACCAGTAAGTGATTCATTCACAAGAATTTAATTCTTTAATTTCAGTTATGTGAGTGCGCCTTTTAATTCATGCCAGTGTGTTTCTTTCATGCAAATTTTATTTATGCAAGTGTGTTTTTCTTTCAAAAGTAGGAGAAGGAGATCCATACAAGAACCTGTTGTAAAATAATGAACTCAAAAGTAGCAGAAGTTAAAGAGATCCACATAAGAACCTATTGTAAGAGAAAAAATATCAAAAGCAACAGCAGAAGATCCACACAAGAATCTATTATAAAAGAAACAAATCAAAAGTAGTAGAAGGAGATCAACAAGAATATGTTCTCAATACGGAAAACAATCTAAGAAGAGGAGATAATAATGTAATTCACGAGGACATGCATAAGATTAAGTGTGGGGAAATAATGAAGCCATAAATTGGCCATAAATTACCATTATTTTTTCCTTCCAAGTTACCTTTGAAAGTGGATTTAAATGTAATCTACAAACTTACAATTTACTTAAGATAGAATATTGGATATATATCTTGTTCATCTTTTATAAATCTTTTGTTATCTATTTTGTTGACTAATCCTATTGATTAATTGGGGAAAGATGCAAAGTTTTGTGTATGAAGGCCATAAAGGAAAGATAATGATAGGATTGGAAAAAGTTGAATTGATAATGAACAATTTATTTAAAATTAGATTTGATTTCATATTAAGATTCCTCTCTAAAAATTATGTAAATTCAAAAATAAAATCATCTCAATCTGAGGTCACATGCAAAAGTTATAGTTGTTTTAAGTTAGTTTTGGAACTCGTAGAGTTAGTTCTAGAACTCATAGATTTAGTTCTAGAACTTATAGGTTTAGTTTCAGAACTTATATATTTAGCTCCATAACTAATATCAATTGAATGACAGTTACTTCTGAAACTTTCACATCATGGACAAATCAGATTTAGTTCCGTAACTTGCATAAAAAGAATGACAACTTTAGTTCCGAAACTTACATCAACGGAACGCTAGTTTATGAGGGATTGTGAAACTCAAAGATTCTAATGGGAAATTTAAGAAAAAAATTTGGTCATAGAAATGTGTTTAACAAAAACCTCATTCATATTTTCTACGGGTTTTACCAATGAAGACAAATATAAGTTTTAAAGTGACTTTTTAACGATGGAAAATATGAGAGAGGTTTTTGTTCAGTATGAGAAAACGTGTATCACACGAGCACTAAAATTTACATAAACAGAAATAAAAAAATTCAAATCCCCCATGAAGAAATGCATTCACAATGAGAGATCTAACTTTTATGTTAATTTATGCTAATCAGAAAACAATGTTTAAACAAAATAATTATTCAGATTTGTTATAGGTTTTACCTATTAAGAGAGATCTAACTTTTAGTGAGCTACAATCCGAGGAAACGTGTATCAGACGAGCACTAAAAGTTTCATAAACATAAACAAAAAAGTCAAATAAAAAATCTAAGAGAGGTTTTTGTTCATAGAAATGTCTTTAATAAAAATATCATTCAAATTTACTACAGATTTTACCAATGAAGATAAATCTAACTTTTAGTTAACTACAGTCTGAGGAAAAAGTGTATCAGACAATCGTCAAAAATTCCACAGTCAAAACCAGTAAATAAAACGGAAAATATTAGAAAAGTATTTGATCAAAATCATATTTTGAGGGAAATACTCTTTCTAATAATGTAGAGGAATAAAATCATTATGATTCTTGCTACTGAAAAACAAGGAGAAGATTTGTGAGAAAATCTTTCTAAAATAAGTGAGACAAGATTTGACATCAATAATATATCTCTGTCCTTATTTTTTGGAGACAGAGATCTTCGTTGTTAGGATTGGAATAAACATAAGATAAGATTATATTTCTTAAAATAAAGAATTGTTTGGATTCATGAATTATTAATGTAACCTTCCACACTTAGATATGTGATGATTTTCTCTAAAGAAATAAAGATCTCTTCTTTCCTCTCAAATATTTTTTAGTTTTAAGATCTCAGAAGTATGGTTTAAATATAGTTCCAAGGAATGATCTGGCCACTCATTCCAAGGAAGATGGATCTGTGTATTTAAGTTTATGTATATTTATTTGTCTTTAATTCATTTAGTTGTATTGTTTTTATCTTTGTATTGTGAAAATTTAGTTTGTTGTAAACCTGTACGTGTTTCATTCAATTATGTTTATTTTTAATTTAGTAATTTCATTTTTGCGAGTGTGCCTTTTAATTCATAGAAGTGTTTTTATTTCAAAAGCAGAAGAAGGAGATCCACACAAGAATAAGTTGTAAAAAAAATATCAAAAGTAACAAAAGGAGATCCACACAAGAACCTGTTGTAAAATAATGAAATCAAAAGTAGCAGAAGGAGATCCACACAAGAACTTATTGTAAGAAAAAAAATATCAAAAGCAACAGCAAAAGATTTATACAAGAACCTGTTAATAAAGAATTGAATCAAAAGCAGCAGAAGGAGATCTACAGGAATGTGTCCTCAATACAGAAAACAATCTAAGAAGAGGAGATAATAATGTAATGCATGATCACATGCATAAGATTAAGTGTGGGGCAATGATGAAGCCATAAATTGGCCATAAATTACCATTATTTATTCCTTTCAAGTTACCTTTGAAAGTGGATTTAAATGTAATCTAGGAACTTATAGTTTGCTTAAGATAGAATATAGGATATATATCTTGTTCATTTTTTAGAAATATTTTGTTATCTATTTTGTTGACTAATCCTATTGATTATTTGGGAAAAGATGCAAAGTCTTGTGTATGTGGGCCATAAAGGAAAGATAATGATAGTATTGGAAAAAGTGGAATTGATCATGAATAATATATTTAAAATTAGATTTGATTTCATATTCAGATTCATCTCTAAAAATTATGTAAATTCAAAAATAGAATCATCTCAATCTAAGGTCACATGTAAAAGTTATAGTTGTTTTAAGTTAGTTGTCGAACTCGCAGAGTTAGTTCCGAACTCAAAGAGTTAGTTTTAGAAATTTTAGGTTTAGTTCCAAAACTCACAGATTTATTTCTAGAAAATGTATTAATTGAATGACAGGTACTTCTAGAACTTTCACATTGTGAAAAAATCATATTTAGTTCCATGACTTACATAAAAAGAATGACAACTTTAGTTCCGGAGCTTTCTCTAACAAAATACTAGTTTATGAGGGATTTTGAAACTCAGAGATTCTACTGGGAAATATGAGATACATTTTTGGTCATAGAAATGTGCTTAACAAAAATCTCATTTAGATTTTATAAGGTTTTACCAATGAAGACAGATCTAACTTTTAGTGACTTGCAGTTCGAGGAAACGTGTATCAGACGAACACTAAAAGTTCCATAAACAGAAATAGAAAAGTCAAATAAAAAATATGAGAGATATTTTTATTCATAGCAAAGTGTTTAACAAAAACTTCATTCATATTTGTTACAAGTTTTACTAATGAAGAGAGATTTAACTTTTAGTGAGCTACAATCTGAGGAAACGTGTATTAGATGAGCACTAAAAGTTTCATAAATAAAAAAAATTCAAATGGAAAATGTAAGAGAGGTTTTTATTCATAGAAATGTGTTTTAAAAAATTATCATTAATATTTACTACAGGTTTTACCAATCAAGATAAATCTAACTTTTAGTAAACTATGGTCTGAGGAAAAAGCGTATCAAACAAGTGTCAAAAGTTCCACAATAAAAAACAATAAATTCAAATGGAAAAGCCGAGAAAGGTACTTAGTCAAAATCATATTTTGAGAGAAATCCTTGTTCCAATAATGTAGAGGAATAAAATTATTATGATCTTTGTTACCGAAAAGCAAGGAGAAGATTTGGGAGCAAATATTCCTAAAAATAAGTTAGATAAGATTAAACTTCAATAATATATCTCTCTCTCCATATTTTCTGGAGATGGAGAACTTAGTTATTAGGATTGGAATAAAGATAATATCATATTTTTTTTTAAAAATAAAGAGTTTGTTGGATGCATGAATTATAAACACAATCTTCCACACTTAGATATGTGATGCTTTTCTCTCAAAGAAATAAATGATCTATTCTTTCCTCTCAAATATTATGTAGTTTTAACATCTCAGAACTATGATTTAAATCTTTTTCCAAGGAATGAGCTAGCCACTCATTCCAAAAAATATGGATCCATGTATTTATGTTTATGTTTATTTATTTGTCTTTAATTCATTCTATTGTATTGTTTTTATCTTTGTATTGTGAAAATTCAATTTGTTGTAAACATGCAGGGGTTTCATCCAATTATGTTTATTTTTAATTAAGAAATTTCATTTATGCAAGTGTGACTTTTAATTTATGCAAGTGTGTTTATTTTATGTAAATTTCATTTATGCAAGTTTGTTTCTTTCATGCAAACTTTATTTCTGTAAGTGTGCCTTTCAATTTCTGTAAATTTGATTTATTTTATACAAGTTTGGTTTGTGTTTAAAGGAGTTACTTTCCAGGATTTTCTTCTCTTAATTCAAACAACCTTTAGACACCAAACCGCATTGACATTATTAATGGTGAGGATTGATGACCCTCATCATTTTGGCACTATTTCCGGGGAACACAGGGTTATTAGGAGATTAAGAGTTCTCTAGAAGAATATTCTAGTGACAGTAAAATACCTTTTAACAAATTTTATGATAGGAGGTATTTGGTAAGTAGTTTCTTTAGACGTTTATTTACTACAAGTAGATCAAAATTTTATTTCTGTAATTAGGAATATTAAATTGTAAATATTTCCCCACAAACTAACTCTATGTATAAAAAAATGACTGTGATGTTTGATTAAGAAAGTGTAATAGTATGAACAAAGAATTTAGATATGGAAATGGTAGAATATGTCATTAAATCTATAAGTAGATCTAGCTGATGAAATATTATATGTAATTATTGATAACCACCACCGTTTCCCTTTGTATCAACTAACAACTCAGTGATCTTATTACACATAACCTAAGTAAAAAACTGGCTTTTCCAGTTTGTAATTATGAAGCGGTAGCATTTCTAGTTAACTCCATCCATATTAAAGGATTTCATTAGAGCCAAAATAAAAAATCACTTATTATCTACTCATCTAAACTAGTTTTCATCTCATAACAAAATTCAATCGCTGAACCATATCCATTAGAAAATTTTGTTTTCATGTGTTTCAATTTATTAATTTTTGTATATACTTGTATAACATTAAGAAGTAATTATGGTGAATATCAAGGAAATAAATTTATGTGTACTAAAATCTGAGGACTATATCTATCAGAATTTCCAAAGTTGTTCTTGATACCTGCATGCATATTTTAGATCACCAACTGTATCAACCAAGGAGCATGGATATTTTGAAGGGACACACAAATACCTTTACTCTCTCTTTTAACAACTATCAATCTCCTAAGATCATTAGTCCGGGCTTTGAAAATTACTGTGGTTTTTATAATATTACACATTTCAAGATGGACTTTGAAGACCTAAAAATTGTCTACATAATTTTTGGAATCTTCTTGGAGTTACCAAGTATGAAAAAAAGTTTTTATAAGATCTCAGACATTGCTTCCTATTTTACACAAGTTATACTTTGATGAATATAGTTTGATAATGGATCAAGTTTTTCTCTAATCCTTCTCATGCTATCATTTTAGCAAAATAAAAAAATAAAAAAATTGATTTGAAACCCAGTTTCCTGGCCAATCAAAGACCACAAAAAAAAAAAAAAAGTGATTGGAGAACTAGCTTGCTGGCTAGTCAAAGGCAAAAACAAAACTTTAATTGGAAAACCAGTCTACTCACCAATCAAAGGAAATCAACTATTACCTGGTGGCTTTCTTCTTGGCACTATTTGATCATGTTAACAATAGGAGGAAAAATAAAACTAGAGGTATGATCAAGTTATTTTGTTCTAATCTTATTTTTGATTTTTAAATTTTCTTGTAAGTGTTTTTATTAAAGCTAGATCCACTTTTAAATAATTCCAAGGAAGGAAAGATAAAATTCATATCTCCCCTACTTATATGAAAAATTGTGTCTCCTCTTTTTACATGCCAGTAAAAATTTTTGAGTCTAATTTATGGGTAACCATAAACAAACAACATGCATGAGGACATGCATGAACTTAGGTGTGGGATAGAAAGAGAAGAGCAACCTATGTATTTTGATTTTAAATATAAGACACAATAGAAGAAGATACACACAAGAACCTTAAGTAAACATAAAATATATCTTCCATGGTCATCCACCAGAAGGTTCAGATCCATCACAAGAACCTGTTGTATCCTTGAAGAATATCATTTAAGTAATAGAAGGAGATCTACACAAGAACCTGTTATAAAAGAAAGAAATCAAAAGTAACATAAGGATATCCATAAAATAACCTGTTGTAAAAGAAAGAATATCAAAAGCAATAGAAATTGATCTATAAAAGAATTAGCTGTATAATAATGAAATCAAAAGCGGCAAAAGGAGATCCACACAAAAACTTGTTGTAAGAGAAAAAATATCAAAAACAATATAAGGAGATCCACACAAGGAACTATTATAAATGAAAAAAATCAAAAGCAACAGTAGAAAATCCCCAAGATTGTGTCCTTAATACAGAGAAGAAGCTAAGAAGAGGAGATAATAATGTAATGCATGAGGACATGCATAAGATTAAGTGTGGGGAAATCATGAGGCCATAAATTGTTCCATAATTTACCATTATTTTGTTGGATTCCAAGTTACCATTGTAATGTTAAGTTCCAGATTTGCTGCAATTTTGTCATCAATCCTATGGCTGAATTTTCATAGTTTGCTTAAAATAGAATATAGGATATACCTCTCCATCTAGATTGGATTATTCATAAACATCCCCTTTTCTTACCTATTTTGTTGACTAATCCTATTGATTATTTGGGAATATATGGAAAGTCTTGTATATGCAGGGCATAAATGAAAGATAATGATAGTATTAGAAAAACTGGAATTGATCATGAATAGTATATTTAAAATTAGATATGTTTTCATATTCAGATTCCTTCCTAAAAATTATGCAAGTTTAAACAAATAATCATCTCAATCCGAGGTCGCATGCAAAAGTTATAGTTGTTTTAAGTTAGGCTCGGAACTCACAGAGTTAGTTCTGAAGTTTGTAGGTTTAGTTCTGGAACTCATAGAGTTAGATCCAAAACTTGTATCAATTGAATGATAGTTAGTTCTAGAACTTTCAATTTATGAATAAATATAAGAGAATTTTTTATTCATTACAATGGATTTAAGAAAAACCTTATTCAGATATGTTATAGGTTTTACCAATTAAGAGAGATCTAAATTTTAACTTGACTTTGAAGACCTAATAATTTTCTACACAAATTTTAGAATTTTCTTGGAATTACCAAGTATGCAAAAATATTTTTATGTGATCTCAGACGTTGCTTTCTATTTACACAAGTTGTAATTTTATTAATATATTCTGATGGTGGATCAAATTTTTCTCTAATCCTTCTCATGCTATAATTTCAGCAAAAAATAAAAAATAAATAAAAAATATTTGATCAGAAAACTAGCTTGCTCAACTTGCTGGCCAATCATAGGAAAAATAAGAAAGTTTTGATTAGAAAATAGCTTGCTGACCAATCAATTTCAACGAAAAAAAAACCTTTAATTGGAAAATTAGCTTGCTGGAAAATCAAAGGAAAAAGGAGGTAGATATTTTTCAAAGGAATTCAACTATTACCTGATGGCTTTTTCTTCTCGGCACTATTCGATCATGGTAACAATAGGATGAAAAAGACAGCTAGATGTATGATCAAGTTATTTTGTTCTGGTATTTTATTTTTAAGCTTTCTTGTAAATTTTTTTATTACAGCTAGATCCACTTTTAAATATTTCTAAGGAAAACAGGATAATTTCAGAACATGCAAGTTTAAAAATAGAATCATCTCAATCTAAGGTCACATGTAAAACTTATAGTTGTTTTAAGTTAGCTCCGAAACTCACAGATTTAATTCCAGAATTTGTAGGTTTAGTTCCGGAAGCCACAGATTTAGTTCCAAAACTATTATCAATAGAATGACAGTTAGTTCCAGAACTTTCAATTTGTGGACATAAAATTTAATTTTGGAATATGCATAAAAGGAATGATAACTTTAGTTTCAAAACTTGTATAAACGGAATGCTTGTTTTTGAGGGATTGTGAAAACTCAGAGATTCCAATGGGAAATCTGAGAGATGTTTTTATTTATAGCAATGTGTTTAACAAAATTCTCATTCAGATTTTCTACAATTTTTACCATTGAAGATAGATATAACTTTTAATGAACTGCAGTCTAAGGAAACGTGTATCAAACGAGCACTAAAAGTTTCATAAACAAAAATAAAAAAGTCAAATGGAAAATTTGAGAGAGATTTTTATTCATAGCAATGTGTTTAACAAAACCCTCATTCATATTTGTTACACATTTTACCAATGAAGTGAGATCTAACTTTTAGTGAGCTGCAGTCCGAGGAAACGTGTATCAAATGAGCACTAAAAGTTCCATAAATAGAAACAAAAAATTCAAATGGAAAATCTGAGAGATATTTCTTTCATAGCAATGTGTTTAATGGGTAAGTGCAGGAAGTTTCTGGATAAATATAGGGTCATCCATGGACGTCATATTCCAAAAAATAGTGAAATATCAACTTGTAGGGATTATTAGCTATATGCGCACTCAAAATTAGAAAAATTTATATAAATATGAATCGTATCATTCAAAATGTAGTTTCTAAAATACTAATTTTTAAAAAAATCAGATAAGTTTAGCTATATTAAACACTTAAAATTATATGACTTGGTTTTTTTTTTTGAAAAAACTTATAAGATTGTAGTCCGTTTGCCCGCATTTTGGATGACCAAATCTTGTCATTTTTTTTCCTTTGGTGAAATGTTAGATGTAGTTGTCTATCTTGGGATGGATTTTATTTTATATTTTTTCAGTAATATTTTTTTTTAATGATTTTTTCCATGAAAGTGGTCTGAAAAGATTTAGAAAACGGAGCGCTTTCCGTTTGCCCACCATAACTATATCAAAAAATATCAAAATCAAATATTTTTTTTAACATGTATAGAATTTGTCCACACTTGGGATGGTATAAATTTTATCACATTTTGATAAGTGAAACAAATGTTACAGTCTTAAACGTAGACATGAACATTCACGGGAAAAAATGTCTTAAAGACCTATTGTTAGTAAAAAATTATAAAATGATATTTATCTTATTCTATTCACTTTAAAATCAATATTTCTATGAAGCTAACAGTCTCCCCTATGTGATGGCACCATTTTTGTGAAATGTTTTTAGTTTTTTAGCATGGTTCAAGTCTATGGAAGAGAAAATTTGAAGTTTTTTGACCCTTTACACTTCATAATGACCTTCCATAGCTTTGGTTGGGAAAGACAAATATTTCCCAAGGCTTAGGTTCGGTAGAAAGAACTATGATCATGGTTTATAAAGCACGATCATAGTTTTTTTAACACATTGCGATGGTACTTTATAGACCGTGATCATTAGTTATAAAGCATGTTCGCAGTTCATAAAACATATTTACACACATCCCAATGTTCGAATTACCATCTGATTTTTACTCTCTGACCTTATCGTACGAATTACTATGAAATTATTTCATTTTCTACACGTTTTTCTTATCACCGGAAGTAAAACATCATGGGAGACAAGAAACGAAGTCAAAAAAGGAAGTCATTAAGTAAAAAAAGCCAAATGAATTAGAGGCAAATAGATTTCAAAATGTTGAGTGAATGCAGAATCTTCATGAATCAAGAAGAGGTTCATCTTCAACCCCTACTATTGTAAGCAATGAGGAACCAGGTAATGTTTCTACTGTCAATGTTGAAGTTGAATTAAATACTTGTGATGAAGATATTTTTACTTTCAATTGTTGAAGAAGAATTAAATACTTGTGATGTAGCAAATGTTGAAATTGAAGGAGACAATGAAAATGTGAATAAAGAAATTTAGGTTGAAACTGTAGACAAGTAAAATTTGACAAAAACACCTCCTAGGATTTTCCATAAGAAACCTAATTATTTTATTGAAATTGATGAAATTTTTTTGAAACCAATGTGTGACAAACTTTTTGAATGACAAATCAGAAGAAAAGCCACTGAAATTTGGGATAATCATTTTGAAATTTTAAATGATTCCCAAAGATGTCAGTTGTTGGTTAGTTTGATGAAATTGAATAAAATGAGACCTACATTAAACACCTTAGGATTGAGAACATCTAATATACGTGGTCAAACCTCTACAATTGTTGAAAACCTTCATGATGCATATCACACTGTTAGTGTCAAGAAACACACTAGGGATAGTAATATTGTGCATCGTGTACTTGCTACTAGTGTTGTAAGTAAATCAATAAAAAAACAATGTTTAATTACGTAAACAAGTTGAATGTTGTAAGTTAATCGACAAAATCTAATGAAAGCAATTGAAAGACGTAATATCATTCAATCACTCAATAACACCGATTTTTAGGCATTTTCTGCTAGAGCACCACGTAAGGACAAATATACTACTGATGCTATAAGAAAAGTTGTTATTCAATTTTGGCATGATAACACTAGAGTTTCACCTAATACAAGAGATGTTATAAAACGGAGAGTTGGTTCTATTAATCACAGAACCACATCCAAAGCATTTCTTAGATATGACTCAAACTCAATTTTTTTTTAAGTTTGAAGAAGAGTATCTGGAAATTAAAATTAGTCAACATTTTTTTGAAATGTTAAAACCATTCTATGTGAAAATCAACCATGCTCTCACCACTTTTTGTAGGCAACATGTTGAATTTTCTATGCATTATGCTAATTTTTTACGTATTCATTCTATTTTACATTCTAAAACTATGTTATCAGAATGTGGTGTTCAAGTTCCACCAATATCTTCTAGGGATTTCATTCCTACAATATTTTGTGAAAAAGAAGTTGGACAATTTTTTATAGTCAGGATTGTTTAGATGGAAGTTGTGGTACATGCAATGGTGGATTACCTAAATTGGAAAGTTACATCCATGAGAAAATTGAAGGTACAATAGAAATAATTTAGTTGAGTTTGATAAATATAAATCAGTTGCATACCAGTTGAAAGATGGAAAGAGTCTAAACGGTGTGAGCTAGTTACAGAACATATGCCTGTTTTTCAATTTATGAGAAAATTTAAGGATGAAATTTTTTATGATTATGCTAGGCATACACATAGAGCTCAATGGTTGGATGAACAGTTCAAGATATGCAAAGACACATTTCCTATTGGTACTATTGTTTCAGTGGTCGATTTTGTAGAGAATTACACATTGCAACCACAAATGGAGGTTCAATCACAATATTACAACTCAGTACAAGTTGTCATTTTTGTGCATATAGCATTTATACATTCTCCTGACAGTACAGAGAATGATCAGAAAATTTTAAGAGAGTACCATTTTTATATCAGTGATGATCATACTCATTCTACTGAATTTGTGCAAGGGTGTTTCCAGTTATTTTATGGAAACTTGTCTGATAGGGACATCCACTTCAAACAACATTATATATGGTCAGATAATTACACATCTCAGTTTAAGAATGCACAAATGTTTTATTGGATGAGTAGGATGCACGTCAAGATGGGTGTGCAACATATTTGGAGTTTCACTGAGGCTGAACATGGAAAAGGAGAGCATGACGGTGCAGGGGCATGTGTGAAAAGAGCTCTTGCAAGAGAAGAGTTGAAGTATAAAGATGGTGCTAAATTGAAAGATGTAAAGAGCATAGTGGAATGGTGTATTGACAACATGGCCCAAGGTTCTCAAGAAAATTCCATAGTTCGCAAATATTTTTGGTTGATAGAGGAACAACAAATTGCTAACTACGAGGATTGTATGACACTCACTGGGTCCAGTGATATGCACTCATTTTGTAGCTCAGATGCTACTTCGTGGGCCACATGGACAAGAAAGTTGACATGTTTTTGTGCATCTTGTATCAAATTTGTCACAGCTGAGTGTGATTCACAAGAATGGGTTGATGGATGGATTTGTAGGCCTCTAACTCTACTTCTTAGTTATCAACCTCCACAAGCATTATGACTTGTTTCTGCAGATGAAGTTACAACATCCAAGGACTTTGATGAAATTTCAATTTTGGTGCAACAAGGTATTTATGGTTATTTATTTAATTTTTGTATTGAGTTATGTCCATTGAAATTTTAATATGTACAATTTAAATTTGAGTTGAAACCTTTTTTTTGTAGGACATGTGTTTGCAGTTATTGCGACAGAAGACAATGAAGAAGGAACAAACTATTTCTTATGTCGTTGCATCGAGGAAAGAAAGAAGTTGACTTCTCTTGTTATAGATGGTGAAGATATTGAGTACCCTACAGGGTCAGTGGTAGTTACTGGAACTTGGCTTCGGTGATATCCATTAAAAAACTCTTCTGTTTGGGTGTTTGAAGACTTTTACACACACATAGAAAAATACTCTTATATTCATATATAGTTCTAGCAATAAATATTCAGCTATATAGATATCGAGGAAGGCCTAATAACAAGATTCTTTGGAAGGTTCGAGATTCAGATCGTGAAGCAATCTTATCTGCTATTCAGAGTAGATTCGATCCTGATGGTTCATTGGAATGAATTTACAATGCTCATGTCTGGTATATATAATTTCTTTGATATATATATAAATTTGTTTTTAGATAAATTTAAGTTTGATATATTTTATTTTAAATTTGTGTATTTTGTATATATCTAGTATGGATTTTGATTTGAAACTTAAATTTCTTTGACTAACACTTTTATGTTTAGGTTAGTGGTGCCAGAAAAGCTTCCACCTTCATGTGGTTGGCACTATTAGTAGAGAATTTTAAATTCTTGAAGCTAAGAGAAGCGTTAAATGTTTGAAAAATTTGTAAATTTTAAAACAGTTGTAAATTTTGAAAATGTTTTGAATTTTGAAAAAGTTGTAAATTTTGAAAAAGTTGTAAATTTTAAGAAAGTTGTAAATTTTGAAAAGTTGTAAATTTTGAAAAAGTTATAAAGTTTGAAAGAGTTGTAAATTTTGAAAAAGTTATAAATTTTGAAAAACTTGTAAATTTTGAAAAAGTTTTAAATTTTGAAAAGTTTTAAATTTTGAAAAGCTGTAAAATTTGAAAAAGTTGTAAAATTTGAAAAAGTTGTAAATTTTGAAAAAGTTGTAAATTATCAAAATGTTGTAAATTTTGAAAAAGTTGTAAATTTTGAAAAAGTTGTAAATTATGAAAATTTTGTAAATTTTGAAAAAGCTATAAATTTTGAAAAAGTTATAAATTTTGACAAATTTGTAAATTTTGAAAATGTTGTAAATTTTGAAAAAGTTGTAAATTTTGAAAACGACTCCTCCCCAATTGTTTACATGACCATGCCTACATGTGTGCACCAATCGAGGAAGGAAAAATCTAAGAGAGGATATTATAGAAGGTCCCTACGCCGAGGTGTCAAATCACACGTGACGTCTCTAGGTGCCACGGAGTCTGAGTATTCAACCGTCAAAGTTGAATGATATTTTGGTCTCAGGGTTCTAAAGGGACTATGCCCGAACAAAGTAGCCTGGAAGCAACGACCTTGTCGCTCACCATAACACCACCTCCTCTAGTGTTCACCTGGCCACCCAGATGTGCTAGCGTAGTCGGTTCAGTGCCATGACCCCCATTTGCAAAATATAGCGTTTGACAACTTTACACTGGCTCAAACTACACTATATCACGTGTTTATAAACAATAGGGTAGTGAGAGCACTGAAATGAGAAGGAAAAAATCAAGAGAGGCTATTGTAGAGGGTCCCTATAATGAGGTGTCAAATCAGATGAGGCATCTCTAGGTGCCACAGAGTCTGAGTAGTCACCCGTCGAAGTGTAATGATATTTTGATCTCAGGGCTCTTAAGGGACTACGCCTGAATGAAGTAGCCCAGAAGAAACGACCTTGTTGCACACCAAAACACCACCTCCTCTAGCATTCACCTTGCCACCTAGACATGTTGGAGTAGTCAGTTTGGTGCCACGACCCACCATTTGTAAAATATAGCATTTGACAACCTTACACTACCTCCATCTGCACTATTTCATGCGTTTACAAACAATAGGGCAGGGAGAGCACCAAAATGAGATGGAAAAAACTGAGAGATAGTTTTGTAGAGGGTCCCTACACTGAGGTGTTGGATAAGACGAGGCATCTCTAGGTGCCACGGAGTCCGAGTAGTCACCCGTCGAAGTTGAATGACATTTTTGTCTCAGGGCTCTTAAGGGACTACGCCTGAACGAAGTAGCCCAGAAGAAATGAATTTTTCGTGCACCAAAACAACACCTCCTCCTGGAAGTGTTGGCACAATTGGTTTGGTGCAACGACCCACCGTTTGTAAAATATAGCGTTTGACAACCTTACACTGACTCAAACTACACTATTTCACGTGTTTGTAAACAATAGGGCATCGAGAGCACCGATATCAGAAGGAAAATATTGATAGAGGCTATGTAGAGGGTACCTATGATGAGGTGTCAGATAAGATGAGATGTCTCTAGGTGCCACAGAGTCCAAGTAGTCACCCGTCGAAGTTAAACGATATTTTAGTCTCAGGGCTCTTAAGGGACTACGCCTGAATGAAGTAGCCCGGAAGCAACGACCTTGTCATGCATCGAAACAGCACATCCTTTAGCGTTCACCTAGCCCCCTAGATATACCAACGTATTCAGTTCAATGCTATGACCCATTGCTTGTAAAATATATCATTTGACAACCTTACACTGGCTCCAACTGCACTATTTCACGTGTTTGCAAACAATAGGGCAATGAGAGCACTGAAAAGAGAAGGAATAAACCAAGAGAGGATATTGTATAGGGTCCCTACACCAAGGTTTTAGATTAGATGAGGTGTCTCTAGGTGCCATGGAGTCTGAGTAGTCACCCATCGAAGTTGAACGATATTTTTGGTCTGAGGGCTCTTAAGGGACTACGTCCGAATGAAGTAGCTCGGAAGCCATGACCTTTACACGCACCAAAACACAACCTCCTATAGCATTTACCTAGCCACCCAGATGTGCCGGTGTAGTCAGTTTGGTGCCACAACCCACCATTTGCAAAATGTAGCATTTGACAACCTTACACTGACTCTAACTGCACTATTTCATGTGTTTGCAAATAATAGGGCAGTGAGAGCACCAAAATGAGAAGGAAAAAACTGAGAGAGACTATTGTAGAGGATCCCTACACTAAGGTTTTGGATCAGAAAAGGCATCTCTAAGTGGCATGGAGTCTAAGTAGTCACCCGTTGAATTTGAATGATATTTTGGTCTCAGGGCTCTTAAGGGACTACGCCCAAACGAAATAGCCCGAAAGCAACGACCTTGTTGCGTACTAAAACACCACCTCCTCTAGTGTTCAACTCACCACCCATATGTGTCAGCATAGTCATTTTTGTGCCACAACCGACCATTTGCAAAATATAGCGTTTGATAGCCTTACACTGGCTAAAACTGCACTATTTCACACGTTTGCAAACAATAGGGTAGTGGGAGCACCGAAATGAGAAGAAAAAAACTAAGAGAGTATATTGTAGAGGGTCCCTATGCTAAGGGGTTGTATCAGACGAGGCATCTCTAGGTGCCAAGGAGTCTAAGTAGTGAACCGTCGAAGTTGAACGATTTTTTAGTCTCACGGCTCTTAAGGGACTACACCCAAATGAAGTAGCCCGGAAGCAGTGACCTTGTCACGCACCAAAAAAGCACCTCCTCTAGTGTTCAACTAGCCACCTAGATGTGTTAGTGTAGTTTGTTTGGTATCATGACCCACCGTTTATAAAATATAGCGTTTGACAACCTTATACTGGCTCAAATTGCACTATTTCACGCATTTGCAACAATAGGGCAGCAAGAGCACCGAAATGAGAAGGAAGAAACTGAGAGAGGTTATTGTAGAGGGTCCATATACTGAGGTTTTTGATCAGATGAGGAATCTCTAGGTGCCACGGAGTTTGAGTAGTCCCCCGTCGAAGTTGAATGATATTTTGGTCTTAGGGCTCTTAAGAAACTATGCTCGAACGAAGTAGCCCGGAAGCAACGACCTTTTCACACATCAAAGCACCACCTCCTCTAGTGTTGACCTTTCCAACCATATGTGTCAACATAATCAGTTTGGTGCCAATACCCACCGTTTGCAAAATATAGCATTTGACAACCTTACACTGGCTCCAACTGCACTATTTCACGCGTTTGCAAACAATAGGGCAGTGAGAGCACCGAAATGAGGAGGAAAAAACTGAGAGAGAATTTTGTATAGGGTTGCTACTCTAAGGTGTCAGATTAGATGAGGTGTCTCTAGGTGCCACAGAGTCTGAGTAGTCACCCGTCGAAGTTGAACGATATTTTTGTCTCAGGGCTATTAAGGGACTACACCCGAATGAAGGAGCCCGGAAGTAACGACCTTGTTGCACACTGAAACAACACATCCTTTAGCATCAACCTATTCACTTAGACATTTCGGCACAGTTGGTTCATTGCCACGACTAACCGTTTCTAAAATATAGTGTTTGACAACCTTACACTGGCTTAAATTGCACTATTTCGCACGTTTGCAAACAATAGGGCAGTGAGAGCACCGATATGAGAAGGAAAAAATCAAGAGAATATATTGTAGAGAGTCCCTATGCCATTGTGTCAGATCTGACGAGATGTCTCTAGGTGCCACAAAATTTGAGTAGTCACCCATCGAAGTTGAACGATATTTTTTTCAAAGGGCTCTTAAGGGACTACGCCTGAACGAAGTAGCCTGCAAGCAATGACCTTGTCACACGCTTAAAAACCACCTTCTCTAGAATTCACCTAGCTGCCCAAACATTTTAGTGTAGTTTGTTTAGTTCCATGACCCACCGTTTGATAAATATAGCATTTGACAACCTTACACTAGCTCCAACTGCACTATTTCACGCATTTGCAAACAATAGGGCAGCAAGAGAAATGAAATGAGAAAAAAATTGAGAGATTCTATTCTAGAGGGTCCCTATTCTAAGGTGTTGGATCAGACAAGGAATCTTTAGGTGCCACGGAGTCCGAGTAGTCACCCGTCAAAGTTGAATGATATTTTGGTCTCAGGGCTCTTAAGGGACTACGCCCGAACAAAGTAGCCTGGAAGAAACAAACTTGTCTCGAACCAAAACACCACCTCCTCTATCATTCAACTGGCCACCTGGATATGCCAGCATAGTTGGTTTGGTGCCATGACAACTTGAGGCATGACTTCTCACTCCTCACCTCTATTCATTTCCTAGGACTCAAAACATTCAATGTCACTTGTTTACCTTCCATCTCTCTTGTCCTCTTAGGTTCTTCATCACTGTCCTTTCTTTGATCTCTTGAGCTATGTTGTTATGGTGATCTCTCTCCATCCTCTGCTGCCCCAGCTATGTGCTTACATCCTCATTATTTTTGCATTATAATAGGATTCTTCATCATAGATCACTACACAGAATTAGGAGTATAAGTAAATCATCAAACAATTAAGGGAGCACATGTGTGAGGACCTTTTATTCATAAGTTACATCATTGATTGCATGAGATTAATCATATCTACCTCAAATTAAAGCAATGTAGATCTGAAACTTCAACCCCTCAATCCATCAAGCAATATCAAGCATTCATACTGCAAAGAAGGACATGTGACCATTGGGTGGGCACGATCCTTGAAAAAGGGAACATGATCTATTTCCTGAGATTATCTCTTTATTTATATTGTTCTTGGTCATATTTTTGAAAATCAATAGGAATAGAGTTGAGATCAAGAAAGAGAAATTCCATTGGGAAAATAATCTCTCATTTGCGATTGAGATGAATAATTTTGATTTTCATTCCTTTGTGAGCTCAGGTGTGTTTTCATCTGACTCAGAGAACTTGTATGACATTTTGTCCCATACCATCACCTAGAGGTTTAATGCTCTAAAAGAAGCCATTTTTTATTTTGAATCCCATGAGGAGAATGTATCAAAATTTTTGGAAGATCTTGGCACAAGAATGCATGTGCTTGGTACTCCTCTCAGGGAGAATGATTCCACATGAAGAATCTTTAGGATTAAAATTCTAAGAATTGGTTCAGGAAAATATTTGTGACCCTTTCCTTCAATAGTCAATACTTTAGAATCCCTTATAGAGATCATAGGTTATATCTCTAGAATCCTATGAAGAGTTAAATGAAAAATATTTTCGTCAATGTGGAAATATCAATGCCATTCCTGATAATTGACTCATCACATTGGAGCATGTGACCATCTTGGAAGATGAGAAAGTTTCATTTGTAGTTTCCAGATTCAACAAGATGGTCTATGGAAAATCCTCATCATTCAAGATCTTCCGCTATGGAAGACATGAATTGATTCTTCATGAGAGGAGGATTCTTCATGTGATGGGTTGCACCTAAGAATACTAATAAGGGCTTATTGTAAATTTTTTACCCTTTTCAACTTGGGACATTAGAATGCACCACCACATGAAATCTCTCCCTTTCGTCACTTAAGGCTTGTAATATTCTCACTAGGTATTCAATTCCTCAGCACACCAACTTGATTATGTTGCCCCCTCTCATGAATACTTAACCCCTTCACACATTATCACCCCTTTAAGTCCCTTTATCACTTAAGGCTTGTAACCCTACCCTGTCATGCCATGTAGCCCGAGTTAATCCAGAATGGTCAAGGATGAGTTAGAAGGTGAGTTAGCTAGGTTAATGATAAGAGGTGAGTATAAACATAAACTTAGCCATTTTTAATCCTTTTTTAATATTTCCTTTTCCTTCATTGTTGCTAGTATTTAGTTATGCTACTAAATTTTCAAGAAACCCTATTGCAAAAATCACATTTTTACTCATATCTCCTTCATTTTTGCTCCATTTCCCTTGTAATTTTTCCCGTAACTTCTACTCATGAAATCCTTGAAGATGATAAAAAAATATTTTCCATTGGTACCCTAATTTTTTATAGCGTCCCAATTAAAATTTCAGAGAAAAAACTTGCCTTTTTAGATCGTTACAATTCTGGAGATCGAAAACACTTGAAATTTAAAGCAGGAAACCATATGAAAATACCTAATCTAATGAAAAAATTTCATCTCAATTAAAATACAAGAAGACATGATTAAATATTTATTATTAAATTGGCATACAAGCCTTACTAAAAATAATAAGTTTTGATAACAAAGAAAAAAAATTGAAACCTCTGTGTAATCTTTAATTCTAGAAATATGAAAATTGTAAAACTTGAAAATCAGGAAAATTATAAAATCTTCAATGTTGCACCATAAGTAACGTTAAATATTCATATATAGTTCAAGATGAACTCTAGACCTCGCTTATTTATATCAATTTTTGCATTAGTTGATATGCAATAGATTGAGTGTTAGCTTTACAAAAAGTAATTATACGTAAATTTTGCCCTTTCATAGTTCACCTATCATGGTTTTTCTTAGTGGAATAGGTTTACTTAACAATTATACCATGTAGTGCTCTGAGACATGGTTTTTTAATTTTAAATCAAACATACATATCTAGAATTAATTTAAATGGTTATGAAAACATACATAGAAGGATATCATACATGTAATGAAATCAAATGAAACATATAGTTCATATTTATCGTTATGAAAACCAACACACATGGATATATAAGAATCAAACAAAGTGTGCTCCAGACGCATGTCTATGAAAATATATGTAAGCTCATAATGTATGTGTACATCTCAAACTAAGTGTGTCATAATTTATATAGGACCACATACGATCACAAAAGGCTATATATATACAATGGACTATATGAAGAAGCATGTTCACTAGGACCAGATGGCTCGCATATATATCTATGTACATCCAGGTGGACTATGAATCTACTCATGAAACATCTTCCCTCTCTTCGCCCTGCTAGAAGTAGCACGTCCATGACCTGGGGATGTAGTGGAGGGAGATGCCACTACATATTTAATCCTTGTGGTCCTAGGTGTCTCTAAGCATGCCATAAACCTAACCTACACATTCATAAACAAGTTTTTAACACCCAAAATTTTAAAATACATTCAAAATTTACAAACTTGTACAATTTAGTTAAAATGCATGTGAAATCTTACCACAATGTCATGATCCCTATCAATTTGTTGTTGAAGCATCGCAGGGATAACAATAGACTCACGAGGGGTAAGCTACATATAAATAAATAATTTTCAAATTAAATATTTCACATATATACAAAATTTGATATTGTAGATTTAAGTAATAAGAAATAATGAACCTCCAAAATTTAACAAATTTTAAAAAATGTACCTCAGTTAGTGGATTTGCAGATGCTATGGAAGTATCTACAGCAGCCTCCATAGTTTGCATATATGGAGGAGTCTCTCTAATAGTCATAAAATATACAAAAAACATGTACAAATCAATATTAAAATCTACATGACTATGCATAACATAACAGAGGTCCAAAGCATGTACAATCCACGTGAACTTCTAGTAATTAGAAACAAAATGTAAAGAGATTTACTAACCTACATAAAACTCATATGAGGTGTGCCAGTAGCCTCAGGTCCTAGAGCAGATGATGACCCGCCAAGCTCCCGTGTATAAAAGACAAACATATTAATATGTACACCATACATGTGAAACATTATAATAATAATCTAGTGCAATAAAATGAAATTAAAAATGTAAGTTTATACAACTTGTTACTTATGTTTGAAACACACCTAGCTATATTATCTAGCATGTTGACGCTGGATGTTTCCTTCACCGGCTCTAGCTATTTAAAATAAAATAAAAAATTAGTTTTTTACATGTATGTACATGACGTATAATCAAATACATATATATTAAAATCTCAAACATGTGAATTAAACTATTGTATATATATTATTTATATTTATTTGAAATTTACATGTGAAAGACCAATATCAGTGGCACTAGTTCCAAAACATTCCCCAGCATCTCATCTGTAGAAAATAAATCCTATGAACCAGCAAATGATGTCTCGTCCGCAGTGCATAAAAAACCACATGATCTATAGTGGTGTGGTCCGCTATAACTGGTGCTTCCACCAACATCATCAGATGTAATCTGGTCACTATGCTAGGTCAGAGTGTTAGTGAGCTCCCACAATGCATGTAGTGTATTAATCTCCACAACCTCCTTCATTGTAGGAGGGATAACTGAAGGCAGTAGAGGTTTTGGGGCATGGGGGATCGTAGGTTGACCTATGCATGCACCAGGTCTACTCTGTGCAGAGCCATCTCCTCGAGTAAAAAATTCAAAAAAGTCAAAATAATTTGGCACCTCATTGAGCACAAACTCGTAATATAATTTTTTCAAAAAATAAAGAGGAACCTCATTTTTGTTGCATGGTGGATAATCAAAAACCATCCACCATCGGTCCCAAAAATTGTTTTTGATTCTATCATCATGGCAGCAATGGCTTGGGAACCGTTTGCAAGTAACTGCAGGGGGGCATTGGTTCTAGGGTCGGTAAATAATGCACAAATGAGGTCTTTTCCAATTTTTTTATCTTTTACGGCCACATGGGATATTTTATCCACATACCACCACTTACAGTCACCTCTAAAGGTATTCCATCTATGTATTTTATTGGTTGCAGACTCGACTTCACTAATCAATATTTGTAATGTGTTGGCTAAAGTCATGCAGGATGGATTTGTGGCATGATTTTATCTTATAATTTAAATGAGGTTCTCAATGACAATTTTATTTTCTCAGATTATTCTAATGATATTATCTTATGTTCTTATTGGCCCAGTGGGGATAGAAGGAGCCACAAGAGGCGGATCTATGTTTGGAGGAGGGTTTTGAGGAAGGTTTTGACAGTTTGCACAATTTCAAGCTTGTCAACCAACTGATAAAATAATAAAATTGTATACATAAACAAACATTTCAAAAAACCCATGAAAATACAAAAAAATAACTTAAAATGCAAAAAAAAACCTAAAATGCAAAATAAATGATTAAAATTGGGGGCTTACCTCCTCGTCTTGGTGGCATGCTTGAATCTATCGTGATCTAGAAGTCTGATTAGCAATTTTGAGGTGGTATTCAAAGATCAAGCGAAAAATGTCTAGGAGAAATCATGGTTTGAAATGAAAAATGGGGAAAATAAGGAGTCGCGGGACTGCTAATTTTTGTCTCAGAGTTCTGTGATCGCAGTTTTAGGTTCAGTAATTTTTGAACGTGAAATTAAGGAACCGCGATCATGGTTCCTTAATTTTGGGTTTTTATGTCCATGGAATTGTCCACCAACTTTGTGCACTTACCCTAGCAAAAATATCTGTCAAATTTGCTACAAATTTTACCAATAAAGAGAAATCTAACTTTTTGGGAACTGCAGTCTGAGGAAAAAGTGTATCAAACAAGTGTCAAAAGTTCCACAGTCAAAAACAAGAAAGTCAAATGGAAAATCTGAGAAAGGTACTTGGTCAAAATCATATTTTGAGAGGAAGACTCCTTCCAGTAATGTAGAGGAATAAAATCATTATGATTTTTGTTATCAAAAAATAAGTAGAAGATTTGGAAGAAAATCTTCCTAAAATAAGTGAGATAAGATTTGACTTCAATAATATATCTCTCTCCATATTTTGTGAAGATTGAAATCTTAGTTGTTAGGATTGGAATCAAAATAAGATCAAATTGTATTTTCTAAACTAAGGAGTTAGTTAGATGCATGAATTATAACTGTAACCTTCCACACTTAGATATGTGATGCTTTTCTCTAAATAAATAAAGATCTATTCTTTCCTCTCAAATATTCTATAGTTTTAAGAACTCAGAAGTATAATTTAAATCCTCTTCTAAGGAATGAGTTGGCCACTCATTCTAAGGAAGATGGATCTTTGTATTTATGTTTATATTTATTCATTTGTCTTTAATTCATTATGTTGTATTGTTTTTATCTTTGTAATGTAAAAATTCAACCTGTTGTAAACCTGCATGTATTTCATCCAATTATGTTTATTTTTAATTGAAAAATTTCATTTATACAAGTGTGGCTTTTAATTCATGCAAGTGTGTTTCTTTCATGTAAATTGAATTTATGCAAGTGTGTTTCTCTCATGTAAACTTTATTTTTGCAAGTGTGCCTTTCAATTTCTGCAAATGTGATTTATTTTATGCAAGTTTGGTTTGTGTTTAAACGAGTCACTTTCCAAGATTTTCTTGTCTTACTACATACAACCTTTAGACACCAACCCAGATTGACATTGTTAACGATGAGGATTGACGACCCTCATCATTTTGGCACCGTTTCTGGGGAACACGATGTTATTGGGAGATTCAGAGTTCTCTAAAAGAATATTCTAGTGACAGTAGAATAACTTTTAGCAAATTATGTGACATGAGGTATTTGGTAAGTAGTTTCTTTAGAATTTGATTTCTTGTAATCAGATTAAAATTTTATTTCTATAATTAGGAATATTAGATTGTAAATATCTCCGTAAAAACAAATTTTGTGTATAAGAAAAATAACTGTGATGTTTGATCAAGAAAGTATAATGGTATGAACAAAGAATTTAGATCTGCAAATGCTAGAATATGATATTGAATCTGGAATTAGATCCAGTTGATAAAATATCATATCTCATTCTTGATAGCCACCACTGTTTCTCTTTATATCAACTAACAGCTCAGTGATCTTATTACACATAACCTTAGTGAAAAAATTATCTTTTCTAGTTTGTAATAATGAAGTGGTAGCATTTCTTGTTAACTCCATCCATATTCAGGGATTTTATTAGATCCAAAATAAAAACTCACCCATTATCCACTCATCCTAATTAGTTTTCATCACATAATAAAATTCAATCCCTGAACCATATCCATTAGAAAAATTTGTTTTTATGTATTTCAATTTATTCATTTTTGTATTTACTTGTATAATGTTAAAAGCAATTATTGTGAATATCAAGGAAAGAACTTTTTCTGTACTAACATCTGAGGACTAGATTTATAGGAATTTCCAGAGTTGTTCATGAGACCAACGTGTAGTTTTTGGATCACCAACAATACCAACCAAGGAGCTTGCAAATTTTGAAATGACACATAGATACCTTCACTCTCTCTTTTAACAACTATCCATCTCTTGAGATCACTAGTCCAGGTTTTAAAAATTACTATGGTATTTCTGATATTGCATAATTCAAGATGGACTTTAACGACATTGCTTCCTATTTTACACAATATGTACTTTGATGAATATAGTCTCTTGATGGATTAAATTTTTCTCTAATCCTTCTCATGCTATCATTTAAACAAAAAAATTAAAGATAAATCAAAAAAAATTTATTGGAAAAACAACTTGCTAGCCAATCAAAGGCAAATAAAAAATAAAAAAAACTTTGATTTGAAAACTTACTTGCTAGCCAGTTAAAGGAAAAACAAATTTAATTGGTAAACGATCTTGATGGCCAATCACAGGAAAAAACAGGTGCATATTTTTGAAAGTAAATAAGCTGTTACCTGGTGGATTTCTTCTCGGCACTATTTAATCATGTTAACAATAGGATGACAAAGAAAATTAGAGGTATGATCAAGTTGTTTTATTCTACTATTTTATTTTTAAGCTTTCCTTTAAGTTTCTTTTCTTACATCTAGATCCTCTTTTAAAGATTGCCAAGGAAATCAAGATAAAATTCATATCTCTCCTACTTATATGAAAAATTGTGTGCACCTCTTTGCAATCACCCTTTTTAAGTCTAATTTATGTTCAGCCATAAATAGACAACATGCATGAGCTTAGGTGTGGGAGAAAAGGAGAAGCACGAGCTATGCATTTTAATTTTAAATATGAGACATAGCAGAAGAAGATCCACATAAGAACATGCTATAAAATAATATATATCAAAATTAGTAGAAGGAGAGTTACACAAGAACCTGTTCTAAAAGAAAGAATATCAAAAGAAATAGAAAGAGATCCACACAAGAACCTGTTGTAAAAGAAAAAAATCAAAAGCAGCAGAAATAGATCCACACAAGAACCTGTTGCAAAATAAATAATATCAAAAGCAACAGAAATATATCTACACAAGAACTTGTTGTAAAACACAGAAATAAAAAATAAAAAAAGGAGATCCACATAAGAATCTATTGTAACAAAAAATAATAATCAAAAGCAACATAAGGAGATCTAAATAAGAACTTTTTATAAAAGAAAAAAATCAAAAGCAACAGAAAGAAATCCATAAAAATGTGTCCTCAATATGGAGAAGAATCTAAGAAGAAGAGATAATAATGTAATTCATGAGGACATGCATAAGGTTAAGTGTGGGGAAATAATGAGACCATAACTTGGCCATAAATTACCATTATTTTATCCTTCCAAGTTACCTTTGAAAGAGGATTTAATTGTAATCTACGAACTTATAGTTTGTTTAAGATAGAATATATATATATATATATATATATATATTGTTCATTCTTTATAAATCTTTTGTTATATATTTTTTTGACTAATCCTATTAATTTTTTGGGAAAAGATGTAAAGTCTTGTGTATGCAGGCCATAAAGGAAAGATAATGCTATTATTGGCAAAAGTGGAATTGATCATGAAAAATATATTTAAAATTAGATCTGATTTCATATTCAGATTCCTCTCTAAAAATTATGTAAGTTAAAAATAAGAATCATCTCAATCTGAGGTCAAGCTATAGTTGTTTTAAGTTAGCTGTGGAACTCGCAGAGTTAGTTCCGGAATTTGTAGGTTTAGTTCCAGAACTCACAAATTTAGTTCTGGAAATTGTATCAATTGAATGATAGTTAGTTCTAGAATATTCAATTCGTGGACAAATCAGATTTAGTTACGGAACTTGTATAAAAGGAATGACAACTTTAGTTATGGAAGTTGCATCAACAGAATGATAGTTTTTGAGGGATTATGGAAACTCAGAGATTCCAATGGGAAATCTTAGAGAGGTTTTTCTGTATAGAAATGTGTTTAACAAAAATGTTATTCATATTTTCTATAGGTTTTACCATTGAAGAGAGATCTAACTTTTAGTTAGCTACAATCCAAGGAAATGTGTATTAGAAATAGAAATAGAAAAGTCAAATGGAAAATATGAGATAGGTTTTTATTCATAGCAATTTTTTTTTAAAAAAATTCATTCAGATTTGTTACAAAGTTTACCAATGAAGAGAGATCTATGTTTTAGTGAGTTGCAGTCTGAGGAAACATGTACAAGATGATCACTAAAAGTTTCATAAACAGAAACAAAAAATTCAAATGGAAAATATGAGAGAGGTTTTTGTTCATACCAATATGTTTAACAAAAAAAAAAATTCATATTTGTTACATAATTTACCAATAAAGAGAAATCTAAATTTTAGTGAATTGTAGTTCGAAGAAAATACTTATCAGACAAGCATTAAAAGTTCCACAATAAAAAACAACAAATTCAAATCGAAAACCCGATAAAGATATTTGGTCAAAATCATATTTTGAAAGAAATCCTCCTTCCAATAATGTAGAGGAATAAAATAATTATGATCTTCGTTACTGAAACATAAGGAGAAGATTTGGGAGCAAATCTTCCAAAAATAAGTGAGATAAGATTTGACTTCAATAATATATCTCTCTTCATATTTTGTGGAGATGGAGATCTTAGTTGTCAGGATTGGAATAAATATAAGATCAGATTATATTTCCTAAAATAAGGAGTTTGTTGGATGCATGAATTATAAATGCAACCTTCCACACTTAGATATGTGATGCTTTTCTCGAAATAAATAAAGATCTATTCTTTCCTCTTAAATATTATGTAGTTTTAAGATTTCAGAAGTATGATTTAAATCCTCTTTCAAGGAAAGAGCTGGCCACTCATTACAAGGAAGATGGATATTTGTATTTATGTTTATGTTTATTCATTTGTCTTTAATTCATTTTATTGTATTATTTTTATCTTTGTATTGTGAAAATTCAGTCTATTGTAGACATGTAGATGTTTCATTCAATTATGTTTATTTTTAAGTCAACAATTTCATTTATACAAGTGTGCCTTTTAATTCATGTAAGTGTTTTTTTTCATGCAAACTTTATTTTTGCAAGTGTGTCTTTCAATTTCCATAAGTGTGATTTATTTTATGCAAGTTTGGTTTGTGTTTAAAGGAGTTACTTTCCAATATTTTCTTCTCTTAATGCATACATCCTTTAGACACAAGCCTAGATTGACATTAATAATGGCAAGGATTGACGACCCTCATTATTTTAGCACCGTTGCCATGGAACATGGTGTTATTGGGAGATTTAGAGTTCTCTAAAAGAATATTCTAGTGACAGTAGAATAACTTTTAGCAAATTCTGCGAAAGGAGGTATTTGGTAAGTAGTTTATTTAGACTTTTATTTCCTACAAGTAGATTAAAATTTAATTTCTGTAATTAGGAATATTAGATTGTAAATATCTCCACACATACTAATTCTGTGTATAAAAAAAATGACTGATGTTTGATCAAGAAATTATAATGGTATGAAAAAAGAATTCATATCTGAAAATGGTAGAATATGATATTTATTCTAGAAGTAGATCTAGTTGATGAAATATCATCTTCCATTGTTGATAATCATCACCGTTTTCCTTTGTATTAACTAACAACTTAGTTTTTTTATTACACATAACCTTAGTAAAAAAAGTAGTTTTTCTAGTTTGTAATAATGAAGTGGTAGCATTTCTAAGTAGCTCCATCCATATTCAGGGCTTTAATTAGAGCCAAAATAAAAACTCACCAATTATCCACTAATCCTAATTAGTTTTCATCCTATAATAAAATTCAATCCCTGAACCATATCCATTAGAAAAAATTGTTTTCATGTCTTTCAATTTCTTCATTTTTGTATATGTTGTATAACGTTAAGAACCAATTATTGTGAATATCAAAGAAAGAACTTTTTGTGTCCTAACATCTGAGGACTAGATCTATAATAATTTCTAGAGTTGTTCTTGATGCTAACACTAAGATTTTAGGTCACCAACAATATCAACCAAGGAGCATGCAGATTTTGAAGGGACACACGAATACCTTCACTATCTCTTTTAACAACTATCCATCTCATGAGATCACTAGTCCGGGCTTTAAAGATTACTATGGTGTTTCTAATATTACACAATTCAAGATGGACTTTGAAGACCTAAAAATTATCTACATAATTTTTGGAATCTTCTTGGAGTTACAAAGTATGTAATTTTTTTATTATAAGATCTCAGACATTGGTTCCTATTTTACACAAGTTGTACTTTTATGAATGTAGTCTGATGATGGATCAAATTTTTCTCTAATCCTTCTCATGCTATCATTTTAGAAAAAAAAAAAAAAATCAAAAAAATTTGATTGGAAAACTAGCTTGCTGGCCAATCAAAGACAACAAAAAAATAAAAATGAAAAAACTTTGATTGGAAAACTAGCTTACTAGCTAGTCAAAGGAAAAAAAAAAACTTTAACAGGAAAACCGACTTGCTAGCCAATCAAAGGAAAAAGGAGGCAAATATTTTTCAAAGGAAATCAGCTGTTACCTGGTGGTTTTTTCTTCTTGGAACTATTTGATCATGTTAATAATATGATGACTAAGATAATTAGAGGTATGACCAACTTATTTTGTTCTACTATTTTATTTTTAAGCTTTCTTGTAAATTTTTTATTACATCTAGATCCACTTTTAAAGATTTCCAAGGAAAGTAAGATAAAATTCATATCTCCCCTTTTTATATGAAAAATATGTGTAACTTTTTGTAATCAAACTTTTTGAGTCTAATTTATTTGTAGCCATAAATAAACAATATGCATGAGGACATGCATGAGCTTAGGTGTGGGAGAGAATGAGAAGTACGATCTATATATTTTGATTTTAAATATGAGACACAATAGAAGAAAATCCACATAGGAACCTGCTGTAAAATAAAATAGATCAAAAGCAACAGAAAGAGATCCACATAAGAACCTATTGTAAAAGAAAGAATATCGAAAAGTAACAAAAGGAGATCCACGCAAGAACTTGTTGTAAAAGAAATAAAACAAAAGTAGCAGAAGGAGATCCACACAGGAACTTGTTGTAAAATAAAGAATATCAAAAATAACAGAAATAGATCCATATAAGAACTTGTTATAAAATAAAGAAATCAAAAGCAACAGAAAGATATCCACACAAGAACATTTTGTAATAGAAAAAATATCAAAAACAACATAAGAAGATCCACACAAGAACTTGTTATAAAAGAAACAAATCATTCTTTATAGTTTGTTTAATATAGAATATAGGATATATATCTTATTCATTGTTTATAAATATTTTGTTATCTATTTTTTTGACTAATCCTATTGATTATTTGGGAAAATATATAATGTTTTGTATATGAATGCCATAAAGGAAAGATAATGCTAGTATTGACAAAAGTGGAATTGATAATGAATAGTATATTTAAAATGAGATCTAATTTCAAATTCAGATTCCTCTCTAAAAATTATGCAAGTTCAAAACAAGTAAGCAGATATTTTTCAAAGGAAATCAACTGTTACCTGGTGACTTTTTTCTCGGCACTATTTGATCATGTTAACAATAAGATGACAAAGAAAACTAGAGGTATGGTCAAGTTATTTTGCTCTACTATTTTATTTTTAAGCTTTTTTGTAAGTTTTTTTATTACAGATAGATCCACTTTTAAAGATTTCCAAGGAAGACAAGATAAAATTTATATTTCCCCTATTTATATGAAAAATATGTGCACCTCTTTACAATCAAACTTTTTGAGTCTAATTTATGAGCAACCATAAATAAACAACATACATGAGGACATGCATGAGCATAGGCATGGGAGAGAAGGATAAGCACAAGCTATGTATTTTGATTTTAAATATGAGACACAAAAAAAAAAAAAATCCACACAAGAACCTGTTGTAAAATAAAATAGATCAAAAGTAATAGAAAGAGACCCACAAAAGAACCTGTTGTAAAAGAAAGAATATCAAAATGCAACGGAAGGAGATCCACACAAGAACCTGTTGTAAAATAAAGAAATCAAAAGCAGCATAAGGAGATCCACACAAGAACCTATTGTAAAAGAAATAATATAAAAAGCAACAGAAGTAGATCCACACAAGAATTTTTTATTAAAGAAAGAAATCAAAAACAACAGAAGGATATCCACACAAGAACCTATTATAAGAGAAAAAATATCAAAAGCAACAGAAGGAGATCCACACAAGAACCTAATATAAAAGAAACAAATAAGAAGTAGTAGAAGTAGATCCATAAGAATGTGTCCTCAATACGGAGAAGAATTTAAGAAAAATATATTGTGATGTAATCCATGAGGACATGTAAAAGATTAAGTGTGCAGTAATGATGAGGCCATAAATTACCATTATTTTGTTTTTCCAAGCTACCTTTGAAAGTGGATTTAAATGTAATCTATGAACTTATATTTTTTTAATATAGAATATACGATATAAATCTTTTTCATTCTTTATAAATATTTTGTTATCTATTTTTTTGACTAATCCTATTGATTATTTGGGAAAAGATGCAATGTCTTGTATATGCATGCCGTAAAGGAAATATAATGCTAGTAGTGGAAAAATTGGAATTGATCATGAATAATATATTTAAAATAAGATATGATTTCATATTCAAATTTCTCTCTAAAAATTATGTAAGTTCAAAACAAGAATCATCTCAATCTGAGGTCGCATGTAAAAGTTATAGCTATTTTAAGTTAACTGCGGAACTCACAGAGTTAGTTCTGGAACTCACAAAGTTAGTTCCAGAACATGTAGGTTTAGTTCTAAAACTCACAGATTTAATTCCATAAATTATATCAATTGAATGATAGTTAGTTCCAGAACTTTCAATTCGTGGACAAATTAGGTTTAGTTCTTGAATTTACATAAAAGGAATGACATCTTTAGTTCCAGAACTTGCATCAATGAAATCATAGTTTTTGAGGGATTGTGAAAACTGAGAGATTCCGATGGGTAATCTAAGAGAGTTTTTTGTTTATAGCAATATTTTTAAATAAAAACCTTATTCATATTTTCGATAAGTTTTACCAATGAAGAGAGATCTAACTTTTAATGAGTTACTGTATGAGTAAAAGTGTATCAGACGAGCACTAAAAGTTTCATAAACAGAAATAGAAATGTAAAAATAGAAAATATGAGTGAGATTTTTATTTGTAGAAATGTTTTTAACAAAAATCTCATTCAAATTTGTTACAAGTTTTACCAATGAAAAGAGACCTAACTTTTAGTTATCTGCAGTATGAGGAAACGTCTATTAAACGAGCAGTAAAGGTTCCATAAACAGAAATAGAAAATTCAAATGGAAAATTTGAGAGAGGTTTTTGTTCATAGTAATGTGCTTAACAAAAACCTCATTAATATTTTCTACAATTTTTAGCAGTAAAATAAATATAATTTTTATTGAACTCCAGTACAAGGAAAAAGCCTATGAGATTAGCATCAAAAGTTCCACAGTAAAAAAAAAAGTCAAAGGAAAAATCTGATAAAGGTATTTCATAAAAATCATATTTTTAGGGAAATCCTAATTCCAATAATGTAGAGGAATAAAATCATTATGATTATATTTACCAAAAATTAAGGAGAAGATTTGGTAATAAATCTACCTAAAATAAGTGAGATAAGATTTGACTTCAATAATATATTTCTCTCCATATTTTGTGGAGATGGAGATGTTAGTTGTTAAGATTGAAATAAAGATAATATCAGATTGTATTTCCTAAAATATTGAGTTAGTCGGATGCATGAATTATAAATGCAACCTTCAACACTTAGATATGTGATACTTTTCTCCAAAGAAATAAAGATCTATTTTTTCCTCTCAAATATTCTGTACTTTTATGATCTCAAAAGTATGATATAAATCATTTTCCAAGGAATGAGATGGCCACTCATTCCAAGGAAGATGGATCTTTGTATTTATGTTTATGTTTATTCATTTATCTTTAATTCATTCTATTGTATTATTTTTATCTTTATATTATGAAAATACAATCTGTTGTAAACCTGCAGGTGTTTCATTCAATTATGTTTATTTTTATTTCAGCAATTTCATGTATGCAAGTGTGTCTTTTAATTAATGCAAGTGTGTTTCTTTCATGCAAACTTTATTTTTTCAAGAGTGCCTTTCAATTTCCACAACTGTGATTTTTTTATGCAAGTTTGGTTTGTGTTTAGAGTTACTTTTCAGGATTTTCTTCTCTTAATGCATATAGCCTTTAGACACCAAACTAGATTAACATTATCAATGGAGAGGGTTGACGACTCTCATTATTTTGGCGCCATTTCTGGGGAACACAATGTTATTGGAAGATTCAGAGTTCAATAAAATAATATATTCTAGTGACAGTAGAATACCTTTTAGTAAATTCTACAACAGGAGGTATTTGGTAAGTAGTTTCTCTAGACTTTTATTTCTTGCAAGTACATTAAAATTTTATTTCTACAATTAGGAATATTAGATTGTAAATATGCCCCCTAAAACTAATTTTGTGCATAAGAAAAATAACTGTGATGTTTGATAAAGAAATTATAATGGTATGAACAAAGAATTTAGATCTGGAAATGGTAGAATATGATATTGAATCTGGAAGTAGATCCAGTTGATGAAATATCATATGTCATTCTTCATAACCACCACTATTTCCCTTTGTATAAACTAACAGCTCAATGATCTTATTACACATTTAACCCTAGTAAAAAATGGTTTTTCCAGTTTGTAATAATGAAGTGATAGAATTTCTAGTTAATCCATCCATATTCAGGGATTTCATTAGAGCCAAAATAGAAACTCACCCAATATACACTCATCCTAATTAATTTTCATCCTATAATAAAATTCAATCCCTGAACCATATCCATTAGAAAAATTTGTTTTCATGTGTTTTAATTTCTTTATATTTGTATATGCTTTTATAATGTTATGGACCAATTATGGTGAATATCAAGGAAAAAAATTTATGTGTACTATCATCTGAGGACTAGATCTATAAGAAATTATAGAGTTGTTCTTGATACCAACATGGAGATTTTGAATCACCAACAGTAGCAACGAAGGAGCATGTAGATTTTGAAGGGACACACGGATACCTTCACTATCTCTTTTAACAACTATCCATCTCCTAAGATCACTAGCTCGGGATTTGAAGATTACTATTGTGTTTCTAATATTACACAATTAAGGATGGACTTTGAAAATCTAAAAATTGTTTACACAATTTTTGGAATCTTCTTAGAGTTACCAAGTTGTATTTTGATAAATATAGTCTGATGATGGATCAAGTTTTTCTCTAATCCTTCTCATGCTATCATTTCAACAATATATATATCTATATCAAAAAACTTTGATTGGAAAACCAGCTTGTCGGCCTATCAAAGACAATAAAAAATAAATAAAAAAAGTTTTGATTATAAAACCAGCTTGTTAGCCAGTCAAAGGTAAAAAATAAATTAACTGGAAAAACAACTTGCATGCCAATTAAAGGAAAAAGGAGGTAGATATTTTTCAAAGGAAATCAACTATTACATGGTCGCTTTTTCTTATAGGCACTATTTGATTATGTTAACAATAAGATGACAAAGAAAACTAGAGGTATGATCAAATTATTTTTTTCTACTATTTTATTTTTAATCTTTTTTCTATGTTTTTTTACTACAGATAAATTCACTTTTAAATATTTCCAAGGAAGGCAAGATAAAATTCATATCTCCCCTACTTATATGAAAAATATGTGCACCTCTTTGCAATCAAACTTTTTGAGTCTAATTTATGAGCAGCCATAAATAAACAACATACATGAGGACATGCATGAGCTTAGGTGTGGGAGAGAAGAAGAAGCACAAGCTATGTATTTTGATTTTAAATACGAGACACAACAAAAGAAGATCCACACAAGAACCTGCTGTAAAATAAAATAGATCAAAACCAATAGAAAGAGATCCACACAAGAACCTGTTGTAAAAGAAAGAGTATCAAAATGCAACAGAAGGAGATCCACACAAGAACCTGTTGTAAAAGAAAGAAATCAAAAGTATCATAAGGAGATCCACATAAGAACCTGTTGTAAAATAAAGAATATAAAAAAAATAGAAGTAGATCCACACAAGAACTTGTTATAAAATAAAGAAATCAAAAGCAACAAAAGTATATCGACACAAGAACCTGTTGTAAGAGAACAAATATCAAAAGAACTAGAAGGAGATCCACATAAGAACCCATTATAAAAGAAACAAATCAAAAGTAGTAGAAGGAGATCCACAAGAATGTGTCCTCAATATGGAGAATAATCTAACAAAATGAGATTATAATGTAATGTATGAGGACATGCAAAATATTAAGTGTGCGGTAATGATGAGGCCATAAATTGGCCATAAATTACAATTATTTTATCCTTCTAAGATACCTTTGAAAGTGGATTTAAATGTAATCTACGAACTTATAGTTTGCTTAAGATAGAATATAAGATATATATATTTTTTATTCTTTATAAATCTTTTGTTATCTTTTTTTTGAGTAATCCTATTGATTATTTGGGATAAGATGCAAAGTATTGTGTATGTAGGCCATAAAGGAAAGATTATGGTAATTGATGAAAGTGGAATTGATCATAAACAATATATTTAAAACCAAATTGAATTTAATATTTAGATTCCTCTTGAAAAGTTATGAAAGTTGAAAAATAGAATCATTTCAATCTGAGGTCGTACGCAAAAGTTATAGTTGTTTTAAGTTAGCTACGGAACTCAAAGAGTTAGTTCCAAAACTCACAGAGTTAGTTCCAGAACTTGCAGGTTTAGTTTTAGAACTCACATATTTAGTTCCAGAGCTTATATCAATTGAATGATAGCTAGTTCTAAAATTTTTAATTCGTGGACAAATCAGATTAAGTTCCAAAACTTGAATAAAATGAATGATAGCTTTAGTTCAAGAACTTGCATCAACAGAATGCTAGTTTTTTAGGGATTGTGAAAACTCAGAGATTCCAATGAGAAATCTGAGAGATGTTTTTCTTCATAGCAATATGTTTATTTTTATGTTTATTCATTTATCATTAATTAATTTTTTTGTATTATTTTTATATTTGTATTGTGAAAATTCAGTCTGTTATAAACCTGCAGGTGTTTCATTCAATTCTGTTTATTTTTAATTCAGTAATTTAATTTATGTAATTGTACCTTTTAATTCATGCAAGTTTATTTATTTTATGCAAATTTCATTTATACAAGTGTGTTTATTTCATGAAAAATTTATTTCTACAAGTTTTCCTTTCAATTCCTAATACACCTATGGATTTAGGGCCTTCGTCGCACACACATACTCAGTTTCTTCCAGTGGAGGGTTTTACCTTAAAAGTTTTAGTTTTTTTCCATGTCTCAATTGGTTTTCAACATTTTTTCTATGTTCTCAACCTGTGATTGTCTTTGTTCATGGAGAGGATTGATGACTTCCTTTTCGTTATTTTTTTTTGACTATTTCCGTCTCCCTTTTTTCTATCTTTTTTCTTCCGAGATTCATAGTTCTCTCCTCTCCATTTTTTTTAGTGACAATAGAATACCTCTCATCGTTGTAATTCTAGGACAGTGAAATAAAGTGGGATAACCTAGTTTCCATCCCACTTTATGTATTTCCTCCAAGTAGATTAGAGGTGGGTGTCGGCACATTATGTGACTATGTAGTCACTTTTACACCACCTCCACACAAACTAACTTAAAATAATTAATTCTACAAAAATGACTGTGTTGTTTGACCAATAAAGCATAATGTTATGAATAAAGAATTCATATATACAAATGGTAGAATATGATATTAAATTTGAAAGTCGATCTAGTTGATGAAACATCATATGCCCTTCTTCTTAACCACCACCATTTCCCTTAAGTAGCTAGGGGTTTTCTATTCTTCACATTATTACATTTATGGGTTCTCATTACAAATTAATAATGAATACCATCTATTAGGATATTACACTCAGCTATTTATTCTATAAGAAAATAACAATATGTAGATTAATGGCCAAGATGGTAGAAAATAAAGTAATATAAATAATCAATTTGCACAGATGATTGTGTGACAATGGTGATTATAGTGGATTGACCTTCACTATAATTGTTGAGGAGAAAAGAGAGGATAATCAAATATCCATGTTAAGAGATCAATATGCACATCCCTATTGAATGATTTGAATAGTTGTAGATTCTCATATCCTCCACAGAGACAAGATGTGACTTAAAATGAAGACATCTAAACCATTGTCTACACAATCTAGTGTAAAAAAGTTGGAGTTACTAACTATGTAGAAAGGTATATATGAGATTTCATTACAATCCTTAGGGCCTATTTATCACAAGTTGTAATTTAATGACATTTTAAGTCTAATGATGTATCAAATTTTTCTTTAATCCTTATCATGGCTATCTAGTTTTGGCTAGAGATTATTGATGACTAGATTGTATATTCTTCTTAGATGAATATTTTGCTAGCCAGTCAAAGGCAAAAAAAACTTTAATTAGAAATCCAACATACTAGCTAATAAAAGTTAAAATTAAATGGATATTTTTCAAAGGAAATCAATTGTTACCTGGTGGCTTTCTTTTCGGCACTATTTGATCATGTTAACGATAAGCTTACTATCACCAAATGTTTACAACTAGAAGAATGATAACAGTTATTTTGTTCAAACTATCTTAGTTTTAAGCGCTCTTAAGAAAAAGTGTTAAATTATGAGTTAGATCCACATATTTAAATGATATCCAATGTTAGGCAAGATAATATTTCATATACTAATCTATCATTTTGTGAAATTTATTTGCACCTCTGTTAAAGTAAGACATAAATTTTATGTAACATTTTTTATGGATTTCCATAAATATACATGGTGCTCATGAGCTTAAATGTTCGAGAGAAGATCATCCATGAGCTATAAATTTTGATACTTAAATATGACACACAGCAGAAGACACATCACACACACACATCTGCTGCACACACACACACACACACACACACACACACAGGACATCTACACACACACACACTATTCTACACGACACACACAGCACATGCACACACACACGAGATCGCACGCACAACGCGCGCAGCGCGTGCACGCACACACATCACACATCATGCACACATTCACGATGCTACACAAGAACATGTTGTGACACACACACACATCATAAAGCACACCATACACATAGCATCACACACACGCAGCTTGCACGCAAACGCGCGAAATCAAAAGCAGTAGCACGAGATCACACACACGACACACTGTTATAAGAGACACAATATCACGTGCAACACACACAGATGCGCACACACACACACACTATTATAAACACACCATACACATGCACACACAGTACGCACGCACGCAAATCGCGCGCGCGCGTGTCACACACACACACACACACACACACACACACACACACACACACATAATGTATATCCTATAGGGCAGGATAAACCAAGAAAAAGCCATATGGGGGCAATGATGAGGCCATAAATTGGCCATAAAATTACCATTAATTTGTCCTTCCAAGTTACCTTTGAAAGTGGATTTGAAATGTAATCTACGAACTTATAGTTTGTCTTAAGATAGAATATAGGATATATATCTTGTTCATTCTTTATAAATATTTTGTTATCTATTTTATTGACTAATCCTATTGATTATTTGAGAAAAGATGCAAATTCTTGTGTATGCAAGCCATAAAGGAAAGATAATTCTAGTATTGGGAAAAAATAGAATTGATCATGAACAGTACATTTAAAATCAAATATGATTTCATATTCAGATTCCTCTCGAAAAATTATGCAAGTTCAAACCAATAATCATCTCAATCCGAGGTTCGCATGCAAAAGTTATAGTATGTTTTGAGTTAACTGCAGAACTCACAGAGTTAGTTCCGAGAACTCATAGAGTTAGTTCCGGAACATGCGGGTTTAGTTTTGGAACTTGCAGGTTTAGTTCCGGAACTCACAAAATTAGTTCCATAACTTGTATCAATTGAATGACAGTTATTTCTGAAACTTTCAATTCGTGGGCAAATCAGATTTAGTTCCAGAACTTACAAATTTAGTTCTGGAACTTGCATAAAAGGAATGACAACTTTTAGTTCCAGAACTTGCATCAACAGAATAATAGTTTTTCAGGGATTGTGAAAACTCAGAGATTTTAATGGAAAATATGATAGAGATTTTTGTTCATAGAAATATGTTTAACAAAACCTCATTCATATTATCTACAGGTTTTACCAATGAAGAGAGGTCTACCTTTTAGTGAGCTACAGTCCGAGGAAATGTGTATCAGATGAGCACTAAAAGTTCCATAAACTGAAATAGAAAAGTAAAATGGAAAAATTGAGAGAGGTTTTTATTCATGGCAATATTTTTAACAAAAATTTAATTTATATTTGTTACAGGTTGTACCAATGACGAGAGATCTAAATTTTAGTGAGCTACAGTCTAAGGAAACTTGTATCAGACGAGCACTAGAAGTTCCATAAACAGAAATAGAAAATTTAAATGGAAACTCTAAGAAAGGTTTTGGTCATTGCATTGTATTTATCAAAAACCTCATTTAGTTTTCTATAGGTTCTACCAATCAGGATAAATCTAACTTTTAGTGAAGTGCATTCTGAGGAAAAAGTGTATCAGACAAGCATCAAAAGTTCCATAGTAAAAACAATAAAGTCAAAATAAGTGAGATAAGATTTTACTTCAGTAGTATATCTCTCCATATTTTGTAGAGATGGAGATCTTAGATGTTAGGATTATAATAAATATAATATCAGATAATATTTCTTAAAATAAGGAGCTGGTTAGATGCATGATTTATAAATGCAAACTTCCACACTTAGATATGTGATGCTTTTCCCCAAAGTAATCAAGATCTTTTCTTTCTTCTCCAATCTTCTGGAAGTAATGTTTTTCTGCAAGTTCTCGAATGAAAAGTATGAATTAAATCCTCTTCCAAGGAATGATCTATCCACTAATTACAAGGAAGATGGATCTGTATATTTATGTTTATGTTTATTGATGTCTTTAATTCATTATGTTGTACTGTTTTTATCTTTGTATTGTGAAAATTCAGTCTGTTGTAAGCTAGCAGGTGTTTTATTCAATTATGATTATATTTAATTACACAATTTTATTTATGCAAGTGTGCCTTTTAATTCATGCAAGGGAGTTTCTTTAATATAAATTTCATTTATGCAAGTTTAACTTCAATTTCCACAAGTGTGATTTATTTTATGCAAGTTTTTTTGTGTTTAAAGGAGTTATTTTCCATGATTTTCTTCTTTTAATACATATAACCTTTAGACACCAACCCGGATTTACATTATTAATAGCGAGGATTGACGACCCTTATCATTTTGGTGTCGTTGTCGTGGAAAATGGTATTATTGGGAGATTCAGAGTTCTCTAAAAGAATATATTCTAGTGACAGTAGAATACCTTTTAGAAAATTCATCGACGTGAGGTATTTTTTAAGTAGTTTATTTACACTTTTATTTCCTACAAATAGATTAAAATCTTATTTCGGTAATTAGGAATATTAGACTGTAAATATCTCCCCACAAACTAACTCTGTGTATAAGAAAAATAACTGTGATGTTTGATCAAGAAAGTATAATGATATGAATAAAGAATTTAGATCTAGAAATAGTAGAATATGATATTGAATCTGGAAGTAGATCCAGTTAATGAAATACCATATGTCATTCTTGATAACCACCACCATTTCAGTTTGTATTAAATAACAACTCAGTGATCTTATTACACATAACCTTGGTAAAAACTAGTTTTTCTAGTTTGTAATAATGAAGTGGTAGCATTTATAGTTAACTCCATCCATATTTATGGATTTCGTTAGAGCCAAAATAAAAACTCACCCATTATCCACTCATCTAAATTAATTTTCATCTCGAAATAAAATTCAATCCCTAAACCATATCCATTAGAAAATTTTGTTTTCATGTCTTTTCAATTTACTCATTTTTGTATATACTTGTATAATATTAAGAAGTAATTATGGTGAATATCAAGGAAAGAACATTTTGTGTACTAACATTTGAGGACTAGATCGATAGGAATTTCTAGACTTGTTCTTGATACCAGCATGCAAATTTTGGATCACCAATAGTATTAACCAAGGAGCATGAAAATTTTGAAGGAAACACGGATACCTTCACTCTCTCTTTTAAATACTATCCATCTCATGAGATCACTAGTCTGAGTTTTGAAGATTACTATAGTGTTTATGATATTACACAATTCAAGACGGACTTTGAAGACCTAAAAATTGTCTACACAATTTTTAGAATCTTCTTGGAGTTACCAAGTATGTAAAAATGTTTTTATGAGATCTCAGACATTACTTACTATTTTACACAAGTTGTACTTTGATGAATATACTTTGATGATGGATCAAAATTTTCACTAATCCTTCTCATACTACATTTTAATAAAAAAAATAAAAAAAAATAATTGAAAAACCAGCTTGCTGGCCAATCAAAGGAAAAAATTAAAAATTAAAAAACTTTGATTAGAAAACTAGCTTGCTAGCCAATCAAAGGAAAAATGAGGAGGATATTTTTCAAAAAACATCAACTGTTACCTAGTGGTTTTCTTCTCGGCACTATTTTATATTTTTAACAATAGGATGACAAAGACAACTATTTTATCATGTTATTTTGTTCTACTATTTTATTTTTAAGCTTTCTTGTAATTTTTTTATAGCAGCTAGATCCACTTTTAAATATTTCTAAGGAAGGAAAGATATCTTTCTCCATATTTTTTGGAAATGGAGATCCTAGTTGTTAGGTTTGTAATAAAGATAAGATCATATTATATTTCTTAAAATAAGGACTTGGTTGAATGCGTGAATTATAAATGTAACCTTCCACACTTAGATATGTCATGCCTTTTTCCAAATAAATAAAGATGTATTCTTTCCTCTCAAATATTATGTAGTTTTAAGATCTCAGAAGTATGATTTAAATCCTCTTCCAAGGAATGAGCTAGCTACTCATCCTAAGGAAAATGAATGTGTGTATTTATGTTTATGTTTATTTAGTTGTCTTTAATTCATTCTGTTAAATTGTTTTTATCGTTGTATTGTTGTTATAAACCTGCAGGTGTTTTATTCAATTATGTTTATTTTTAATTCAACAATTTCATTTATACAAGTGTGATTTTTTATTCATGCAAGTCTGTTTTTTTCATGTAAATTTCATTCATGCAAAGTTTATTTCTGCAAGTGTATCTTTCAATTTCCACATGTGTGATTTATTTTATGCAAGTTTGGTTTGTATTTAAACTAGTTACTTTCCAATATTTTCTTCTCTTAATGCATACAGCCTTTAGACACCAACCTGGATTAACATTATTAATGGAAAGGATTGATGACCCTCATTATTTTGGCACTGCTTCCAGGGAACACGGTGTTATTGGGAGATTGAGAGTTCTCTAAAGGTTTATATTCTAGTGACAGTAGAATACCTTTTAGTAAATTCCACGACATGAGGTATTTGTTAAGTAGTTTCTTTAGAATTTTATTTCCTACAAGTAGACTAAAATTTTATTTCTACAATTAGGAATATTACATTGTAAACATATCCCCACAAACTAACTCTGTGTATAAAAAAATGACTGTGATGTTTGATCAAGAAAGTATAATGGTGTGAACAAAGAATTTAGATCTGTAAATAGTAGAATATGATATTAAATCTTGAAGTAGATCCAGTTGATGAAATATCATATGTCATTCTTGATAACCACTACCATTTCCCTTTGTATCAACTAACAGCTCAGTGATCTTATTACACATAACCTTAATATAAAACTAGCTTTTCCAGTTTGTAATAATGAAGTGGTAGAATTTCTAGTTAACTCTATCCATATTCAGGAATTTCATTAGAGCCAAAATAAAAACTCACTCATTATTCATTCATCTAAATTAGTTTTCATCCCATAATAAAATTCAATTGTTGAACCATATCCATTAGAAAAATTTATTTTCATGTCTTTCATTTTATTCATTTTTTTATATACTTGTATAAAATTAACAAGCAATTATGATGAATATCAAGAAAAGAAATTTTTGTGTACTAACATCTGAGGACTAGATATATAGGAATTTTTCGATTTGTTCTTGATACCATCATACAGATCTTGGATCACCAACAATATCAACCAAGGAGCATGCCGATTTTGAAGGGACACACAAATACCTTCACTCTCTTTTAACAACTATCCATCCCCTGACGTCACTAAGCTCATCTTTGAATATTACTATGGTGTTTCGTATATTGCATAATTCAAGATGGACTTTGAAGACGTAAAAATTGTCTACATAATTTTTGGAATCTTCTTAGAGTTACCAAGTATGCAAAAAGGTTTTTATGAGATCTGAGACATTACTTCCTATTTTACAAAAGTTGTACGTTGATGAATATACTCTGATGATGGATACAAATTTTCTCTAATCCTTGATTGGAAAACCATTAAAAATAAAAAATAAAAAATATTTCATTGGAAAACTAACATGCTGGCCAATCAAAGGAAACAAAAAAATAAATCAAAAACTTTTAATTGGAAAAACTAGCTTGCGGCTAGTCAACGTAAAAAAAAAAAAAAATTTAATTCGAAAACCAGCTTGCTGGCCAATCAAAGCAAAAAAGACGTGGATATTTTTTAAAGGAAATCAACTGTTACCTAGTGGATTTCTTCTCGGCACTATTTGATCATGTTAACAATAGGATGACAAAGATAACTATTTTATCAAGTTATTTTGTTCTACTTTTTTTTAAAGCTATGTTGTAAGTTTTTTTATTGCAGCTAGATCCACTTTTAAAGATTTCCAAGGAAGGAAAGATATCTCTCTCTATATTTTCTGGAGATGGAGATCTTAGTTGTTAGGATTGGAATAAAGATAATATAAGATTGTATTTCCTAAAATAAGGAGTTGGTTGAATGCATTAATTATAAATGCAACCTTCCACACGTAGATATGTGATATTTTTCTCTAAAAAAATAAAAATCTATTTTTCCTCTCAAATATTTTGTAGTTTTAAGATCTCAGAAGTATGATTTAAATCCTCTTCCAAGGAATGAGCTCGCAACTCATTCCAAGGAAGATGGATCTATGTATTTATGTTTATTCATTTGTCTTTAATTAATTATGTTGTATTGTTTTTATCTTTGTATTGTGAAAATTCAGTCTGTTTTAAATCTGCAGGTGTTTCATTTAATTCTGTTTATTTTTAATTCAACAATTTAATTAATTCAACTGTGTCTTTTAGTTCATGCAACTGTGTTTCTTTCATACAAATTTTATTTATGTGTGTTTTTATTTCATGTAAATTTTATTTCTGCAAGTGTGTCTTTCAATTTCTAGAAGTGTGATTTATTTTATGCAAGTTTGGTTTGTGTTTAAAACTTTCCAAGATTTTCTTCTCTTAATGCATATAGCCCTTAGACACCAACCCGGATTGACGGCCCTCATCATTTTGGCGTCATTTCCGGGGAATATGGTGTTATTAGGAGATTCAGAGTTCTATAAAAAAAAAATTCTAATGAGAGTAGAATAGCTGTTAGCAAATTCTGCAACAGGAGGTATTTGGTAAGTAGTTTCTTTAGACTTTTATTTCTGTAAGTAGATTAAATTTTTTTTCTGCGATTAGGAATATTATATTGTAAATACCTTCCCACAAATTCTGTGCATAAATAAAATGACTATGACATTTGATCAAGAAATTATAATGGTATGAACAAAGAATTCACATTTGGAAATGGTAGAATATAATATTAACTTTGGAAGTAGATCCAGTTTATGAAATATCATATGTCATTCTTGATAGCCACCAATGTTTCCCTTTGTATCAACTAACAGCTCAAGGATCTTATTACACATAACCTTAGTAAAAAATTGGCTTTTTCAATTTGTAATAATGAAGTGGTAGCATTTCTAGTTAACTCCATCCATATTCAGGGATTTCATTAGAGCCAAAATAAAAACTCACTCATTATCCACTCGTCTAAATTAGTTTTCATCCCATAGTAAATTTCAATCGTTGAACCATATCCATTAGAAAAAATTGTTTTCATGTCTTTCAATTTATTCCTTTTTGTATATACTTGTATAACATTAAGAAGTAATTATGGTGAATATCAAGGAAATAACCTTTTATGTACTATAACATCTAGGGACTAGATCTATAGGAATTTGATAGAGTTGTTCTCAATATCAACATGTAGATTTTGGATCACCAACAGTATCAACCAAGGAGCATGCAGATTTTGAAGCGACACATGGATACCTTCACTAGTCCAGGATTTGAATATTACTATAGTATTTCTGATATTGCATAATTCAAGATGGATTTTGAAGACCTAAAAATTGTCTACAAAATTTTTGGAATCTTCTTGGAGTTACTAAGTATGGAAAAATGTTTTTATCAGATCTCATACATTACTTCCTATTTTACACAAGTTGTACTTTGATGAATATAGTTTTATGATGGATCAAATTTTTCTCTAATGTTTCTCATTCTATCATTTCAGAAAAAAAAATAAAAAAAATAAAAAAACTTTCCAAGTATGACTTATTTTATGCAAGTTTGGTTTGTGTTTAAAGTAGTTACTTTCTAAGATTTTCTTCTCTTAATACATACAACCTTTAGACACCAACCCGTATTGAAATTATTAATAGTTAGGATTGATGACCCTTAACATTTTGACGTCATTGCTAGCAAACATGGTGTTATTGGGAGATTCAGAGTTCTATAAAAGAATATTCTAGTTACAGTAGAAAGCCTTTTAGTTAATTCTACAACAGGAGGTATTTAGTAAGTAGTTTCTTTAGACTTTAATTACTGCAAGTAGATTAAAATTTTAATTTTACAATTAAAAATATTATATTGTAATTATCTCTTCACAAACTAACTCTGTGTATAAAAAAAATGACTGTGATGTTTGATCAAGAAAGTATAATCATATGAATAAAGAATTCATATATGAAAATGGTAGGATGTGATATTAAATATGAAAGTAAACCCAGTTGACGAAATATCATATGTCATTCTTGATAATCACCACCGTTTCCCTTTGTATCAACTAACAGCTTAGTGATCTTATTACACATAACTTTGGTAAGAAATTGGCTTTTCCAGTTTGTAATAATCAAGTGGTAGCATTTCTAGTTAACTCCATCCATATTCATGGATTTCATTATAGCCAAAATAAAAACTGAGCCATTATCCACTCATCCAAATTAGTTTTCATCCCATGATAAAATTTAATCAGTGAACCATATGTATTAGAAAAATTTGTTTTCATGTCTTTTAATTTCTTCATTTTTGTATATACTTGTATAACGTTAAGAAGCAATTATGGTGAATATAAAGGAAAGAAATTTTTTTGTACTGACATCTGAGGACTAGATCTATAGGAATTTCTAGAGTTGTTCTTGATACCAGCGTGCAAATTTTGGATCACCAATAGTATCAACCGAGGATCGTGTAAATTTTGAAGGGACACACAGATACCTTCACTCTCTCTTTTAACAACTATCAATCTCCAAAGATCACTAGTCTGGGCTTTGAAGATTATTATGGTATTTTTGACATTACACAATTCAGGATGGACTTTGAAGACCTAAAAATTATCTACACAATTTTTGGAACCTTCTTGGAGTTACCAAGTATGGAAAAAAGTTTTTATAAGATCTCAAGTAAATATTCCTCTTTTACACAAGTTGTACTTTGATGAATATAGTCTAATGATGGATCAAATTTTTCTCTAGTCCTTCTCATGCTATTATTTCAGCAAAAAAATTTAAAAAAATAAAAAAGCTTTGATTGGAAAACCAGCTTGCTCAGCGTTTTAGCCAATCAAAAGTAAAAAAAATAAAATAAAAAACTCTGATTAGAAAACCAGCTTGCTGGCCAGTCAAAGGAAAAATAAAATTAATTGAAAAACCAACTTGCTAGCCAATCAAAGGAAGAAGGAGGTAGATTATTTTTAAAGGAAATCAACTGTTCCATTGTGGCTTTATTATCAGCACTATTTGATCATGTTAACAATAGGATGACAAAGACAACTAGAGGTATGATCAAGTTATTTTGTTTTACTATTTTATTTTAAAACTTTCTTGGAAGTTTTTTTTTTATTACATCTAGATCCACTTTCAAATATTTCCAATGAAGGAAAGATTAAATTCATATCTCCCCTACTTATATGGAAAATATGTGCACCTCTTTGCAATCAAACCAACTTGAGTCTAATTTCTGGGAAGCCATAAATAAACAACATTCATGAGGACATGCATGAGTTTAGGTGTGAGAGAGAAATAGAAGCACGAGGTATGCATTTTAATTTTAAATATGAGACACAGTAGAAGAATATCCACACAAGAACCTACTGTAAAATAAAAGAGATCGAAAGCAGAAGAAAGTGATCCACACAAGAACCTCTTATAAGAGAAATAATATCAAAAACAATAGATGGAGATCCACACAAGAACTTGTTGTAAAAGAAAGAAATCAAAAGGAGCAGAAGGAGATCCACATAAGAACCTACTATGAAATAAAGTGTGGGGCAATGCTAAGCCCATAAATTCGTGATAAATTACCATTATTTTGTCCTTCCAACTTACCTTTGAAAGTAGATTTAAATATAATCTAAAAAATTATAGTTTGCTTAAGATAGAATATATGATATATATTTTGTTCATTATTTATAAATATTTTGTCATCTATTTTGTTGACTAATCCTATTGATTATTTTTAAAAAGATGTAAAGTCTTATGTATGTAGGCCTTAAAGGAAAGATAATGCTAGTATTGGAAAAAGTGGAATTGATCATGAATAGTATATTTAAAATAAGATATAATTTCATATTCAGATTTCTCTCAAAAAATTATGTCTGTTCAAAAAAATAATCATCTCCATCTAAGGTCACATGCAAAAGTTATAGTTGTTTTAAGTTAGCTGTGGAACTCGCAAAGCTAGTTCCAGAACTCACATAGTTAGTTCCGGAACTTGCAGGTTTGGTTCCGAAACTCAAAAATTTAGTTCCAGAACTTGTAACAATTGAATGGTAGTTAGTTATGGAACATTAAATTCAAGGACAAATCATATTCAAATCTGGAACTTGCATAAAAGGAATGACAACTTTAATTCTGGAACTTTAATCAACGAAATGATAGTTTTTGAGGGATTGTGAAAACTCGGAGATTCTAATGGAAAATATTATAGAGGTTTTTTTTCATAGCAAAGTGTTTAAAAAAACGTCATTAAGATGTTTGACAGGTTTTACAAATGATTAGAGATCTAACTTTTAGTGATCTGCAATCTAAGAAAATGTGTATCAGACGAGCACTAAAAGTTTCATAAACAAAAACATAAAATTCAAATGGAAAATCTGAGATAATTTTTTGTTCATAGAAATGTGTTTAACAAAACCTCATTCAGATTTGTTAGAAGTTTCACCAATCAAGAGAAATCTAACTTTTGGTGAACTGCAACCCTTGGAAAAATTGTATTAGACAAGCGTCAAAAGTTCCACAATCAAAAAAAGAAAATTCAAATGGAAAATCCGAGAAAGGTATTTGGTCAAAATCATATTTTGACCAAATCCTAATTTCAATAATGTAGAGGAATAAAATAATTTTGATCTTTTTTACCGAAAATCAAGGAGAAGATTTGAGAGTGAATCTTCCCAAAATAAGTGAGATAAGATTTGACTTCAATAATATATCTCTCTCCATATTTTGTGGAGATGGAGATCTTAGTTAGGATTGGAATAAAGATAAGATCAAATTATACTTCCTAAAATAAAGAATTGGTTGGATGCATGAATTATAAATGCAACCTTCCACACTTAGATATGTGATGCTTTTTTCCAAAGAAATAAAGATCTATTCTTTACTCTCAAATATTTTGTAGTTTTAAGATCTCAAAAGTATGATTTAAATCCTCTTCCAAGGAATGAGATAGCTACTCATTCTAAGCAAGATGGATTTATGTATTTATTCTTATGTTTATTCATTTGTCTTTAATTCATTCTGTTGTATTATTTTTATTTTTATTTTGTAAAAATTTAGTCTGTTATAAACCTCCAGTTGTTTTATTCAATTATGTTTATTTTTAAGTCAACAATTTCATTTATGAAAGTGTTCCTTTTAATTCATGCAAGTGTCTTTTATTTCATACAAATTTCATTTATGCAAGTGTGTTTTTTTCATGTAAAATTTATTTCTGTAAGTGTGTGTTTCAATTTCTGCAAATGTGATGTATTTTATGCAATTTCAGTTTGTGTTTAAAGGTGTAACTTTCCAAGATTTTCTTCTCCTAATACATACAACCTTTAGACACCAACCCGGATTGAAATTATTAATGGCAAGGATTGACGACCCTCATAATTTTAGCACCATTTCTGGGGAACACAATGTTATTGGGAGACTCAGAGTTCCCTAAAAGTATATATTCTAGTGACAGTTGAATACCTTTTAGCAAATTCTGTGACAAGAGGTATTTACTAAGTTATTTTTTAAGGATTTTATTTTCTACAAGTAGATTAAAATTTTATTTCTACTATTAAGAATACTAGATTGTAAATATCTCCCCACAAACTAACTCTATGTAAAAGAAAAGTAACTGTGATGTTAGTTAAAGAAAGTATAATGCTATTAACAAAGAATTCAAATCTGGAAATGGTAGAATATGATATTAAATCCTGAAATAGATCCAGTTGATGAAATATCATATGTCATTCTTGATAACCACCATTGTTTCCCTTTGAATCAACTAACAACTCAGTGATCTTATTACACATAACCTTAGTAAAAATATAGTTTTTCTAGTTTATAATAATGAAGTGGTAGCATATTTAGTTAACTCCATCCATATTCAGGGATTTCATTAGAGCCAAAATAAAAAATCACCCATTATCCACTCATCTAAATTAGTTTTCATCCCATAATAAAATTCAATCCCTGAACCATATTCATTAGAAAAATTTGTTTTCATATCTTTCAATTTCTTCATTTTTATATATGTTTGTATAACGTTAAGAAGTAATTATGGTGAATATCAAGGAAAGAACTTTTTGTGTACTAACATCTGAGGACTAGATCTATAGGAATTTCTAGAGTTGTTCTTTATACCATCATCCAGATTTTTGATCACCAACAGTATAGACCAAGGAGCATGAATATTTTGAAGGGACACACAGATACTTTCACTCTCTCTTTTAACAACTATCCATCCCCTGAGATCACTAGTCTAAGATTTTAAAATTACTATGGTGTTTCTGATATTACATAATTCAAGATGGACTTTGAAGACCCAAAAATTGTCTACACAATTTTTGGAATCTTCTTGGAGTTACCAAGTATGCAAAAAGGTTTTTATAAGATCTCTGACATTGCTTCCTACTTTACACAAGTTGTACTTTGATGAATATAGTTTGATGTTCGATGAATTTTTTCTCTAATCCTTTTCATACTATAATATCAGCAAAAAATAAATATAATAAAACTTTGATTGGAAAACCAACTTACTGGCCAGTCAAGGTTAATAAAAAAATTTGATTGGACAACCATATTGCTAGCCAATCAAAAGAAAAATGAGGTAGATATTTTTCAAAGGAAATCAACTGTTACCTCGTGGATTTTTCTTCTTGACACTATTTGATCATGTTAACAATAGGATGATAAAGACAACTAAATGTATGATCAATTTATTTTGTTATACTATTTTATTTTTAAACTTTCTTGTAAATTTTTTTTATCACAGTTAGATCCACTTTTAAAGATTTCCAAGAAAGGAAAGATAAAATTATCTCCCTTACTTATATGAGAAATATGTGAAGCTCTTTGCAATCAAAATTTTTGAGTCTAATTTATGGGCAGTCATAAAGAAATAATGTGCATGAGGACATACATGAGCTTAGGTGTGGGAGAGAAGGAGAAGCATGAGCTATGTATTTTGATTTTAAATATGAGACATAATAGAAAAAGATACACACAAGAACCTGTTGTAAGAGAAAAAATATCAAAAGCAACACAAGGAGATCCACATAAGAACATGTTATAAAAGAAACAAATCAAAAGAAGTAGGAGGAGATAAATAATAATGTTTTATCAATATGGAGAAGAATCTAAGAAGAGAAGATAATAATGTAATGCATGAGAACATTCATAAGATTAAGTTCGGGGCAATGATGAGGCCATAAATTGTCCATGAATTACTATTATTTTGTCTTTGCAAGTTACCTTTGAAAGTGGATTTAAATGTAATCTTCGAATTTATAGTTTACTTAAAATAGAATATAGGAGATATATCTTATTCATTCTTTAGAAATATTTTTTTATCTATTTTGTTGACTAATCCTATTGATTATTTGGGAAAAGTTGCAAATTCTTGTGTATGCAGGGCATAAAGGAAAGATAATGCTAGTATTGGGAAAAGTTGAATTGACTTAGTATTGGGAAAAGATAATGCTAGTATAATTTATGCAAGATAAGATTTGACTTCAATAATATATCTCTCTCCATATTTTGTGGAGATGGAGATCTTAGTTGTTAGGATTGGACTAAAGATAAGATCAGATTGTATTTCCTAAAATAAGGATTTGGTTGGATGCATAAATTATAAATGTAACTTTCTACACTTAGATATGTAATGCTTTTCTCCAAAGAAATAAAGATCTATTCTTTCCTCTCAAATATCCTATAGTTTTAAAATCTCAAAAGTATGATTTAAATCCTCTTCCAAGGAATGAGTTGGCCACTTATTCCAAGGAAGATGGATTTTTGTATTTATGTTTATGTTTATTCATTTTTCTTTAATTCATTCTATTGTATTATTTTTATCTTTGTAATGTGAAAATTCAGTCTGTTGTAAACCTGCAGGTGTTTCATTCAATTGTGTTTATTTTTAATTCAGCAATTTAATCTATGCAAGTGTGCCTTTTAATTCATGCAAGTGTGTTTCTTTCATGCAAAATTTATCTATGAAAGTGTGCCTTTCAATTTCCGCAAATGTGATTTATTTTATGCAAGTTTGGTTTGTGTTTAAAAAGTTACTTTCCAAGATTTTCTTCTCTTAATTGTTAGCATACATTAAATAATCTAGGATACGTTGGTTTTAGTATATAGCTGTCTATTCTTATCTTCTCCTTCTTATCACATTATTCTCTGCCTTCTATTTTGGATCTTCTCCATCCATTGTTAGGGGTCAGTTCAGTTTCTTCTCCTATATATAACTGTACGTGTGCTTGTTTAATAGAATAATATGAGATAAATCTATCTCTTCTTATTTCTCTTTCTGTAGCTCTCAGTTTGGTATCAGAGCGACAAGCTTCTGACCTGTGTGCACCTGAGGTCTTTCTCCTGCCTCTGGCGAAATGTGAAACTCTTGTTTGGCTGATCCGCGCAAGTAGAAAATCACGTGAGCACTCTTCTGGTGGCGTAGAAGTGAAAGGCGTGTGGAATCTGAGGACCAGTGTTGAAAGCGTGGAAAGTTTAAAAAAAAACGTTAATTTTTTAGGCAAAACTTGGATTTTTTTAGCGTTTGGAGCAAAAGGCTAAGCGCCGTATTGCTGAGAGTTCTGAGAAGAATAGAGATAGTTTGAATTTCCAGTGTGAAACAAATCACGTGGAAGCATTCTATTTTTAAACCTAGCGCTAAGAGATCTGTGTGAGAAACTTCATGCAAGCCTTGAGAAAGCATTTTTTAAAAACTGTGCTAATTTTACATGTCAGTGAATGTTTGTTTCCTGCAGTTGTGAGAAGAGGCAGTGGAGGGCCAACTACATTGCGATTCCTGGAGGTGAGAAAGCCGGATTCGTTCCCCATTGAACTTTGAATGCCAAATCTAAGAACAGATTGAGTTTGTTTTCATATTTGATGTCTTTAAGAACTGCGTGGCCGGTGGATTGATCCAGCTGAAGATCAATTACATCCAACTTGGAGGCATCAAAGCCTGAAGCTTTTACAGCGTAGACAGCTGCTGTTGCGTGGAGACAGTTGCTGCTGCGTGGAAGAATGTGATGCGAAAACAATCTTGCTGCAGCCGGACGTGGAGAGTTACTCAGTCACCTGCTAAAGGAAGGCAGCACGTGCACGTTTTTCGAGGTAATTTTGAGTCTACAACAGTCTCTTCTACACTACATCGAATGTCGAGTGTAGACAACTCGATTGAGAGCGTCAATAACACGGTCGCCACAGCTGAAAGCTACAATATCAACTCACCAGCCAGAGAACACCGTGGAGAAGCTCCTGAGAGCTCCGGGTTCTACTTTGCTTTGCTGAACGAGCTTCGAAATTCTGGCAATCTTGCATTCGACAAACTAGTTCGAGAAGGACTTCTTGAATACTTTCTTTTCGACGTCAGCTGCCAAGCAAAGCGAGTACGGGAAGAATTAGAAGCCGGATACGACGCAGATTGTGACGACGAAGAAGAACGCCCTACAAAGCGTCGCCGTCTCACAGCACGCGAATATCGCGAGCATCTACAAGCCAGTAATTCTCGACAGTGAGTCCAAATTGTAATAACTTTTTCAAATAAATAAATATTTTTTTTATTACAATGTCTGCTCCGAAGTTACTTATGTCTGACGCTCAGTTTCTCAAAGGGCCTAATTTTGCAGCCTGGAAGACAAAAATGAAGACAATCCTTCAGTTTGAAGGATTATGGGGAATTGTCACAGGGTCTGTGCCTGCTCCCACAGCCCCCGATGAACTAATAAAATATGACATGGCTAGTGCTAAAGCCTTGATGCTGATAATGCTCAGTATCAGTGATGATGTGCAACCGCATGTTCGGAATGCGGAGAAACCCAAGGAGGCCTGGGACAAGTTGGCAACCATTTATGAAGCCAAAAATCAGACAAAGATTCTTCATCTTCAGTCAAAGCTGCACACCCTCTCTATGGGGTCTGACGAGAAAGTGGAGGAATTCTTGCGTCGCGTGGCTGAGTTGAGATCGGAGTTATTAGCGCTCGGTGAAACGGTGGACGATAAACTTCTCGTCCCAATCACCTTGAGAGCACTCCCTTCTCAATTTCGAGTGTTTGTTACAACACTGAATGTGTCTAAACAAACAGTGACATTCGAAGAGCTTGTGAATTTGCTGCAGCAGGAAGAGGCCATCACTTCATCGCATGAGGAGTCTCAGGACAAAGCCTTGTTCTCAAAGCCTAATCGTGGCCAGAAGAATCGGAAAGGTCCCCCAGAGAAGCCAAATCCAGCACAACCAAACAGAAAGATCAAAAGTCAAAAAGATGGTGTCACATTTGTAGAACCAATACTCATGACACTGATCACTGCTGGCACAACAGCTTGAAACAAGGGTCTTCAAGCCATACAAGCACATCCGGGCGCGAAGATTTTCAAAAGTCCAAACGACGTCCCCGCTGGAGAAAGCAAAAAGGACATCTTGCAGCCCAACAAGAAGATGATGAATCTGATGAGGAGACATCAGAAGGAGCCCATTGTAGTAAGAATCTTGTACTCGTCTCTCAAACTTCTCAGCCCACGAAGAAAGTCTGGTTGATAGACTCTGGTGCAAGCAAGCATATGTCAGGTGACAAGAAGCTGTTTGATTCACTACACGAAGAACCAACTGGAGATCGAGTTCGGATAGCGGATGACAAAGAGTACATTGCAGAAGGAATAGGGAATGTGACCATTCCTCTGGGGCCACGAAAATGTACACTTACAAAGGTACTATATGTTCCTGGCTTGACTAGCAATCTTTTGTCAGTTACTCAGCTCTTGAATCATCACCTTAAGGTTGAATTTCTTGTTCAAAATGGCATTAAATCATGCTTAATCTCCCGACAAGGTACGGTTCTTGCTAAAGCCTTTGTAAAAGATAAGTTATTTGCTTTAGATACTGTTTCATCTTCTGCAGTAGCTTTATCTGCTTCAACAATAGAATCAACTGCCTTATGGCATTTTAGATATGGACACTTGTCGGTCAGTTCATTGCACCAGATGAGTTCAAAAGCAATGGTCCGTGGACTACCCAAATTGTCCAGTTCCTTGCCTATTTGCCCTGGATGTCTTGCAGGAAAACAACACAGAGATCCGTTTTAAGCAAGCACCTTCCATGCCAAGAAGTGTCTGGAGGTAGTTCATACCGATCTGAACGGCCCATTGCCTGCTTCATTTTCAGGATACAAATACTTCCAGTTGTTCGTGGATGACCACTCTCGCAAGATGTGGGTATATTTCCTAAAGCAGAAAAGTGAGGCTCTTCAACACTTTCAGAACTTCTATCATCGTGTTGTCAAAGAGTCTGGACAACCACTTCTTCTACTCCGCTCAGATCGAGGGGGGGAATTCACATCAAAGAAGTTCTTGGCCTTCCTAAACCATCACGGCATTAAGCAGCACCTGACTGCTCCCTACACGCCCCAGCAAAATGGCATTGTTGAGCGTCGCAATCGCACAGTGATGGAGATGGCTCGCTGCATGCTATCAACTGCAAAGCTAGGAGAACGCTATTGGGCTGAAGCAGTACAAACGGCTGTATATCTTCTCAACAGGGCACCAACAAAGATTCTACTGAACAAGACGCCAGAAGAGGTATGGAGTGGTAAAAAGCCATCAATTTCTCATTTGCGAGTATTTGGTTGCACAGCATACATGCATGTCCCAGCTCAGAAGAGAAAGAAGGTAGAGCCAAAAACACTCCCGTGTATCCTTCTTGGCTACAGTACTACCTCGAAGGCGTATCGTCTCATGGATCCTGAGACAAAGAAAATATACGAGAGTCGGGATGTGGTTTGTGACGAGTCATCCTTTGACTCAATAGTATCAACAGAAGATCCACTTCCAAACACATCTCACCGATTAGTCTCTGAATCAGATGATGAGCTGGAGGAGACTACTCAGAGAAAAGAAATGCTACCAGGAGAACTATTTGTTGACCTTGGAGAACTGGAGAATGTGACTCCACATCAATCCTCACGGCAACGACACAGTTCTTCTCAAAAGCAGTCAAGTTCTCATCCGAAGTGGGTACAAAGCACTATCAAGGACTCAAATTTGCAACAACTCCCAGATACATCATCCGGAGTCAAAACAAGGAGTCAAACAAGAAATGAGGTAAACTTTGCACTCATGAGTTCACTGATGAATAGCTCCGAGCCAGATAATGTTCGTGAAGCACTCAGTCAAACTCAGTGGAAGGAAGCTATGGAAACAGAATATGACTCACTCATGAAAAATCAGACATGGGAACTTGTCGATCTGCCTACAGGAAAGAAACCCATAGGCTGCAAATGGGTCTTCAAGACAAAATATAAGGCAGATGGATCCATCGACAAACATAAAGCACGACTTGTAGCCAAAGGATATGCTCAGAAAGAAGGCATCGACTATGAAGAAACCTTTGCACCCACTGCGAAGATGAAGACCATCAGAGTAGTTTGCGCACTTGCAGCACAGAAAGGATGGAGACTTCAGCAGATGGACGTCAAGAGTGCTTTCCTAAATGGTGATCTGAAAGAAGAAGTATACATGACCCAACCTGAAGGATTTGTTGATGAAAATCAGCCTAAAAAGGTATGTCGTCTCATCAAATCTCTTTACGGACTGAAACAAGCTCCCAGGGCATGGTATATCAAGATCAACGATCACCTTTTGCAGCATGGGTTCACTCGTAGTCCCTCAGATTCAAATTTGTATATAAAGAAGGTAGGCAAAGAAATTATCATTCTGGTTGTTTATGTAGATGATCTTGTGATCACTGGTAGTTCAGAAGATCAGGTTGATATTGTAAAGAATGATCTCAAAAGAACCTTCGACATGACAGATTTGGGGCTACTACATTACTGTCTTGGCTTGGAAATATGGCAAAAGGAGCATCACATCTTTGTCTCCCAGACAAAGTACGCCAAGACACTCCTGGAAAAGTATAGAATGTCTGACTGTAAACCTATATCCACTCCCATGGAAAAAGGCTTGCAACTTTCAAGATTCCAGGACTCACCTCAAGTAGATGCTACTCTCTACAGGCAATTGATTGGAGGGCTCATCTATTTGACATACACCAGACCAGATCTCTGCTATGCTGTCAGCTATCTTTCCAGGTTCATGCAAGAGCCAAAGAAATGTCACTGGAATGCAGCAAAGCATGTTTTGAGATATGTCCGAGGAACAACTAATTATGGTCTGGAATATAAAAAGAATGATCAATTCTTCCTACAGGGATATGTCGACTCGGACCATGCTGGATCTGTTGATGATAGGAAGTCAACTACAGGATACATATTTCATCTCGGATCTGGACCTATCTCGTGGATAAGCAAGAAGCAGAATGTTGTTTCTATCTCATCCACAGAGGCAGAATATCACGCCGCACGAGGAGCTGTGTGCGAAGTGATATGGATACGTCGCATTATGGATGACCTAGGAATTCCTGAAAAATAGTCACCTATTCTCTATTGCGACAATCAGAGTGTGTTGAAGCTCGTGCAGAATCCAGTCTTTCATGAACGAACAAAGCATATTGAAATTGACTGCCATTTCATTCGAGAGCACGTCTTGAACCATCAAATTCAGCTCCAGTACTGTCCTACTGAAGCACAAGTTGCTGACATTCTCACTAAATCTCTTGGAAAAGTGAAATTTGAATCTTTCAGAGGTCACATTTGCAAGAATAATGTAATAAGGGGGGGAATGTTAGGATACGTTGGTTAACTTAGGATATTTTTAGGAGTATTAGCTGTCTATTCTTATCTTCTGTTTCTTATCACATTATTCTCTGCTTTTGTGGATCTTCTCCAGCATTTTAGGGGAGTCTTAGTTTTTCTGTCCTATATAAACTGTACGTGTGCTTGTTCTAATCAGAATAATATGAGATAAATCTATCTCTCTTCTTATTTCTCATTTATCTTTAATTCATTTTGTTGTATTGTTTTTATCTTTGTATTGCAAAAAAATTTTCTATTGTAAACCTGCAGGCTTTTCATTCAATTATGTTTATTTTTAATTCAACAATTTCATTTATGTAAGTTTTCCTTTTAATCCATGCAAGTGTGCCTTTCAATTTCCGCAAGTGTTATTTATTTTTGCATGTGCATAAAATTTAGTTTTTGTTTATGCAAGAGTTGGATTGTGTTTAAGATGTTCTTTCCAAGATTTTATTCTTAATGTATACACCTTTAGACACCAACCCAGATTGACATTATTAATGGAGAGGATTGACGACCCTCATCATTTTGGTACCATTTCTAGGGACACGGTGTTATTAGGAGATTTCCAGAGTTCTCTAAAAGAATATTCTAGTGACAGTAGAATACCTTTTAGCAATTCTGTGATAGGAGAATTTGGTAAGTAGTTTCTTTATAATTTTATTTCCTGTAAGTAGATTAAAATTTTATTTCTTAAATAGGAATATTATATTGTAAATATCTCCCCACAAACTAACTTTGTATATAAGAAAAAGAATGCGATGTTTGATAAAGAAATTATAATGGTATGAACAAAGAATTCAGATCTGTAAACGGTAGAATATGATATTGAATCTGGAAGTAGATCCAGTTGATGAAATATCATATGTCATTTTTGATAACCACCACCATTTCCCTTTATATCAACTAATAACTCAATGATCTTATTACACATAACCTTAGTAAAAAAATTATCTTATGCAGTTTGTAATAATAAATTGGTAGCATTTCTAATTACCTTCATCCATATTCAGGGATTTCATTAGAGCCAAAATAAAAACCACTCATAATAAATCCACCCATCCAAATTAGTTTTTCATCCCATAATAGAATTCAATCCCTCAAACCATATCCATTAGAAAAATTTATTTTCATGTCTTTCAATTTCTTCATTTTTGTATATGTTTTTATAACATTAAGAAGTGATTATGGTGAATATCAAGGAAAAAACTTTTTGTGTACTAACAACTGAGGAATAGATCTTTACGAATTTCTGGAGTTGTTCTTGATATTATGCAGATTTTGGAGCACCAACAATATCAACCAAGGAGCATGCAGATTTTGAAGGGACCCACGGATACCTTCACTTCTCTTTTAACAACTCTCCATCTCCTGAGATCACTAGTTTGGGATTTGAATATTACTATGGTGATTCTGATATTGCACAATTCAAGTTGGGCTTTGAAGACCTAAAAATTTTCTACACAATTTTTGGAATCTTCTTGGAGTTACCAAGTATGCAAAAAAGTTTTTATGAGATCTCAGACATTGCTTCCTATTTTACACAAGTTGTACTTTGATGAATATAGTCTAATGATGGATCAATTTTTTCTCTAATCCTTCTCATGCTTCATTTCAGCAAAAAAAAAAACTTTGATTAGAAAACCAGCTTGCAGGCCAATCAAAGGCAAAAAAATAAAGAAAAATAAAAAAGTTCTTATTAGAAAACCAGCTTGTTGGCAAGTCAAATGTAAAAATAAAACTTTAATTAGAAAAATAACTTGCTAGCCAATCAAAGGAAAAAGTATGTAGATATTTTTCAAAGGAAATCAACTGTTACCTGGTGGCTTTCTTCTCAGCACTGTTTGATTATGTTAACAATAGGATGAAAAAGATAACTAGAGATATGATCAAGTTATTTTGTTCTACTATTTCATTGTTAATATTTCTTGTAAGTTTTTTTATTACAACTAGATCCACTTTTAAATATTTCCAAGGAAGAAAAGATAAAATTCATATCTCCCCTACTTATATGAAAAATATGTGCACCTCTTTGTAATAAAAATTTTTGAGTCTAATTTATGGGAAGCCATAAATAAACAACATGAGGACATGCATGAGCTTAGGTGTGGGAGAGAAGGAGAAGCACAAGCTATGCATTTTAATTTTAAATATGAGACACAACAAAAGAAGATCCATACAAGAACATGTTATAAAAGAAAGAATATAAAAAGCAATAGAAGGAATTCCACACAAGAACCTGTGCTAAAAGAAAGAATATCAAAAGTAACAAAAGGAGATCCACACAAAAACCTGTTGTAAAAGAAAGAAATCAAAATCAACATAAATAAATCCACACAAGAACTTGTTGCGAAAGAAAGTATATCAAAAGTAAAAGAAATAGATCCACACAAGAACCTGCTGTAAAAGAAAAGAGATCAAAAGTAGCAGAAGGAGATCCACACAAGAACCTGTTGTAAAAGAAATAAATCAAAAGTAACAGAAGGAGATCCACACAAGAACCTGTTATAAAAGAAACAAATCAAAAGTAGCAGAAGGAGATCCACAAGAAGAACCTCTTACGTAATCTAAGAAAGAAAGAATGCATCAAAAGCAATGATGATCAAAAGTAGTAGAAAGAGATCCACATAATAACCTGTTGTAAAAAAAGGAATATCAAAAGGTAAAAAAAGAAGATTCATACAAGAACCTGTTGTGAAATAAATAAATCAAAACTAAAAGAAGGAGAGCCACACAAGATCCTGTTGTAAAAGAAATAATATAAAAAAAAACAAAAACATATCAATACAAGAACTTGTTATAAAATAAAGAAATCATAAGCAGCCATAAATATGGATATTATCTTACAGAAGTTACTGTTTGTAAGTGGAAAAATATTAAATGTAGATCCACACAAGGATACTTATCCACAAGTGTTTCCTCAATACAAAGAAGAATCTAAGAATAGGAATATAATAAATACATGAGGATACATAAGATTAAGTGTAATGATGAGGCCATAAATTGGCCATAAATTACTAGTATTTGGTCCTTCCAAGTTACCTTTGAAAGTGAATTTAAATGTAATCTATGAACTTATAGTTTTCTTAAGATAGAATATATGATATATATCTTGTTCATTCTTTATAAATATTTTTTATCCATTTTGTTGACTAATTCTATTGATTATTTGGGAAAAGATGCAAAGTCTTGTGTATGCAGACCATAAAGGAAAGATAATGCTAGTATTAACAAAAGTAGAATTGAACATGAACAATATATTTAAAATCAGATCTGATTTCATATTCAGATTCTTATCAAAAAATTATGTCATACCAAAAAGAGAATCATTTCAATCCGAGATCGCATGCAAAAGTTATAGTTGTTTTAAGTTAGCTATGGAACTCATAGAGGTAGTTCTGGAACTCACAGAGTTAGTTCTGGAACTTGTAGGTTTAGTTCTGGAACTCAAAAATTTAGTTTCAGAACTTATATCAATTAAATGATAGTTATTTCAAGAACTTTCAATTCATGGACAAATCAAATTTAATTTCAAAACTTACATACAAGGAATGATAGCTTTAGTTCTCGAACTTACATCAACGGAATGACATAGTTTGTGAAAACTTAGAATTACAATGAAAATCAGAGAGAGGTTTTTGTTCATAGAAATGTGTTTGATAAAAATATCATTCAGATTTACTACAGGTTTTACCAATGAAAAGAGATCTAACTTTTACTAAGTTGCAGTCCTAGGAAACATGTATCAGACCAACACTAAATGTTCCATAAACAGAAATAGAAAAGTCAAATGGAATATATGAGAGAGGTTTTTATTCATTACAATGTGTTTTAAAAATACCTTATTCATATTTGTTACAGGTTTTACCAATGAAGAGAGATCTAACTTTTAGTGAGCTGTAGTTTGAGGAAAAGTGTATCAGACGAGCACTAAAAGTTTCATAAACAGAAATAGAAAAGTCAAATGGAAAATATGAGAGAGGTTTTTTGTTCATATCAATGTGTTTAATTAAAAATTTATTCAAATTTACTACAGGTTTTACCAATCTAGAGAAATCTAACTTTTAGTGAACTAGAGTCTGAGCAAAAAATGTATTATACAAGCGTCAAAAGTTCCACAGTGAAAAACAATAAAGTCAAATGGAAAATATAAAAAAGGTATTTGGTCAAAATTATATTTTGAGAGAAATTCTACTTCTAATAATGTAGAGTAATAATCTCACTATGATTCTTTTTACTGAAAAGCAAGGAAAAGATTTGGGAGCAAATCTTCCTAAAATAAGTGAAATAAGAGTTGACTTCAATAATATATCTTTTTCCATATTTTGTGGAGATGGAGATCTTAGTTGTTAGGATTGGAATAAAGATAAGATCAGATTATATTTCTTAAAATAAGGAGTTGGTTGGATGCATGAATTATAAATGCAACCTTCCACATTTAGCTACGTGATGCTTTTCTCCAAAGAAATAAAGATCTATTCTTTCCACTCAAATATTTCGTAGTTTTAAGATCTTTGAAGTATGATTTAAATCTTCTTCCAAGGAATGAGTTGGCCACTCATTCTAAGGAAGATGGATCTATGTATTTATGTTTATGTTTATTCATTTGTCATTAATTCATGCAAACTGTATTTCTGCAAGTGTGCCTTTTAATTTCCATAAGTTTGATTTATTTTATGCAAGATCGGTTTGTGTTTAAAGGGGTTACTTTCCAAGATTTTCTTTTCTTGAGGAATATAACCTTTAGACACCAACCCGGATTAATATTATTAATGTCAAGGATTTACGACCCTCATCATTTTGGAATTGTTTCCGCGGAAAAAGTTAAATGGAGATTCAGAATTTTCTAAAAGAATATATTCTAGTGACAGTAGAATAACTTTTAGCAAATTCTGTGAGAGGGTGTATTTGGTAAGTATTTTCTTTAGACTTTTATTTCCTACATGTAGATTAAAATTTTATTTTTGTAATTAGGAATATTAGATTGTAAATATCTCTCTACAAATTAACTCTTTGTATAAGAAAAATGACTGTAATGTTAGTTAAAGAAAGTATAATGGTATGAACAAAGAATTTAGATCTAAAAATGGTAGAATATGATATTAAATTTAGAAGTAGATCTACTTTATAAAATATCATATACCATTCTTGATAACCACAAGTATTTTCCTTTGTATCAACTAACAACTCAGTGATCTTATTACACATAACCTTAGTAAAAAAACTTGATTTTCCAGTTTGTAGTAGTAAAGTAATAGCATTTCTAGTTAACTCCATCCATATTCAGGGATTTCATTAGAGTCAAAATCAAAAATCACACATTATCTACTTATCCAAATTAGTTTTTATCCCATAATAAATTCAATCCCTGAACCATATCTATTAGAAAAATTTGTTTTCATGTCTTTCAGTTTCTTCATTTTTGTATATGCTTATATAATGTTAAGAAGTAATTATGGTGAATATCAAGGAAAGTAATTTTTGTGTACTAACATCTGAGGACAAGATTTATATAAAATTTTAGAGTAGTTCTTAATACTGGCATACAGATTTTGGATCACCAACAGTATCAGCCAAGGAACATGCATATTTTGAAGGGATACACAGATACCTTCACTCTCTCTTTTAACAACTATCCATCTTGCACAATTCAAGATAGACTTTGAAGACCTAAAAATTGTTTACACAATTTTTGGAATCTTCTTGGAGTTACCATGTATGTAAAAAGGTTTTTATAATATCTCAGACATTGTTTCCTATTTTACAAAAGTTGTTGTTTGATGAATAGAGTCTGATGATGGATCAAAATTTTCTCTAATCCTTCTCATGCTATCATTTTAGAAAAAAAAAATCAAAAATTTATGATTGGAAAACCACCTTGGTAGCCAATCAAAGGATAAAAAATAAAAATAAAAATGCTTGGAAAGGAAAACCGGCTTGCTGGCCAGTCAAAGGCAAAAAAAGACATTAATTGAAAAACCAGCTTACTGGTCAATCAAAGGAAAAAGGAGGTGGATATTTTTCAAAGGAAATCAATTGTTACCTGGTGGTTTTCTTCTCGGCACTATTTGATCATGTTCACAATAGGATGATAAAAACAACTATTTTATCAATTTATTTGCTTCTACTATTTTTATTTTTTATCCATCTACAGAGATCACTAGTCTGGGATTTGAATATTACTATGGTGTTTCTAGTATTGCAAAATTCAGGATGAACTTTGAAGACTTAAAAAGTATCTACACAATTTTTAGAATCTTCTTGGAGTTACCAAGAATGCAAAAAAGTTTTTATAAGATCTCAGAAACTGCTTCCTATTTTACACATGTTGTACTTTGATGAATATTGTCTGATGATGGATCAATTTTTTCTCTAATCCTTCTCATGCTATCATTTCAGCAAAAAAAATTTAAAAACTTTGATTCGAAAACTTGTTTTCTGGCCAATCAAAGGCAACAAAAAAATTAAAATCAAAATTTTTTGATTGGAAAACCATCTTGTTGGCTAGACAAGGGCAAAAAAAAAACTTTAACTGGAAAAATAGTTTGCTGGCTAATCAAAGGAAAAAGGAGGCATGTATTTTTCAAAAGAAATCAACTATTACTTGGTGTCTTTCTTCTCAGTAATAGTTGATCATGTTAACAATATGATGACAAAGACAACTATAGGTATGGTCAAGTTATTATGTTTTACTATTTTATTTTTAAGATTTCTTGTATTTTATTTATTACAACTAGATCCACTTTTAAATATTTCCAAGGAAGGTAAGATAAAATTTATATCTCCCATTCTTATATGAAAAATATGATACACAACAGAAGAAGATACACACAAGAACCTGTTGTAAAATAAATTAGATCAAAATCAGAAGAAAGAGATCCACACAAGAACCTATTGTAAAAGAAAGAATATCAAAAAGCAGAAAAATGAGATCCACACAAGAACCTATTATAAAAGAAAGAAATCAAAAATAGAAGAAATAAATCCACAATTGTTGTGAAAGAAAGAATATCAAAAGCAATAGAAATAGATCCAACATGAACTGATTGTAAAATAAAGAAATCAAAAGCAGCAGAAGGAGATCCACACAAGAACCTGTAGTAAGAGAAAAAATATCATAAACAACATAAAGAGATCCACACAAGAACTTGTTATAAAAGAAACAAATCAAAAGTAGTAGAAGGATATCTACAAGAATGTGTTCTCAATACGGAGAAGAATTTAAGAAAAGGAGATAATAATGTAATGCATGAAGACATGCATAAGATTAAGTGCGGGGCAATGATAAGGCCATAAATTGGCTATAAATTACCATTATTTTATCCTTTCAAGTTACCTTTGAAAGTGGATTTGAATGTAATCTACGAACTTATAGTTTTCTGAAGATAGAATATAGGATATATATCTTGTTCATTATTTATAAATATTTTTTTATCTATTTTGTTGACTAATCTTATTGATTATTTAGGAAAAGATGCAAAGTCTAATGTATGCAGGCCATAAAGGAAACATAATACTATTATTGGGTAAAGTGGAATTGATCATGAATAGTATATTTAAAATTAGAATTGATTTTATATTCAGATTCCTCTCAAAAAATTATGTAAGTTCAAAAAAAGAATCATTTCAATCTGAGGTCGCATGTAAAAGTTATTGATGTTTTAAGTTAGCTGCGAAACTCACAGAGTTAGTTCCAGAACTTGCAGGTTTAGTTTTGGAACTCATAGATTTTATTCTAGAACTTGTATAAATTGAATAATAGTTAGTTCTAGAAATTTCAATTCATGGACAAATCATATTTAATACCAGAACTTGCAGATTTATTTCCAAAATTTCCACAAAAGGAATGACTGTTTTAGTTCTGGAACTTGCATCAACGGAATGTTAGTTTTTGAGGGATTGTGAAAACTCAAATATTCCAATGGAAAATATGAAAGAGATTTTTGTTCATAGAAATGTGTTTAACAAAAATCTCATTCAGATTTTCTACAGGTTTTACCAATGAAGAGATATCTAACTTTTAGTGAGCTATAGTCTGAGGAAACATGTATTAGACGAGCAATAAAAGTTCCAGAAAACTAAAATATAAAAGTGAAATAGAAAATCCGAGAGATTTTTTTATTCATAACAACGTGTTTAAAAAAAAAATCATTTATATTTTTTACAGGTTGTACCAATGAAGAGAGATCTAACTTTTAGTGAGTTACCATCCAAAGAAATGCATATCAGACCAGCACTAAAAGTTCCATAAATAGAAATAGAAAAATCAAATGGAAACTCCAAGAGAGATTTTTTTCATAGCAATATGTTTACTAAAAACCTCATTCATATTTGATACAGGTTTTACTAATCAAGATAAATCTAACTTTTAGTAAATTGCAGTCCGAGGAAAAAGTATATCGGACAAGCATCAAAATTTCCATAGTGAGATAAGATTTGACTTCAATGGCATATCTCTCTTCATATTTTGTGGATATGTAAATCTTAGTTGTTAGTATTGGAATAAAGATAAGATCATATTGTATTTCCTAAAATAAGGAGTTGGTTTGATACATGAATTATAAATGTAACCTTCCACACTTAGATATGTGATGATTTTCTCTAAATAAACAAAGATCTATTGTTTCCTCTCAAATATTATATAGTTTTAACATCCTAGAAGTATGATTTAAATTATCTTCCAAGGAATGAGCTGGCCACTCATTCCAAGGAAGATGGATCTGTGTATTTATGTTAATGTTTATTCATTTGTCTTTAATTCATTATGTTGTATTGTTTTTATCTTTGTATTGTGAAAATTTAGTTTGTTGTAAACCTATAGATGTTTCATTCAATTATATTTATTTTTAATTCACCAATTTCATTTATGCAATTGTGCCGTTTAATTCATGCAGGTGTGTTTCTTTCATGTAAATTTCATTTATGTAAGTGTGTTTTCTTCATGCAAACTTTATTTCTACAAGTGTGCCTCTCAATTTCCGCAAGTGTGATTTATTTTATTCAAATTTAGTTTGTGTTTAAAGGAGTTAATTTCCAAGTTTTCCTTCTCTTAATGCCTATAACCTTTAGACACCAACCCAGATTGACATTATTAATGGTGAGGATTTACAACCCTCATCATTTTGGTGCCCTTGTCGGGGAACATGGTGTTATTGGGAGATTTAGAGTTCTATAAAAGAATATATTCTAGTGAAAGTAGAATACCTTCTAGAAAATTCTACGGTAGGAGGTATTTGGTAAGTAGATTCTTTAGACTTTTATTTTCGGAAAATAGATTAAAATTTTAGTTCTGCAATTAGGAATATTAGATTATAAATATCTCCCCGCAAACTAACTCTGTGTATAAGAAAAATAACTGTGATATTCTGATCAAGAAAGTATAATAGTATGAACGAAGAATTCAAATCTAGAAATGGTAGAATATGATATTGAATCTAGAAGTAGATCCAACTGATGAAATATCATACGTCATTCTTGATAATCACCATCGTTTCTATTTATATCAACTAACAACTCAATGATCTTATTACACATAACCTTAGTAAAAAAATAACTTTTCTATTTTGTAATAATGAAGTGGTAACATTTCTAGTTATCTCCATCTATATTTAGGGATTTCCTTAGAAGCAATTATGTGAATATCAAGGAAAGAATTTTTTGTGTAATAACATCTAAGGACTAGATCTATATAAATTTCTAGAGTTATTCTTGATACCAGCATGCAGATTTTGGATCACCAACAGTATCAACTAAGGAGTATGTAGATTTTGAAGGGACATATAGATACCTTCACTCTCTCTTCTAATAACTATCCATCTCCTGAGATCACTAATCTGGGCTTTAAATATTACTGTGGTTTTTCTGAGATTGCATAATTCAAGATAGACTTTGAGGACCGAAAAATGGTTTACACATTTTTTAGAATCCTTTTGGAGTTACCAAGTATGCAAAAAGGCTTTTATGAGATCTTAGACATTGCTTCCTATTTTACATTAGTTGTACTTTGATAAATATAGTCCGAAGATGGATCAAATTTTTCTCTAATCCTTCTCATGCTACCATTTTAGAAAAAAAAATCAAATAGCTATGATTGGAAAATTAGCTTGGTGGCTAATCAAAGGATAAAAAATTAAAATTAAAAACCTTGGATAGGAAAACCGGCTTGCTAGCCAGTCAAAGGTAAAAAAAACATTAATTGAAAAACCAGCTTATTGGCCAATCAAAGGAAAAAGGAGGCAGATATTTTTCAAACGAAATCAATTGTTACCTGGTGGTTTTCTTCTTGGCACTATTTGATCATGTTTGACACAATAGGATGACAAAGACAACTATTTTATCAATTTATTTGTTTCTATTATTTTATTTTTAAGCTTTCTTGTAAGTTTTTTTATTGCATCTAGATCCACTTTCAAATATTTCCAAGGAAGGTAAGATATCTCTCTCCATATTTTTTGGAGATGGAGATCTTAGTTGTTAGGATTGAAATAAAGATAAGATCAAATTATATTTCCTAAAATAAGGAGTTGGTTGCATGTATGAATTATAAATGCAACCTTCCACAATTAGATATGTGATGATTTTCTCTAAAGAAGTAAAGATCTATTCTTTCCTCTCAAATAATTTGTTGTTTTAAGATCTCAGAATTATGATTTAAATCTTCTTCTGAGGAATGAGCTAGCCACTCATTCCAAGGAAGAAGGATTTGTGTCTTTATGTTTATGTTTATTAATTTATCTTTAATTCATTATGTTGTATTGTTTTTATCTTTGTACTATTAAAATTCAGTCTGTTGTAAACCTGGAGGTGTTTCATTCAATTATGTTTAAATTTTTAATTCAAAAATTTCATTTATGCAAGTGTGATTTTTAATTTATGTAAGTGTATTCATTTCATGCAAATTTCATTTATGCAAGTTTGTTTCTTTTATGCAAACTTTATTTTTGCAAGTGTATCTTTCAATTTCCACAAGTGTGATTTATTTTATGCAAGTTTGTTTTGTATTTAAAGGATTTACTTTCTAATATTTTCTTCTTTTAATGCATACAACTTTGAGACACCAACCCAGATTGACATTATTAATGGCAAGGATTGATGACGCTCATCATTTTAGCACTACTTCCAGGGAACACGGTGTTATTGGGAGATTCAGAGTTCTCTAAAAGAATATATTCTAGTGATAGTAGAATACCTTTTAGTAAATTCTTTGACAGGACGTATTTGGTAAGTAGTTTCTTTAGACTTTTATTTATTACAAATAGATTAAAATTGTATTTATGTAATTAGGAATATTATATTGTAAATATCTCCCCACAAACTAACTCTGTGTATAAAATAATGACTGTGATGTTTGATCAAGAAAGTATAAAGGTACGAACAAAGATTTTAGATCTGGAAGTAGATACAGTTGATGAAATATCATATGTCATTGTTGATAACCACCGCCATTTCCCTTTCTAACAACTAATATCTCAGTGATCTTATTACACATAACTTTAGTAAAAAAATGGTTTTTCCTGTTTGTAATAAAGAATTGGTAGCATTTCTAGTTACTCCATATATATTCAAGGATTTCATTAGACCCAAAATAAAAAATCAGCCATTATCCACTCAACCAAATTTGTTTTCATCCCATAATAAAATTTAATCGCTGAACCATATCCATTAAAAAATTGTTTTCACTTTATTTCAATTTATTCATTTTTGTATATATTTGTATAATGTTAAGAAGGAATTAAGTTGAATATCAAGGAAATAACTTTTTCTGTACTAACATATGAGGACTAGATCTATAGGAATTTCTAGAGTTGTTCTTCATACCAACTTGCAGATTTTGGATCACCAACAGTATCAACCAAGGAGTATGTAGATTTTGAAGGGACACACGTATACCTTTAGTCTCTCTTTTAACAACTATCCATCTCCTGAGATCAATAATTCGGGATTTGAAGATTACTATGTTGTTTATGATATTACACAATTCAAGTTGGACTTTGAAGACCTAGAAATTGTCTATACATTTTTTGGAATCTTTTTAGAGTTACCAAGTATGTAAAAAGGTTTTTATAAAATCTAAGACATTAATTCTTATTTTACACAAGTTTTACATTGATGAATATAATCTGATGATGAATCAAATTTTTCTCTAATGCTTCTCATGCTATCATTTCAGCAAAAAATAAAAATTAAAAAAAGAAGAAGTTTAGTTCTAGAACTTGCATCAACGGAATGCTAGTTTTTTAGGGATTGTGAAAACTCAGAGATTCCAATGAGAAATATGGTATAGGTTTTTGTTCATAGTAATGTGTTTATGTTTATGTTTATTCATTTGTCTTTAATTCATTATGTTGTATTATTTGTATCTTTGTATTGTGAAAATTTAGTCTGTTGTAAACCTGCAGGTGTTTTAATTTAATTATGTTTATTTTTAATTCAATAATTTTATATATACAAGTGTGCATTTTAATTCATGAACGTGTGTTTCTTTCATGTAATTTTCGTTTATGCAAGTGTGTTTCTTTCATGCAAAATTTATTTCTACAATTGTGCCTTTCAATTTTCACAAGTGTGATTTTCTTCTTTTAATGCTTACAACCTTTAGACACCAACCCAAATTGACCTTATTAATGGAGAGGATTGAGGACCCTCATCATTTTGGTGTCATTTCCAGAGAACGCAGTGTTATTGGTAGATTTATAGTTCTCTAAAAGAATATATTCTAGTGACAATAGAATAGCATTTAATAAATTCTATGACATGAGGTATTTGGTAAGTAGTTTCTTTAGACTTTTATTTCCTTCAAGTAGATTAAAATTTTAGTTTTCATCCCATAATAAAATTCAATTGCTGAACCATATCCATTAGAAAAATTTATATTCATGTATTTTAATTTATTCATTTTTGTATATACTTCTATAATGTTAATAAAAAATTAAGGTGAATATCAAGGGAAAAAAAAATTGTCTACTAAAATCTGAGGACTAGATCTATAGGAATTTCAAGAGTTGTTCTTGATACCATCATGCAGATTTTGGATCACCAACAGTACAACCAAAGAGCATGTAGATTTTGAAGGGACACACAGATACCTTCACTCTCTCTTTTAATAACTATCCATCTCCTGAAATCACTAGTCCAGGATTCGAAGATTACTATGGTATTTCAGATATTGCAAAATTCAAGATGTACTCTGAAGACCTAAAAAATTTCTACACAATTTTTGGTATCTTCTTGGAGTTACCAAGTATGCAAAAAGAAGTTACCAAGTATGAGATCTTAGACGTTACTTTCTATTTTACACGAGTTTTACTTTGATGGATATAGTTTGATGATGGATCAAATTTTTCTCTAATCCTTCTCATGTTATCATTTCCGCAAAAAAATAAAAATAAAAAAATAAAATTTGTTTGGAAAACTAGCTTATTGGCCAATCAAAGGTGAAAAAATAGAAGCTTCGATTGGAAAACTAGCTTGCTAGCCAGTCAAAGGCAAAAAAAAAAAAATTAATTAGAAAACGAACTTGCTATCCAATCAAAGGAAAAATGAGGTGGATATTTTTCAAATGAAATCAACTGTTACATGGTGGCCATATTCTCTGCACTATTTAATAATGTTAACAATAGGATGACAAAGACAACTAGAGGTATGATAAACTTATTTTGTTCTACTATTTTATTTTAATGTTTTCTTATAAGTTTTTTAGTACAACTAGATCCACTTTTAAAAATTTCCAAGGAAGACAAGATAAAATTCATATCTCCTCTACTTATATGAAAAATATATGCACCTCTTTGCAATCAAACTTTTGAGTCTAATTTATGGGAAGCTATAAATAAACAACATGCATGAGCTTAAGTGTGGGAGAGAAGGTGAAGCACGAGCTATCCATTTTAATTTTAAATATGAGACACAACAGAAGAAGATCCACACAAGAACTTGTTGTAAAATAAAATAGATCAAAAGTATCATAAGGAGATCCACACAAGAACCTGTTGTAAAAGAAATAATATCAAAAAATAACAGAATAAGATCTACACAAGAACTTGTTATAAAAGAAAGAAATTAAAAGGAGCATAAGGAGATCCACACAAGAAACTGTTGTGAAATAAAGAATAAAAAAGCAATAGAAATAGATCCACACAAGAACCTATTATAAAATAATGAAATCAAAAGTAGTAGAAGGAGATCCCACACAAGAACCTATTGTAAGAGAAAACTATGAGAAGCAACATAAGGAGATCCACACAAAAACTTGTTATACAAGAAACAAATCAGAAGCAGCATAAGGAGATCCACAAGAATGTGTTCTCAATATAGAGAAGAATCTAACAAGAGGATATAATAATGTAATGCATGAAGACATGTATAAGATTAAGTGTGTGGCAATGATGAGGCCATAAATTACCATTATTTTGTCCTTCCAAACTACCTTTGAAAGTGGATTTGAATGTAATTTACAAACTTATAGTTTGCTTAAGATAGAATATAGGATATATTTGTCTTATTCATTCTTTATAAATATTTTACTATCTATTTTCTTGACTAATCCTATTGATTATTTGGGAAAAGATGTAAATTCTTGTGTATGCAGGCCATAAAGGAAAGATAATGCTAGTATTGACAAAAGTGGAATTGATCATGAACAATATATTTAAGTTAATTGCGGAACACGCAGAGTTAGTTTCGAAACTTACAGGTTTAGTTCTGAAACTCACATATTTAGTTCCAAAACTTTTATCAATTGAATGAAAGTTAGTTTCATAACTTTCAATTCGTGGACAAATCAGATTTAGTTTCGGAACTTGCATAAAAGGAATGACAACTCTAGTTCCGGAACTTACAACAACGGAGTGCTAGTTTTTGAGGGATTGTTAAAACTAAGATATTCCAATGGGAAATCTAAGATATTTTTTTATTCATAGCAATGTGTTTAAAAAAAATATCATTCATATTTTCTATAGGTTTTACCAATGAATAGAGATCTAACTTTTAATGAGTTGCAGTCTGAGGAAACCTGTATCATACGAGCACTAAAAGTTCTATAAACAAAAATAGAAATGTCAAATAGAAAATATGAGAGAGATTTTTTATTCATAGCAATGTCTTTCACAAAAAAATATTTCATATTTGTTATAGGTTTTACCAATAAAGAGATATATAACTTTTAGTGAGCTGCAGTCCAAGGAAATGTGTATGAGATGAGCACTAAAAGTTTCATAAACAAAAAATAGAAAATTCAAAAAGAAAATCTTAGATAATTTTTTTTTTCATAGAAGTGTATTTAAAAAAACCTCATTTATATTTGCTACAGGTTTTACCAATCAAGAGACATCAAACTTTTTGTGAACTGCAGTTCAAGAAAAAAATGTATCGGACAAACATCAAAATTTCCACGGTCAAAAAAAGTAAATTCAAATAGAAAATCCAAGAAATGTATTTTTTCAAAATCATATTTTGAGGGAAATCCTACTTCTAATAATGTAGAGAAATAAAATCATTATTATTCTTGTTACCGAAAAGTAAGGAGAAAATTTGGGAGAAAATCTTTCTAAAATAAGTGAAATAAGATTTGACTTGAATAATATATCTTTATCCATATTTTTTGGAGATGGAGGTTTTAGTTGTCAAGATTGGAATAAAGATAAGATCAGATTCTATTTCTTAAAATAAGGATTTGGTTAAATGCTTGAATTAAAAATACAACCTTCCACAATTAGATATGTGATGCTTTTCTCTAAAGAAATAAAGATCTATTCTTTCCTCTCAAATGTTCTATAATTTTATGATCTCAGAAGTATGATTTACATCTTCTTTCAAGGAATGAGATAGAAACTAATTCTAAGGAATATGGTTCTGTATATTTATTTTTATGTTTATTCATTTGTCTTTAATTCATTCTGTTGTATTGTTTTTATCTTTATATTGCGAAAATTCAGTCTATTGTAAACCTGCAGGTGTTTCATTCAATTATGTTTATTTTTAATTCAAAAAATTCATTTATGCAAGTGTGCCTTTTAATTCATACAAGTGTGTTTCTTTCATGCAAATTTTAATTATGTAAATGTGTTTATTTAATGCAAACTTTAATTTTGTAAGTGTGTCTTTCAATTTTCGCAAGTGTGAATTATTTTATGCAAGTTTGGTTTTTGTTTAAAGGAGTTACTTTCTAATATGTTCTTCTCTTAATACATATATCCTTTAGAAACCATTCTAGATTGACATTATTAATGGTGAGGATTAACGAACCTCATCATTTTGGCATCATTGCCCAGGAACACGGTGTTATTGGGAGATTGAAAGTTCTCTAAAAGAATATTCTAGTGATAGTAGAATATCTTTTAGCAAATTCTGTGACAAGAGGTATTTGGTATGTAGTTTCTTTAGAATTTTATTTCCTGCAAGTAGATTAAAATTTTATTTATGTAATTAGGAATATTAGATTGTAAAAAACTCCCCACAAACTAACTTTTTGTAAAAGAGAAATGACTGTGATGTTAGTTAAAGAAAGTATAATAGTATGAATAAAGAATTCAGATCTGGAAATAGTAGAATATGATATTAAATCTAGAAGTAAATCCTGTTGATTAAATATCATATGCCATTCTTGATAACCACCACCTTTCCCTTTATATCAACTAACAGCTTAGTGATCTTATTACACGTAACCTTGGTAAAACAACTAGCTTTTCTATTTTGTAATAATGAAGTAGTTGCATTTCTAGTTAACTCCATCCATACTAAAGAATTTCATTAGATCCAAAATAAAAAATCACCAATTATCCAGTCATCCAAATTAGTTTTCATCTGATAATAAAATTCAATCCCTGAACCATATCTATTAGAAAAATTTATTTTCATGTCTTTCAATTTCTTCATTTTTGTATATGTTTGTATAACCTTCTGAAGCAATTATGGTGAATATCAAGGAAAGAAATTTTTGTGTACTAACATCTTAGGACTAGATATATAGGAATTTCTATAGTTGTTCTTGATACCAGCATGTAGATTTTTGATCACCAACAGTATCAACCAAGGAGCATGTAGATTTTGAAGGGACAGATGGATACCTTCGCTCTCTTTTTTAACAAGCATCCACCTCCTAAGATCACTAGTCCAGGCTTTGAATATTACTATATTGTTTTTGATATTGCGCAATTCAAGATGGAATTTGAAGACCTAAAAATTGTCTACACATTTTTTAGAATCTTCTTGGAGTTACCAAGTATGTAAAAATATTCTTATAAGATCTCATACATTACTTCCTATTTTACACAAGTTGCAATTTGATGAATATAGTCTTATGATGGATCAATGTTTTCTCTAATCCTTCTCATGCTATCATTTTAGCAAAAAAATGAAAAAAAAAACTTTTATTGGAAAACTAGGTTGTTGGCCAATCAAAGGAAACAAAAAAATAAAAATAGAAAAAATTTGATTTGAAAACTAGCTTGCTTAAGATAGAATATAGGATATATATCTTGTTCATTCCTTATAAATATTTTGTTATCTATTTTGTTGACTAATCTAATTGATTATTTGTAAAAAGATGCAAAGTCTTGTATATGCCGGCCATAAAGGAAAGATAATGCTAGTATTGGAAAAAATGGAATTGATCATGAATAGTATATTTAAAATCAGATCTAATTTCATATTCAGATTCCTCTCTAAAAATTATGTAAGTTCAAAATCATAATCATCTCAATCCGAGGTCGCATGCAAAAGTTATAGTTGTTTTAAATTTGCTACGGAACTCGTAGAGTTAGTTTCAGAACTTGCAGGTTTAGTTTCAAAACTCACAGATTTAGTTCTAGAACTTGTATCAATTGAATGACAGTTAGTTTCAAAACTTTCAATTTGTGGACAAATCAGTTATTTTTTCAAAACTTGTATAAAAGGAATGACAACTTTAGTTCCAAAACTTGCATCAATGGAATGATAGTTTTTGAATGATTTTGAAAACTCAGAGATTCCAATAAGAAATATGAGAGAGGTTTTTGTTCATAGAAATGTTTTTAACAAAATCCTCCTTCATATTTTCTACAAGTTTTACTAATGAATAGAGATCGAACTTCTAGTGAGTTTCAGTGCGAGGAAATATTTATCAAACGAGCACTAAAAGTTCCATAAACAGAAATAGAAAAATTTAAATAAAAAATATGAGAGAGGTTTTTATTCAAATAATTTTTTTTAACAAAAACATCATTCAAATTTATTACAAGTTTTACCAATGAAGAGAAATCTGACTTTTAGTGAGTTACATTCCGAGGAAATGTATATCACACGAGCACTAAAACTTTCATAAAAAGAAACAAAAAATTCAAATAGAAAATCTGAGAAAAGTTTTTTTGTTCATAGCAATGTGTTTAACAAAAACCTCTTTTATATTTGCTATAGTTTTTACCAATGAAGAGAAAAATAACATTTAATGAACTACCATCTGAGAAAAAAGTATAGCAGACAAGCGTCAAAAGTTCCACAACAAAAAACAATAAAGTCAAATGGAAAATCCAAGAAAATTATTTGGTCAAAATCCTCTTTTAAGGGAAATCTTCATTCCAATAATGTAGAGGAATAAAATCATTATGATTCTTGTTACCAAAAAACAAGGAGAAGATTTGGGAGCAAATCTTCCTAAAATAAGTGAAATAAGATTTGACTTCAAAATTATATCTTTCTCCATATTTTGTGGAGATGGAGATATTTGTTGTCAGAATTGGAATAAAGATAAGATCAGATTGTATTTCTTAAAATAAAGAGTTGTTTGGATGCATGATTTATAAATGCAACCTTCCACACTTATATATGTGATCTTTTTCTCCAAAGAAATAAAGATTTATTCTTTCCCCTCAAATATTCTATAGTTTTAAGATCTCAGAAGTATGATTTAAATTTTATTCCAAGGAATGAGATGGCCACTCATTCCAAGGAAGAAAGATCTGTGTATTTATGTTTATGTTTATTCATTTGTCTTTAATTCATTGTGTTGTATTGTTTTAATCTTTGTATTGTGAAAATTCATTCTGTTGTAAACCTGCATGTGTTTCATTCAATTATGTTTATTTTTAATTCAATAATTTCATTTATGCAAGTATGCCTTATAATTCATACAAGTGTGTTTCTTTCATTCAAATTTTATTTTGCAAGTGTGTCTCTTTCATGCAAACTTTATTTCTACAATTGTGCCTTTCAATTTCTGCAGGTTTGATTTATTTTATGTAAATTTGGTTTGTATTTAAAGAAGTTACTTTGGAAGATTTTATTCTCTTAATGCATATAGCCTTTATGCACCAACCTGGATTGACATTAATAATGGTGAGGATTGACGACCCTCATCATTTTAGTGCCGTTGTCGAGGAACACGGTGTTATTGGGAGATTCAAAGGTCTTTAAAAGAATATTCTAGTGAAATTAGAATACCTTTTGTCAAATTCTGTGATAGGAGGTATTTGGTAAGTAGTTTTTTTAGACTTTTATTTCCTATAAGTAAATTAAAATTTTATTTTTACAATTAGGAATATTACATTGTAAATATCTCTCCACAAACTAATTTTGTATATAAGAAAAATGACAGTGATGTTAGTTAAAGAAAGTATAATGGTATGAACAAAGAATTCAGATCTAGAAATGGTGGAATATGATATTAAATGTGGAAGTAGCTCCAGTTGATAAAATATCATATGCCATTCTTGATAACCACCACCGTTTCCCTTTGTATCAACTAACAGCTCAGTGATCTTATTACACATAACCTTAGTAAAAAAATTAGTTTTTCTAGTTTGTAATAATGAATTAGTAGCATTTCTAGTTAACTCCATCCATATTCAGGGATTTCAGTAAAGCCAAAATAAAAAATCACCCATTATCCACTCACCTAAATTAGTTTTCATCCCATAATAAAATTCAATCCCTGAACCATATCCATTAGAAAAATTTGTTTTCGTGTCTTTCAATTTATTCATTTTTGTATATGCTTGTATATAGTTAAGAAACAATTATGGTGAATATCAAGGAAAGAAATTTTTGTGTACTAATATCTTAGGACTAGATCTATATGAATTTCTAGATTATTTCTTAATACCACCATGCAGATTTTAGATCACTAACAGTATCAACCAAGGAGCATAAAAATTTTGAAGAGACACACGGATACCTTCACTCTCTCTTTTAACAACTATCCATATCCTGAGATCACTAGTCCAGGCTTTGAAGATTACTATGGTGTTTTTTATATTGCACAATTTAAGATAGACTTTAAAGATCTAAAAATTGTGTACATAATTTTTTGAATCTTCTTAGAATTACCAAGTATGCAAAAATATTTTTATAAGATCTCATACATTGCTTTCTATTTTACAAAAGTTATACTTTGATGAATATAGTCTGATGATGGATTAAATTTTTCTGTAATCCTTCTCATTTTATCATTTTAAGAATAAATAAATAAATAACATTTGATTGGAAAACTAGTTTGCTGGCCAATCAAAGGAAAAAAGAAATTAAAATTAAAAAATTTTGATTGGAAAATCAGCTTGCTGGCCATTCAAAGGTAAACAAAAACTTAATTAGAAAACCAACTTGCTGGCCAATCAAAGGAAAAAGGAGATGAATATTTTTTAAAGGAAATCAACTGTTACCTAGTGGCTTTTTCTTCTCAGCACTATTTTATCATGTTAACAATAGGATGACAAAGACAACTAGAGGTATGATCAACTTATGTGAACCTCTTTGTAATCAAAAAATTTAAGTCTAATTTATGGGCAACCATAAATAAACAACATGCAGGAGGACATACATGAGCTTAGGTGTGGGAGAGAAGGAGAAGAATGCGTTATGCATTTTGATTTTAAGTATGAGACACAGCAGAAGAATATCCACACAAGAACCTGCTATAAAATAAAAGAAATCGAAACTATCAGAAGGAGATCCACAGAAGAACCTATTGTAAACGAAAAAATATAAAAAATAAATAGAAGAAGTTCCACACAAGAACCTATTGTAAAAGAAAAAAATCAATAGCAGTAAAAGGAGATCCACACAAGAACCTGTTGTAAAATAAATAAATCAAAAGTAGTAGAAGGAAATCAGCAAAAGAACCTGTTATGAAAGAATGAATATCAAAACCGACAGAAAAAGATCCACACAATAACATGTTGTAAAAGAAAGAAATCAAAAGCAATATAAAGAGATCTACACAAGAACTTGTTATAAAAGAAATAAATGATAAGCAACAGAAGAAGATCCATAAGAATGTGTCATAAATACGGAGAAGAATCTAAGAATAGAATACAATAATGTAATGCATGAGGACATGCATAAGATTAAGTGTGGGGTAATGATGAGGCCATAAAGTGGCCATAAATTACCATTATTTTGTCCTTCAAAGTTACCTTTGAAAGTGGATTTAAATGTAATCTACGAACTTATAATTTTCTTAAGATAAAATATAGGATATATATCTTATTTATTTTTTATAAATATTTTGTTATCTATTTTATTGACTAATCTTATTGATTATTTGGGAAAAGATGCAAGTATTGACAAAAAGTGGAATTGATCATAAATAGTATATTCAAAATTAGATTTGATTTCATATTTAGATTTATCTCAAAAAAATTATGTAAGTTCAAACAAAGAATCATCTCAATCTGAGGTCACATGCAAAAGTTATAGTTGTTTTAAGTTAGTTGTGGAACTCTCAAAGTTGGTTCCGGAACTCACAGAGTTACTTCCAAAACTTGCAGGTTTAGTTCCAAAACTTGTATCGATTGAATGATAGTTAATTCTGAAACTTTAAATTTGTGGACAAATCAAATTTAATTCCAGAACTTACAAATTTAGTTCTAGAACTCGTATAAAAGGAATGACATCTTTAGTTCCAGAACTTACAACAACGAAACGATAGTTTTTTAGGGATTTTAAAAATTAAGAGATTCCAATGGGAAATCTGATATATGTTTTGTTCATAGCAATGCATTTAATAAAAACCTCATTCATATTTTCTATAGGTTTTTACCAATGAAGAGAGATCTAACTTTTAGTGAGCCGTAGTTTGAGGAAGCGTGTATAAGACGAGCACTAAAGGATCCATAAATAGAAATAGAAATCTCAAATGGAAAATTTAAGAGAGGTTTTTATTCATAACAATGTTATAGGTTTTACCAATTAAGAGAGATCTAATTTTTAGTGAGCTATAGTCCGAAGAAACATGTACCACATGAGCACGAAAAGTTCCATAAATAGAAATAGAAAACTCAAATGGAAAATTTGAGAGAGCTTTTTGTTGATAGCAACGTCTTTAACAAAAATTTCAATCATATTTTCTACAAGTTTTACTAATCAAGATAAATCTAACTTTTAGTGAACTGCATTCCTAGGAAAAAGCGTATCAGACAAGCATCAAATGTTCCATAGTAAAAAACAACAAAGTCAAATGGAAAATCCAAGAAAGATATTTGGTCAAAATCATATTTTGAGGGGAATCCTTCTTCTAATAATGTAAAGGAATAAAATCATTATGATCTTTGTTACTGAAAAGCAAGGAGAAAATTTGGGATTAAATCTTCCTAAAATAAGTGACATAAGATTTCACTTCAATAAAATATCTCTCCATATTTTGTGGAAATAGAGATCTTAGTTGTTAGGATTGGAATAAACATAAGATCAGATTGTATTTCCTAAAATAAGGATTTGGTTAGATGCATGAATTATAAATGTAACATTCCACACTTAAATATATAATGCTTTTCTCTAAAGAAATAAAGGTCTATTAATTCCTCTAAATTTTTTTGTAGTTTTAATATCTCAGAAGTATGATTTAAATCCTCGTCCAAAGAATGAGTTGACCACCAATTCCAAGGAAGATGGAACTGTGTATTTATATTTATGTTTATTCATTTTTCTTTAATCCATTTTGTTGTATGGTTTGTATCTTTCTATTGTGAAAACTCACTCTGTTGTAAACCTGCAGGTGTTTCATTCAATTATGTTTATTTTTAATTCAGCAATTTCATTTATGCAAGTGTGCCTTTTAATTCATGCAAGTGTGTTTCTTTCATACAAATTTTTGTATGCAAGTGTGTTTCTTTCATACAAAATTTATTTCTGCAAGTATTCCTTTCAATTTACACAAGTGTGATTTATTTTATGTAATTTTGGTTTGTGTTTAAACTAGTTACTTTCTAAGATTTTTTTCTCTTAATGCATACAGTCTTTAGACAACAACTCAGATTTACATTATTAATGGTGAGGATTGATGACCCTCATCATTTTCATGTCATTTCTGGGGAACATGGTGTTCTTGGGAGATTCAAAGTTCTCTAAGAGAATATATTCTAGTGACAATAGAATACCTTTTAGAAAATTATGTGACAAGAGGTATTTGTTAAGTAGTTTATTTAGAATTTTATTTTCTGAAAGTAGATTAAATTTTTATTTTTGTAATTAGGAATATTAGATTGTAAATATCTCTCCACAATCTAACTCTATGTATAAGAAAAAATGACTGTGATGTTAGTTAAAGAAAGTATAATGGTATGAACAAACAATTCAGATCTGAAAATGGTAGAATATGATATTTAATATGGAATTAGATCAAGTTAATGAAATATCATATGCCATTCCTGATAACCACCACCATTTTCCTTTGTATCAACTAACATCTCAATGGTCTTATTACATATAACCCTAGTAAAAAATTGGCTTTTCCAATTTGTAATAATGAAGTGGTAGTATTTCTAGTTAACTCCATCCATATTCAGAGATTTCATTAGAGCTAAAATAAAAACTCACCCATTATCCACTCATATAAATTAGTTTTCATCCCATAATAAAATTCAATCCCTGAACCATATCCATTAGAATTTTTTTTTTCATGTTTTTCAATTTATTCATTTTTGTATATGCTTGTATAACATTAAGAAGTAATTATGGTAAATATCAAGAAAAGAATTTTTTGTGTACTAACATCTATGGACTAGATCTATAAGAATTTTTAGAGTTGTTATTGATACTATGCATGTAGAACATTTGAATCACAGAACAGTATCAACCATTGTAACATGAATATCCAACTAGAACGGACACAGTCCCGACTACCTCTAGGTTGCACTCTTTTAACAACTCGTCCATCTCCTGAGATCATTAGTCTTAGGATTTTATAGATTACTATGGTGCTTAACACTTGTATATTGCATATATAGATGGATCTTTGAATACCATAAAAATACAGTTAATGAAAATCTTCTAGTCTAATTCAATTATGTAAAAAAGTCATTTTAATACCACATAAATTAGCTTCTTATTTCAAACAAGTTGTACTTTGCCATGAATATAGTCTGATTCATGGATCAAATTTTTCTGAAAGAAATGGGCTGTGATCTTATCATTATTTCATCTAAAAAAGTATAATTATTTTTTGGAAAACCAGCTTGATATGCTCAATCAAAGGTAATCTCAAAAAAAAAATTTAATATTTAGATTTGCTTAACAATGCCATCTTTTTGACCAGTTCAACACGCAAAAACCTTAAATTTAATTAGAAAACCAGTTGCATTCTTTTCAAAGGAAAAATGTGCATAAAAACTTTTCAGAGAGTAGAAAAATAATTGCATACCTTGTGGGAATTTTTCTTCTCGTCCCTGTTCAATCATAATTGGTCCTTTCATGACAATTAACTAGACATATGATCAAGATAGTTATTTTGTTCTTCCACAATTTTTTGGATTTTCAAGCTTTACGTTAATGAAGAGTGTTTTTAGTACAGTTGATCCACTTTTAAATATTTCCAAGGATTGCCTAAGTAAAATTCATGGAAACTTCATACATGTATGAAAAATAGTTTTACCTCTCGTGAGTCAATCAAACTTTCCCCCTAATTATGGGTTGCCATAAATAAGTTGTACATTTGCAGATTAAATGATAGAAACATTCATTTAAGTGAAGAAGGAGAACCCATGCAACTATGAATCTCCTGATTTTAAAAGGACATAGTACAAGTCAATCCACGTCCGTTTTTTCACCTGCAAATCCTCCTAAAAGTAGAAATCCTGTTCCAGAAAGAGTCCAAAAAAAACCGTCAGTTCTAGAAAAATAATCTCAAAAGAAACATCAAGGATGTCCACAAGAACATGTTGTATGACGCTGAAAGAAATAGAGAAGCCATCAACAGAAGGAGCCCACAAGAACAAATAGTTGTGAAAAATAATTTGGGATCTCCTGATGAGGCCATAAATTGGCCATAAATTATCATTATTTTTTCCTTCCAAGTTACCTTTGAAAGTGGATTTAAATGTAATCTACGAACTTGCATAGTTTGGCTTAGCTGATAAAATATAGTATATACATCTTGTTCATTTCTTTATAAAGATTTTGTTATCTATGTTGTTGACTAATGTTATTGATTATTTGTAAAAAGATGCAAAGTCTTTTCATATGCGAGTTATGGATTAATAATTGCTAGCTTGGAAAAATTTTCAATTGATCCCCATGAACAGTATATTTAAAATTAGATCTGATTTCATATTTATTTTTCTTTTGAAAAAATATGCAAGTTCAAAAAATGAATCATCTCAATCCGAGGTCGCATGCAAAAGTTATAGTTGTTTTAAGTTAGTTGTATAACTCACAGAGTTAGATCCGGAACTCACACAGTTAATTTCAAAAATCACAGATTTGGTTCTAGAACTTATATCGATTGAATGCTAGTTAGTTTCTAAACTTTCAATTCGTGGACAAATCAGATTTAATTTCGGAACTTGCATAAAAGGAATGATAGCTTTAGTTCCGGAACTTGCATCAACAAAATGATAGTTTTTTAGGGATAGTGAAAACTCATAGATTCCAATGAGAAATATGAGAGATTATTTTATTTATAGTAATGTGTTTAACAAAAACCTCATTCATATTTTCTATAGGTTTTACCAATGAATAGAGATCTAACTTTTAGTGAGCTATAGTCCGAGGAAATGTGTATCATAAGAGCACTAAAAGTTCCATAAACAGAAATAGAAACATCTCATTCATGGAAAATCGAGTATGTTTTTATTCATTTCTAATTTTTTTAACACTGTGTAAACCTCAATTATATTTATGACAGGTTTTACGAATGAAGAGAAGATAAGAATTTTAGTGAGCCTGTAGTCCGAAGGAAACATGTATCAATACGAGCAAGTTAAAAGTTTCATAAACAGAAACATAAAATTCAAATGGAAAATAGGAGGGTGGTTCATAGCATTGTGTTTAAAAAAAACCTCATTCAAATTTGCTATAGGTTTTATCAATCAAGAGAAATCTAACTTTTAGTAAACTGCAGTCTGAGAAAAAAGTGTATTAGACAAACGTGAAAAGTGCCACAATCAAAAATAGAAAAGTCAACTGGAAAATATGATAAAGGTATTTGGTAAAAATTATATGTTGAGAGAAATGTATCCTGAATAATGGAGATGAACCCATAAAATCATTACAGAATCTTGTATACAAAAATAAGGAGAAGTATTTGGGAGTAAATCTTCCTAAAATAAGTGAAATAAGATTTGACTTCAATGATAATATCCCTCTTCTCCATATTTTATGGAGATGGAGACATCTTAATTGTTGGGATTGGAATAAAGATAAGATCAAATTCTATTTTCTAAAATAAGGAGTTGGTTGGATGCATGAATTATAAATATAACCTTCCTGTCATGCCCATCATTTTACACAACCAAATACAATAGTAAAATACCAGGATATTTTTTATTTTTATTTTTTGACTTACATTGTTCACTACACACAACACATAAAGGGCTCCAAGTATAGAAACTTGACTCACATACGACAATCACATAAGTCATCGACTCACATAGACACATGAAAATGACATAGGCATGTCAATGCCACACTTTTCCCAATGGAACGAATACTAGCAATGACCCACCCACAAGAACATGACTTCAGGAACGGAGAACCCACAACACATCATTTCTTTAAATGTATTTTAGTTACGGTTAAAATTCCAAGAACATTAGTGAGCAAGGATAAATTTCTCGTTTGTCCACCCAGATATTCTTAAGTTTAATCCACGGTTTAAATACAGTTCGACCATCTTAAGTTGGCTTCTTATACTTTATAAAAATTTCCATAACTAACATACATATTTGGCATAAATCAAATTGCATACAAAGTACTTAATTATCTTATTATTATGTTAAGAATATTCTTCTCCAACATTTATTCGATGTCTACAGTTTTACCCTTACAACTCAAGCGAAAGTGACCTTATATCCAAAACGTAATAAAAGGATTTAACGGGGATTAAGATACAAGGTAGCTTTTTACCAAAAACATTCTTCCATCACATAATTGCTATTTCCCTACCATATTTATTCTAATTCAATGACTTGTGAAAATCCATTTTGATTTAAATATGTATTTTGTTTTCTTGAAGGATGACCACACCAAGACAATTCATATTCTTTGCAACAAATGAATATATTTAGTTGAGTTATAAGGTCTTCCAATAGTGACCTTATTCCTAACCTCAACTCTCGTATTTACTCTTATATAATTTATTTTCTACGTCACAAGGTCTTATTATTAGCATTGTCTTATAAAAGGAGTTACAAAGTGTTTGTCTAACCTCTTGAAGAACAAATGAGTGATTTAAAGACTTGAAGCTTCACACGAAATCTAAGTTAACATCCAAAACAACAGAGGGTTTAGATTGATTCCTAAACTTCACCTAAGGGTCTACCCCTCAACTATAAGGAGGTTTAAGTGAGAGGACAAATTTATGCTAAACCACCTTCCAGGAAGGGGTCAAGGTGTAATGTTGAGAGACACCAAGGTAACACATTTATCTGAGCGGAGCCAAGGGTTTCACTAACAAGAGTTTAAGGCCTAGAACAACTAAGTCACAACCTCCATCTATGTCGTCTGGATCCAACAGGTTTTCACTCGATGAAGAAACCTTAATTTTAAATCTATCTTTGAATGATTAGGTAGTCCGCTAGGATACGAAGGAGGGGTTAGCTCTACACACTCCAAGAAAAGTTTGACTGCATCACTCCTATCAGACAGGTTTAAGACAATGTCACTAAACATACTCAGTAAGACGATAAGCCCATTCTTGAGTGTCTGATTTACCTAAATTAGGACGTTCCATCGAGTGCAAAGATTAAGTTCATCCTACGGTTTTCAATGTCTTCTACGGTAAGGAGTATCACACATGAAAAACAAGTTATGTCCCGATGTTGAACAAGGGTAGAGTGTTTCGATTTAATTCTCTTTATTACATTTACAAAGTATGAATGCACAAGATGACTCATTAATCATTTATTGAACACTAAATATGTACTACAAGATATTACTTCAAATTCATTTACCTTATATAAATATCGAACCCTTTTTACCATGTGTACTAAAAATCAAAATTGAACCTATGATTAAATGCACATTTCCTAGATGTCCTTGAAAACTAGCATCTCATACATAGCAACAATTTATCAAATAGAACCTTCTGTAACATGAGAGACAACATTATACATTTATTCATTTAACAATGAACTATATAAATTACAATGATACTAAATGAATTACACTTTGCCTTTTCATCGTCATTCTTCATCCTACAAAACCACATGAGCATGATATCAACGATAATTCGCTGGCATGGCATCCACCCTAATCTAACATAATTATCATTTTTCAGTTTCCCATTTACATATGATAATAATTACAATTTGCAATCAAAATGAAAAGGTCTAGAGACATGTATTCATTGCATTTCATTTTATCTTCATTTTGTAACCCAAGAGAGAGAAAGAGAAGGGAAGAGAGAGAAAACACCGTTTTGTCAAAAGTTCTAATTCACACAACAAGTTACACTATAGAGTTTTAAACAGTTATTTGCATGTGTTAAAAGTTTCCAGGGTGGTTTGGCAACCCTACGAGGGTCCTACAGCTCTCTATTTTTACATTTTCTCACTAGCTACAAAATGTTTAAAACGGGCTCAGAGGCTAAGAAACCGCTTCCAAAAGTTATCTTCCAATGAGAATGCACACCACAATTAAATTTATACGTGTCCCTAGATATACCAAGAGTTCATAGCAACTGACGGAAATGGGAAAGAGTGAACAGTTTACGTTTGGCGGCTAGTTCTCTAGGGCCACTGGTCGTAGTTGACCCAGTTGCAAATGAACAAAATTTAGCTCGAGGGCCCAGAAAACCACATCCATAACTGACGTTCGATGGATGAGCACACAACAAGACACTTCCTACAAGTTCCCCTATATGAGGAGAATTCATCAGAGTCGATGGGACTGAGAACTAGAAAACCATTTTCAAACGGCGACAAGTTTTCTAGAGTGACAAGTCAAAATTGGTCCAGTTTGACCTCGTCAAACTGCGACCGGAGGCCTACAAAATGGCTTTTCCAAACTATCCAGAAAATTTTTTTCCCTAAATTGAATGTTCCATGCAATTTTCTAGTATAAACACTAGATATTTGCGAAGATAGAAAATAATTTCTCTATCCAAGTTTCAAATGGCAGTTCAAAACGAAAGCCAACTTTCTAGATTTAACAACTTTCTACTGTTGTAAACCAGTGTAACATGGCTCCTATAAGAGCGTCAAAAAGATCACATATGTTCGTTCGGGGTCAATCCAAAGGTGAAGGTGACTCCTCGCGTAACAAGGTACACGAATGAAGCTTAACCTCTCGTTTTAAGAGTTATGAAGGGTACTTAATGAGTCTCTGAAAAGTGCAAAAACTAACTATTTAAAATGGGAGGTCAACGTTATTACTGGGAGTTAATTTCATCTGGTCGATAAAACAATGTTGTAGTGATCTAGTTGGGTAGGAAGTTTTCTACATCACCTCAGAATGAGGGTGGAAGTTCATGGTTTAATGCAGAACGAGTTATTTTGACTTCGTGAGTTACGACATGACATTTCATTGTTTTTGCAACAAGTTGAAATAAACATTTAACTGTATTAAAATCCTAATATTTTAAAATTACTATTAAGTTGCAAAAGAGAACTAAAACATGAGAATTATGAGAGGTAAGGGAAGATGAACCATGCCTGGAGAATGAAGTTGGTCAAACCCGCAGGCTTCGGTTCAGTCTCTCACTTGGCACTTCGTCAACCAGTTCACGAGCCTAGATCTAACCTCCACCACGTCACACCAACCTCCCGATCACTTGAAGTTTTCCAACAGAATAAGTAGTTACTTGTGCATTTCTAAAACCTTTTGAATAGATCCATTATGTGCATACCCTGTAATCCTGGCATTACACTGAGACACCATTTCTTTGAGGCATTCCAACAAACAGTTCACACGCCTTTTCCACAAATCAATTTTGTGCATATCATGAGATCATGGCACTCCATGAGACCACATTTCTTTGAGGCATTCTAACAAACAATTTATGTTCCTTTCCAACAAATTCATTTTATACATATCCTGCAGTCATTGCAGTCCAGGAGAACACATTTCTTTAAGGTATTCCGTCAAACACTTCACGTGCATTGTCCATGCTACCAAATTTTGCATACATTACTAGGGCAGTTCCAACTACAGCATATGACATAATTTTTCTAACCTTTTATGCTTTGATGGATGTCTATTCCCTGTTCCAAAGCTCCCATTTTGGCACAGGTTGGACGTACGCTGGCAAAGGAAACTCGGCAGGTTGGAGACCTATTTGTTACAAGGTGAAACAGTGTGCCTACCTCATGAGGGACCCATGCCCTTCCTGCCCATCTGAAATCATGTCCCATGAGAAGCTGTCTCATTTTTTCATTTGGTCAAACCCTGAAACAACGCCGCCAAAGTATTTACAAACTACAACATCTAACAACATCCCTCTATCCTTTTATGCTTTGCAAGGTGTCCACACCGGAGGTTGGCACGGCTGGGAGGATGCTGGCGCAGGCTGGGAGGCTAGGAGGAGGCCGCAAAACCCTGGCACTCCATGAGAAGACATTTGGCGAGGCATTATTTGAAAAAAAAACAAAAATACCCAAAGTAAATGGGTAGAGAAACAAAAAACCGCAACCTAGCATTAAGTGGAGCCACATTTCCTGCAGGCATTTTTCCAACCGGGATGACCCTGCCCTATGCACCCACATTTGCAGTGAATGTGTCACTCCATATGTTCAAAATGATCCTCATTTTTCTCTGCCACCGCCCCAAACTCGCCCATTCCAAAGCGCAAAAGAAAACAAAACCCTAATTGAACGTTTTTGAGCTTTTTTCACCCTATCTTCAATTTGTTTTATTTTATTTTATATTTTATTATATATATATATATATATATATATATATTATTGAATTAAGTGACTGTGTAAATTTATGTGTTTTCCATACATTCGCTCATTTGGTCTATATGGCATCATATTTATATTTATTTATTTTTAAATTTCCTTTTTACAAAATTATTTAATACTGAACATTTCCTCTATTTATTTTGTTTCTTTTTTTTATAAAGTTTAAAATTTGTGAGATTGGGGTTTGGATTGACTCGACCAAAGTCATCTTCGAGATTGACTAGGTAAGATTGGAATCATGCCCTAGTGATAACACTTACGTGTTCCAAGGTTCTCGAGGTCCGGGGCGTGAAGCAAAAATATGGCATAAAAAGTTTGAAATGGTCACGAAGTCAAAAGATGACCCTCAGAAAGCTTGTCGACTAAGTGTGGCACACAGGGATAGTACAAACATGAACACACCATAGACCAACTTGCTAAAAAAAGGAAAACAACAATGAGAATAAGGGGACACTACATCTCCCTCCCCTTACAAGAGCATCATCCTCGATGCGACACAACACTAAAGCTCAAAAGGGGGTACGTAGGCAAGAAGCTAATAATGGAAACACATTGGGTAACAAAACACTAGTTGTTACAACATGACCACAAGGAAGAAAACTAATTTTGGCAATATCTTAACTTATAATGTTCTGTGAAGATTGGTAGTTCCCTCTTATTTGTTATTTCATTAATCTCCTTCTATTAACATTATTCTTAATTTAAGTCCTTTAAAATTTCATTTTTATAGAATTTTAGTTTATTCATTCCTGTGGGTTCCCATCATGAACTACAATCACAACACCCTACCAAGGTCATACACAACACTAAAATTTCACAAGCATGCTATTACATACTTTCACGACCGTATCACCTCACAAGGGTTTCACCAAACCATGGATGGAACATACACATTCCACATAACATAGTATAAGTCACACATATATGATTGACACACAGAATGATCATGTTGATGCATATACACTGGGTATGACATGACCCAAAATCTATGACTGTACCAACATAGTGCCAAGACAATATCCAATAGCCCATACCAACCAAGGGGAGAGTCAAGCCACCAATCACAACAAAGTCTAACCAGACTCACAAGAGTACACATAACTCACTATAATGACTCCACACATCACAAGGCATCATGAAACAACTCTAGATATCTCCAAAAGTAAAAAAATACAACTCCATATACCTCCCCAAAGCATCACCAGATAATCTCCATATACCTCTCATAGAGAAAGAATCATAGTGTCAAAACCAAGCTGGGTCACTCAACCATAGAGCCCCATCAAGAATATCAGGTCACTCCACCATAGAGTGCCATAAATAATAACAGATCACTCAACCATAGAGGACCATCTCCTTTCTCCTTTTAATGAGTTCGGGTCACCCTATGGCCCTGGGCACATATAGCCCCGTCACCCCCCAACCCAAGTGACATAATAACTCATGGTTCAGCAACCCTTTATTTACCTCTAACTCCTTGGGACATACCCCCATACAACGAAGAGGGTCCATAGGTTTAACCATTCCATGGTTAATCCCATGACCCTACTCCAACACATTACGACATTAGAACCAGCATAACAATCCAATCAAATGCCAAGTGGCAAAATCAAAATCCTTGGGCTAGGCTACAAAACTTTTAAATATGACAAGAAAGTTTTAAAACTAAGAAAAAACAAATGGCTAATCAACCATGGTTAGTGCAAAATCCTAATGTTAATGCAAAAATTAAATAAATACCTAAAATATAAGAACATGTCAATCAATAAAACGGCTGGTTCTAGCTAAAAGAGATAATGATCTATTTACGAATAAAATATGTATTGAGAAAAATAACACATTACAATCACTATGTGGCTTCATATCGCCACCAAAGGGGTACTCATCGAGTTGCTGGCACTCAGACATCGATCCTTAGCTTGTACAAATATACATGTAACTAGAATGAGTATATCAAATAATGTAACTGTCATCATCTCTTCCTGAATCATTCCTCCATACTCCCATAAGGATCAACATAGTCAAAATCACATAGGATTATTCAATGAACAATCCAATAGGAAAGAGTAGGGAACTCTAGTTGCATAAGTTGAGCCTAAGGTGGTGCACACCCACAATATACTAAGTAAGCTCGAAGTATACTAAACAGATAGAAGTGGGTTTTCAGTCTATATAAGACTCCACTTCCTCACTCGTACTCGGCTCAAGATTATGAAAACCTAGTCCACGCCTCCTCTCTCCACACATACACTCTTGACAGTTTATCCCCTTAGGGTCGTCTAGTGTAAGGTTCACAACATACACATAACTACATCACTAACACAATGGTGATTCATGCACATTAACCATAACGTCTTGCGCATGGTATATATATACAGGGTATAACACAATCATTACTTTCACAAGTTACGATACATCACATTATCACATTCTACAACTGGAGTGCAATCACTATACCATAGGGATCATATGCTCACCATATGCCCCTAAATCATGACGTAAATCATTACACATTATACCAATCATAAGTATGACGAACACAATGTCTAACATTACAACATATAGTCAATTACAATACAACATGATGATGCACACAACTAATCACAATACGGTGATGACATCACGATGAAATGTGATTCACTTTACATCAATTTTGTCATGCAATACATCAATACACCTTCACATCACATAAATCCAACATGTTTTAACCCTCTATAATCCACAATAACATTCCATTCCCAAACAACAAGGTGGTACATCACACATGGATTCCTCATTGAATCAACAACATAGAGAGTGAATACTCTCATCACAAGCACATCAATATGATAACAAATACACACTAAGTGACATGCACAACATGTGCGTTCACATTTTCACAATTATGACATAGTTCACATCATGCATATATCACATCACCCTTCCAATGTCCACCACCATCATGCAACATCATCATAACTCCAATCCATCCCAGAGGTTCGAGAGCATGAACCTCTGCTCTGATACCATATGTCGTGCCCACATTTTACACACCCAGATACAACAGTAAAATACCAGGATAATTTTTTTTTGACTTACATTGCTCACTACACACAACACAACAAGGGCTCCAAGTAAGAAAATACTCATAACAATCACATAAGTCATCGACTCACATAGACCCATGAAAATGACATGCGCATGTCGATGCCACACTTTTCCCAAAGAACGAATACTAGCAATGACCCAACCACAAGAGACATGACTTCAGGAATGGCGAACACACAACACATCATTTCCTTAAATATATTTTAGTTATGGTTAACATTCCAAGAACATTATTGAGAAAGGATAAATTTCTCATTTGTCCACCCACATATTCTTAAGTTTAATCCAAGGTTTAAATGCAGTTCAACCATCTTAAGTTGGCTTCTTATACTTTATAAAAATTTCCATAATTAACATACATATTTGGCATAAATCAAATTACATACAAAGTACTTAATTATCTTATTATTATGTTAAGAATATTCTTCTCCAACATTTATTCAACACTTATAATTTTACCCTTACAACTCAAGCGAAAGTGACCTTATATCCAAAACGTAATAAAAAGATTTAACGGGGATTAAGATACAAGGTATCTTTTTACCAAAAACATTCCCCGATCACATAATAGCTATTTCCCTACCATATTTATTCTAATTCAATGACTTGTGAAAATCCATTTTGATTTAAATATGTATTTTGTTTTCTTGAAGGATGACCACACCAAGACAATTTGTATTCTTTTAAACAAATGAATATATTTAGTTGAGTTATAAGGTCTTCGATAGTAGCCTTATTCCAAACCTCAACTCTCGTATTTACTCTTATATACTTAATTTTCTATGTCACGAAAAGGTCTCATTATTAGCATTGTCTTATAAAAGGACTTACAAAGTGCGTGTCTAACCCTCTTGAAGACATGAGTGATTTGAAGACTTGAACTACACACGAACCCTAAGTTAACATCCAAATCAACTGAGGGTTTGGATCAATTCCCAAACTTCACCTAAGGGTCTACCCCTCAACTATACATGAGTTTTAAGTGAGAGGACAAATTTATGCTAAACCACCTTCCAGAAGGGGTCAAGGTGTAATGTTGAGAGACACCAAGGTAACACATTTAGTTGAGCGGAGCAAATGAGTTCACTAACAAGAGTTTAAGGCCTAGAAAAACTAAGTTACAACCTCCATCTATGTCGTCTGGATCCAACAGGTTATTAACTCAATGAATAAACCTTAATTTTAAATCTATCTTTGAATGATAAGGTAGTCTGCTAGGCTACAAAGGATGGGTTAGCTCTACACACTCCAAGAAAAGTTTGACTGCATCACTCCTATCAGACGGGTTTAAGACAATGTCACTAAACATACTGACTAAGACAATAAGCCCATTCTTGAGCTTTGATTTTCCTAAATTAGGATGTTCCATCAAGTGCAAAGATTTAGTTCATCCTACGGTTTTTAATGTATTCTACAGTAAGGAGTAATGTGCACATGAAAAACAAGTTATGTCCCGATGTTGAACAAGGGTAGGGTGTTTCGATTTAATTCTCTTTATTACATTTACAAAGTATGAATGCACAAGATGACTCATTAATCATTTATTGAACACTAAATATGCACTACAAGATATTACTTCAAATTCATTTACCTTATATAAATATCAAGCCTTTTTACCAGGTGTATTATAAATCAAATTTGACCTATGATTAAATGCACATTTCCTAGATGTCCTTGAAAACCAACATCTCATACATAGCAATAAATTATCAAATATAACCTTCTGTAACATGAGAAAACATTATACATTTATTCATTTAATAGTGGACTATATAAATTATAATGATACTAAATGAATTACACTTCACCTTTTCGTCGTCATTCTTTCATCCAGCAAAACCACGTGAGCATGATATCAACGTTAATTCGCTGGCATGGCATCCACCCTAATCTAACATAATTATCATTTTTCAGTTTCCCATTTACATATGATAATAATTACAATTTGCAATCGAAATAAAAAGGTTTAGAGACATGTATTCATTACATTTCATTTTATTTCATTTTGTAACCTAGGAGAGAGAAAGAGAAGGGAAGAGAGAGAAAACACCATTTTGTCAAAAGTTCTATTTCACACAACAAGTTACACTATAGAGTTTTAAATAGTTATTTGCATGTGTTAAAAGTTTCTAGGGTGGTTTGGCAACCCTACGAGGGTCCCGCAGCTTTCTATTTTTACATTTTCTCACTAGCTACAAAACGTTCAAAATGGGCTGGAGGCTAAGAAACCGCTTCCAAAAGTTATCTTCTGATGAGAACACACACCACGATCAACTTTCTACGTGTCCCAAGATATACCAAGAGTTCATAGCAACTGACGGAAATGGAAAGAGCGAACAATTTGCATTTGGCGGCTAGTTCTCCGGGGCCACTGGTCGTAGTTGACCCAATTACAAATGAACAAAATTTAGCTCGAGGGCCTAGAAAACCACATCCATAACTGACGTTCGATGGATGAGCATGCAACGAGACACTTCCTACAAGTTCCCCTATATGAGGATAATTCATCAGAGTCGATGGGACTAAGAACTAGAAAACCATTTTCAAACGGTGACAATTTTTTTGGAGCAAAAGTCGAAATTGGTCCTGTTTGGCCTCGTCAAGCTGTGATAGGAGGCCTACAAAATGGCTTTGCCAAACTATCTTGAAAAGTTTTTTTTCCCTAAATGAAATGTTCCATGCAATTGTTTAGTATAAACACTAGAGGTTTGTGAAGGTGGGAAATAATTTCTCTATCTAGGTTTTAAATGACGGTTCAAAAGGGAAAGCCAACTTTCTAGATTTAACAACTTTCTACTACTATAAAACAATGTAACATGGCTCCTATAAGAGCGTCAAAAAGATCACATATGTTCATTCAGGGTAAAACAAGAGGTCAAGGTAACTCCTCACATAACAAGGTACACAAATGAAGCTTAACATCTCGTTTTCAGAGTTACAAAGGGTACTTAATGAGTCTCTGAAAAATGTAAAAATTAACTATTTAAGTAGGGTGATGATCAACGTTATTACTGGAATGTCAATTTCGTCTGGTCGATAAAACAATGTTGTAGTGATCCAGTTGGGTAGGAATTTTTCTACATCACCTCGGATTGAGGGTGGAAGTTCATGTTTTAATGCAAACGAGTTATTTTGACTTCGTGAGTTTTCGACATGACATTTCATTGTTTTTGTAACGAGTTGAAATAAACATTTCACGGTATTAAAATCCTGATATTTTAAAATTCTATTAAGTTGTAAAAGAGAACTAAAATACGAGAATTATGAGAGGTGAGGGAAGATGAACCATGCCTGGATAATGAAGTCGGTCAAAACTGTGAGATTTGGTTCAACATCTCGATTAGCACTTTGTCGACCAGTTCACGAGCCTAGATCTAACCGCCACCATGTCACACCAAACTCCCGATCACTTGAAGTTTTCCAATAGAATAAGTAGTTTCTTGTGTGTTTCTAAAACCTTTTGAACAAATCCATTATGTGCATACCCTGCAATCCTGACATTCCATGAGACAACATTTCTTTGAGGCATTCCAACAAATAGTTCACACGCCTTTTCCACAAATCCATTTTGTGCATATCATGAGATCATGGCACTCCATGAGACCACATTTATTTGAGGCATTCTAACAAACAGTTCATGTTCCTTTCCAAAAAATTCATTTTCTACATATCCTGCAGTCATTGCAGTCCAGAAGAACACATTTATTTAAGGTATTCCATCAAACACTTCACGTGAATTGTCCATGCTTACCACATTTTTCATACATTCTACAAGGGTAGTTCCAACTAAAACATCTGACATAATTTTTCTAACCATTTATGCTTTGATTGATGTTTATTCCCTGCTCCAAAGCTCCCATTTTGGCACATGCTAGACGTACGCTAGCAAAGGAAACTCAATAGGTTGGAGACATGTTTGTTGCATGGTGAAACAGTGTGCCTGCCTCATGAGGGACCCACGTCCTTCCTGCCCATCCAAAATCATGTCCCATGAGAAGCTGTCTCATTTTTTCATTTGGTCAAACCTTGAAACAACACCCCCAAAGTATTTGTAAACTACAACATCTGACAAACATCCCTCTATCCTTTTATGCTTTGCAAGGTATCCACGCAGTAGGTTGGCACGGCTGAGAGGATGCTGGCGCAAGCTGGGAGGCTGGGAGGAGGCCGAACAACCATGGCACTCTATGAGAAGACATTTGGTGAGGCATTCTTTGAAAAAACAACAAAAAATGCCCAAAGCAAATGGGTAGAGAAAAAAAAAACTTCAACCAAGCATTAAGTGGAGCCACGTTTCCTGTAAGCATTTTTCCAACCGGGATGGCCATGCCCTGTGTGCCCACATTTGCAGTGAATGTGTCACTCCATATGCCCATAATGCTCCTAGTTTTGCTCTGCCACCACCCCAAACTCGACCATTCCAAAGTGTAAAAGAAAACAAAACCCTAACTGAATGTTTTTGAGCTTTTTTTGTCCTACCTCCAACTTGTTTTAATTTATTTTATATTTTATTTTATATATATATATATATATTTTTGTTAATTAAGTGACTTTGTAAATTTATGCGTTTTCCATACATTCACTCATTTGGTCTATATGGCATCATATTTATATTTATTTATTTTTAAATTTCCTTTTTGCAAAAGTATTTAATACTTGACATTTCCTCTATTTATTTTGTTTCTTTTTTTATAAAGTTTAAAATTTGTGAGATTGGGTTTTGGATTGACTTGACCAGAGTCATCTTCGAGATTGACTAGGTAAGATTGGAATCACGCCCTAGCGATAACACTTACGTGTTCCAAGGTTCTTGAGGTCCGGGGCGCGAAGCAAAATATGGCATAAAAAGTTTGAAACGGTCACAAAGTCAAAAGATGACCCTTGGAAAGCTTGTCGACTAAGTGTGGCAGACAGGGATATTACAAACATGAACACGCCAAAGACCAACTTGCTAAAAAAATAGGCAAATGATAATGAGAATAAGGGGGAACTACACTTCCACACTTAGATATGTGATGTTTTTCTCCAAAGAAATAAAGATCTATTCTTTGCTCTCAAATATTCTATACTTTTAAGATCTCAGAAGTATGATTTAAATCTTCTTCCAGGAAATGAGCTGGCTAGTCATTCCAAGGAAGATGGATCTATGTATTTATGTTTATGTTTATTCATTTGTCTTTAATTCATTCTATTGTATTGTTTTTATCTTTGTATTCTAAAAATTCAGTCTGTTGTAAACCTGCAGGTGTTTCATTCAATTAAGTTTATTTCTAATTCAACAATTTCATTTATGTAAGTGTATCTTTTAATTTATGCAAGTATGTTTCTTTCATATAAATTTCATTTATGCAAGTGTGTTTTTTTCATGCAAACTTTATTGCTACAAGTGTGCCTTTCAATTTCCGCAAGTGTGATTTATTTTATGCAAGTTTGGTTTGTATTTGGAGTTACTTTCTAATATTTTCTTCTCTTAATGCATAAAAATTTTAGACACCAACTCGGATTGACATTATTAACGGAAAGGATTGAAGACCCTCATCATTTTAGTGTCGTTGTCGGGGAACACGGTATTTTTGGGAGATTCAGAGTTCTCTAAAAGAATATATTCTAGTGACAATAGAAGACCTTTTAGCAAATTATGTGACATGAGGTATTTGGTAAGTAGTTTATTTAGAATTATATTTCCTACAAGCAGATTAAAATTTTATTTCTGCAATCAGGAATATTATGTTGTAAATATCTCCCCACAAACTAACTCTTCGTAAATGAAAAATGACTGTGATGTTTGATCAAGAAATTATAATGGTATGAACAAAGAATTCAGATCTGGAAAAGGAAGAATATGATATTGAATTTAGAAGTAGATCCAGTTGATGAAATATCATATTCCATTCTTAATAACAACCATAGTTTCCCTTTGTATCAACTAACAGCTCAGTGATCTTATTACACATAATGTTAGTAAAAAAATTGGCTTTTCCAGTTTGTAGTAATGAAGCGGTAACATTTCTAATTAACTTCATCCATATTCAAGGATTTCATTAAAGATAAAATAAAAAATCACCCATTATCCACTCATTCAAATTAGTTTTTATACCATGATAAAATTCAATCCCTGAACCATATCCATTAGAAAACTTTGTTTTCACGTCTTTTAATTAATTCATTTTTGTATATACTTGTATAACGTTAAGAAGTAATCATGGTGAATATCAGGGAAAGTACATTTTGTGTACTAACATCTGAAGAATAGATCTATAGGAATTTCTAGAGTTGTTCTTGATACCAGCATGAAGATTGTGGATATCGAACAACATCAACCAAGGAGCATGCAAATTTTTAAGGGACACATAGATACCTTCACTCTATCTTTTAATAACTATCCATCTCCCGAGATCACTAGTTCGGGCATGGAAAATTGCAATGGTATTTCTGATATTACACAATTCAAGATGGAATTTGAAGACCTAAAAATTGTTTACATAATTTTTGGAATCTTCTTGGAGTTACCAAGTATGCATAAAGGATTTTTATGAGATCTCAAACATTGCTTCATATTTTACTCAAGTTGTACTTTGATTAATATAGTCTAATGATGGATCAAATTTTTCTCTAATCCTTCTCATGTTATCATTTAAGTAAATAAATAATAAATAAATCAAATAAATTTGATAGGAAAACCAACTTGCTAGCCAATCAAAGGTAAAAAAAATAAAAAATTAAAAAACTTTGATTAGAAACCAACTTTCTAGGTAGTTAAAGGTAAAAAAACTTTAATTGGAAAGCCAACTTACTGGCAAGTCAAAGGAAAAAGGAGGTGGGTATTTTCCAAAGGAAATAAAATTCTGCCTGGTGGCTTTTTCTTCTCGGCACTATTTGATCATGTTAACAATATAATGACAAAGATAACTAGAGGTATGATCAACTTACTTTTTTCTACTATTTTATTTTTAAGTTTTTTTGTAAGTTTTTTTATCACAGTTAGATCCACTTTTTAAGATTTCCAAAGAAAACAAGACAAAGCTCATATCTCCCATACTTATATGAAAAATATGTGCACCTCTTTATAATCAAACTTTTTGAGTCTAATTCATGGGCAACCATAAATAAACAACATGCATGAGGACATGCATGAGCTTAGGTGTGGGAGAGAAGGAGAAGCACAAGCTATGCATTTTGATTTTAAATATGAGACACCAGAAAAAGATCCACACAAAAACCTGCTATAAAATAAAAGAGATCAAAAGTAGCAGAAGGAGATCCACACAAGAACCTGTTGTAAAAGAAATAATATCAAAAAGCAACAGAAGCAGATCCACATAAGAACCTGTTGTACAAGAAATTAATTAAAAGCAGCAGAAGGAGATTCATACAAGAACCTGTTGTGAAATAAAGAATATATAAAGCAACAGAAATAGATCCACACAAGAACATGTTGTAAATTAAGAAATCAAAAGCAGCAGAAATAGATCCACACAAGAATCTGTTATAAGAGAAAAAATATCAAACACAACTTAAGGAGATCCACATAAGAACATGTTATAAAAGATACAAATCAAAAGTAGTAGAAGGAGATCCAAAAGAATGTGTCCTCAATACGGAGAAGAATCTAAGAAGAGGAGATAATAATGTAATGCATGAAGACATGCATAACATTAAGTGTGGGGAAACGATGAGGCCAAAAATTAGCCATAAATTACCATTATTTTGTCCTTTCAAGTTACTTTTGAAAGTGGATTTAAATGTAATCTATAAAATTATAGTTTGCTTAAGATAGAATATAGAATATATATCTTGTTCATTTTTTATAAATATTTTTTATCTATTTTGTTGACTAATCCTATTGATTATTTGGGAAAAGATGCAAAGTCTAGTGTATGCAGGCCATAAAAAAATATAATACTAGTATTGGGAAAATTGGAATTGACCATGAACCGTATATTTAAAATCAAATCTGATTTCATATTCATATTCTTCTCAAAAAATTATGTAAGTTTAAAACAAGAATCATCTCAATCTGAGGTCACATGCAAAAGTTACAGTTGTAGAAATTTGTAGGTTTAGTTCCAAAACTTAGAGATTTAGTTCTAGAACTTGTATCAATTGAATGACAGTTAGTTCTAAAACTTTAAATTCGTGGATAAATCATATTTAATTTTGGAACTTGCATAAAAGGAATGACATCTTTAGTTCTAGAACTTACATCAACGTAATGCTAGTTTTTGAAGGATTGTGAAAACTCAGAGATTCCAATGGGAAATCTTAGAGATATTTTCTTTATATCAATATGTTTAACAAAAACATCATTCAGATTTCTACAGGTTTTACCAATCAAGAGAGATCTAACTTTTAGTGGGCTCTAGTTCGAGGAAACATGTATCAGACAAGCACTAAAAGTTCCTTAAAAAGAAATAGAAAATTCAAATGAAAATTTTGAGACAGGTTTTTATTCATATCAATGTGTTTACATAAAACCTCATTTAGATTTGTTATAGATTTTACCAATGAACATAGATCTAACTTTTAGTGAGTTGTAGTGCGATGAACCGTGTATCAGATGAGCACTAAAAGTTCCATAAACAAAAACTGAAAATTCAAATGAAAAATATGAGAGGTGTTTTTTCATAACAATGTGTTTAACAAAAATATCAATCATATTTGCTATATGTTTTACTAATCAAGAGAAATGTAACTTTTAGTGAACTGCAGTCCGAGGAAAAAGCGTATGAGACAAGCGTCAAAAGTTCCACACTCAAAAACAACAAAGCCAAATTGAACTTGTTAGAAAGGTATTTGGTCAAAATCATATTTTTAGAGAAATCCTCCTTCCATTAATATAGAGGAATAAAAGTATTATGATTCTTGTTACCGAAATGTAAGGAGAAGATTTGAGAGTAAATTTTCCTAAAATAAAAGAGATAAGATTTGACTTCAATAATATATCTCTCGCCATATTTTGTAAAGATAGAGATCTTAGTTGTTAGGATTAGAATAAAGATAATATTAGATTATATTTCATAAAATAAGGAGTTGGTTGGATGCATGAATTATAAATGCAACCTTCCACACTTAGATATGTGATGTTTTTCTCCAAAGAAATAAAGATTTATTCTTTCCTCTCAAATATTATGTAGTTTTAATATCTCAGAAGTATGATTTAATTCTTCTTCCAAGGAATAAGTTGGCCACTCATTCTAAAGAAAATGGATCTGTGTATTTATGTTTATATGTATTTATTTGTCTTTAATTCATTCAGTTGTATTGTTTTTATCTTTGTAATGTGAAAATTTGATATGTTATAAACTTACAGGTGTTTCATTCAATTATGTTTATTTTTAATTCAACAATTTTATTTATACAAGTGTGCCTTTTAATTCATGCAAGTGTGTTTTTTCAAGAAAATTTCATTTGTGCAAGTGGTTTCTTTCATGCAAATTTTTTTTCTACAAGTGTGCCTTTCAATTTCTGCAAGTGTGATTTATTTTATGCAAGTTTGGTTTGTGTTTGATGGAGTTACTTTCCAAGGTTTACTTCTCTTAATGAATACAATCTTTAGACACCAACCCGGATTGACATTATTAATGGTGAGGATTGACGACCCTCATCATTTTGGCGTTGTTGTCAGGGAACACCATGTTATTGGGAGATTTAGAGTTCTCTAAAAGAATATTCTCGTGACAATAGAATACCTTTTAAAAAATTCTACGACATGAGGTATTTGGTAAGTAGTTTATTTAGACTTTTATTTCCTACAAGTAGATTAAAATTTTATTTCTACTATTAGAAATATTAGATTGCAAATATCTCCCCACAAGCAAACTTTGTGTATAATAAAAATGACTGTGATGTTTGATCAAGAAAGTATAATGGTATGAAGAAGGAATTCAAAATCTAGAAATGGTAGAATATGATATTGAAAATGGAAGTAGATCCAGTTGATGAAATATCATATGCCATTCATGATAACCACCACCGTTTCCCTTTGTATTGACTAACAACTCAGTGATATTATTACACATAACCTTAGTAAAAAACTAACTTTTCCAGTTTGTAATAATGAAGTGGTAGCATTTCTAGTTAACTCCATCCATATTCATGGATTTCATTAGAGCCAAAATAAAAAATCACCCATTATCCATTCATCCAAATTAGTTTTCATCCCATAATAAAATTCAATCCCTGAACCATATCCATTAGAAAAATTTGTTTTCATGTCTTTCAATTTCTTCATTTTTGTATATGCTTGTATAATGTTATGAAGCAATTATGGTGAATATCATGGAAAGAACTTGTTGTGTACTAACATCTAAAGAATAAATCTATATGAATTTTCAGAGTTATTCTTCATACCAGCATGCAAATTTTGGATCACCAACAGCATTAACCAAGGAGTATGCAAATTTTGAAGGGACACACATATACCTTCACTCTCTCTTTTATCAACTATACATCTCTTGAGATCACTAGTCCGGGCTTTGAAGATTACTATGGTGTTTTTGATATTACACAATTCAAGATGAACTTTGAAGACCTAAAATTTGTCTACACACTTTTTGGAATCTTATTGGAGTTACCAAGTATGGAAAAAAGATATTATAAGATCTCAGACATTGCTTCTTATTTTACAAAAGTTATACTTTGATGAATATAGTCTGATGATGGATCAAATTTTTCTCTAATCCTTCTCATATTATCATTTTAGCAAAAAATATAAAAATAAATATTAAAATTTTGATTGAAAAACCAACTTACTAGTCAATCAGAGACAATAAAAAATAAAAAATAAAAAAACTTTGATTGGAAAACAAGCTTGCTAGCCAGTCAAAGGGAAAAAAAACACTTTAATTGGAAAACCATCTCGCTAGCCAATCAAATGAAAAATGAGGTGGATATTTTTGAAAGGAAATCAGTTGTTACCTAGTGGCTTTTTTTTTCGGTATTATTTCATCATGTTAACAATATGATGACGAATACAACTAGAGGTATGATCAAGTTATTTTGTTCTACTATTTTATGTTTAAGCTTTCTTGTAATTTTTTTTTTATTACAGCTAGATCCAATTTTAAATGTTTCCAAGAAGGGTAAAATAAAATTCATATCTCCCCTACTTATATGAAAAATATCTGCAACTCTTTGCAATCAAACTTTATGAGTATAATATATGGGCAGCCGTAAATAAACATAATGCATGAGGACATGCATGAGCTTAGGTGTAAGAGAGAAGGAGAAGCATGAGCTATACATTTTAATTTTAAATATGAGATAAATTAGAAGATCTACACAAGAACTTGTTGTAAAATAAAATAGATCAAAAACAACAAAAGGAGATCCACACAAGAACCTGTTGTAAAAGAAAGAATATCAAATGCAACAAAAGAATATCCATAAAAGAACCTATTTTAAAAGAAAGAATATCAAAAGCAGGAGAAGGAGATCCACATAAGAACCTATTGTCAAATAAACAAATCAAAAACATCAAAAGGAGATCCACACAAGAAACTATTGTGAAAAAAAATAAAATATCAAAAGCAACAGAAAGAGATACACACAAGAACCTGTTGTAAAAGAAAGAAATCAAAAGCAACATAAGGAGATCCACACAAGAAAATATTATAAAAGAAAAAATCAAAAGCAACAGAAGGAGATCCACAAGAATGTGTCCTTAATATGGATAAGAATCTAAGAAGAGGAAATAATAATGTAATGATTAAGTGTGGGGCAATGACGAGGCCATAAACTAGCATTATTTTATCCTTCCAAATTACCTTTGAAAGTGGATTTAAATTTAATATATGAACTTATAGTTTACTAAAGATAGAATATATGATATATATCTTGTTTATTCTTTATAAATATTTTGTTATCTATTTTGTTTACTAATCCTATTGATTATTTGGGAAAAGATGCAAAGTCTTGTGTATGTAAGCCATAAAGGAAAGATAATGTTAGTATTAGAAAAATTAGAATTGATCATGAACAACATTTTTAAAATTAGATCTGATTTCATCTTTAGATTCCTATCAAAAAATTATGTAAGGTCAAAACAAGAATCATCTCAATTTGAGGTCGCCTGTAAAAGTTATAGTTGTTTTAAGTTAGTTGTGGAACTCGCAGAGTTAGTTCCAGAACTCAATGAGTTAGTTCTTCACCTTGCAGATTTAGTTCCGAAACTCACAGATTTAGTTCCAAAACTTGTATAAATTAAATGATAGTTAGTTCTAGAATTTTTAATTTGTGGACAAATCAAATTTAATTCCAGAACTTACATCAACGGAATGATAGTTTTTGAGGGATTGTAAAAACTCAGACATTCCAATGGGAAATCTAAGAGAGGTTTTTGTTCATAGCAATATGTTTAACAAAAACCACATTCATTTTTTCTACAGGTTTTACCAATGAAGAGAGATATAACTTTTAGAGTTTCAGTTCGAGGAAACATGTATCAGATGAGCACTAAAACTTCCATAAACATAAATAGAAAAGTCAAATAGTAAACCTGAGAGGGTTTTTTATTCATTGTAATGTGTTTAGTAAAACATCATTCAGATTTGTTATAGGTTTTACCAATGAAGAGAGATCTAACTTTTAGTGAACTGCAGTCCGAGTAAACGTGTATCAAATGAGTACTAAAAGTTCCATAAACAGAAAAATAAAAATTCAAATGAAAAATCTGAGAGATATTTTTGTTAATAGCAATGTGTTTAACCAAAACCTCATTCATATTTGCTACAAGTGTTACCAATCAAGATAAATCTAACTTTTAGTTAATTGTAGTTTGAGGAAAAAGCGTATCAGACAAGTGTCAAAAATTCTACAGTAAAAAACAACAAAGTCAAATGGAAAATATAAGAAAGGTATTTGGTCAAAATCGTGTTTTGTGGGAAATCCTACTTCTAATAGTTTAGAGGAATTAAATCTTCCTAAAATAAGTTAGATAAAATTTGACTTCAATAATATATCTCTGGCCATATTTTGTGGAGATGGAGATCTTAGAAGTTAGGATTGGAATAAATATAAGATTAGATTGTATTTCTAAAATAAGGAGTTGGTTGGATGCATGAATTATAAATGTAACCTTCCACACCTAGATATGTGATGATTTTCTTCAAAGAAATAAAAATATATTCTTTCCTTTCAAATACTCTGTAGTTTTAACATCTCAGAAGTATGATTTAAATCCTCTTCCAAAGAATGAGTTGGCCACTCATTGCAAGAAATATGGAGTTGTGTAATTATATTCATGTTTATTTATTTGTCTTTAATTCATTATGTTATATTATATTTATCTTTGTATTGTGAAAATTCAATTTCTTGTAAACCTGCAGGTGTTTTATTCAATTATGTTAATTTTTAATTCAGCAATATCATTTATACATGTGTACCTTTTAATTCATGTAAATGTGTTTCTTTCATGTAATTTTCATTTATGCAAGTGTGTTTCTTTCATGCAAACTTTATTTCTTCAAGTATGCCTTTAAATTTTCGCAAGTGTGATTTGTTTTATGCAAGTTTAGTTTGTGTTTAAAGAAGTTACTTTTCAAAATTTTCTTCTCTTAATGCATACAACCTTTAGACACCAACCCAGATTGACATTATTAATGGCAAAGATTGACGACCCTCATCATTTTGGCACCGTTTCCGGGAAACACAATGTTATTGGGAGATTAAGAGTTCTCTAAAATAATATATTCTAGTAACATTAGAACACCTTTTAGCAAAGTCTATGACAAGATGTATTTGGTAAGTAGTTTCTTTAGACTTTTATTTCCTGCAAGTAGCTTAAAATTTTATTTCTACAATCAGGAATATTATATTGTAAATATCTCTCCACAAACTAACTCTATGTATAACAAAAATGACTGTGATGTTTGATCAAGAAAGTATAATGGTATGAACAAAGAATTCAGATCTGGAAATGGTAGAATATGATATTAAATCTGGAAGTAGATCCAGTTAATGAAATATCATATGCCATTCTTTATAACCACCACCATATTCGTTTGTATCAACTAACAACTCAGTGATCTTATTACACATAACCTTAGTAAAAAATTGGCTTTCCCAGTTTATAATCATGAAGTGGTAGCATTTCTAATTAGCTTCATCCATATTCAGGGATTTCATTAGAGATAAAATAAAAACTCACTCATTATCCACTCATCAAAAATAGCTTTTATCTTATAAAAAATTCAATCACTAAACCAGATCCATTACAAAATTTATTTTCATGTCTTTCAATTTCTTCATTTTTGTATATATTTGTATAACATTAAGAATCAATTATGGTGAATATAAAGGAAAGAGATTTTTGTGTACTAACATCTGAGGACTAGATCTATAGGAATTTCAAAAGTTGTTCTTGATACCAACATGTAGATTTTGGATCACCAACAGTATCAACCTAGAAGCATGTAAATTTTGAAGGGAGACAAGGATACCTTCACTCTCTCTTTGAACAACTTTCTATGTCCTGATATCACTAGTTCGGGATTTGAAGATTACTATGGTTTTTTTTATATTACACAATTCAAGATGGACTTTGAAGACCTAAAAATTGTCTACACAATTTTTGGAATCTCCTTGGAGTTACCAATTATGTAAAAAGATTTTTATACAATCTCAGACATTGCTTCATATTTTACACAAGTTGTACTTTGATGAATATGTTCTGATGATGGATCAATTTTTTTTCTAATTCTTCTCATGCTATCATTTCAGCAAAAAGAAAATACAAAAAAAAAATTGACTAGAAGCCAGCTTGCTGGCTGATCAAAGACAACAAAAAAATAAAAATAAAAAAACTTTGATTGAAAAACCAACTTGCTAACCAGTCAAAGGAAAAACAACTTTAATTGGAAAACTAGCTTGCTCGCCAACTAAAGGAAAAACTAGGTGGATATTTTTCAAAGGAAATCAAGTGTTACCTGTGGCTTTTTTTCGGTACTATTTGATCCTGTTAACAATAGGATGACAAAGACAACTAGAGGTACAATCAAGTTATTTTGTTATACTATTTTCTTTTTAAACTTTCATGTAATTTTTTTTACTATAGCTAGATCCACTTTTAAATATTTCTAAGGAAGGCAAGATAAAATTTATATCTCCCCTACTTATATGAAAAATATGTGCACATCTTTGCAATCAAACTTTTTGAGTCTAATTTATGGGCAACCGTAAATAAACAATGTGCATGAGTTTAAGTGTGGGCGAGAAGGAGAAACATGTGCTATTTATTTTAATTTTAAATATGAGACACAACAGAAGAAGATCCACACCAGAACTTCTTGTAAAATAAAATAGATCAAAAGAAACAGAAGGAGATCCATACAAGAACCTGTTGTAAAATAAAAGAATATCAAAAAGAAATAGAAGGAGATCCATAAGAGAACCTGTAGTAAAAGAAAGAAATCAAAAGAAGGATAAAGAGATCGACACAAGAACCTATTGTGAAAGAAAGAATATCAAAAGAAATATAAATAGATCCACACAAGAACCTGTTGTAAAATAATGGAATCAAAAGCAGCCAAAAGAGATCCACACAAGATCCTGTTGTAAGAGAAAAATATCAAAAGCAACATAAGGAGATCCACACAAGAACCTGTTATAAAAGAAAAAAAAAAGTAGCAGAAGAAGATCCACAAGAATGTGTTCTCAATACGGAGAAGAATCTATGAAGAGGAGATAATAATATAATTTATGAGGACATGCATAATATTAAGTGTGGGGTAATTGTGAGGCCATAAATTACCATTATTTTTTCCTTCCAAGTTACCTTTGAAAGTGGATTTAAATATAATCTATGAACTTATAGTTTACTTAAGATAAAATATGGGATATATGTCTTGTTCCTTCAATATAAATCTTTTGTTATCTATTTTGTTGACTTATCCTATTGATTATTTGGGAAAAGATGCAAAGTATAGTGTATGTAGGCCATAAAGGAATGATAATGCTAGTATTGGAAAAATTTGAATTAATCATGAACAGTATATTAAAAATCAGATCTAATTTCATATTCAGATTCATCTCTATAAATTATATAAATTAAAAAATAGAATCATCTCAATCCAAGGTTGCATACAAAAGTTATAGTTGTTTTAAGTTATTTGCAGAACTCGAAGTGTTAGTTCTGGAACTCACAGAGTTAGTTCTGGAACTTACAGGTTTCGTTCCGGAACTCACAAATTTAGTTCTAGAACTTTTATCAATTGAATGAAAGTTAGTTCTGAAACTTTTAATTTGTGGAAAAATCAGATTTAGTTACGAAACTTGCATAAAACGAATGAAAGCTTTAGTTCTGGAACTTGCATAAATGGAATTCTAGTTTTTACGGGATTGTGAAAACTCAGACATTCCAATGAAGAGATATCTAACTTTTAGTCAGCTACAGTCCAAGGAAACGTGTATCATATGAGCACTAAAAGTTTTATAAACATAAATAGAAAAGTCAAATGGAAAATCTAAGATATTTTTTTATTCATAGCAATGTGTTTGATAAAAAACTTATTCATATTTGTTACAGGTTTTACAAATGAATAGAGATCTAACTTTTAGTGAGTTGCATTATGAGGAAACGTGTATCAGACGAGCATAAAAAGTTCCATAAACATAAACAGAAAATTCAAATAGAAAATCTGAGAGAGTTTTTTGTTCATAGGAATGTGTTTAACAAAAATATCATTTAGATTTACTACAGGTTTTACTAATCAAGAAAAATCTAACTTTTAGTGAACTACAATATGAAGAAAAAGTATATCAGACAAGTGTCAAAAGTTCCGCACTCAAAAACAACAAAGAAAAATAGAAAATCCGAGGAAGGTATTTGGTCAAAATTATATTTTGAGGGAAATATTCCTTCCAATAATGTAGAGGAATAAAATATTTATGATATTTGTTACCGAAAAGCAAGGAGAAGATTTGGGAGCAAATATTCCTAAAATAAGTGAGATAAGATTTGACTTCAATAATATATCTCTCTCCGTATTGTGTCGAGATGAAGATCTTAGTTGTCAGTATTGGAATAAATCTAAGATCAGATTCTATTTCTTAAAATAATGAGTTGGTTTGATGCATGAGTTATAAATGTAACCTTCCACACTTAGATATGTGATATTTTTCTTCAAAGAAAATAATGATCTATTCTTTCCTCTCAAATATTCTATAGTTTTAAGATCTCATAAGTATGATTTGAATCTTCTTTTAAGGAATGAGTTGTCCACTCATTCCAAGGAAAATGGATCTGTGTATTTATGTTTATGTATATTCATTTATCTTTAATTCATTTTGTTGTATTGTTTTTATCTTTGTATTGTGAGAATTCAGTCTGTTGTAAATGTACAGGTGTTTCATTCAATTATGTTTATTTTTAATTCAACAATTTCATTTATGCAAGTGTGCCTTTTAATTTATTCAAATATGTTTCTTTCATGTAAATTTCATTTATGTAAGTGTGCCTTTTAGACACCAACCCAAATTGACATTATTAATGGTGAGGAGTGACGACCCTCATCATTTTGGCACCGTTACCGGGGAACATGGTGTTATGGGAGATTTAAAGTTCTCTAAGAGAATATATTCTAGTAACATTAGAATACCTTTTCAAAAATTTTGCGATAGGAGGTATTTGGTAAATAGCTTCTTTAAACATTTATTTCCTTCAAGTAGATTAAAATTTTATTTCTGCAATTAGGAATATTAAATTGTAAATATCTTCCAACAAACTAACTCTGTGTATAAAAATGACTGTGATGTTTGAACAAAAAAATATAATGGTATGAACAAAGAATTCAGATCTTAAAATGACAGTATACGATATTGAATCTAGAAGTAGATCTAGTTGATGAATTATCATATGCCATTCTTGATAACCACCATCATTTCCCTTTGTATACACTAAAAGCTCAGTGATCTTATTACACATAACGTTAGTAAAAAAATTAGCTTTTCCAGTTTGTAATAATGAAGTGGTAGCATTTCTAGTTAACTCCATCCATATTCAGGGATTTTATTAGAGCCAAAATAAAAACTCACCCATTATCCACTCATCCAAATTAATTTTTATCCCATAATAAAATTCAATCCATATACCATATCCATTAGAAAAATTTGTTTTTATGTCTTTCAATTTTTTTATTTTTGTATATGCTTGTATAACATTATGAAGCAATTATGGTGAATATCAAAGCAATAACTTGTTGTGTACTAACATCTGAGAACTAGATCTATAGTAATTTCTAGAGTTGTTCTTTATACCAGCATGTAGATTTTGGATCACCAACAGTATCAACTAAGAAGCACGCAAATTTTGAAGGGACACACGGATACCTTCACTCTCTCTTTTAACAACTATCCATCTTCTGAGATCACTAGTATGGGCTTTTAAGATTATTATGGTGTTTCTAATATTACACAATTCAAGACAGACATTGAAGATCTAAAAATTTCTACACAATTTTTGGAATCTTCTTGGAGTTACCAAGTATGTAAAAAGGTTTTCATACAATCTCAAACATTGCTTCCTATTTTACACAAGTTGTAATTTTATGAATATAGTCAGATGATGGATCAAAATTTTTCTCTAATCCTTCTCATTCTATTATTTTATCAAAAAAAATAAAAAATCAAAAAAGCTTTAATTGGAAAACTAACTTGCTGGCCAATCAAAGACAACAAAAAAATAAAAATAAAAAAACTTTGATTGGAAACCAGCTTGTTGTCAATTCAAAGGTAAAAAAAAATTTAATTAGAAAACCAGCTTGCTTGCCAATCAAAGGAAAAAGGAGGTGGATATTTTTGAAAGGAAATCAACTTTTACATGGTGGCTTTTTTCTCAGAACTATTTGATCATGTTAACAATATGATGACAAAGACAACTAGAGGTATGATCAAGTTATTTTGTTCTAATATTTTATTTTTGAGCTTTCTTGTACATTTTTTATTACATATAGATCCACTTGTAAATATTTCCAATGAAGACAAGATAAAATTCATATCTCCCCTGCTTATATGAAAAATATGTGCACCTCTTTTACAATCAAACTTTTTGAGTGTAATTTATGGGAAGCCATAAATAAACAACATGCATGAACTTAGGTGTGGGGGAGAAGGAGAAACACGAGCTATGCATTTTAATTTTAAATTTGAGACACATAAAAAGAAGATCCACAAAAGAACCTACTGTAAAAGAAATAATATTGAAAGTAACAGAAGGAGATTGACACAATAACCTTTTGTAAAAGAAATAATATCAAAAGCAAAATAAATAGATCCACACATGAACCTGTTGTAAAAGAAAGAAATCAAAAGCATCATAAGGAGATCCACACAAGAACCTGTTGCGAAATAAATAATATCAAAATAAATAGAAATAGATCCAAACAAGAACTTGATATAAAAAAGAAATCAAAAGAAGTAGAAGGAGATCCACACAAGAACCTGTTGTAAGAAAAAAAATATCAAAAGCAATGAAAAGAGATCCACAAGAATGTGTTCTCAATACAGAGAAAAATCTAAGAAGAGGACATAATAATGTAATGCATGAGGACATGCATAAGATTAAGTGTGGGGTAATGATGAGGCCATAAATTACCATTATTTTTTCCTTCCAAGTTACCTTTGAAAGTGGATTTAAATGTAATTTATGAACTTAGAGTTTACTTAAGATAGAATATAGGATATATGTCTTTTTCATTCTTTATAAATCTTTTGTTATGTATTTTGTTGACTAATCCTATTGATTATTTGGGGAAAATACAAAGTCTTGTATATGCAGGCCATAAATGAAAGATAATGTTAGTATTAGGAAAAGTTGAATTGATCATGAAAAATATATTTAAAAATACATAAAATTTAATATTCATATTGCTCTAAAAAATTATGTAAGTTAAAAATAATAATCATCTCAATCCGAGGTCACATGTAAAAGTTATAAATTTTTTAATTTAGTTGCGGAACTCAAAAATTTAGTTTCAGAACTCAATGAGTTAGTTCCTCACCTTGCAGATTTAGTTCTGGAACTCACAGATTTAGTTCCAGAACTTGTATCAATTCAATGATAGTTAGTTCTAGAATTTTTAATTCATGGAGAAATCAAATTTAGTTCCGGAACTTGCATAAAAGGAACGACAACTTTAGTTCCGGAACTTGCATCAATGGAATGATAGTTTTTGAGGTTTTGTGAAAACTTAGAGATTCCAATGGGAAATATCATAGAGGTTTTTATTCATAACAATGTGTTTAACAAAAAACTCATTCATATTTTCTACAGGTTTTACCAATGAAGAGAGATCTAACTTTTAGTGAGTTGCAGTCTAAAAAATGTGTATCAGACGAGAACTAAAATTTCCATAAATAGAAATAGAAAAGTCAAATGGAAAATATGAGAGAGGTTTTTATTCATAGCAATGTGTTTAAAACAAAAATCATTCATATTTGTTTCAGGTTTTACCAATGAAGAGAGATCTAAGTATTAGCGAGCTACAGTCTGAGGAAACGTGTATCAAACGAACACTAAAAGTTTCATAAACAGAAATAGGAAATTAAAATACAAAATTTGAGAGAGGTTTTTGTTCATAGAAATGTGTTTAAAAAAATCTCATTCAGATTTGCTACAATATTTAGCAATCAAGAGAAATTTAAATTTAAGTGAACTGAGTCTGTGGGAAAAGTGTCTCAGACAAGCGTCAAAAGTTCCAAAATCAAAAACATCAAAGCCAAATATAAAATCTGAGAAAGGTATTTAGTCAAAATCATATTTTGAGGGAAATCATCTTTCTAATAATATAGAGGAATAAAATCATTATGATCTTTGTTACCAAAAAGAAAGGAGAAGATTTGGGAGCAAATCTTTCAAAAAAAAGTGAGATAAGATTTGAATTCAATAATATATCTCTCTCCATTTTGTGAGATGGAGATCTGAGTTATAAGGATTGGAATAAAGATAAAATCATATTGTATTTCTTAAAATAAAGATTTGTTTGGATGCATGAATTATAAATGCAACCTTCTACACTTAGATAGGTGATGCTTTTCTCCAAAGAAATAAAGATTTATTCTTTCCTCTCAAATATTCTGTAGTTTTAAGATATCAGAAGTATGATGTAAATCTTCTTCCAAGGAATGAGCTGACCACTCATTCAAAGGAATAATGATTTTTGTATTTATGTTTATATTTATTCATTTGTCTTTAATTCATTCTGTTGTATTGTTTTTATCTTTTTATTACGAAAATTCAGTCTATTGTAAATCTGTAGGTGTTTCATTCAGTTATGTTTATTTTTAATTCAACAATTTAATTTATGTAAATATGCCTTTTAATTCATGCAAGTGTGTTTCTTTCATGCAAATTTCATTTATGAAAGTGTGTTTTCTTTCATGCAAACTTTTTTTCTACAAGTATGCCTTTGCATTTCTGCAGGCGTGATTTATTTTATGCAAATTTGGTTTGTATTTAAAGAATTTACTATCCAATATTTTATTCTCTTAATGTATACAACCTTTATATAGCAACCCGGATATACATTAATAATGGCGAGGATTGACGACCCTCATCATTTTAGCATCGTTTCAGGGGAAAACAATGTTATTGGAAACAAATTCTATGACATGAGGTATTTGGTAATTAGTTTCTTTAGACTTTTTTGTCCTACAAGTAGATTAAAATTTTATTTCTGTAATTAGGAATATTATATTATAAATATCTCCCCACAAACTAATTCTATGTATAAGAAAAATGACTGTGATGTTAGTTAAAGAAATTATAATGGTATGAACAAAGAATTCAGATATGGAAATAGTAGAATATGATATTAAATCTGGAAGTAGATCCAGTTGATGAAATATCATATGCCATTCTTGATAACCACCACCATTTCCCTTTATATCAACTAATAGCTCAATGATCTTATTACACATAACCTTAGTAAAAAAATGACTTTTCCAGTTTGTCATAATGAAGTGGTAACATTTCTTGTTAACTCCATCCATATTAAGAGATTTCATTAGAGCCAAAATAAAAAATCACCCATTATCCACTCATCTAAATTAGTTTTTATCCCATAATCAAAATTTGTTTTCATGTCTTTCAATTTCTTCATTTTTTTATATGCTTGTATAACATTAATAAGTAATCATGGTGAATATCAAGGAAAAAAAAATTGTGTACTAACATCTGAGGACTAGATCTATAGGAATTCCTAGATTTATTCTTGATAACAACATTTAGATTTTGGATCACCAACAATATAAAAGGCAAAGAAATAAAAACGTTAATTGGAAAATCAGCTTACTCGCCAATCAAGGAAAAAAGGAGGATTGTTTTCAAAGGAAATCAATTGTTACGTGGTGGCATTTTCTTCTCGGAACTATTTGATCATATTAACAATAGGATGACAAAGATAACTAGACATATGATAAGGTTATTTTGTTCTACTATTTTACTTTTAAGCTTTCTTGTATTTTTTTATTAAATCTAGATCCACTTTTAAAGAATTCCAAAGAAGGTAAGATAAAATTCATATCTCCCCTACTTATATGAAAAATATGAAATGTGTTTAACAAAAATATCATTCAGATTTACTACAGGTTTTACTAATCAAGAAAAATCTAACTTTTAGTGAACTACAATATGAAGAAAAAGTATATCAGACAAGTGTCAAAAGTTCCGCAGTCAAAAACAACAAAGAAAAATAGAAAATCCGAGGAAGGTATTTGGTCAAAATTATATTTTGAGGGAAATATTCCTTCCAATAATGTAGAGGAATTAAATATTTATGATATTTGTTACCGAAAAGCAAGGAGAAGATTTGGGAGCAAATCTTCCTAAAATAAGTGAGATAAGATTTGACTTCAATAATATATCTCTCTCCGTATTGTGTGGAGATGAAGATCTTAGTTGTCAGTATTGGAATAAATCTAGGATCAGATTCTATTTCTTAAAATAATGAGTTGGTTTGATGCATGAGTTATAAATGTAACCTTCCACACTTAGATATGTGATATTTTTCTTCAAAGAAAATAATGATCTATTCTTTCCTCTCAAATATTCTATAGTTTTAAGATCTCGTAAGTATGATTTAAATCTTCTTCCAAGGAATGAGTTTTCCACTCATTCCAAGGAAAATGGATCTGTGTATTTATGTTTATGTATATTCATTTATCTTTAATTCATTTTGTTGTATTGTTTTTATCTTTGTATTGTGAGAATTCAGTCTGTTGTAAACCTACAGGTGTTTCATTCAATTATGTTTATTTTTAATTCAACAATTTCATTTATGCAAGTGTGCCTTTTAGTTTATTCAAATATGTTTCTTTCATGTAAATTTCATTTATGTAAGTGTGCCTTTTAGATACCAACCCGAATTGACATTATTAATGGTGAGGAGTGATGACCCTCATCATTTTGGCACTGTTACCAGGGAACATGGTGTTAGGGGAGATTTAAAGTTCTCTAAGAGAATATATTCTAGTAACATTAGAATACCTTTTCAAAAATTTTGCGATAGGAGGTATTTGGTAAATAGCTTCTTTAAACTTTTATTTCCTTTAAGTAGATTAAAATTTTATTTCTGCAATTAGGAATATTAAATTGTAAATATCTCCCCACAAAATAACGATGTGTATAAAAATGACTGTGATTTTTGATCAAAAAAATATAATGGTATGAACAAAGAATTCAGATCTTAAAATGGCAGTATACGATATTAAATCTAAAAGAAGATCTAGTTGATGAAATATCATATGCCATTCTTGATAACCACCATCATTTCCTTTTATATACACTAAAAGCTCAGTGATCTTACTACACATAACGTTAGTAAAAAAATTGGCTTTTCCAGTTTGTAATAATGGAGTGGTAACATTTTTAGTTAACTCCATCCATATTCACAGATTTTATTAGAGCCAAAATAAAAACTCACCCATTATCCACTCATCCAAATTAATTTTCATCCCATAATAAAATTCAATCTATATACCATATCCATTAGAAAAATTTGTTTTTATGTCTTTCAATTTTTTTATTTTTGTATATGCTTGTATAACATTATGAAGCAATTATGGTGAATATCAAAGCAATAACTTGTTGTGTACTAACATCTGAGAACTAGATCTATAGTAATTTCTAGAGTTGTTCTTTATACTAGCATGTAGATTTTAGATCACCAACAGTATCAACTAAGGAGCACGCAAATTTTGAAGGGACACACGGATACCTTCACTCTCTCTTTTAACAACTATCCATCTTCTGAGATCACTAGTATGGGCTTTTAAGATTATTATGGTGTTTCTAATATTACACAATTCAAGACAGACATTGAAGATCTAAAAATTTTCTACACAATTTTTGGAATCTTCTTGGAGTTACCAAGTATGTAAAAAGGTTTTCATACAATCTCAAACATTGCTTCCTATTTTACACAAGTTGTAATTTTATGAATATAGTCAGATGATGGATCAAATTTTTCTCTAATCCTTCTCATTTTGTTATTTTATCAAAAAAAATAAAAAAAATCAAAAAGCTTTAATTGGAAAACTAACTTGCTGGCCAATCAAAGACAACAAAAAAATAAAAATAAAAAATCTTTGATTGGAAACCAGCTTGTTGTCAATTCAAAGGTAAAAAAAAAATTAATTAGAAAACCATCTTGCTTGCCAATCAAAGGAAAAAGGAGGTGGATATTTTTGAAAGGAAATCAACTGTTACATGGTGGCTTTTTTCTCAGAACTATTTGATCATGTTAACAATATGATGACAAAGACAACTAGAGGTATGATCAAGTTATTTTGTTCTAATATTTTATTTTTGAGCTTTCTTGTACATTTTTTATTACATCTAGATCCACTTGTAAAGATTTCCAATGAAGACAAGATAGAATTCATATCTCCCTTGCTTATATGAAAAATATGTGCACCTCTTTTGCAATCAAACTTTTTGAGTGTAATTTATGGGAAGCCATAAATAAACAACATGCATGAGCTTAGGTGTGGGGGAGAAGGAGAAACACGATTTATGCATTTTAATTTTAAATTTGAGACACATAAAAAGAAGATCCACAAAAGAACCTACTGTAAAAGAAATAATATTGAAAGTAACAGAAGGAGATTGACACAATAACCTTTTGTAAAAGAAATAATATCAAAAGAAAAATAAATAGATCCACACATGAACCTGTTGTAAAAGAAAGAAATCAAAAGCATCATAAGGAGATCCACACAAGAACCTGTTGCGAAAGAAATAATATAAAATAAATAGAAATAGATCCAAACAAGAACTTGATGTAAAAAAGAAATCAAAAGAAGTAGAAGGAGATCCACACAAGAACCTGTTGTAAGAAAAAAAATATCAAAAGCAACGAAAAGAGATCCACAAGAATGTGTTCTCAATACGGCGAAAAATCTAAGAAGAGTACATAATAATGTAATGCATGAGGACATGCATAAGATTAAGTGTGGGGTAATGATGAGGCCATAAATTACCATTATTTTGTCCTTCCAAGTTACCTTTGAAAGTGGATTTAAATGTAATCTATGAACTTATAGTTTACTTAAGATAGAATATAGGATATATGTCTTTTTCATTCTTAATAAATCTTTTGTTATGTATTTTATTGACTAATCCTATTGATTATTTGGGGAAAATACAAAGTCTTGTATATGCAGGCCATAAAGGAAAGATAATGTTAGTATTAGGAAAAGTTGAATTGATCATGAAAAATATATTTAAAATTAGATAAAATTTAATATTCATATTGCTCTAAAAAATTATGTAAGTTCAAAATAATAATCATCTCAATCCGAGGTCACATGAAAAACTTATAACTTTTTTAATTTAGTTGCGGAACTCAAAAATTTAGTTTTAGAACTCAATGAGTTAGTTCCTCACCTTGCAGATTTAGTTCTGGAACTAACAGATTTAGTTTCAGAAGTTGTATCAATTCAATGATAGTTAGTTCTAGAATTTTTAATTCATGGAAAAATCAAATTTAGTTCCGGAACTTGCATAAAAGGAATGACAACTTTAGTTCCTGAACTTGCATCAATTGAATGATAGTTTTTAAGGTTTTGTGAAAACTTAGAGATTCCAATGGGAAATATCATAGAGGTTTTTATTCATAGCAATGTGTTTAACAAAAAACTCATTCATATTTTCTACAGGTTTTACCAATGAAGAGAGATATAACTTTTAGTGAGTTGCAGTCTGAAAAATGTGTATCAGACGAGAACTAAAAGTTCCATAAATAGAAATAGAAAAGTCAAATACAAAATATGAGAGAGGTTTTTATTTATAGCAATGTGTTTAAAACAAAAATCATTCATATTTGTTTCAGGTTTTACCAATGAAGAGAGATCTAAGTATTAGTGAGCTACAGTCTGAGGAAACGTGTATCAAACGAATACTAAAAGTTTCGTAAACAGAAATAGGAAATTAAAATACAAAATTTGAGAGAGGTTTTTATTCATAGAAATGTGTTTAAGAAAATCTCATTCATATTTGCTACAATTTTTAGCAATCAAGAGAAATATAAATTTTAGTGAACTGAGTTTAAGGGAAAAGCGTCTCAGACAAGCGTCAAAAGTTCCAAAATCAAAAACATCAAAGCCAAATATAAAATCTGAGAAAGGTATTTAGTCAAAATCGTATTTTGAGGGAAATCATCTTTCCAATAATATAGAGGAATAAAATAATTATGATCTTTGTTACCAAAAAGAAAGCAGAAGATTTAGGAGCAAATCTTTCAAAAAAAAGTGAGATAAGATTCGAATTCAATAATATATCTCTCTTCATTTTGTGAGATGGAGATCTTAGTTATAAGGATTGGAATAAAGATAAAATCATATTGTATTTCTTAAAATAAAGATTTTTTTGGATGCATGAATTATAAATGAAACCTTCTACACTTAGATATGTGATGCTTTTCTCTAAAGAAATAAAGATTTATTCTTTCCTCTCAAATATTCTGTAGTTTTAAGATCTCAGAAGTATGATGTAAATCTTTTTCCAAGGAATGAGCTGACCACTCATTCAAAGGAAGAATGATCTGTGTATTTATGGTTATTTTTATTCATTTGTGTTTAATTCATTCTGTTGTATTGTTTTTATCTTTTTATTACAAAAATTCAGTTTGTTGTAAATCTGTAGGTGTTTCATTCAGTTATGTTTATTTTTAATTCAACAATTTCATTTATGTAAATATTCCTTTTAATTCATGCAAGTGTGTTTCTTTCATGCAAATTTCATTTATGAAAGTGTGTTTTCTTTCATGCAAACTTTTTTTCTACAAGTATGCCTTTCAATTTCTACAGGCGTGATTTATTTTATGCAAATTTGGTTTGTATTTAAATAATTTACTATCCAATATTTTATTCTCTTAATGTATACAACCTTTATACAGCAACCCGGATATACATTAATAATGGCGAGGATTGACGACACTCATCATTTTAGCATCGTTTCTGGGGAAAACAGTGTTATTGGGAACAAATTCTATGACATGAGGTATTTAGTAATTAGTTTCTTTAGACTTTTTTGTCCTACAAGTAGATTAAAATTTTATTTCTGTAATTAGGAATATTATATTTTAAATATCTCCCCACAAACTAATTCTATGTATAAGAAAAATGACTGTGATGTTAGTTAAAGAAATTATAATGGTATGAACAAAGAATTCAGATATGGAAATAGTAGAATATGATATTAAATCTGGAAGTAGATCCAGTTGATGAAATATCATATGCCATTCTTGATAACCACCACCATTTCCCTTTGTATCAACTAATAGCTCAATGATCTTATTACACATAACCTTAGTAAAAAACTGACTTTTCCAGTTTGTCATAATGAAGTGGTAACATTTCTAGTTAACTCCATCCATATTAAGAGATTTCATTAGAGCCAAAATAAAAAATCACCCATTATCCACTCATCTAAATTAGTTTTTATCCCATGATAAAATTTTGTTTTCATGTCTTTCAATTTCTTCATTTTTGTATATGCTTGTATGGCATTAATAAGTAATCATGGTGAATATCAAAGAAAAAAAAAATTGTGTACTAACATCTAAGGACTAGATCTATAGGAGTTTCTAGATTTATTCTTGATAACAACATGTATATTTTGGATCACCAACAATATAAAAGGTAAAGAAATAAAAACCTTAATTGGAAAATCAGCTTACTCGCCAATCAAGGAAAAAAGGAGGATTGTTTTCAAAGGAAATCAATTGTTACGTGGTGGCATTTTCTTCTCGGAACTATTTGATCATATTAACAATAGGATGAAAAAGATAACTAGACATATGATAAGGTTATTTTGTTCTACTATTTTACTTTTAAGCTTTCTTGTATTTTTTTATTAAATCTAGATCCACTTTTAAAGAATTCCAAAGAAGGTAAGATAAAATACATATCTCCCCTACTTATATGAAAAATATGTAATGTGTTTAACAAAAATATCATTCAGATTTACTACAGGTTTTACTAATCAAGAAAAATCTAACTTTTAGTGAACTAGAATATGAAGAAAAAGTATATCAGACAAGTGTCAAAAGTTCCGCAGTCAAAAACAACAAAGAAAAATAGAAAATCCGAGGAAGGTATTTGGTCAAAATTATATTCTGAAGGAAATATTCCTTCCAATAATGTAGAGGAATAAAATATTTATGATATTTGTTACCGAAAAGCAAGGAGAAGATTTGGGAGAAAATCTTCCTAAAATAAGTGAGATAAGATTTGACTTCAATAATATATCTCTCTCCGTATTGTGTGAAGATGAAAATCTTAGTTGTCAGTATTGGAATAAATCTAAGATAAGATTCTATTTCTTAAAATAATGAGTTGGTTTGATGCATGAGTTATAAATGTAACCTTCCACACTTAGATATGTGATATTTTTCTTCAAAGAAAATAATGATCTATTCTTTCCTCTCAAATATTCTATAGTTTTAAGATCTCGTAAGTATGATTTAAATATTCTTCCAAGGAATGAGTTATCCACTCATTCCAAGGAAAATGGATCTGTGTATTTATGTTTATGTATATTCATTTATCTTTAATTCATTTTGTTGTATTGTTTTTATCTTTGTATTGTGAGAATTCAGTCTGTTGTAAACCTACAGGTGTTTCATTCAATTATGTTTATTTTTAATTCAACAATTTCATTCATGCAAGTGTGCCTTTTAATTTATTCAAATATGTTTCTTTCATGTAAATTTCATTTATGTAAGTGTGCCTTTTAGATACCAACCCGAATTGACATTATTAATGGTGAGGAGTGACGACCCTCATCATTTTGGCACCGTTACCAGGGAACATGGTGTTAAGGGAGATTTAAAGTTCTCTAAGAGAATATATTCTAGTAACATTAGAATACCTTTTCAAAAATTCTGCGATAGGAGGTATTTGGTAAATAGCTTCTTTAAACTTTTATTTCCTTCAAGTAGATTAAAATTTAATTTTTGCAATTAGGAATATTAAATTGTAAATATCTCCTCACAAACTAACGATGTGTATAAAAATGACTGTGATGTTTGATCAAAAAAATATAATGGTATGAACAAAGAATTCAGATCTTAAAATGGAATTATACGATATTGAATCTAGAAGAAGATCTAGTTGATGAAATATCATATGCCATTCTTGATAACCACCATCATTTCCTTTTATATACACTAAAAGCTCAGTGATCTTACTACACATAACGTTGGAAAAAAAATTGGCTTTTCCAGTTTGTAATAATGGAGTGGTAACATTTTTAGTTAACTCCATCCATATTCACAGATTTTATTAGAGCCAAAATAAAAACTCACCCATTATCCACTCATCCAAATTAATTTTCATCCCATAATAAAATTCAATCCATATACCATATCCATTAGAAAAATTTGTTTTTGTCTTTCAATTTTTTTATTTTTGTATATGCTTGTATAACATTATGAAGCAATTATGGTGAATATCAACGCAATAACTTGTTGTGTACTAACATCTGAGAACTAGATCTATAGTAATTTCTAGAGTTGTTCTTTATACAGCATGTAGACTTTGGATCACCAACAGTATCAACTAAGGAGCACGCAAATTTTGAAGGGACATACGGATACCTTCACTCTCTCTTTTAACAACTATCCATCTTTTGAGATCACTAGTATGGGCTTTTAAGATTATTATGGTGTTTCTAATATTACAAAATTCAAGACAGACATTGAAGATCTAAAAATTTTCTACACAATTTTTGGAATCTTCTTGGAGTTACCAAGTATGTAAAAAGGTTTTCATACTATCTCAAACATTGTTTCCTATTTTACACAAGTTGTAATTTTATGAATATAGTAAGATGATGGATCAAATTTTTCTCTAATCCTTCTCATTCTATTATTTTATCAAAAAAAATAAAAAAAATCAAAAAGCTTTAATTGAAAAACTAACTTGCTGGCCAATCAAAGACAACAAAAAAATAAAAATAAAAAATCTTTGATTGGAAACCAGCTTTTTGTCAATTCAAAGGTAAAAAAAAATTAATTAGAAAACCATCTTGCTTGCCAATCAAAGGAAAAAAGAGGTGGATATTTTTGAAAGGAAATCAACTGTTACATGGTGGCTTTTTTCTCAGAACTATTTGATCATGTTAACAATATGATGACAAAGACAACTAGAGGTATGATCAAGTTATTTTGTTCTAATATTTTATTTTTGAGCTTTCTTGTACATTTTTTATTACATCTAGATCCACTTGTAAATATTTCCAATGAAGACAAGATAAAATTCATATCTACCCTACTTATATGAAAAATATGTGCACCTCTTTTGCAATCAAACTTTTTGAGTGTAATTTATGGGAAGCCATAAATAAACAACATACATGAGCTTAGGTGTGGGGGAGAAGGAGAAACACGAGCTACGCATTTTAATTTTAAATTTGAGACACATAAAAAGAAGATCCACAAAAGAACCTACTGTAAAAGAAATAATATTGAAAGTAACAGAAGGAGATTGACACAATAACCTTTTGTACAAGAAATAATATCAAAAGAAAAAGAAATAGATCCACACATGAACCTGTTGTAAAAGAAAGAAATCAAAAGCATCATAAGGAGATCCACACAAGAACCTGTTGCAAAAGAAATAATATCAAAATAAATAGAAATAGATCTAAAAAAGAACTTGATATAAAAAAGAAATCAAAAGAAGTAGAAGGAGATCCACACAAGAACCTATTGTAAGAAAAAAAATATCAAAAGCAACGAAAAGAGATCCACAAGAATGTGTTCTCAATACGGAGAAAAATCTAAGAAGAGGACATAATAATGTAATGCATGAGGACATGCATAAGATTAAGTGTGGGATAATGATGAGGCCATAAATTACCATTATTTTGTCCTTCCAAGTTACCTTTGAAAGTGGATTTAAATGTAATCTATGAACTTACAGTTTACTTAAGATAGAATACAGGATATATGTCTTTTTCATTCTTTATAAATTTGTTGTTATGTATTTTGTTGACTAATCCTATTGATTATTTGGGAAAAATACAAAGTCTTGTATATGTAGGCCATAAAGGAAAGATAATGTTAGTATTAGGAAAAGTTGAATTGATCATGAAAAATATATTTAAAATTAGATAAAATTTAATATTCATATTTCTCTCAAAAATTACGTAAGTTCAAAATAATAATCATCTCAATCCGAGGTCACATGCAAAAGTTATAACTTTTTTAATTTAGTTGCGGAACTCAAAAAGTTAGTTTCAGAACTCAATGAGTTAGTTCCTCACCTTGCAGGTTTAGTTCTGGAACTCACAGATTTAGTTCCAGAACTTGTATCAATTGAATGATAGTTAGTTCTAGAATATTTAATTCATGGAAAAATCAAATTTAGTTCCGGAACTTGCATCAATGGAATGATAGTTTTTGAGGTTTTGTGAAAACTTAGAGATTCCAATGGGAAATATCATAGAGGTTTTTATTCATAGCAATATGTTTAACAAAAAACTCATTCATATTTTCTACAGGTTTTACCAATGAAGAGAGATCTAACTTTTAGTGAGTTGCAGTCTGAAAATGTGTATCAGACGAGAACTAAAAGTTCCATAAACAGAAATAGAAAAGTCAAATGGAAAATATGAGAGAGGTTTTTATTTATAGCAATGTGTTTAAAACAAAAATCATTCATATTTGTTTCAGGTTTTACCAATGAAGAGAGATCTAAGTATTAGTGAGCTACAGTCTGAGGAAACGTGTATCAAACGAACACTAAAAGTTTCATAAACAGAAACAGGAAATTAAAATACAAAATTTGAGAGAGGTTTTTGTTCACAGAAATGTTTTTAAAAAAATCTCATTCAGATTTGCTACAATTTTTAGCAATCAAGAGAAATATAAATTTAAGTGAACTGAGTCTGAGGGAAAAGCATCTCAGACAAGCGTCAAAAGTTCCAAAATCAAAAACATCGAAGACAAATATAAAATCTGAGAAAGGTACGTGGTCAAAATCATATTTTGAGGGAAATCATCTTTCCAATAATATAGAGGAATAAAATCATTATGATCTTTGTTACCGAAAAGAAAGGAGAAGATTTGGGAGCAAATCTTTCAAAAAAAAGTGAGATAAGATTTGAATTCAATAATATATCTCTCTCCATTTTGTGAGATGGAGATCTTAGTTATAAGGATTGGAATAAAGATAAAATCAGATTGTATTTCTTAAAATAAAGATTTGTTTGGATGCATGAATTATAAATGCAACCTTCTACACTTAGATATGTGATGCTTTTCTCTAAAGAAATAAAGATTTATTCTTTCCTCTCAAATATTCTGTAGTTTTAAGATCTCAAAAGTATGATGTAAATCTTCTTCCAAGGAATGAGCTGACCACTCATTCAAAGGAAGAATGATCTGTGTATTTATGTTTATGTTTATTCATTTGTCTTTAATTCATTCTATTGTATTGTTTTTATCTTTGTATTGCGAAAATTCAGTCTGTTGTAAATCTGTACGTGTTTCATTCAGTTATATTTATTTTTAATTCAACAATTTCATTTATGTAAATATACCTTTTAATTCATGCAAGTGTGTTTCTTTCATGCAAATTTCATTTATGAAAGTGTTTTTTCTTTCATGCAAACTTTTTTTCTACAAGTATTCCTTTCAATTTCTACAGGCATGATTTATTTTATGCAAATTTGGTTTGTATTTAAAGAATTTACTATCCAATATTTTATTCTCTTAATGTATACAACCTTTATACACAAACCCGGATATACATTAATAATGGCGAGGATTGACGACCCTCATCATTTTAGCATCGTTTCTGGGGAAAACAGTGTTATTAGGAACAAATTCTGTGACATGAGGTATTTGGTAATTAGTTTCTTTAGACTTTTTTATCCTACAAGTAGATTAAAATTTTATTTCTATAATTAGGAATATTATATTTTAAATATCTCCCCACAAACTAATTCTGTGTATAAGAAAAATGACTGTGATGTTAGTTAAAGAAAGTATAATGGTATGAACAAAGAATTCAGATATGGAAATAGTAGAATATGATATTAAATCTGGAAGTAGATCCAGTTGATGAAATATCATATGCCATTCTTGATAACCACCACCATTTCCCTTTGTATCAACTAATAGCTCAATGATCTTATTACACATAACCTTAGTAAAAAACTGACTTTTCCAGTTTGTCATAATGAAGTGGTCACATTTCTAGTTAACTTCATCCATATTAAGAGATTTCATTAGAACCAAAATAAAAAATCACCCATTATCCACTCATCTAAATTATTTTTTATCCCATAATAAAATTTTGTTTTCATGTCTTTCAATTTCTTCATTTTGTATATGCTTGTATAACATTAATAAGTAATCATGGTGAATATCAAGGAAAAAAAAAATTGTGTACTAACATTTGAGGACTAGATCTATAGGAATTTCTAGATTTATTCTTGATAACAACATGTAGATTTTGGATCACCAACAATATAAAAGGCAAAGAAATAAAAACCTTAATTGGAAAATCAGCTTACTCGCCAATCAAATAAAAAAGGAGGATTGTTTTCAAAGGAAATCAACTGTTACGTTGTGGCATTTTCTTCTCGGCACTATTTGATCATATTAACAATAGGATGACAAAGATAACTAGACATATGATAAGGTTATTTTGTTCTACTATTTTACTTTTAAGCTTTCTTGTATTTTTTTATTAAATCTAGATCCACTTTTAAAGATTTCTAAAGAAGGTAAGATAAAATTGATATGTCCCCTACTTATATGAAAAATATGTGTACCTTTTTGTAATTAAAATTTTTGACTCTAATTTATGGGCAGCCATAAATAAAGAACATGCATGAGGACAAGCATGAGCTATGTATTTTGATTTTAAATATGAGACACAACAGAAGAAGATCTACACAAGAACCTGCTGTAAAATAAAATAGATCAAAAGAAGTAGAAGGAGATCCACACAAAAACCTGTTGTAAAAGAAAATAATATCAAAAAGAAACAAAAGGAGATCCACATAAGAATCAGTTGTAAAAGAAAAAAATCAAAAGCAACATAAGGATATCCACACAAGAACCTGTTGTGAAAGAAAGAATATCAAAAGTAATAGAAATACATCCACACAAGAATCTGTTGTAAAATAATGAAATCAAAAGCAATAGAAGGAGATGCACAAAATATCTTGTTGTAAAAGACAAATTATCAAAAACAACATAAGGATATCCACACAAGAACATGTTATAAAACAAACAAATCAAAAGTAGTAGCAGGAGATGCACAAGAATGTGTCCTCAATACGAAGAAGAATATAAAAAGAGAAGATAATAATGTAATGCATGAGGACATGCATAAGATTAAGTGTGGGGTAATGATGAGGCCATAAATCGGCCATAAATTACCATAATTTTATCCTTCCAAGTTACCTTTGAAAGTGGATTTAAATGTAATCTACGAACATATAGTTTTCTTAAGATAGAATAAAAGATATATACATTATTCATTCCTTATAAATATTTTTTTTTATCTATTTTGTTGACTAATCCTATTGATTATTTGGGAAAAAATATAAATTCTTGTGTATATAGGCCATAAAGGAAAGATACCTCTTGAAAAATTATCCAAGATAAAATACAAAATCATCTCAATCTGAGGTCGCATGCAAAAGTTATAATTGTTTTAAGTTAGCTGTGAAACTCATAGAGTTAGTTCTAGAACTTATAGAGTAGGTTTAGTTCTGGAGCTAACAAATTTAGTTCCAGAACTTATATCAATTGAATCACAGTTAGTTATGGAACTTTCAATTTGTTAAAAAATCATATTTTGTTTTAGAACTTGCATAAAAGGAATGACAACTTTAGTTCCGGAACTTGCATCAACGGAATGATAATTTTTAAGGGATTGTGAAAACTTAGACATTCTAATGGGAAATTTGAGAGAGGTTTTTATTCATAGCAATCTGTTTAATAAAAACCTCATTTATATTTTCTACAGGTTTTACCAATGAATAGAGATCTAACTTTTAGTAAGCTACAGTCCGAGGAAACGTTTATCACACAAGCACTAAAAGTTCCATAATAGAAATAAAAAATTCAAATGGAAAATATGAGAGTGTTTTTTATTCACGATAATGTGTTTAAAAAGTAACTCATTTAGATTTATTACAGGTTTTACCAATGAATACATCTAAATTTTAGTGAGTTGCAGTCAGAGGAAACGTTTATCAAACGAGCACTAAAAGTTTCATAAACAAAAATAGAAAAATCAAATAGAAAATTTTAGAGATTTTTTTGTTTATGAAAATGTGTTTAACAAAAAAATCATTTATATTTACTAAAGGTTTTACCAATCAAGAGAAATATTAGTTTTAGTGAACAATAATCCAAGGAAAAAATGTATCAGACAAGTGTCAAAAGTTCCACAGTAAAAAACAACAAAGTCAAATGAAAAATCTGATAAAGGTGTTTCGTCAAAATCATATTTTGAGGGAAATTCTCCTTCCAATAATAGAGATAAAAAATCATTATGATGTTTGTTACTGGAAAGTAAGGAGAATATTTGAGAGTAAATCTTCCTAAAACAAGTGAGATAAGATTTGACTCAAATAATATATCTCTATCCATATTTTGTGGAGATGGAGATCTTAGTTGTAAGGATTGTAATAAAGATAAGATTAGATTGTATTTCCTAAAATAACGAATTGGTTGGTTACATAAATTATAAATGTAACCTTCCACACTTAGATATGTGATGTTTTTCTCACAATAAATAAAGATCTATTATTTCCTGTCAAATATTCTATAGTTTTAAAATCTCAGAAGTATGATTTAAATTATCTTCCAAGGAATGAGTTCACCACTCATTGCATGGAAGATAGATGTATGTATTTATGTTTATGTTTCTTCATTTGTCTTTAATTCATTTTGATGTATTTTTTTTTACATTGTGAAAATTCAGTTTGTTGTGAATCTATAGGTGTTTCATTCAATTATGTTTATTTTTAATTCAGAAATTTCATTTATGCAAGTGTGCCTTTTAATTCATGCAAGTGTGTTTCTTTCATGCAAAATTTATTTCTACAAGTCTGTCTTTCAATTTTCGCAAGTGTGATTTATTTTATATAAGTTTGGACACCAACCTGAATTGACAATATAAATAGCGAGGATTTACAAGCCTTATCATTTTAGTGTTGTTTCTGGGGAACACGATGTTATTGGGAGATTCAGATTTCTCTAATAGAATATTCTAGTGACTGTAGAATGAATACCTTTTAGCAAATTCTGTGACAGGAGGTATTTGCTAAGTAGTTTCTTTAGACTTTTATTTCCTACAAGTAGATTAAAATTTTATTTCTGTAATTAGGAATATTAAATTGTAAATATCTCCCTACAAACTAACTCTCTGTATAAAAACATGAATGTGATGTTAGTTAAATAAAATTGTAATGGTATGAACAAAGAATTCACATCTAGAAATGATAGAATATGATATTGAATCTGGAAGTAGATCCAGTTGATGAAATATCATATGCCATTTTTGATAACCACCACCATTTCTCTTTGTATAAACTACAGCTCAGTGAACTTATTACATATAACCTTGGTAAAAAACTAGTTTTTCCAGTTTGTAATAATGAAGTGGTAGTATTTTTACTTAACTCTATCCATATTCAAGGATTTCATTAGAGCTAAAATAAAATCTCACTTATTATCCACTCATCCAAATTAGTTTTCATCCCATAATAAAATTCAATCCCTGAACCATATATATTAGAAAAATTTGTTTTCAAGTTTTTCAATTTCTTCATTTTTGTATATGTTTGTATAACGTTAACAAATAATTATGGTGAATATCAAGGAAATAACTTTTTGTGTATTAACTTCTTAGAGCTAGATCTATACGAATTTCCAAAGTTGTTCTTGATACCAGCTTGCAGATTTTTTGTCACCAACAATATCAACCAAGGAGCATGTAGATTTTGAAGGGACACGCAGATACCTTCACTCTCTCTTTTAACAAATATCCATCTCCTGAGATCATTAGTCTGAGCTTTGAAAATTACTATGGTGTTTCTGATATTACACAATTCAAGATGAATTTTGAAGACCTAAAAATTGTCTACACAATTTTCAGAATCTTCTTGGAGTTACCAAGTATGCAAAAAGGTTTTTATAAGATCTCATACATTGGTTCCTTTTTTACACAAGGTGTACTTTGATGAATATAGTCTTATGATGGATCAATTTTTTCTCTAATCTTTCTCATACTATCATTTCAGCAAAAAAATTTAAAAAAAATCAATAAAATTTGATTGGAAAACTATCTTGATGACTAATCAAATTCAAAAAAAAATAAAAATAAAAAAGTTTTGATTAGAAAACCAACTTGTTGGCCAGTCAAGGGAAAGATAACTTTAATTAGAAAACCATCTTGTTGGCCAATCAAAGGAAAAAATGAGGTAGATATTTTTGAAAGGAAATCAACTGTTACCTGGCGGTTTTTTCAAAAAAAGAAACGAAAAACAATTAATGACCCTCTAAAGATGAATAATAGGATGATCAAAGGGTAGAGAACTAGAGGAATGATCAAGGAATTTTTTATTGGGATATCTAGCGGCTTTGACTTTCAAGCCTTGTTGAACATTCCTTTTTTTTGTCACAGTTTTTTCTCTCACTTATAAATACTTGTCAAGGAAGGTAAGACTCCACTTTGTATCTCACTTACTTGAGCCTCGACAAATATGTGCACCTCTTTCGCAATCAGTACTTTTTGAGTTTAATTTATGGGCAGTCATAAATAAACAACATGCATTTAGGACCTGCATGAGCTAAGGTGTGGGAGAGAATGTGAGACAGCATTGGATATGTATTTTGATTATAAGTATGAGACACAACAGAAAAAGATACACACAAGAACCTACTGTAAAATAAAATATATCAAAAGTAACAGAAGGAGATCCTCATAATAACCTGTTATAAAAGAAAAAATATCTAAAGCAACAGAAGGAGATCCATACAAGAACCTGTTGTAAAAGAAATAATATGCGATTAACTCTTCTAGATAAAGGTCCACACATAGGCCAACTATTAATTGAATTGAAAGAATTTGAAAAGTATACAGAGAATAGAGCCATTAGACGAACCTGTTTGTCTACATACTAAAGGAAAATCAAAAGAAACAAGGATAATCCACACATGAAGCTGTTGTAAGAGATTAAAAACTATTCAATATAGCAACATAAGGAGATTTTTTGAAGTAAGTTATTCATGATAAAGATATTTCCCTATCAATAGGAACACACAGAATTACATAAGAATGTGTCCTCATAGCTACGGAGATTTTCTAAGATATTTAAGAAGATGTTGATAATAACGTAATGTCATAAGGACATGCATAAGATTAACTAGAATGGGGCAATGAATGAGGCCAAACACTGGCCAGAAGCATTATAGTAATTTTGTCCTTCCAAGAAACCTTTAAAAATGTGGTAGGTCAAAAATAGAAATGAGCTTACGATTACTTATAGTTTTCTTAAGATATAATAACTATAGGATATTTCATATTGTTTTAAAATTCTTTACTAAATAATATGTAGATCTATTCCTCATCAATAAAACCTATTGTAGCCAGTTGGGGCCACGATAGCCAAGTCTTTTACCAATGTAGGTCATAAATGACAAAACATAATAGCTCGTATTGGTAAATGGTGGAATTCACCCTTACATGCCTCCATTTATATTCTAAAATCAGATCTGATTTTCATAATAAGCATGACTCAGGGAAAAATTATGCAAGTTCTAAATAAGAATCGATCTCAATCTTGCAGTTGCCTGCCATTTAGAGCTTAAACGTTGATTTTAAGTTATGCCTCTATTTATAGCTCTAAAGAGTTGATTTCCGGATCTTGCAGGTTTATTTATGGATCTCAAAAATGCTCAAATCCAGAACTCGCCGTATGCAATGTAACTCGACCCAGTTAGTTCCATCTGGGGTCTAAAAATTAGTGGATTCAACTCAGTTTTATTTTTTCCTCTTGCATAAAAGGAATGATAGCTTTAGTTCCAGAACTTGCATAAACAAAATGCTAGTTTTCGAGAGATTTTGAAAACTCAAATATAATCCAATGTAGAAGATGTGTGAGTAAGTTTTTGTTCCTGTACGAATAAGCATGTTTATACTTACTAAGAATATTCAAGTGTCTACTAAACTGCATAAAAATAGTAAATTTTTACCTTTGTATTGTAAAAATTCAGTCTGTTGTATATCTGTAGGTGTTTTGATTGGAAACTTGATGTTGGGATTGTAATTCAGCAATTTCATTTATGTAAATCTGAATTTTAATCCATGCAAGTGTGAATAATGAAGAAGAAGATTTATTCTCTTTTGAAAAGTGTCAAGATTCTTTCATGCAGTAATGGGTATGTGTCCTGCATGTTTGGCTTTACATTTCTGCAAGTGTGACCAATTTTATGTTATTTTCAAATAGTGTTTAAACTAGATTTACTTTCCAAGATGGTGATGAATTCTCTTAAAGACCTTATAGATCTTTAGCATGATAAAGAAACAAGAATGGACCTATGACCATAATAATGCTTCATGTTTATTAGCTTGACCATCTACTTAATTCTAGAAGAAGTGGTTTTATCTTTCTATTATGTGGAGAATCAGTTTTTTGTGAACCTGCATGGTGTTTCATTTAGTTAAGTTGTCTTGTAGTGATTAAGCAATTTCCTTTATGCAAGTGTGTCTTTTAATTCATGAAGATTCATGTTTCTTGTCCTGTACACTTGAATCTATAGAAAGTGTAAACGATCTAATGCATAATAATGTTAATAATAGTAAATGTGTCTTTCAATTTCCGCAAGTATGATTGGTTTATGTAAATTACTGGTTTATGTTTAAAGGAGTTACTTTGCAATAGTAGATAAATAATAATACATACAACCTTTAGACACCAGCAAAATAATGACATATAATAATGGCAATGATAGGACAACGCCTCTAAAAAAATATAATTTTGGTACCATTTCCGGGATAAGTGGTAAGGCTTAAAGAGGAGATTCGGAGTCCATGTCCAAAGAATCCAAATTGCTAGGGAAAGTAGAAAAAATATTTAGTAAATTCTGTGACAGGAGGTATTTGGTCAACATAGTTTCATTTAGACTTATTAGAAATTCCTACAAGTAGATCAAAATTTTATTCCTCTGTAATTAGGAATGACCTTAGATTGTAAAGCAATCTCCCCAGAAACTAACAATTCTATGTATAATTACTGTGATATTTGATCAAACTTAAGTATAATTGTGTAAGAACAACATTGGGGGTGAAATTTAGACTCCAGTGGTAGAAATATAATATTAAATCTGGAAGTAGATCCAGTTAAGGAAATCATCATATGCTACAAAAATGATAACAAAATACCATTTCCCTTAAAATAGTATCGACTATTCAGCTAAGTGATCTTATTCCACCAAAGCATCTCTATAGTGGAGGCAAAATTTTTCCATCATGACATCTAGTTAGACTCCATCCATATTCAAGGATTTCATTAGAGCCAAGATATGGATGAAAAATCACACATATCAGGCTCATCCAAACTAGATTCCTTCCCATAGTAAACTTAGTTCACGGAACCATAACCATTAGAAAATTCTTGTTTGATACATGTCTTTCAGATTTGATATCATGTGTGTCTGTAGGTGGAAAATTATTAAACTTTTATGGTGAGTATCAAGCAAAGAACATTATGATGTAAATAACATCAATTTGAAGCCATAGATATCCCATTGAAAATAATAGAGTTATATCCTTGATACCTTCCATGCAAAAATTGGATCAAACAACAATAATCAACTTCAAATTTGATGTAGCATTTTGAAAGAAATACATGGAGGGAAATTTATTCTCTCTTTTAACAACTATCCATCTCCTGAGATCACTAGTTTGGGATTTAAAATATTCTACTATCATGTCTCTATCAATTCCTTTAACTATCCATTTTGTGCAAAGATAAACTATCTGATATACCTAAAAATTGAATACATCCACCACTTTTTGGAATCTTCAAGGAGGAAATATAAATCCTAAGTAGCTTAATGAAAATACACATGGTTTATTATGAGAATTAGCCAGAAAATAACCTTCCTTAACATATCGTAACACACCTTGTAAATATTGATGAAAATAGTATAATATGCATGAGTAGCAACAAGATTCTCTAATCCTTTTCATGAAAACACTTTCAGACTTACTTATTAGAGAGAAGTATACCCAAATGGTTTGATTGGAAAACTAGCTTGCTAGACAATCAAAGACAAAAAAATTAAAAAGTTTTGATTGGAAAACCAGTTTGTTGGACAGTCAAAGGTAAAAAAAAACCTTAATTGGAAAACCACCTTGCTGGCCAATTAAAGGAAAAATTAGGTGGATATTTTTGAAAGTAAATCAACTGTTACCTGGTGGCTTTCTTTTCGACACTATTTAATCATGTTAACAATAGGATGACAAAGACAACTAGAGGAATGATCAACTTATTTTTTTTTACTATTTTATTTTTAAGCTTTCTTGTAAGTCTTTTATTACAGTTAGATCCACTTTTAAAGATATTTAAGGAAGGAAAGATAAAATTCATATCTCCCCTATTTATATAAAAAATATATGCACCTCTTTGCAATCAAAATTTTTAAGTATAATTCATGGACAACCATAAATAAATAACATGCACAAGGAAATGAATGAGCTTAGGTGTAGGAGAGAAGGAGAAGCACAAGCTATGCATTTTGATTTTAAATATGGGACACAACAGAAAAAGATCCACACAAGAACCTGCTATAAAATAAAAAATATCAAAAAGATAAAAATAAGATTCACACAAAAACCTATTGTAAAAGAAAGAATATCAAAAGCAACAAAAGAATATCCACACAAGAACCTGTTGTAAAAGAAAAGAAATCAGAAGTAACAGAAAGAGATCTATACAAGAACCTATTGTGAAAGAAAAAATATCAAAAGTAATAGAAAGAGATCCACACAAGAACCTGTTGTAAAAGAAAGAATATCAAAAGCAGTAGGAAATCAACACAAGAACCTATTGTAAAAGAAAAAATATCAAAAACAACATAAAGAGATCCACACAAGAACCTGTTATAAAAGAAATAAATCAAAAGTAACAAAAGGAGATCCATAAGAATGTGTCCTCAATATAGAGAAGAATATAAGAAGAGGGGATAATAATGTAATGCATGAGGACATGCATAAGATTAAATGTAGGGCAATGATGAGGCCATAAATTGTCCATAAATTGCTATTATTTTGTCCTTTCAAGTTACCTTTCAAATTTTATTTAAATGTAATCTATGAACTTATAGTTTGCTTAAGATAGTATATAAGATATATATCTTGTTCATTATTTATAAATATTTTTTTATTTATTTTCTTGACTAATCCTTTTGATTATTTGGGAAAAGATGTAAAGTCTTGTGTATGCAGGGCATAAAGGAAATATAATGCTAGTATTGAGAAAAGTGGAATTTATCATGAATATTATATTTAAAATCAAATCTAATTTCATATTCAAATTCCTCTCAAAATATTATGCAAGTTCAAAACAAAAATTATCTCAATCCGAGGTTGCATGCAAAAGTTATAGGTGTTTTAATTTAGTTGCGGAACTCGCAGAGTTAGTTCCAGAACTTATAGAGTTAGTTCCACAACTTGCAAGTTTAGTTCCGAAACAAATAGATTGAGTTCTAGAACTTGTATTAATAGAATGAAATTTAGTTCTAAAACTTTCAATTCATGGACAAATCAGATTTAGTTCTGGAACTTGTAGATTTAGTTCCGAAACTTACATAAAAGGAATGCCAGTTTCAGTTTTGGAACTTGCATCAACAGAATTATAGTTTCTGAGGGATTGTGAAAAATCAAAGATTTCAATGGAAAATTTGAGATAGATTTTTGTTCAAAGAAATGTGTTTAACAAGAACCTCATTCAGATTTTATACAAGTTTACCAATGAAGAGATATCTAAATTTTAGTGAGTTACTGTTGAGGAAACCTGTATCACACGAGTACTAAAAGTTCCATAAACTGAAATAGAAAAGTCAAATGGAAAATCTAAGAGATGTTTTTATTCATAGCAATGTGTTTAACAAAACTTCATTTAGATTTGTTATAGGTAGTACTAATGAAGATAAATCTAACTTTTAGTGAGCTGTAGTTCAAGGAAACGTGTATTAGACGAGTACTAAAAGTTCCATAAACAAAAACAGAAAATTAAAATGGAAACTCTAAGAGAGGTTTTTGTTCATAGTAATGTGTTTGATAAAAATATCATTTAGATTTTCTATAGGTTTTACTAATCAAGAGAAATCTAACTTTTAGTGAATTGTAGTCTGAGGAAAAAGCGTATCAGACAAGCCTCAAAAGTTCCATAGTAAAAAATAACAAATTCAAAATAAGTGAGATAAGATTTAAATTCTATAGTATATCCCTCTCCAAATTTTGTGGAGATATAAATCTTAGTTGTTAAGATCAGATAGTAATTCCTAAAATAAGGATTTGATTGGATGCATGAATTATAAATGCAGCCTTCAACACTTAGATATGTGAGGCTTTTCTCTAAATAAATAAACATCTATTCTTTTCTCTCAAATATTCTATAGTTTTAGGATCTAAGAAGTATGATTTAAAACATCCTCCAAGGAATGAGTTGGCCAACGATTCTAAGGATGATGGATCTATGTATTTATGTTTATGTTTATTCATTTGTATTTAATTCATTCTGTTGTATTGTTTTTATCTTTGTATTGTGAAAATTTAGTTTATTATAAACCTATAGGTGTTTCATTCAATTATGTTTATTTTTAATTCAGTAATTTTATTTATGAAAGTGTGAATTTTAATTCTTGGAAGTGTGTTTCTTTCATGTAAAATTTATTTCTGCAAGTGTGTCTTTCAATTTCTGCAAGTGTGATTTATTTTATGTAAATTTGGTTTATGTTTAAAGGAGTTACATTCCAAGATTTTCTTCTCTTAATGCACACAGCCTTTAGATACCAACCCAGATTAACATTATTAATGGCGAGGATTGATGACCCTCATCATTTTGGCACCATTGTCGGGGAACATGGTATTATTAGGAGATTTAGAGTTCTGTAAAAGAATATATTCTAGTGACAATAGAATACCTTTTAGAAAAATTTGTGACAGAAGGTATTTGGTAAGTAGTTTCTTTAGAATTTTATTTCCTATAAATAGATTAAAATTTTATTTCTATAATTAGGAATATTAGATTGTAAATATCTCCCCACAAACTATGTGTATAAGAAAAATGACAGTGATATTTGATCAAGAAATTATAATGGTATGCACAAAGAATTCAGATCTAGAAATGATAGAATATGATATTGAATCTGGAAGTAGATCCCGTTCATGAAATATCATATGTCATTCTTGATACCACCATTGTTTCCCTTTGTATCGACTAACTCAGTGATCTTAGTACACATAACCTTAGTAAAAAAATGGATTTTCAAGTTTGTCATTTCTATTTAACTCCATCCATATTAAGATATTTCATTAGAGTGGAAATAAAAACTCACCCATTATCCACTCATCCAAATTAGTTTTCATGCCATAGTAAAATTCAATCCTTGATCCATATCCATTAGAAAAAAAAAAATTCATGTCTTTCAATTTATTTATTTTTCTATATACTTGTATAACATTAAGAAGTAATTATGGTGAATATCAAGGGAAGAATTTTTTTTGTACTAACATCTAAGGACTAGATATATAGGAATTTTAAGAGTTGTTCTTGATACCAACATGCAGATTTTATATCACCAATAGTATCAACCAAGGACCATGTAGATTTTGAAGGCACACACAAATACCTTCACTCTCTCTTTCAACAATTATCCATCGCCTGAGATCACTAGTACGGGATTTGAAGATTACTATGGTATTTCTGATATTGCACAATTCAAGATGGACTTTGAAGACCTAAAAATTGTCTACACAATTTTTGGATTCTTCTTAGAAATAACAAGTATGGAAAAAGGTTTTTATGATATCTCAAACATTAGTTCCTATTTTACACAAGTTGTAATTTGATGAATATAGTTTGATGATGGATCAAATTTTTCTCTAATCCTTCTTATGCTATCATTTCAGCAAAAAATAAATAATAAATCAAAAAGCTTTGATTGGAAAACTAGCTTGCAAGCCCATTAAAGGTAAAATTAAAAAAAAAATTAAAAAGCTTTGATTGGAAAACCAGCTTGCTAGTTAGTCAAAAGTAACAAAAACATATTAATATGAAAACCAACTTGTTGGCCAATCAAAAGAAAAAGGAAGCCTATATTTTTCAAAGGAAATCAACTGTTACCTGGTGGTTTTCTTCTCGACACTATTTGATCATGTTAAAAATAGGATGACAAATAAAAATATTTTATTTTTAAGCTTTCTTGTAAGTTTTTTTATTGCAGCTAGATCCACTTTTAAAGATTTCATAGGAAGGCAAGATATCTCTCTCCATATTTTTTGGAGATCTTAGTTAGGTTTGGAACAAAGATAAAATCATATTGCATTTCCTGAAATATGGAGTTGGTTGGATGCATGAGTTAGAAACGTAACCTTCCAAACTAAGATATGTGATGCTTTTCTCCAAAGAAATAAAGATCTATTCTCACCTCTCAAATTTTGTGTAGTTTTAAGATCTTAGTAGTATGATTTAAATCCTCTTCCAGGGAATAAAATGGCCACTCATTCCAAGAAATAAAGTTTGCATGAAAGAAACACACTTGCATGAATCAAAAAACACACTTGCATAAATGAAATTGCTGAATTAAAAATAAGTATAATTGAATGAAACACCTGCAGGTTTACAAGAAACTAAATTTTCACAATACAAAGATAAAAACAATACAGAAAAATGAATTAAAAATAAATAAATAAACATAAACATAAATACACAGATCCATCTTCTTTGGAATGAGTGGCCAGCTTATTCCATGGAAGAATATCTAAATCATACTTCTGAGATCTTAAAACTATAGAATATTTGAGAGGAAAGAATAGATCATTATTTTTTTTTAGAGAAGCATCACATATCTAAGTGTGGAAGGTTACATTTATAATTCATGCATCCAACCAAATCCTTATTTTAATAAATGTAATATGATATTTTCTCTATTCCAATCCTGACAGCTAAGACTTCCAACTCCAAAAAATATAGAGAGAGATATATTATTGAAGTCAAATATTATCTCACTCATTTTAGGAAGATTTTCCCCCAAATCTTCTCCTTGATTTTCGGTAACAAGAATCATAATGATTTTATTCCTCTACATTATTAGGATGATTTCCCTCAAAATATTATTTTGACAAAATAACTTTCTCGGATTTTCTATTTGACTTTACTTTTTTTCACTGTGGAACTTTTGACGCTTGTCTAATACATTTTTTTTTCAGACTACATCTCACTAAAAGTTATATTTATCTTCATTGGTAAATCCGAATGAGGTGTTTATTAAACACATTGCTATGAACAAAAAATTCTCTAAGATTTTCCATTCGAAATTTCTGTTTTTGTTTATGAAACTTTTAATACTTGTCAGATACGCGTTTCGTTAGACTGTAACTAACTAAAAGTTAGATATCTATTATTTGGTAAAACTTGTAACAATATGAATTAGAATTTTTTTAAACACATTGCTATGAATAAAAACCTTTCTCATATTTTCCATTTGACTTTTCTATTTCTATTTATGGAATTTTTAGTGATCGTGTGATCTCTCTTCATTGGTAAAACCTGTAGAAAAAATGAATGAGATTTTTTTTAAACATATTGCTATGAACAAAAATATCTCAAAGATTTCCCATTGGAATCTCTGTTTTTTTATAATAATAAAAAGACTAGCATTTCGTTGATATAAGTTCCAAAACTATGTCATTCATTTGTCATTCATTTGATATAAATTCTAGAATTAAATCTAATTTGTGCACGAATTAAAATTTTCGGAACTAACTGTAATTTAATTGATACAAGTTCTGGAACTAAATCTGTGAGTTTTAGAACCCTGCAATGTCTAGAACTAACTCTGTGAGTTCCGGAAATAACTCTGTGAGTTCCGAAGCTAACTTAAAACAACTATAACTTTTACATGCGACCAAGGATTGAGATGATTGTTTTTTTGAACTTACATAATTTTTAAAGAGGAATCTGAATATGAAATCAGATCTTATTTTAAATATATTGTTCATGATAAATACCACTATTTCCAATACTAGCATTATCATTCCCTTATGGCCTGCATACACAAGACTTTGCATATTTCTCCAAATAATCAATAGTATTAGTCAACAAATTAGATAACAAAATATTTATAAAGAATGAATAAGATATATATCCCATATTCTATTTTAAGGAAACTATAAGTTCATAGATTACATTTAAATCCACTTTCCAAGGTAACTTGAAAGGATAAAATAATAGTAATTCTTGGCCAATTTATGGCGTCATCATTTTCCAACACTTAATATTATGCATGTACTCATGCATTACATTATTATCTCCTCTTTTTAGATTCTTCTCTGTATTGAGGACACATTCTTGTGGATCTCCTTCGGATTCTTTTGATTTGTTTCTTTTATAATAGGTTCTTATGTGAATCCCTTTCTGTTGTTAAAAAAAATCTTTTACAACAGGTTCTTGTGTGGATCTCTTTATGCTGCTTTCGATTTCATTATTTTACAATAGGTTTTTTTGTGGATCTATTTTTATTCCTTTTGATATTCTTCCTTTCAAAATAGGTTATTGTGTGGATCTCCTTATGCTACTTTTGATTTCTTCTTTTACAATAGGTTCTTGTCTGGATCTCCTTCTGTTGCTTTTGATATATTTTTTACAACAGACTCTTTTGTGGATCTCATTATGCTTCTTTTAAAAGAAAAACATACTTCCATAAATAAAATTTACATGAAAGAAACACACTTGCATAAGTGAAATTTGTAGAAAATAAACACACTTTTTGAATTAAAATACAAACTTACATAAATAAAATTTTTTAATTAAAAATAAACATAATTGAATGAAACACCTGCAGGTTTACAACAGACTGAATTTTCACAATATAAATATAAAAACAATACAACAGAATGAATTAAAGACAAATGAATAAACATAAACATAAATACACAGATCCATCTTTCTTGGAATGCGTGTCCATCTCATTCCTTGGAAGAGGATTAAAATCATACTTCTAAGATCTTAAAACTACAGAATATTTGAGAGAAAAGAATAAATATTTATTTCTTTGGAGAAAAGCATCACATATCTAAGTGTGAAAGGATGGATTTATAATTCATGAATCCAACCAACTTATTATTTTAAGAAATATAATATGATCTTATATTTATTCTAATCTTAATGACTAAGATATTCATCTCCACAAAATATGGAGAGAGATATATTATTGAATTCAAATCTTATCTCTCTTCTTTTAAGAATATTTACTCCCAAATCTTCTCCTTACTTTTCAGTAACAAGAATCATAGTTATTTTATTCCTCTACATTATTGCAAGGAGGATTTCCCTCAAAATATGATTTTGACCAAATTCTTTTCTCAGATTTTCCATTTGACTTTGTTGTTGTTTACTATGGAACTTTTGACGCTTGTTTTATACGCTTTTTTCTCAGAATGTAGTTCACTAAAAGTTAGATTTATTTTGAGTGGTAAAACATGTAGTAAATCTGAATGAAGATTTTATTAAACACGTTTCTATGAATAAAAACCTATCTTATATTTTCCATTTACATTTTCTATTTTTGTTTATGAAAGTTTTAGTTCTCGTATAATACATGTTTCCTCAGACTACAGCTCACTAAAAGTTATATATCTCTTCATTGTAAAACTTATAACAAATATGAATAAGGTTTTTGTTAAAAACATTACTATGAAAAAAACCTCTCTCATATTTTTGATTCAATTTTTCTATTTCTGTTTATGGAACTTTAAGTGCTCGTGTGATACACGTTTCCTCGTATTGGAGCTCATTAAAAGATAGATCTCTCTTCATTGGTAAAACCTATAGAAAATATGAATACGATTTTTTTTAAACACATTGCTATGAATAAAAATATCTCTCATATTTTCATTTAGAATCTCTAAGTTTTCACAATCCCTAAAAAACTACATTTCATTGATGCAAGTTCCATAATTAAATATGATTTGTCCATGAACTAAAAGTTTTGGAACTAACTGTCATTCAATTGATACAAGTTCTAGAACTAAATCTATGAGTTTCAGAACTAAACCTACAAGCTCTTGAACAAACTCTGTGATTTCTGGAACTAACTCTGCGAGTTTTGCAGCTAACATAAAAAAACTATAACTTTTGCATGCAACCTCAGATTGAAATAATTCTATTTTTGAACTTACATAATTTTTAGAAAGGAATCTGAATATGAAATCAGATCTGATTTTAAATATACTATTCATGATCAATTCAACTTTTTCCAATACTAGCATTATCTTTCCTTTATGGCCTATATACATAATACTTTACATCTTTTCCCAAATAATCAATAAGATTAGTAAAAAAATTAGAGAACAAAATATTTATAAAGAATGAATAAGATATATATCCTATATTCTATCTTACGCAAAATATAAGTTCGTATATTACATTTAAATCCACTTTCAAAGGTAACTTGGAAGGAAAAAATAATGGTAATTTATGGCCAATTTATTACCTCATCATTGTCCCAAACTTAATCTTATGCATGTCCTCATGCATTGCATTATTATCTCCTCTTCTTAGATTCTTCCTCCTATTGACGATACATTCTTGTGGATATCCTTTTTAGCTTTTGATTTGTTTCTTTAATAACAGGTTCTTGTGTGGATCTCGTTCTGTTGCTTTTGATATTTTTTCTCTTACAACAGGTTGTTGTGTGGATCTAATTTTTTTTCTTTAGATATTTTTTCTTTCATAACAGGTTATTATGTGGATCTCGTTATGCTTCTTTTGATTTTATTTTTTATATAAGGTTCTTGTGTGTATCTCCTTCTGTTGCTTTTAAAAGAAAAACACACTTGCATAAATGAAATTTATATGAAAGAAACACACTTGCATAAATGAAATTTATATGAAAGAAACACACTTGTATGAATTAAAAGGAACACTGGCATAAATTAAATTACTAAATTAAAAATAAACATAATTTAATGAAACACTTGCAAATTTACAACAAACTTAATTTTTAAAATACAAAATTAAAAAAATATAACAAAATGAATTAAATACAAATGAATAAACATAAGCATAAATACACAAATCCATATTCCATGGAATGAGTGGCCAACTCATTTCTTGGAAGAGGATTTAAATCATAATTCCAAACTACATAATATTTGAGAGGAAAGAATAGATCTTTATTTCTTTCGAGAAAAACATCACATATCTAAGTGTGGAAGCTTACATTTATAATACATGAATCTAATCAACTTCTTATTTTAAGAAATACAATATGATATTATCTTTATTCCAATCATAACAACTAAGATCTCCATCTCCACAAAATAAAGAGAGAGATATATTATCGAAGTCAAATCTTATTTCACTTATTTTAAGAAGATTTTATCCCAAATATTTTCCTTGATTTGTGGTAACAAAGATCATAACGATTTTATTCCTCTACATTATTAGGAGGATTTCCCTCAAAATATGATTTTGACCAAATACCTTTCTCAGATTTTCAATTTGACTTTATTGTTTTTTACTGTGAAACTTTTGATGCTTGTCTGATACACTTTTTCCTCTGACTGTAGTTTAGTAAAAGTTAAATATGAAAAAAAATCCTCTCTCAAATTTTCCATTTGAATTTTTTGTTTGTTTTAATGAAACTTTTAGTGATCGTCTGATACACGTTTCCTCGGACTGCAGCTCACTAATTGTCAGATCTCTCTTCATTGATAAAACCTGTAACAAATCTGAATGAGTTTTTTGTTAAAAAATTTATATTAATAAAAACCTCTCTTATATTTTCCATTTGACTTTTCTATTTCTGTTTATGGAACTTTTAGTAATCATGCGATACACATTTTCTCGGACTATAGCTCACTAAAAGTTACATCTCTATTCATCGGTAAAACCAGTAGAAAATTTGAATGATGTTTTTATAAACACATTACTATGAACAAAAACCTCTCTCATATTTCCCATTGGAATCTCTGAGTTTTCACAATCCCTCAACAAATATCATTGCGTTGATGCAAGTTCTGGAACTAAAGTTGTCATTCCTTTTATGCAAGTTACGGAACTAAATTTGATTTATCCATGAATTAAAAGTTCTAGAACTAACTGTCATTTAATTGATATAAGTTTTGGAACTAAATCTGTGAGTTTTGGAACTAAACCTGTAAGTTCTAGAACTAACTCTGTGAGTTCCAGAACAAACTATGTGAGTTTCGCAGCTAACTCAAAAAAACTATAAATTTTGCATGCGACCTTGGATTAAGATGATTCTCATTTTGAAATTGCATAATTTTTAGAGAGAAATCTGAATATGAAATCAAATCTGATTTTAAATATACTATTCATGATAATTTCTACTTTTTCCAATACTAGCATTATCTTTCCTTTATGGCCTGCATACAAAAGACTTTACATCTTTTCCTAAATAATCAATAAGATTAGTCAACAAAATAGATAACAAAATATTTATAAAAAATGAAGAAGATATATATCCTATATTCTATCTTAAAAACTATAAGTTTGTAGATTACATTTAATTCCACTTTTAAAGTTAGCTTAGAAGGAAAAAATAATTGTAATTTATGGCCAATTTATGGCCTTATCATTACCCAACACTTAATCTTATGGATTTCCTCATGCATTACATTATTATCTCCTCTTCTTAGATTCTTCTCCATAGTGAGGACACATTCTTATGGATCTCTTTCTGTTGCTTGTGATTTGTTTCTTTTATAACAGGTTCTTGTGTGGATCTTGTTCAGTTTTTTTTGTATTTTTTCTCTTACAACAAGTTCTTGTGTGGATCTCTTTCTACTACTTTTGATTTCGTTATTTTACAACAGGTTCTTGTGTAGATCTATTTTTTTTGGTTTCAATATTATTTCATTCACAACAGGTTCTTGTTTGGATCTCTTTCTATTGCTTTTGATACTATTTTTTTACAACAGGTTCTTGTGTGGATCTTGTTCTACTACTTTTGATCTATTTTATTTTACAATAGGTTCTTGTGTGGATCTTCTTCTAGTGTGTCTCATATTTAAAATAAAAATGCATAGCTTATGCTTTTCCTTCTCTCCCAAACCTAAGCTCATGCATGTCCTCATGCAAGTTGTTTATTTATGGTTGCCTATAAATTACACTCAAAAATTTTGATTGCAAAAAGGTGCACATATTTTTCGTTAAAAGTGGATATAGCTTTAATAAAAAAACTTACAAGAAATCTTAAAAAAAATAGTAGAACTAAATAACTTGATGACACCTCTAGTTGTCTTTGTCATCCTATTGTTAGCATGATCAAATAGTGCTGAGAAGAAAAAGCCACCAAGTAATAGTTGATTTCCTTTAAAAATATCTCTCATTTTTCCTTTGATTGGTTAGTAAGTTGGTTTTCCAATTAATATTTCTTTTGCCTTTGACTGGCCAGCAAGCTTTTTATTTTTTTTGGCCTTTGATTACCCAGCAAGCTGAGCAAGTTGGTTTCCCATCAAAAATTTTTGATTTTTTTTTTTTTTTTGAAATGGCATCATGAGAAGGATTAAAGAAAAAAATGATCCATCTTCAGACTATATTCATCAAAGTACAACTTGTGTAAAATAAGAAACAATATCTGAGATCGTATTAAAACTATTTTGCATACTTGGTAACTCCAAGAAGTTTCCAAAAATTAGGTTGACAATTTTTAGCTCTTCAAAGTCCATCTTGAATTGTGCAATATCATAAACACCATAGTAATTTTTAAATCCTAGACCAGTGATCTCAGGAGATGGATAGTTGTTAAAAGAGAGAGTGAAGGTATCCATGTGTCCCTTTAAAATCTAAATGCTCCTTGGTTGATACTGTTGGTGATCCAAAATCTTCATGTTGGTATCAAGAACAACTCTAGAAATTCCTATAGATCTAGTCCTTAGATGTTAGTACACAAAAAGTTTTTTCCTTGATATTCACCATAATTATTTTTAACATTATACAAGTATATACAAAAATGAATAAATTGAAAGACATGAAAATAAATTTTTCTAATGGATATAGTCCATGGATTGAATTTTATTATGGGATGAAAACTAATTTGGATGAGTGGATAACGGGTGAGTTTTTATTTTGGCTCTAATGAAATATCTAAATATCGATGGAATTAACTAGAAATGCTACCACTTCATTATTACAAACTAGAAAATCTAGTTTTTTACTAAGGTTGTGTGTAATAAGATCACTAAGCTGTTAGTTAATACAAAGGGAAACGATGGTGGTTATAAATAATGGCATATGATATTTCATTAGCTATATCTACTTCTAGATTGAATATCATATTCTACCATTATCATATCTAATTTTTTTTTCATACCATTATACTTTCTTTAATTAACATCACAGTCATTTTTCTTATACACAGAGTTAATTTGTAGGGAGATATTTACAATATAATATTCCTAATTGTAGAAATTAAATTTTAATCTACTTGTAGAAAGTAAAATTCTAAAGAAACTACTTACCAAATACCTCATGTCGTAGAATTTTCTAAAAGGTAGTTTATTGTCACTTGAATATATTGTTTTAAAGAACTCTGAATCTGCCAATAACACTGTGCTCCCTGGAAACAACAAAAAAATGGTGAGGGTCTTCATTCTTCTCCATTAATAATGTCAATCCAGGTTGGTGTCTAAAGTTTTTATGCATTAATATAATAAAATCTTGGAAAGTAACTCCTTCAAACACAAACCAAACTTGCATAAAATAAATCACACTTGTGAAAACTGAAAGGCACATTGGCAGAAATAAAGTTTACATTAAAGAAACACACTTGCATAAATGAAATTTACATGAAATAAACACACTTAACTTAATTACAAGGCACACTTGCATAAATTAAATTGTTGAATTAAAAATAAACATAATTAAATAAAACACCTGTAGGTTTGCAACAGACTGAATTTTTACAATACAAAGATAAAAATAATACAAAAGAATGAATTAAAGAAAAATGAATAAACATAAACATAAATACATAAATCATACTTCTGAGATCTTGAAACTACATAGTATTTGAGAGAAAAGAATAGATCTTTATTTATTTGGAGAAAAACATCACATATCTAAGTGTAGAAGGTTGTATTTATAATTCATGCATCCAACTAACTTTTTATTTTAAGAAATATAATATAATCTTATATTTATTCCAATCCTAACAACTAAGATCTCCATCTCCACAAAATATGAAGAGAGATATATTATTGAAGTCAAATCTTATCTCACTTATTTTAGGAAGATTTGCTCACAAATCTTCTCCTTGTTTTTCAGTAACAAAGATCATAATGATTTTATTCCTCTACATTATTGGAAAGAGGATTTCACTCAAAATATGATTTTGATCAAATACATTTCTCTGATTTTCTATTTGACTTTGTTTTTTTTACCGTGGAACTTTTGACGCTCGTCTGATATACTTTTTCCTAAGACTGCAGTTCACTAAAAGATAGATTTCTCTTTATTGTTAAAACTTGTAGTAAATCTAAATGATTTTTTTGTTAAACACTTTTCTATAAACAAAAACCTCTCTCATATTTCCAATTGGAATCTCTGAGTTTTTACAATCCCTCAAAAATTATCCTTTCATTGATACAAGTTCCAGAACTAAAGTTGTCATTCCTTTTGTGCAAGTTCCAAAATTAAATCTGATTTTTCCACGAATTGAAAGTTTTAGAACTAACTGTCATTGAATTAATATAAGTTTTGGAACTAAATATGTGACTTCTGGAACTAAACATGCAAGTTGTGGAACTAACTCTGCAATTTATGGACAAAATAAAGGTAATTTATGGCCAATTTATGGCCTCATCATTGCCACACACTTAATATCTGCAAGATCCTTAGTTTATAGTGTTGGTAATCCAAAATATGCATCCTCGTATCAATAATAACTATGGAAATTCCTATAAATCTAGTCCTCGGATGTTAGTACACAAAATTTTTTTTCCTTGATATTCACCATAATTGCTTCTTAACGTTATTCAAGCATATACAAAAATGAATATGTTGATGAAAGACATGAAAATAAATTTTTCTAATAGATATGATTCAGAGATTGAATTTTATTACGGGATGAAAACTAATTTGTATGAGTGGATAAAGGGTGATTTTATATTTTGGCTCTAATGAAATCCCTGAATATAGATGGAGTTAAGAAGAAATGCTACCACTTCATTCTTACAAACTGGAATTGTTAGTTTTTTACTAAGGTTATGTGTAATAAGTTCACTGAGATGTTAGTTTATACAAAGGAAAGTGGTGGTGGTTACCAATAATGGCATATGATATTTCATTAAATAGATCTACTTCTAGATTCAATATCATATTCTACCATTTCCAGATCTAAATTCTTTGTTCACACCATTATACTTTCTTAATCAAACATCACAATCATTTTTCTTATACACTGAGTTTTTTTGTGGGGAGATATTTACAATCTAATATTCCTAATTGTAGAAATAACATTTTAATTTACTCGCAAGAAATAAAAGTCTAAAGAAACTACTTAATAAATACCTCCTGTCACAAAATTTGATAAAATGTATTCTACTGTCACAAGAATATTCTTTTAGAGAACTTTGAATCTTCCAAAACACCGTGTTCCCTGGAAATGGCACCAAAATGATGAAGTTCGTTAATCCTCACCATTAATAATGTCAATTCAGGTTGGTGTCTAAAGGATGTATGCATTATGAGAAGAAAATATTGGAAAGTAACTCCTTTAAACTCAAACAAAACTTGTGGAAATTGAAAGGCACACTTACAAAAAATAAAATTTATATGAAAGAAACACACTTGCATAAATAAAATTGCTGAATTAAAAATAAACATAATTGAATGAAATACCTACAGGTTTACAACAGACTAAATTTTCACAATATAAAGATAAAAATAATAAAATAGGATAAATTAAAGACAAATGAATAAACATAAACATAAATACACAAATCCATCTTCCTTGGAATGAGTGGCCAGCTCATTCCTTGGAAGATAATTTAAATCATACTTATGAGATCTTAAAACTACAGAATATTTTAGAGGAAAGAATATATCGTTATTTCTTTGGAGAAAAGCATCACATATCTAAGTGTGGAATGTTACATTTAAAATTCATGCATCCAACCAACTCTTTATTTTAAGAAATAAAATTTGATATTATATTTATTCCAATCCTGACAACTAAGATCTCTATCTCCATAAAATATGGAGAGATATATTATTGAAGTCAAATCTTATCTCACTTATTTTAGGAAGTTTCCTCCCAAATCTTCTCCTTACTTTTCAGTAACAAATATCATAATGATTTTATTCCTCTACATTATTGGAAGGTGGATTTCCGTCAAAATATGATTTTGACTAAATACCTTTCTCAGATTTTCTATTTGACTTTGTTGTTTTTGACTGTGGAACTTTTGACGCTTGTCTGATATGCTTTTCCCTCATACTACAATTCACTAAGGTTAGATTTCTCTTTATTGGTAAAACCTGTAGTAAATCTGAATGAGATTTTATTTAAACATATTGTTATGAACAAAAACCTCTCTTAGATTTTCTATATGAATTTTTTGTTTCTGTTTATGAAACTTTTAGTGCTTGTCTGATATACATTTCCTCAGACTACAGCTCACTAAAAGTTTGATCTCTATTGATTGGTAAAACATGCAACAAATATGAATAAGGTTTTTGTTAAACACAGTGCTATGAATGAAAAACTCTCTCATATTTTCCATTTGACTTTTCTATTTATGGTTATGGAACTTTTAGTGCTTGTGCAATACACGTTTCCTTGGACTGTACCTCATAAAAAGTTAGATCTCTCTTCATTGGTAAAACCTATAGAAAATATAAATAAGGATTTTGTTACAAACATTACTATGAACCAAAAAAAATCTCATATTTCCCATTAGAATCTCTGAGTTTTCACAATCCCTCAAAAAATAGCATTTCGTTGATTCAAGTTCTGGAACTAAAATTGACATTCCTTTTATGTAAGTTCCAAAATTAAATTTGATTTGTCCACTAATTGAAAGTTTCGAAACTAAATGTCACTCAATTGATACAAGTTCGTAAACTAAATATATGAGTTTTGGAACTAAACCTACATGTTTCAGAACTAATTCTGTGAGTTCCGGAACTAAATCTGCGAGTTTCGTAACTAACTTAAAATGGCTATAACTTTTGCATGCGACCTCAGATTGAGATAATTCTATGTTTGAACTTGTATAATTTTTAGTGAGGAATCTGAATATGAAATCAGATATAGTTTTAAATATAATGTACATGATCAATTCCACTTTTTCCAACACTAGCATTATCTTTCCTTTATAGCCTGCATATATAAGAATTTGCATCTTTTCGCAAATAATCAATAGGATTAGTCAACAAATTAGATAACAAAATAATTATAAATAATGAATAAGATATATATCATATATTCTATCTTAAGAAAACTATAAGTTCATAGATTACATTTAAATCCACTTTCAAAGGTAACTTGGAAGGAAAAAATAATAGTAATTTATGGCCATTTTATTACATCATCATTGCCCCACACTTAATCTTATGCATGTCCTCATGAATTACATTTTATCTCCTCTTCATAGATTCTTTTATGTATTGAGGACACATTATTTTGGATCTCCTTCTACTACTTTTAATTTTTTTCTTTTATACCAGGTTCTTGTGTGGATCCCCTTCTGTTACTTTTTATATTTTTTCCCTTACAACCGGTTTTTGTGTGGATCTATTTCTATTATTTTTGATATTATTTATTTCACAATAGGTTCTTGTGTGGATCTCCTTCTAATTCTTCTAATATTATTTCTTTTACAATAGGTTCTTGCATGGATCTCTTTCTATTGTTTTTGATATTCTTTCTTTTACAACAGGTTATTGTGTAGATCTCTTTTAGTTACTTTTGATCTATTTTATTTTAGAGAAGGTTCTTGTGTTGATATTGTTTTATTGTGTCTCATATTAAAAATAAAAATACATAACTAATTCTTCTCCTTCTCTCCACACCTAAGCTCATGCATATCCTTAAGTATAATGTTTATTTATGGCTTCCCATAAATTAGGCTCAAAAAATTTGTATGGAAAGAGGTGCACATATTTTTCATATATGTAGGGGAGATATGAATTTTATCTTTGTTTCCTTGGAAATATTTAAAACTGGATCTAACTGTAATAAAAAAAATTACAAGAAATATTAAAAATAAAATAATGAAACAAAATAATTTGATCATACCTTTAGTAGTCTTTCTCATCTTTTTCTTAACATGATCAAATAGTGCCGAGAAGAAAAAGCCACTAGGTAACAGTTGATTTCCTTTGAAAAATATCTACCTCAGTTTTCCTTTGATTTGCCAGCAAGATGGTTTTCCAATTAACTTTTTTACCTTTGACTGGCTAGTAAGTTGGTTTACCAATCAAAGCATTTTGATTTTTTTTTTTCATTTGACTGGCCAGCAAACTGGTTTCCGATCAAAGCTTTTTAATTTATTTTTTATTTTTTTGCTGAAATGATAGCATGAGAAGGATTAGAGAAAAATTTGATCCATGATCAAACTATATTCATCAAAGTACAACTTGCGTAAAATAGGAAGAAATGTCTGAGATTTTATAAAAACCTTTTTACATAGTTGGTAACTCTAAGAAAATTCCAAAAATTGTGTAGAAAATTTTTAGGTCTTAAAAGTCCATCTTGCATTATGTAATATAAGAAATACCACAGTAATTTTCAAATCCCGGACTAATTATCTCAGGAGATGGATAGTTGTTAAAAGAGAGAGTGAAGGTATTTGTGTGTCCCTTCAAAATCTACATGCTCCTTGGTTGATACTGTTGGTAATCTAAAATATGCATCCTTGTATCAAGAATAACTCTTGAAATTTCTATAAATCTAGTCCTCGGATGTTAGTACACAATTTTTTTTTTCCTTGCTATTCACCATAATTGCCTCTCAACGTTATACAAGCATATACAAAAAAAAAAAATTGACGGACATGAAAACAAATTTTTCTAATGTATATGATTCAGGGATTGAATTTTATTATAGGATGAAAACTAATTTGGATGAGTGGATAATGGGTGAGTTTGTATTTTGGCTCTAATGAAATCCCTGAATATGGATGGAGTTAAGAATAAATGCTACCACTTCATTATTACAAACTGAAAAAGTTACGTTTTTACTAAGGTTATGTGTAATGAGATCACTGAGATGTCAGTTTATAAAAAGGCAAACAGTGGTGGTTATCAAGAATGACATATGATATTTCATCAAATGGATCTACTTCCAGATTCAATATCATATTCTACCATTTCTAGATCTAAATTATTTGTTCACACCATTATACTTTATTGATCAAAAATCACAATCATTTTTGTTATACATAGAGTTACTTTGTGTGGAGATATTTACAATCTAATATTACTAATTGTAGAAATAACATTTTAATCTACTTACAAGAAATAAAAGTCTAAAGAAACTACTTACTAAATACCTCCTGTTGTAAAATTTTTATAAAAGGTATTCTACTGTTACAAGAATATTCTTTTAGAGAACTCTGAATTTTCTAAAAACACCGTGTTCCCTGGAAATGGCACCAAAATGATGAAGGTTGTCAATCCTCGCTATTAATAATGTCAATTTTGATTGGTGTTTAAAAGATGTATGCATTAAGAGAAAAAAAAATTAGAAAGTAACTCCTTTAAACACAAACCAAAATTTTTGAAATTGAAAGGCACACTTGCAGAAATAAAGTTTGCATGAAAGAAACACACTTGCATAAATGAAATTGTTGAATTAAAAATAAACATAATTTAATGAAATACCTACAGGTGTACAATAGACTAAATTTTCACAATTCAAAGATAAAAATAATAAAACATACTAAATTAAATACAAATGAATACACATAAACATAAATACATAGATTCATCTTCCTTGGAATGAGTGGCTAGCTCGTTCCTTAGAAGATAATTTAAATCATACTTCTGAGATCTTAAAACAACAGAATATTTGAGAGGAAAGAATAGATCTTTATTTTATTTGGAGAAAAGCATCACATATCTAAGTGTGGAATGTTACATTTATAATTCATGCATCTAACCAACTCTTTATTTTAAGAAATAGAATCTGATCTTATATTTATTCCAATCCTGACTCAAAGTAGTTTCTCACAAAATATGGAAGATATATTATTGATCCCTCCATTTGGATCTTACTTATTTTAAGAAGATTTACTCCCAAAGCTTCTCCTTACTTTTCAGTAACAAAGATCATAATGATTTTATTTCTCTACATTATTAGAAGGTGGATTTCCCTCAAACTATAATTTTAACTAAATACCTTTCTCAGATTTTACATTTGACTTTGATGTTTTTGAATGTGGATCTTTTGACGTTTATCTGATACGTTTTTTCCTCAGACTGTAATTCAGTAAAAGTTATATTTATCTTTACTGGTAAAACTTGTAGTAAATCTGAATGAGATTTTATTTAAACACATTGCTATGAAATAAAATCTCTCTCAAATTTCCCATTTGAATTTTTTGTTTTTGTTTATGAAACTTTTAGTGCTTGTCTGATATACATTTCCTCATACTATAGCTCACTAAAAGTTTGATCTCTATTGATTGGTAAAACTTGTAACAAATATGAATAAGGTTTTTGTTAAACACATTGCTATGAATAAAATATCTCTCATATTTTCCATTTGACTTTTCTATTTATGTTTATGGAAGTTTTAGTGCTCGTTTGATACACATTTCCTTGGACTGCAGCTCATAAAAACTTAGATCTCTCTTCATTGGTAAAACCTATAGAAAATCTAAATAATGATTTTGTTAAAAGCATTAATATGAAAAAAAAAAATCTCATATTTCTCATTGGAATCTCTGAGGTTTCACAATCCCTCAAAAAATAACATTTCATTGATGCAAGTTCCAGAACTAAAGCTGACATTCCTTTTATGTAAGTTCCAGAATTAAATCTAATTTGTCCAAGAATTGAAAGTTTAGAAACTAACTGTCATTCAATTAATACAAGCTCAGAAACTAAATCTGTGAGTTTCAAAACTAAACCTACATGTTTCAGAACTAAGTCTGTGAGTTCCAGAACAAAATCTGTGAGTTTTGCAACTAACTTAAAATAGCTATAACTTTTGCATGCGACCTCAGATTGAGATAATTTTATTTTTGAACTTGCATAATTTTTAGAAAGGAATCTGAATATGAAATTAGATCTGATTTTAAATATAATGTTCCTTATCAATTCAACTTTTTCCAACACTAGCATTATCTTTCCTTTATGGCTTGCATACATAAGATTTTGCATCTTTTCCTAAATAATCAATGGGATTAGTCAACAAATTAGATAACAAAATATTTATAAATAATGAATAAGATATATATCCTATATTGTATCTTAAGAAAACTATAAGTTTGTAGATTACATATAAATCAACTTTCAAAGGTAACTTGGAAGGAAAAAATAATTGTAATTTATGGACAATTTATAGCCTTATCATTGCCCCACACTTAATCTTACACATGGCCTCATGCATTACATTATTATCTCCTCTTTTTAGATTTTTCTCCATATTGATGATACACTCATGTGCATCTCCTTTTGCTTGGGATGCATTTGTTTCTTTTATAAGTAGGTGACTTGTGTGAATCCCCTTCTGTTGCTTTTGATATTTTTTTCCTTACAACAGGTTCTTGTGTGGATATGTTTCTGTTGCTTTTGATATTCTTTATTTCACAACAGGATCTTGTGTGGATCTCCTTCTACTAATTTTGATATTATTTCTTTTACAACAGGTTCTTGCGTAGATCTCTTTCTGTTATTTTTGATATTCTTTCTTTTTACAACAGGTTATTGTGTGGATCTCTTTTATTTTCTTTTGATCTAGTTTATTTTACAGCAGGTTCTTGTGTTGGTCTTGTTCTGTCGTTTCTCATATTAAAAATCAAAATACATAGCTTTTTCTTCAGCAACAATCTACCACACCTAATGCTCATACAGAGTGTCCTTATTTATGTTTTTCTAGTTATGGAGAGTAGGGATAAATTAGGCTCAATAAGTTGCTGATTGCAAAGAGTGAATGCACATATTTTTCATATAGTGTAGGTACAGATATGAAGGGATTTTATCTTGATAAATTTTGCTCAGATTATAACCGTGAAACAGACAGAACAGTAAACATGAACACATATGATTTCAATTCATTCGGGATGTATTATTCACATGGTAGAGGTTACATATATAGAGTTTGATCTCCTTGATTCTAGGTGTCAACTATGTAATCTTCAAATCACTCAGCATCCCACAAATCTCTCCCAATCCCTATTCTCACTCAACAAACCTAGAATCTCTCTAAGAGATCTCTACGAGTTGTCACCAACTCATTATTTGCACAATAATAATAATGTTCACAATATTGAAATATTGCTAACATTCACTCCCCTATTGTTAACATTATTATTTCCACACATACACTCCCCTAATGTGAACAATGTAGAGAAAAACATTCACACGTCTTCTACAGCTTGCCTACCTCTGCATGCTCATGATCTTGGTATGCTGAACCTCTGTTCACCAAATACGAACCCCTGTTCGACAATAACGGACCTCTGTCCTAGGTACGAGCCCCTGCTCATGAACCTCTGTTCATCCTCTTCAAAAAAAACATGATGCTACTTTTTCTTGTGCTTTTATCTTTCTACTATCACATATTTACATCAGGAGGTTATAAAAGGAAATACAATTCTGAACAGGAATGTAACATCTGTTCTTATTACAAACAATGAAACACACAACTAAAATACTTGGCCACCAAATCAATACCGCGGCCTCGTCGATGGTGCCTGACGAGAGGTCGTCCATTGCCCTCCTGCCTCCGTTGCCTCCAGCCTCCATCAGAATATCCCTGCTAACTCAGCAGAAAGTATAGTCGAGGACGATAAGCGTTCCCTGTCGCGATACAGGATGGGGTCGAGGGGCGGAGCCCCCAAAGTCAGGAACAGTTTTCATTTGCATTTTCTCTTAAAAAAATTGAGTGTCGGATTACACCGAAAATGCACTCATTTGTACTTTTTTTTTTTTTTTTTCAATTTGTAACAATTTTTCGACTCTTACAAACAACACGAATTTAACACTTCAAGACAATAATCACCTATTTGACATTGACTACCTATTGTTCACTTAAACATAACTGATAATATTGATGACTCTAAAAAAGAATTTGATAACAATTTACAAGTTTAAAAACAACACTTTTTAACATACTACAATAACTATGACATTTTCTTAGACTAATTACTTAACTATTTGGATTGACGACAAAGCTAATTACTAAATAAACTACAAGACTTTATGTGAACAATTAACCATCATAACCGACAACCAAAAAAACTTGAAATTTGGCTAAAACCAAATTAAACTTATATACTCGACTCTAAATTTACTTAAAACTTGAGTAAACACAAATATTTACTAATAAATACTTAGTAACTAAAACCGAATACTATGTTATACATTGCACGTGGATGGAGGGCCAAACGAGCAGGAGACTGTCGCGTCTCTGAGACTGTCACGTATCTGAGAATCCAGTGGAAATATTTGCATGCTGAGTTGAATGCAGGAAGATCTTGAGATGCACAGGAGGTGAGTCAGAAAAAGAAACTACTACAGATCCGAATACCACTTCTTTAGTGTATTTTTTGTCGATGAGAGGATGCCATTTGGAAGCATAGAGAATCAAACCAAAAAACTCCTACGTCAATGTCCAATCTACTTAGATGCCGTGGCTGCACAACAAATATTATTGATATAACAGTCCAAATCAGTCGATCCCAATTCTTCTACTGTTGACAACTATCCACATTGATGTTTCAACTACCTGCCACGTTATGTCCAGTACAAATGACTGCGTGGAGATGGAATGAATGCGTGGAAGACTGCAATTGTCGATGGAATTGATAATGGTTCCGGTAGGAGTCTGAGCTGCGCCTGGGTATGATCATCAATAGAATGCAATTAGAAATGGTAAGAATTGACTCACAGCTTGCGGTGCCTTTGCCAATCAACACAATAAGACCAATCTAGAAGAGCATGCAGAATACGAACTGGGCAGGGTCGCAGATCCCTAATGCTGGAAGAGCTTGCCAGGTTAACACATAGAACCCATCAATTTCAACAACCTCATAAATTCATCTCTTGACAAAAAAATATGCATCCATACGGGAAAGCCTCCATTATAGTGCATGTAATCTTTGTATTAGAAAACTGTATCATTTCTCTGCACTCTCGAATATAGCAAATAATAATACAAGATAGTGTCCTCCTGTATTCGTTTGCAGATCCTCACAATAGTGATTGCCGTATTTTTATAGATCCATACCTGAAATGGAAGGCTTCAACTTCTACCACTATAAATTATAAATCCAAAACTAATTTCACATAATAACGAGGATTCAAACAGGTGATGTGTTGAGGAACATCCAATATGAAAATCATAAACAACTACTAAGTGCAGATCTGAATGACTCTCATATTTGAATGGATCTAAATGGTGATGATGATAAAAACGAATAGCACAGACATGCAAGGAAATACGGTTAAAATCACAAAACACGGCCTACAGTCTATCCATTTCAAGGCACTCGTGCCTTATGAAGACGTCTGGAGGATGTTCTCACTGTTAGAGGGTGCATACAGATCAGGGGGACGTGCTGGAAACTTGGATTGATCTCTTGTCAGATCTGAGCCACCATACTGGAATGCAGAGAAGTCAATGCTACCTCCAGTATCCTAGGATGAACTTCGCTCTGATACCAATGATATAATTTTACTCAGATTATAACCGTGAAACAGACAGAACAGTAAACATGAACACAATGATTTCAATTCATTCGGGATATATTATTCACAGGTAGAGGTTACATATATAGAGTTTGATCTCCTTGATTCTAGGAGTCAACACTCATCCCACTAATCACTCAGCATCCCACAAATCTCTCTCAATACCTATTCTCACTCAACAAACCTAGAATCTCTCTAAGAGATCTCTACGAGTTGTCACCAACTCATTATTTGCACAATAATAATAATGTTCACAATATTGAAATATTGCTAACATATCTTACTTTCCTTGGAAATATTTAAAAGTGGATCTAGCTGTCATAAAAAACTTACAAGAAAGATTAAAAATAAAATAGTGGAACAAAATAATTTGATCATACATCTAGTCATTTTTGTCATCCAATTCTTAACATGATCAAATAATGCCGAGAAGAAAAATCCACAAAGTAACAGTTGATTTACTTTGAAAAACATTCACCTCATTTTTCCTTTGATTGGCCAGTAAGCTGGTTTTCCAATTAATTTTTTTTACCTTTGACTGGCTAGCAAGATGGTTTTCCAATCAAAGCTTTTTGATTTTTTTTGCCTTTGACTGGTCAGCAAACTAGTTTCCAATCAAAGTTTATTTATTTATTTTTTATTTTTTTTGCTGAAATGATAGCATGAGAAGGATTAGAGAAAAATTTGATCCATAATCAAACTATATTCATCAAAGTACAACTTGTGTAAAATACGAAGAAATGTCTGAGATTTTATAAAAACATTTTTGCATACTTGGTAACTCTGAGAAAATTCCAAAAATTGTGTAGACAATTTTCAGGTCTTCAAAGTCCATCTTGCATTGTGTAATATCAAAAATACCATAGTAATTTTCAAAGCCCTGACTAATGATCTCAGCAGATGGATAGTTGTTAAAAGAGAGAGAGAAGGTATTCGTGTGTCCCTTCAAAATCTGCATGCTCCTTGGTTGATACTATTGGTAATAAAAAATATGCATCCTCGTATCAAGAATAACTCTTGAAATTCTTTTAAATCTAGCCCTCGGATGTTAGTACACAAAAAGTTTTTTCCTTGATATTGACCATAATTTCTTCTTAACGTTATACAAGCATATACACAAATGAATATGTTGAAAGACACAAAAATAAAATTTTCTAATGGATATGATTCAGAGATTGAATTTTATTATGGGATGAAAACTAATTTGTATGAGTGGATAATGGGTGAGTTTGTATTTTAGCTCTAATGAAATTCTTGAATATGGATGGATTTAAGAAGAAACACTACCACTTCATTATTACAAATTGGAAAAGTTATTTTTTACTAAGGCTATGTGTAATAAGATCACTGAGATGTTAGTTTATATAAAGGGAAATGGTGGTGGTTATCAAGAATGGCATATTATATTTCATCAAATGGATCTACTTCCAGATTGAATATCATATTCTACCATTTCTAGATTAAAATTATTTGTTCACACCATTATACTTTCTTAATCAAACATCACAATCATTTTTCTTATACACAGAGTTAGTTTATGGGGAGATATTTACAATCTAATATTTCTAATTATAGAAAAAACATTTTAATCTACTTGCAGGAAATAAAAGTCTAAAGAAACTACTTACTAAATACCTCCTATCGCAAAATTTGATAAAAGGTATTCTACTGTCACAAGAACATTCTTTTAGAAAACTCCGAATCTTCCAAAAACATCGTGTTCCCTAGAAATGGCGCCAAAATGATGAGGGTCTTCAATCCTCGCCATTAATAATGTCAATCCAGGTTGGTGTCTAAAAGATGTATGCATTAAGAGAAGAAAATATTGGAAAATAACTCCTTTAAACACAAACCAAAATTGTGGAAATTAAAAGGCACACTTGCAGAAATAAAGTTTTCATGAAAGAAACACACTTGCATAAATGAAATTGATGAATTAAAAATAAACATAATTGAATGAAATACTTACAGGTTTACAACAGACTAAATTTTCACAATACAAAGATAAAAACAATAAAACAGAATGAATTAAAGACAAATGAATAAACATAAACATAAATACACAGATCCGTCTTCTTTGGAATGAGTGGCCAGCTCATTCCTTGGAAGATAATTTAAATCATACTTCTAAGATCTTAAAACTACATAATATTTGAGAGGAAAGAATAGACCTTTATTTTTTTGGAGAAAAGCATCACATATATAAGTGTGGAAGGTTGCATTTATAATTAATGCATCCAACCAACTCTTTATTTTAAGAAATAGAATCCGATCTTATATTTTTTCCAATCCTGATAACTAAGATCTTTATCTCCACAAAATATTGAGAGAGATATATTATTGAAGTCAAATCTTATCTCGTTTTTTAAGGAAGATTTGCTCCCAAATCTTCTCCTTACTTTTCGGTAAGAAATATCATAATGATTTTATTCCTCTACATTATTGGAAGTTGGATTTCCTTCAAAATATGATTTTGACCAAATACCTTTCTCAGATTTTCTATTTGATTTTGTTATTCTTTACTGTGGAACTTTTGATTGCTTGTCTGATACGCTTTGTCCTCGGACAGTAGTTCACTAAAAGTTAGATTTCTCTTGATTTGTAAAACATGTAGAAAATATAAATGAGGTTTTTTTAAACACATTATTATGAATCAAAACCTCTCTCATATTTTCCATTTGAATTTATCGTTTCTGTTTATAAAACTTTTAGTACTCATCTGATACAAATTTTCTCGGACTGCAGCTCACTAAAACTTAGATCTCACTTCATTGGTAAAACATGTAACAAATCTAAATGATTTTTTTGTTAAACACATTTCTATGAATAAAAATATCTCTCATATTTTCTATTTGAATTTTTTATTTCTTTTTATGGAACTTATAGTGTTCGTCTGATACATGTTTTCTCATACTGCAGCTCACTAAAAGTTAGATATCTCTTCATTAGTAAAATCTATAGAAAATCTAAATGATGTTTTTGTTAAACACATTTCTATGAATAAAAAATTCTCTCAAATTTCCTATTGGAATCTCTAAGTTTTCACAATCCGTAAAAATTATCATTCTATTTATGTAAGTTTTGGAACTAAAGCTTTCATTCCTTTTATGCAAGTTCCAGAACTAAATCTGATTTGTCCACAAATTGAAAGTTCTAGAATTAACTGTCATTCAATCGATAAAAGTTCTAGAACAAAATATATGAGTTCCAGATCTAAACTTTCAAGTTCTGGAACTAACTCTATGAGTTCCAGAACTAACTCTGCAAGTTCCGCAGCTAACTTAAAACAACTATAACTTTTTCATGCGACCTCGGATTCAGATGATTCTCTTTTTGAACTTGCATAATTTTTAGAGCGGAATCTTAATATGAAATCAGATGTGACTTTTAATATATTGTTCATGATCAATTCAAATTTTTCTAATACTAGCATTATCTTTCCTTTATGGCCTGCATACACAAGACTTTGCATCTTTTCCCAAATAATAAATAGAATTAGTCAACAAAATATATAACAAAAAAATAATAAATAATAAATAATATATATATCATATATTCTATCTTAACTAAACTATAGGTTCATAGATTACATTTAAATCCACTTTCAAATGTAGTTTGGAAGGAAAAAATAATGGTAATTTATGGCCTCATCATTACCCCGCACTTAATCTTATGCATGTGCTCATGCATTACATTATTATTTCCTCTTCCTAGATTCTTCTCCATATTGAGGACACACTCTTGTGGATTTCTTTCTTTTGCTTTTGATTTATTTCTTGTATAACAGGTTCTTGTGTGGATTTTGTCATTTTGATGTGGTGTATAGACAGAAAATTCTTACCCCATGGTGAGTGCCAAAAACTATTGGCGAGATAATTTTTCACTAGGAAAAATTAGTTGAATTTCACCAACACTTTGAGACTAGAGGTCCCTCTTGCTGTGGATCTAGGGGAGGCTCCCTTTGATATGTATTAAAGTAACAACAACTTCTTGTGGTTGTGATCTGAATTTTGGATTAGCTAATGTTAGCATCATAAGCTAATAAAATCAGGTTCATTGTGCGGATCTCCTGTATGCTGCTTTTGGTCACTTGAATTTATTTTACAGTATGGATCTCATTTTGATGTAACTGTAGAACTACTATGTCTCAAGATGAAGTTGTGAAACCATGAGACCTGCAAAAAAGATAGTGATTCTCCTGCTCTAGGATTAAAAACTATGGAAATTTATATCAAAATCATAACTTGATTGCACATTTGTGGTTCCTCTCATAAAAATTATGTATGTTAAAAAAATTGATTGCAAAGAGGTCCCAATCATTGAGTTTGTCATGCAAAAGTTATGGCCTCCGAGATAGGTAGCGGATCTTTGCATGGTGACAAAACTACCCTTAAAAGCTAGATCTGGCGGTTGTGCAACCGCTTACAATGAAAGTTTTGTAAGATTCAATAGTAGAACATTTCATAACTTCCCCATACGGTCTAGTTGCAATTGTCGTGGTAGTTTTAACATGATCAAATAGTGCGGTTATGAAAACTGTCAGTCTGCGTGACAAGTGACAGTTCTGTCATTGGGAAATATCTGGAAAGAGTAACCTTTGATTGGCTAGCAACGGTTCCTCTTCAAATTTTGAGTCTTCTAGGATTCTATTTGACTGAGCGAACAAGCTTGGTGTTCCAACTTATATATGTGTGTGTGTGTGTGTGTGTGTGTGTGTGTGTGTGGAGAAGGTCTTTGTAAGGGAAGGAAGATATTCCAAGAAATTTTTTATTCTTGGCTCATACGTGGTTTTCATGAGATTGGAGTAGTGAAAAATTTGAATCCATGAGTGAGAATATAGTCATGCAAAGTTTAACTTGAGTGTTTTATAGGATCATAGTGTTCATGAGAGCCCTTGGGAAGGACATATTTACATACTTGGTAACACAAAGACATGATAGTGAGATGAGGAAGCATTGCTGTAGACTCTTGCTATAGTTCTTCAAAGTCAATCTTGAATTGTGCAATATCATGGTACACCATGGTAATCTCTCTAATCCTAGACTAGTTTGCTCTCTAAGGATTGCTCAATATTTATTTGATTATGGAGTGAAGGTATCTTAGTGTCATTTCTAAAGCAAATTTACATGGCTCCTTGGTATGACATTGTTTGTGATAGAAATTATTTGTATGCTGATATCAATGAATGGGAATTGTGAGGAATGCCTATAGGATCCGTAGTGGTGAAACTTAGGTGTGTAATACACCACCTAGTTTATGAACCAGGTTGGCCAATAAGCTGGGGATCCAAGAGGTTACACTAAGCACTACACCTACGGAAAATGCTTGCACCTCGTGCAGAAGGAAGAATTTTCTAATAGATATGGTTCGGGGATTGGATTTTATTATGGGAGTGAGAACTAATTAGAAAGAGTGGATAATGAGTGAATATTGCAAATAGGCTCTAATGCAGATCTCTTACATATGGATGAAGTTAACCAGAGTTGCTATCAACTTCATAATTAGAAAGATAGGAAATCAACTTTGTTAACTATGACAATGAAAAAATGAACCATGACTGAGCTGTTAGTTGATACAAAAGGAAATGATTGTGGTTATCAAGAATTACATATGATATTTCATCAACTAGATCTACTTCCATATTTAATATCATATTCTACCATTTCTAGATCTAAATTCTTTATTCATACCATTATACTTTCTTGATCAAACATCACAGTCATTTTTCATATACTAAAATAAAAGTCTAAAGAAAATAAAATTCTTACTTGTAAAAATGAAATTTTAATCTACTTGAAGGAAATAAAAGTCTAAATAAAACTACTTACCAAATACCTCATGTCCTAGAATTTGCTAAAAGGTATTCTATTTTCACTAGAATATATTCTGTCAGAGAACTCTTAATCTCCCAATAAAACAGTGTTCCCTGGCAACGATATCAAAATAGCGAGGGTTGTTAATCCTTGACATTAATAATGTCAATTCAGGTTGGTGTCTAAAGGATGTATGCATTAAGAGAAAAAAATCTTGGAAAGTAACTCCTTTAAAGACAAACAAAACTTGCATAAAATAAATCACATTTGCGGAAATTGAAAGACACACTTGAAGAAATAAAGTTTGCATGAAAGAAACACACTTACATAAATGAAATTTGTATGAAAGAAACACATTTCCATGAATTAAAAGGTAAACATATATAAATGAAATTGGTGAATTAAAAATAAACATAACTGAAAGAAACACCTGCAAGTTTACAACATAATGAATTAAAGAAAAATAAATAAATATAAACATAAATACATAGATCCATCTTTCTTGGAATGAGTGGCCAACTCATTCCTTTAAAGAGGAATTAAATCATACTTCTGATATTTTAAAACTACATAATATTTGAGAGGAAAAAATAGATCTTTATTTATTTGGAGAAAAACATCACATATCTAAGTGTGGAAGGTTTCATTTATCCATCATTCATCCAACCAACTTCTTATTTTAAGAAATATAATATGATCTTATATTTATTCTAATCTTAATGACTAAGATATTCATCTCCACAAAATATGGAAAGAGACATATTATTGAAGACAAATCTTATCTCATTTATTTTAAGAAGATTTGCTCCTAAATATTCTCGTTACTTTTTGGTAAAAAAGATCATAATGATTTTATTTCTCTATATTATTTGAAGGAGGATTCACCTCAAAATATAATTTTGACTAAATACATTTCTCAGGATTTCCATTTGACTTTGAAGTTTTTGACTATGGAACTTTTGACACTTGTCTGATATGCTTTTTCCTCATATTGCAGTTCACTAAAAGTTATACTTATTTTGATTGGTAAAAAATGTTGCAAATATAAATGAAGTTTTTGTTTAACAAATTTCTAAGAACAAAAACTTCTGTCAGATTTTTCATTTGAATTTTATGTTTCTATTTATGAAACTTTTAGTGCTCGTATGATACATGTTTCCTCGGACTGTAGCTCACTAAAATTTAAATCTCTTTTGATTGCTAAAAATTGTAAAAAATATGAATGAGTTATTTTTTAAACATGTTGCTATGAATAAAAACTTCTCTCAGATTTTATATTTGACTTTTCTATTTCTGTTTATGGAACTTTTAGTGCTCGTGTGATACACGTTTCATCGGACTGCAGCTCACTAAAAGTTAGATCTATCTTCATTTGTAAAACCTATAGAAAATATGAATGAAATTTTTGTTAAAAACATTGCTATGAACACAAAATTCTCTTAGATTTCTCATTGGAATCTGTGCGTTTTCACAATCCCTCAAAAACTATCATTCTATTGACGTAAGTTCTGGAACTAAAGTTTTCATTCATTTTATGCAAGTTACGGAACTAAATCTAATTTTTCCATGAATTAAAAGTTCTAGAACTAGCTATTATTCAATTAATAGAAGTTCTATAAATAAATCTGTGAGTTCTGAAACTAAACCAGCAAGTTCGAGAACTAACTTTGTGACTTTTGTAATTAATTTAAAACAACTATAACTTTTGCATGCGACCTCGAATTGACATGATTTTATTTTTGAACTTGCATAGTTTTTAGAGAGGAATCTGAATATGAGATCAGATCTTATTTTAAATATATTATTCATGATCAATTCCACTTTTCTCAATATTAGCATTATCTTTATTTTATTGCCAACATACACAAGACTTTGCATGTTTTTCCAAATAATCAATAGGATTAGTCAACAAAATACATAATAAAATATTTATAAAGAATGAATAAGATATATATCCTATATTATATCTTAAGAAACTATAAGTTCATATATTGCATTTAAATCCACTTTGAAAAGTCACTTAGAAGAACAAAATAATGGTAATTTATGGCCAATTTATGGCCTCATCATTGCCCCGCAGTTAATCTTATGCATGTCCTCATGCATTACATTATTATCTCATCTTCTTAGATTCTTCTTTGTATTGAGGACACATTCTTGTGGATCTCCTTCTTCTGATTTTAATTTGTTTCTTTTATAACAAGTTCTTGTGTGGGTATCCTTATGATGCTTTTGTTATTTTTTCTCTTACAACAAGTTCTTATGTAGATCTTATTTTGTTACTTTTGATTTTATTTATTTTACAACAGGTTCTTGTGTGGATCTATTTCTGTTACTTTTGATATTATTTATTTAACAATAGGTTATTGTGTGGATCTCCTTCTGGTCCTTTTGATATTCTTTCCTTTACAACAGGTTCTTGTGTGGATCTCCTTCTGTTACTTTTGATATTATTTCTTTTACAACAATTTCTTGTATGGAGCTCTTTCTTCTGCATTTGATCTCTTTTATTTTACAACAAGTTCCTGTGCGGATCTTTTTCTGTTGTATCTCATATTTAAAATCAAAATACATAGTATGTGTTTCTCCTTCTCTCCCACACCTAAGCTCATATATGTCCTCATGCATGTTTATCTATGGCTACCCATAAATAAGACTCAAAAAGTTTGATTGTCAAGAGGTGCACATATTTAAGAGAAGAAATTATTGGAAAGTAACTCCTTTAAATACAAACTAAACTTGCATTAAATAAATCACACTTGCAGAAATTGAAAGGTACACTCTTGGAAATTGACGAATTAAAAATAAACATAATTGAATTAAATCACATGCAGGTTTACAACAGACTGAATTTTTACAATACAAAGATAAAAACAATAAAACATAATGAATTAAAGACAAATGAATAAACATAAACATAAAAACATTACTATGAACAAAAATCTCTCGAAAATTTCCCACTGGAATCTCTGAGTTTTCACAATCCCTTAAAAAACTATCATTCCGTTGATGCAAGTTTTTAAACTAAAGTTATCATTTCTTTTATGTAAGTTTTGGAACTAAATCTTATTTTTCCACAAATTTAAAGTTCTGGAACTAAACCTATAAGTTCCAGAAATAACTCTATGAGTTCCAGAACTAACTTTGCAAGTTCCGCAGCTAGCTTAAAACAACGATAACATTTACATGCGACCTCAGATTGAGATGATTCTCATTTTGAACTTGCATAATTTTTTGAGAGGAATCTGAATATGAAATCAGATCTGATTTTAAATATATTGTTTATGATCGGTTCCACTTTTGTCAATACTAGCAATATCTTTCATTTATGACCTGCATAATCAAGAATTTGTATCTTTTCAAAAATAATCAATAGGATTAGTCAGCAAAATAGATAACAAAAGATTTATAAATAATGAACAAGATATATACCTATATTATATTTTAAGCAAACTATACATTCATAGATTACATGTAAATCTACTTTCAAAGGTAACTTGGAAGGACAAAATAATGGTAATTTGTGGCCAATTTATGGCCTCATCATTACCCAACACTTAATCTTATGCATGTCCTCCTGCATTACATTATTATCTTCTCTTCTAAGATTATTTTCCATATTAAGGACACATTCTTTTGGACCTCCTTCTGTTGCTTTTGATTTGTTTCTTTTATAACAGGTTCTTATGTGGATCTCATTCTATTGTTTTTGATATTTTTTCACCTACAAAAGGATCTTGTGTGGATTTTTTTCTACTACTTTGTATTTCTGTCTTTTACAACAAGTTAATTCTTTGAGTTCCAGAAGTAAACTTGTAAGTACTGTAACTAACTTTGTAAGTTCCACAGCTAACTTAAAATAACTATAAATTTTGTATGCTACCTCAGATTGAAAGGAAAGAATAATATTTTATTTCTTTGGAGTAAAGCATCACATATCTAAGTGTGGAAGGTTGAATTTATAATTCATGCATCCAACCAACTCGTTATTTTAGGAAATAAAATCTGATCTTATTTTTATTCCAATCCTGACAACTAAGATCTCCATCTCCATAAAATACGGAGAGAGATATATTATTAAAATCAAATTTTATCTCATTTATTTTAGGAAGATTTACTCCCAAATCTTCTTCTTACTTTTCGGTAACAAGAATCATACTGATTTTAATCCTCTACATTATTGGAAGGAGGATTTCCCTCGATATATTATTTTGACCAAATACCTTTCTCAGATTTTCCATTTGACTTTGTTGTTTTTGACTTTGAAACTTTTGACGCTTATCTGATACGCTTTTTCCTCAGACTGCAGTTCACTAAAAGTTAGATTTCTCTTGATTGGTAAAACCTATAGAAAATGTGAATGAGGTTTTTGTTAAATAAATTGTTATGAGTAAAAATCTCTTTCAGATTTTCCATTTGAATGTTTTGTTTCTATTTATGAAACTTTTAGTGCTCGTAGGATACACATTTCCTCGGACTGCACCTCACTAAAAATTGATCTCTCTTCATTGGTAAAACTTGTAAATAATCTCAATTATTTTTTTGTTAAAAACGTTTCTATAAATAAAAACCTCTCACGTATTTTCCATTTGAATTTTCTATTTCTATTTATCAAACTTTTAGTGCTCTTCTGATACATGTTTCCTCAGACTGCAACTCACTAAAAGTTACATCTCTCTTCATTGGTAAAACCTGTAAAAAATATGAATGATTTTTTTATTAAACACATTACTATGAACAAAAACCTCTCTCAGATTTTTCATTGTAATCTCTGAGTTTTCACAATCCCTTAAAAACTATCATTCTGTTGATGCAACTTCCGTAACTAAATTTGATTTGTCCACCAATTGAAAATTCTGAAACTAACTATCATTCAATTGATATAAGTTTGGAAACTAAATCTTTGAATTTAGGAACTAAACCTATAAGTTATGGAACTAACTCTGCGAGTTCCACAACTAACTTAAAACAACTATAATTTTTGCATACAACTTTAGATTGAGATGATTCTATTTTTGAACTTACATAATTTTTCGAGAGGAATCTGAATATGAAATTATATCTAATTTTAAATATATTTTTCATGATCAATTCCACTTTTGCCAATACTAGCATTATCTTTCCTTTATGGCCTGCATACACAAGACTTTACATCTTTTCCCAAATAATCAATAGGATTAGTCAAAAAAATAGATAACAAAATTTATAAAGAATGAACAAGACATATATCCTATATTCTATCTTAAATAACTATAAGTTTTTAGATTACATTTAAATCCATTTTCAAAAGTAACTTGGAAGAATAAAATTATGGTAATTTATGGCCAATTTATGGCCTCATCATTACCCCACACTTAATCTTATGCATGTCCTCATGCATTAAATTATTATCTCCTATTCTTATATTCTTCTCCATATTAAAGAAACATTCTTATGAATCTCCTTCTGCTGATTTTGATTTGTTTCTTTTATAACATGTTCTTGTGTGAGTCTCCTTATGTTGCTTTTGATATTTTTTCTCTTACAACAGGTTGTTATGTGAATCTCCTTCTGTTTATTTTGATTTATTTATTTTACAACAGGTTCTTGTGTGGATCTATTTCTGTTGCTTTTTATATTATTTATTTCACAACAGGTTATTGTGTGTATCTCTTTATGCTGCTTTTAATTTCTTTCTTTTACAACAACTTCTTGTGTAGATCTCCTTTTACTGCTTTTGAAAGAAAAACACACGTACATAACTTAAATTTGCATGAAAGAAACACACTTGCATGAATTAAAAGACACACTTAAATAAATGAAATTACTGAATTAAAAATAAACATAATTGAATGAAACACCTACAGGTTTACAACAAACTAAATTTTCATAATACAAAGATAAAAACAATAGAACATAATGAATTAAAGACAAATGAAACAAACTTGCATAAATAAAATTCGTATGAAAGAAACAACATTGCAAAAATTAAATTTGTATGAAAGAAACAAACTTGAATGAATTAAAAGACACTTGCATTGATTAAATTGGTGAATTAAAAATAAACATAATTGAATGAAACTCTTGGAGGTTTACAATAGACTGAATTTTCACAATATAAAGATAAAAATAATACAATAGAATGAATTAAAGATAAATGAATAAACATTAACATAATTAAAGAGATCTATCTTCCTTGGAATGAGTGGCCAGTTCATTCCTTGAAAGAAGATTTAAATCATACTTCTGAGATCTTAAAACTACTGAATATTTGAGAGGAAATAACAGATCTTTATTTCTTTGGAGAAAAACATCACATATCGAAGTGTGAAAGGTTGTATTTATAATTCTGGCATCCAACCAACTCCTTATTTTAGGAAATAGAATCTGATCTTATTTTCATTCCAATCCTGACAACTAAGATCTCCATCTCCACAAAATATGGAAAGAGATATATTATTGAAGTCAAATTTTATCTCACTTATTTTAGGAAGATTTACTCCCAAATCTTATCCTTACTTTTCGATAACAAGAGTCATAATGATTTTATTCCTCTACATTATTAGGAGGATTTCCCTCAAAATATGATTTTGACCAAATACCTTTATCAGATTTTCTATTTGACTTTGTTGTTTTTGACTGTAGAACTTTTGACGCTTGTCTGATACGCTTTTGGCTTAGACTGAAGTTCACTAAAATTTAGATTTCTCTTGATAAAACCTGTAGAAAATGTGAATGAGGTTTTTATTAAACACATTTCTATGAACAAAAACCTCTCTCATATTTTTTATTTGAATTTTCTATTTCTGCTTATGAAATTTTTAGTTCTCGTATGATACATGTTTCCTGAGACTACAAGTAAATAAAAGTTATATCTCTCTTCATTGGTAAAACATGTAACAAATCTAAATGAATTTTTTGTTAAACACAATGCTATGAATAAAAACCTCTCTTAGATTTTCCATTTGACTTTTCTATTTCTGTTTATGGAACTGTTAGTACTCATCTAATTAGTACATTTTTTCTCAAATAATCAATAGGATTAGTAAAAAAAAATAGAAAAAAAAATATTTATAAAGAATGAATAAGATATATATCCTATATTCCATCTTAAGCAACTATAAGTTTGTAGATTACATTTAAATCCACTTTCAAAAGTAACTTGGAAGGATAAAATAATGGTAATTTATGGCCAATTTACAACCTCATCATTACCCCACACTTAATCTTATACATGTCCTAAATTGCATTAAATTATTATCTCATCTTCTTAGATTCTTCTTCGTATTAAGGACACATTCTTGTGGATCTCTTTCTACTGATTTTGATTTGTTTCTTTTATAACAGGTTCTTGTGTGCATCTCCTTATGTTATTTTTGATCTTTTTTCTCTTACAACATGTTCTTGTGTGGATCTCCTTCTGTTGCTTTTAATTTTTTTATTTTATAATAGGTTCTTGTATGGATCTATTTCTATTGCTTTTGATATTCTTTATTTCGCAACAGTTATTGTGTGGATCTTCTTATGCATCTTTTGATTTTTTTATTTTACAACAGGTTCTTCTATAGATCTCCTTCTGTTGCTTTTTGATATTCTTTATTTTACAACATGTTCTTGTAGGGATATCCTTCTACTACTTTTGATCTCTTTTATTTTACAACAGGTTCTTGCGTGGATCTTTTTCTATTATGTCTCATATTTAAAATCAGAATTCATAGCTCGTGCTTCTCCTTCTCTCCCACACGTAAGCTCATGCATGTCCTCATGCATGTTGTTTATTTATGGTTTCCCATAAATAAGACTAAAAAGGTTGATTGCAAAGAGGTGCACATATTTAAGAGAAGAAAATCTTAGAAAATAACTCCTGTAAACACAAAGAAAACTTACATAAAATAAATCACACTTGCGGAAATTGAAAGGCACACTTGTAGAAATAAATTTTACATGAAATAAACACTTGCATAAAAGAAATTTTCATGAAAGAAATACACACTTGTACGAATTCAAATGCACACTTGCATAAATGAAATTGTTGAATTAAAAATAAACATAAGTGAATGAAAACACCTGCAGGTTTACAACAGATTAAAGTTTAACAATACAAGGATAAAAACAATAAAATAGAATGAATTTAAGACAAATGAATAAGAAAAAACATAAACACATAGCTATGAACAAAAACCTCTCTCATATTTCCTATTGGAATCTCTAAGTTTTCACAATCCCTTAAAAGCTATCATTTCATTGATGCAAGTTCCAGAACTAAAGTTGTTATTCCTTTTATGTAAGTTCCAAAACTAAATCTGATTTATCCATGAATTAAAAGTTCCAGAACTAATTGTCATTCAATTGATACAAGTTCTGAACTAAATCTGTCAGTTTTGGAACTAAACCTATAAGTTCAGGAACTAAATTTGTGAGTTTCGGAACTAAACTTGTAAGTTCTGGAACTAACTCTGTGAGTTCCGCAACTAACCTAAAACAACAATAACTTTTGCATGCGATCTCGGATTGAGATTATTCTCATTTTGAACTTACATAATTTTTTGAGAAGAATCTAAATATGAAATCAGATCTGGTTTTAAATATATTATTCATGATCAATTCCACTATTGTTAATACTAGCATTATCTTTCCTTTATAGCCAAAATACACAAGACTTTGCATATTTTCTAAAATAATCAATAGGATTAGTCAAAAAAATAGATAACAAAAGATTTAAACTGAATGAATAAGATATATATCCTATATTCTATCTTAAGAAAACTATAAGTTCATAGATTATATTTAAATCCACTTTCAAAGATAATTTAGAAAGATAAAATAATGGTAAGTTATGGCCAAGTTATGGCCTCATCATTGCCCCACACTAAATCTTATGCATGTTCTTATGCATTACATTATTATCTCCTCTTCTTAGATTCTTCTCCATATTGATGACTCATTCTTGTGGATCTCCTTTTGCTGCTTTTGATTTATTTTATAATAGGTTCTTGTGTGGATCTCCTTATGTTGCTTTTGATATTTTTCTCTTACAACAGGTTATTATGTGGTTCTCTTTATGTTGCTTTAAATTTTTTTATTTTACAACACATTCTTATATAGATCTATTTCTTTTTCTTTTGATATTCTTTATTTCACAATAGGTTCTTGTGTGGATCTTCTTCTATTGTTTTTGATATTCTTTCTTTTAAATTTTTTTTAATGTAGATCTCATTCCTTTGCTCTTTAATATTATTTGTTTTACAACAAATTCTTGTGTGGATCTTCTTCTGTTGCTTTTGATCTATTTTATTTTACATCAGGTTCTTGTGTGGATCTTGTTCTACGGTGTTTCATATTTAAAACCAAAATGCATAACTCGTGCTTCTCCTTCTCTCCCACACCTAAGCTCTTGCATGTCCTCATGCATGTTGTTTATTTATGGCTGCCCATAAATTAGACTAAAAAATTTTGATTGCAAAGATGTGAAAATATTTTTCATATAAGTAGTGGAGATATGAATTTTATCTTACCTTCCTTAGAAATATTTTAAAGTGGATCTAGTTGTAATAAAAAAACTTATAAGAAAGCTTTAAAATAAAATAATACAACAAAATAACTTGATCATACCTCTAGTTTCCTTTGTTGTCCTATTGTTAACATGATCAAATAGTGTCGAGAAGAAAAATCCACCAGGTAATAGTTGATTTCCTTTGAAAAATATGTCTCCTTTTTTCCTTTGATTGGTCAGCAAGTTGGTTTTCCAGTTATAATTTTTTTTGCCTTTGACTGGCCAACAAGTTCATTTTCCAATCAAAGTTGTCTTTTGCTGAAATGACAATATGAGAAGGATTAGAGAAAAATTTGATCCATCATTAGACTATATTCATCAAAGTACAACTTGTGTAAAATATGAAGTAATGTCTGAGATCTCATAAAGACCTTTTTCATACTTGGTAACTCTATGAAGATTCTAATAATTGTGTAGATAATTTTTAGGTCTTCAAAGTCCATCTTGAATTGTATAATATCAAAAACACCATAGTAATTTTCAAAGCCTGGAATAGTGATCTCAAGAGATGGTGAAGGTATCCGTGTGTTCCTTCAAAATCTAGATGCTCCTTGGTTGATACTATTGGTGATCCAAAATCTACATGTTGGCATCATGAACAACTCTAGAAATTCCTATAGATCTAGTCCTCAGATGTTAGTACACAAAAAGTTCTTTCCTTGGTTCTTAACGTTATACACACATACAAAAATAAAAAAATTAAAAGACATGAAAATATTTTTTTCTAAAGGATATGGTTCAGGGATGTAATTTTATTATGGGATGAAATCTAATTTGGATGAGTGGATAATGGGTGATTTTTTATTTTGACTCTAATAAAATCCTTGAATATGGATGGAGTTAACTAGAAATGCTACTACTTCATTATTACAAACTAGAAAACTAATTTTTTACTAAGGTTATGTGCAATAAGATCACTGAGATGTTAATAACATATGATATTTCATCAACTAGATCTACTTCCAGATTCAATATCATATTCTACCATTTCAAGATCTGAATTCCTTATTCATTACCTTATACTTTCTTGATCAAACATCACAGTGATTTTTCTTATACAAAGAGTTAGTTTGTGGGGAGATATTTACAATCTAATATTCCTAATTGTAGAAATAAAATTCTAAAGAAACTACTTACCAAATACCTCATATCGAAGAATTTTCTAAAAGGTATTCTATTGTCACTAGAATATATTCTTTTAGACAACTATGAATCTCCCAATAACACTGTGTTTCCTGGAAACAACGCAAAAATGATAAGGGCATCAATCTTATCCAATAATAATGTCAGTCCATGTTGGTGTCTAAAGGTTGTATGCATTAGAGAAGATAATTTTAGAAATTCACTTCTTTAAACACAAACCAAACTTGCATAAAATAAATCACACTTGAGAAAATCAAAAGGCACACTTGTAGAAATAAAGTTTGCATGAAAGAAACACACATGCATAAGTAAAATTTACATGAAAAAACACACTTGCATGAAATAAAAGTCACACTTACATAAATGAAATTACTAAATTAAAAATAAACATAATTGAATGAAACACTTACAGGTTTCCAACAGACTGAATTTTCACAATACAAAGATAAAAACAATATAACATAATGAATTAAAGACAAATCAATAAACATAAATATAAATACACAAATCCATCTTCCTTGGAATGAGTGCCCAGTTCATTCCTTGAAAAATATTTAGATAATACTTCTGAGATCTTAAAACTACAGAATATTTGTGAGGAAAGAATATATCTTTATTTCTTTGGACAAAAACATCACATATCTAAGTATGGAAGGATGTATTTATAATTCATGCATCCAACCAACTCCTTATTTTAAGAAATATAATTTGATCTTACTTTTATTCCAATTGTGACAACTAAGATCTCCATCTCCACAAAATATGGAGAGAGATATATTATTAAAATCAAAGTTTATCTCGCTTAGTTTAGGAAGATTTACTCCCAACTCTTCTCCTTACTTTTTCGTAAAAAGAATCATAATGATTTTATTCCTCTACATTATTGGAAGGAGGATTTCCCTCAAAATATTATTTTGACCAAATATCTTTCTCAAATTTTCTATTTGAGTATTGTTTTTGACTGTGGAACTTTTGACACTTGTCTGATATGCTTTTTTCTCAGACTGCAGTTCACTAAAAGTTAGATTTATCTCGATTGGTAAAACCTATAGAAAATCTGAATGATATTTTCATTAAACACATTGCTATGAATTAAAATCTATCTCATATTTTCCATTTGAATTTTCTTTTTCTAATTATGAAACTTTTAGTGCTCGTATGATACACATTTCCTTAGACTACAAATCACTAAAAGTTAGATCTCTCTTCATTGGTAAAACCTGTAACAAATCTGAATTAGATTTTTGTTAAACACATTACTCTGAATAAGAAACTCTCTCATATTTTCTATCAAACTTTTCTCTTTCTTTTTATGGAACTTTTAGTGCTCATGTGATACACGTTTCCTCAGACTGCAGCTCAATAAAAGTTAGATCTCTCTTCATGGTAAAACATGTATAAAATCTAAATGAGGTTTTTGTTAAACACGTTACTATAAAAAAAACATCTCTCATATTTCCCATTGGAATCTCTAAGTTTTCAAAATCCCTCAAAAACTATCATTCCATTGATGTAATTCCTGGAACTAAAGTTGTCATTCCTCTTATGCAAGTTCCAGAACTAAATCTGATTTGTCCATGAATTGAAAGCTCTGGAACTAACTGTCATTCAATTGATACAAGTTCTAGAACTAAATTTGTGAGTTTAAGAACTAAAACTGCAAGTTCTGGAACTAACTCTTTGAACTCCAAAACTAACTCTGCGAGTTCCGCAGCTAACTTAAAATAGCTATAACGTTTGCATGCAACCTTGGATTGAGATGATTATGTTTTTGAACTTGCATAATTTTAAGAGAGGAACCTGAATATGAAATCATATCTAATTTTAAATGTACCCTTTATGATCAATTCTACTTTTGCCAATACTACCATTATCTTTCCTTTATGGCTTGAATACACAAGACTTTGCATATTTTCGTTAATAATCAATAGGATTACTCAACAAAATAGACAACAAAATATTTATAAAGAATGAATAAGATATATCTTATATTCTATTTTAAGCAAACTATAAGTTCATAGATTACATTTAAATCTACTTTCAAAGGTAACTTGTAAGAAAAAAATAATGGTAATTTATGACCAGTTTATGGCCTCATCAGTAGATTTGTTAAACTTTTTCTTGTGCTTGTCATCATGTTACTTGTACATTATTTTTTCCTCTTCATAGATCATCTATCACCGTCATTGAGTACATCATATATATGTCAATCTCTTTCTACAGCTTTTTATTTATTTTCGTCATGAAAATAGGTTCTTATGTGGATACATGTATGCTAATGCTACTGATCATTCTACCATATCACCAATGGGGAAATAGTCTGGACCACCTGTATGCCCCCTTCCCCAATATCTAAAAATTACAAACATGGACAATCATAAGTGGATCTCATAAAAAATATAGTGATATCATTTTTTTGAAACGCACTATCTCATAAATCAAAACGCAAACTGTGATACAATCATCCATCACTAAATTAAAAATACATCATCATATGACATGTAAATACCTGTCAAAAATATCAATGTCCATACTACAATGTGTCTACAATACATAGTCATTAGATACAAAGTATACCATCATGGGAATCGAATAAAAAACAAATTCTTCATATCGATTCATAGCCAAAAATAATACAGATCTATCATCCTTGGAATGAGTTGTCAGCTCATTCCTTGGATATCGAGGATATACATCAAACTTCTAAGATTTTAAAACTACAGTACATATGTCATCAATAGACTCTAGTCAAATTTGAATCTCTCCTAGAGAAAAGCATGGACATATCTAGGTCTCCCACCAGGTGGAGACATCTACTGTGATGGCATCCAACCAAAGGTCCCTATGCTCTGCTACGAAATACAAGGTATGATCTTATCTTTATTCCAATCCTAACCGACTCAAGATGGTCTTTGTGACCTGGATCTCAACCGACTCCCAGCTAATTTACTATAATATGGAGCCAAATTTGATCTCACTGGACATTAGGCTGAATGGTATAGCATCCTGTAATATGTGGACTCCCTAGCTAATTCAAGTAACAAATATCGAGAACCATCTCTAGGACTCCTACTATTGTTCCCAACTGTTGGATAGTATCACACTCTACTCTGATTTTGAACTAGCTAACTTAGCTCGTAGTTGATCCCTCTCCACTTGACTAGGCTGATCTCTGTTATCGTTGTCATTTTGTTGCTTATCTGATACGTTTTTTCCTCAAAATGGATGAATCCCTGGAACTCCTAATGATCTATCTTAGGATTGGTGATGGAACATCTAGTAGGAATCTCTCCAACCTCCATCTGTGGGGCTAACACGTGGCGAGGAAACCCATCAATCTCCACCTCCAAATTTTTCATCTCCATCTCCAACACCTGTTTATCCCACCCATTCTTGAGTGGTGGACCAACTGCATGTTGTGACAATAAAGGCACATATGCAGCTCACTGCAAAGTTATGTATCTGATGCATAATTGTGCAATGATTGTAATAAACCTACTGTACTAAGGCCCTTGTCGGGACAACACTATTACAATGGTATATGTACCTATAGCTTGTTGCACTTAGATCCATGTTGACTTGTGTAAGTATCTGGCCCTGAACCCTATCTGTGGTCCTGGAAACCCTGTTGCACTACACTGTTGAGCTTAGACTACTATGATCTTTGCACCAAAAGTTAGATCCCTCTGCAGCTGCTACAATACTAGCATCTATAACACCATGTGGGATAAGTCAACCTCATTGGGTACATTGTGATATACCATCCAATGATTAGTCTGTTGTCTCCCATAGGATATGCAATGATGTGGTCACAAGGTACCTCAAAAACTGGGGCATTTCGTCGATGCAAGTTCTGAAACTATCTCTAGCCTTACGTGGTCTAATGTGAAGGAAAATGTCCATAATTTCTCTCTAGATTGGTCCATGAACGTACCACCTCTGGATCACTAGGGGTACCCTTAATATGGTACAAATTGTGGAACTAGATTTGTGAGTTTCGGACTCTATACCACTCTGTAATATAATCTTAGATTCCAACTCAGAAAGTGCTCGGAACTAACTGCTATGACTTCAAATATGTAGCATCATTAAGCCAATTAATAACCTCTGCATAGGGGCGCTCGGATTGAGATCATTCTTGATGTATGAACTTGCATAACTCATCAGAGATGTACATATGAATATGAAATTTGATTTGATCTTAAATACATCCCCAGATGATCAATTCAACTTTATCCAATGCCCATACCATCATCGGGGGATTATCGCATGGATACACTAAGACTTGAAGGATCTCTTCCCAAGGGCGACCAATAGGATTAGTCAATAAATTAGATCCCACACCCATATTTGTAGATAATGAGTAGTATATAATCCATGGTCTTCTCATCATGGTATGCATATCAAATGAATATTCCAATATAACATGTGCGCATAAATCCACTTGTCCCCATAAGTATCTCTGGAAGGACCAATCAATCCATGGATAAATCCAATTATGGCCTAATGGAAAGGAGGAACCTGCCTCATTTCCCCAGGCAGTAGAATGTTGCTGAACAAGAGTCATGCATTACGTTATACATCTACACGAGATAGCTTCTAAGATCATTCAAAGTACCTGTATTGACTGAACTTCCATACCCTTTTAGGGTATGTCCTACAAGCCAAACATCAAAGTAATATATTTTGTAATGTGGGTCATTTGTGGATCCCCATCTATTGCTCTATGACATTATTTCTCATGGATCAAAACTCTAAGAATCTTCTGTGGATCTAATGTCTACTCCTATGTTGATGGTCATCTATGTTGGTAAAAAACGTTCTTATAATAGACTCTCATTTCTGTCGCTCTGTCATATTCTAAGGTTGTCAGAATAGGTTATTATGTGGATCTAAAGTAATATGTGGCATTTGATTTTATGTACGAAAATCCAGGTTCATGTGTTAGAGTCATCCTCCAGTTTCTTTTGATCTACTCAGGCTAAGTAACAGGTCTCCTTGAATGAATCGTAGCCTTGCATGTCACTCGTGTCTCTCCAAGACGAGTAGGTCGATGCTATAAGATCAAGAAAAATCCTTGAAATAAACATCATTTCTTCTAACGACATTAACATAGGTACATTTTCTTCTATTCATGAAATCTACTGAATCTTCTAAAAATCCTCCTAAATTGAAGGATACACCTGTGGGTTTCCTAACAAACTACCTTTTCACCCCATACAAAGCTTTCTTAATATACGCACTAGTGACACCCCTAACAAGGCAAATGCATAAATCCATAAACGTAAATACTCAGATCCATCTTCCTTGGACACTCAGTGGCGTATCTGCATTCACGTGGATACAAACCCCCTATTTAACTTGTGGCACTCATAGAAGTTATAACTACACGCCTATTTCAGCGCAAATAATACATGCCCATGTCCTTGGAGAAAAGCATTCCCATAGTGTCACAGTATGGATTTGTTACTTTTTTAATTCATACGCATCCAACCAAATCCTTACGCGCATGCAATCCCCTCCGATCTTATCTTTCATGCCAATCCTACCAACTAAGGATTTGAATCTCCACATTAATATGGAGCTTAAAAAAAAATTGTTTTAGTCAAATCTTATCATACCTGAGGTCCATCGTTAGGAGGTCACATGCTACTCTCGAATGATGTCTCACTTACATCGTTTGTAACAAAGATCTTGAAGTTAAGCCATCTCTCTCCCATGTCAGATCCAAATAAATAGACAAACTGACAGAGTTGAGTCAACATATAATTTTGAGCCACGGTGAATTAGCCCTTTCTCAGCTTTTCTATATGACTAGGGTATTTTTGATCCATCCCCCCTGTGACGTTTATTTTATACGCTTTTCCTCATATGGTCAAGTTCAGGTAATATGCTTTCCATGATTTCTCTTGATTGCTAAAACTTCTACCACTTTCCCTAAATGATTATTTTTATTAAATACATTGCTATTAACAAAAACCTCTCTCATGGTTTCCATTTGAATTTTCTATTTCTATTTATGAAACTTTTAGTGCTCGTCTGATTCACGTTTTCTCAGACTGCAGCTCACTAAAATTTTGATCTCTATTCATTGGTAAAACCTGTACAAAATATGAATGAGGTTTTTGTTAAACACATTTTTATGAACAAAAACCTCTCTCTTTTTCCCATTGAAATCTCTGAGTTTTCGCAATCCCTCAACAACTATCATTTCGTTGATGCAAGTTCCGAAACTAAAGCTGATTTGTTCACGAATTAAAAGTTTTGGAACTAACTGTCATTCAATTGATACAAGTTTTAGAACTAAATGTATGAGTTTTAGAACTAAACTTGAAATTTTTGGAACTAACTCTGTGAGTTCCGAAACTAACTCTGGGAGTTTCGCAGCTAACTTAAAACAACTATAACTTTTGCATACGACCCCAGATTGAGATGATTCTCGTTTTGAACTTGCATAATTTTTTAGAGAGAAATCTGAATATAAAATCAGATTTCATTTTAAATATACTATTCATGATCATTCCCCTTTTGCCAATACCTACATTATCTTTCCTTTATGGCTTGCATACATAAGACTTTGCATCTTTTCCCAAATAATCAATAGGATTAGTCAACAAAATAGATAACAAAATATTTATAAAAGATGAACAAGATATATATCCTATATTCTATCTTGAGAAAACTATAAGTTCATATACTACATTTAAATCCACTTTCAAATGTAGCTTGGAAGGACAAAATAATGGTAATTTATGGCCAATTTATGGCCTCATCATTACCCCACACTTAATCTTACGCATGTCCTCATGCATTACATTATTATCTCCACTTCTTAGATTCTTTTCCGTATTGAGGAAACATTCTTGTGGATCTCCTTCTGTTACTTTTGATTTGGTTCTTTTATAACAGGCTCTTGTGTAGATCTCATTCTATTGTTTTTGATATATTTTCTCTTAAAACTAGTTCTTGTATGGATCTATTTATGTTCCTTTAAATATTATTTCTTTCACAACAGGTTCTTGTGTGGATATTTTTCTGTTACTTTTGATATTTTTTATTTTACAATAGGTTCTTGTGTGGATCTCCTTCTGTTGCTTTCGATATTATTTATTTTACCACAGGTTCTTGTGTGGATATCCTTCTGCTACTTTTGATTTCTCTTATTTTGCAATAGGTTTTTGTGTTGGATCTTCTTCTGTTGTATCTCATATTTAAAATCGATATGTATATCTCATGATTTTCCTTCTCTCCCACACGTAATCGCATGCATGTTGCTTATATATGCCTGCCCATAAATAAGACTCAAAAATTTTAATTGAAAAGAGGTGCACATATTTAAGATAAGAAAATATTGTAAAGTAACTCCTTTAAACAAAAACCAAACTTGCATAAAATAAATCAAACTTGAAGAAATTAAAAGACACACTTGCAGAAATAAAGTTTGTATGAAAGAAAAATTTGTATTGAAGAAACACACTTGCAAGAATTAAAATGCACACTTGCAAATATGAAATTTCTTGAAATGAAAATAAACATAATTAAATGAAACACTTGTAGGTTCACAACAGTTTGAATTTTCACAATACAAAAATAAAAACAATACAACAAAATGAATTACAGAAAAATGAGTAAACATAAACATAAATAAAAATATCCATCTTCATTAGAATGAGTGGCCAGCTCATTCCTTGTTAGAGGATTTAAATCATACTATGGAGATATCAAAACTACAGAATATTTGAGAGGAAAGAACAAATCTTTATTTCTTGGGATGAAAAGCATTTCGGAATCTAAAGTGTGGAAGGTTGCATTTTATGTAAGTTCATAGATCCAAAAAACTCCTTATTTGTCCCTGAAATGACAAGTCTCGGATCTTAACATTTCATTCCAATCCTAATAAGTAAGATCTCCATCTCCAACAAAATATGTGAGTTCTGAGATACTATTACCTGCAAGTCCCCGGAAGTCTTATCTCAATGTGATTTCTAGGAATTAACTCTATGCGTTCCGCAAATAAATTAAAACAGCTATAACTTTTGCATGCGACCTCAGATTGAGATCATAATCATTTTGATTCCTGCATACATTATTGGAAGGAGGATTCTCCCTCATGAAATCATATCTTATTTTGAACAAAATACCTTTCTCGGATTCTTCTGAAAAATATCCACCTCCTTGTTGTTCCTTTGACTGTGGAAGTTTTGACGCTTTAATTGGCTAGCATATGCTAGTTTTTCTCGGACTGCAAATCACTAAAAGTTAGATCTCTCTTCTTTAGTAAAAATTGTAATGAATATGAGATGAGGTTTTTGTTCAACACATTTGATCTATCAACAAAAACCTCTCTCATATTCATCCATTTTACATTTATGTTTCTGTTTAATAGGAAGCAATGTCAGTGCTTGTCATAATAACATTTTTACATACTTGGTAACTCCAAGAAGATTCACTAAAATTGTGTAGATCTCTCTTCTTTAGGTTTTCAAACCTGTAACAAATCTGAATGAAATTTTTTTAAACACATTTCGATGAACAAAACACCTCTAGTCATATTTTCCATTCCTAGAATATTGATCTATTTCTGTTTATGGATACTTTTTGAGTAGCTCGTCAGAGTAAACTTTATCCTCATACTGCAGCTCACTTCAAACTTAAATGCATGCTCCTTAGTTGGTAATATTTGTAGTAAATCCATGAATGATGTTTTTGTTAAATACATTGCTATTAACAAAAACCTCTCTCAAATTTTCCTATTGGATTCTCTTAGTCTTTCACATGTTCCTACAAAAACATTTCAAACCTATGCTTAGTTACCGGAACTAAGCCTGTGAGTTTCGTAACTAACTCTGTGAGTTCTGGCATACTAACTCTGCATGGATGAGACATGTGGGGGATTCTAATGAACCACTTATACTTAGTCTAATGGATATGGGCCCGCCTGTCCCTTTTTTTGCCCATGGTAGGATCCACTAAGTCAGACCTTAGATTCGTGTAAGATCTGCAGTTAATTAGGGGCTATCTCTTGGGTCTCGCTTATGAATATGCATTGATTCAATGCGTGGCACTCTCCATGGGTTTTTTCTTTACTTAGCTGATTATGGCTGATGAGACCCTTGTTTTAGACCCTAACTGTGTGGTAGGCTTGTGCTTGTTTGGGACCAGCTTTTGGGCTTGACCTTTGAATATGTGCCATTAAGGCATGTGGATGCCTCCACTGACCTTGTTATACTTATCTATTTTGGCCCTTCTCTGCCTTCCTTGTTTTCGGTTGGGTCCCTTCTACTTATTTATGAGTGACTTTGTTGGTTTCTAGGCACATGGAGAGATGACACTTGTTTGGGGTTCCTGCTTTGGATTCTCCCCTTCGGATTTCATCGATGAGTCATGTGGCTCCTTTGCACTCATTTAGGGACCACCTTTTGGTCTTGGAATTTGAAGGTGTGTCATTGAGGCATGTGGAAGATTCCACTTATTTTCTTATACTTAGCCAATTTTGGGCCCGCCTGAACGTTTCATTTCCCCATTTTTCTCTTGTTCACCTCTGGTCTCTTCAGACTGGCTCCTTTGTCAACCCTACCCCTTCATTAGAAAATCCATCCACTTCTTGATTTAGGATCGATCATAAATGAGACTCGAAGGAAGTGTGATTACGAACAGGTCCAAATAATTTTCTCCTATGTAAGGGCGTTTTTGATTAATTTTTCCTAAGGGGAAATTTTTTTCAACAATAACCATAATATCCATTATCAACAAAATTTGCAAAAAAGCTTAAGACTACAAGTAGTAAAATCCATCCCAAATAACTGGGAACATACATGATGAAATTGTAAAACTTTGTCATCCTATCATTAACATGATCAAATAATGTCTACAATTAACATCACCAGGTATTCACAGTTCAACATGCTCTGAAAAATCACCTGCCAAAATGAAGACTTTGATATGGCCATCCAACCTAGTTTTCACGAATCACCACATGCCTTCTTCCTAAAGGAATTGAATAGCTAGCAAGCTCGTTTTCCAATCCCAACTTTTTTATTTTTAAGAGGTGTAACATTGATTAGCAAACAATGCCAAGGTTTTCCAATCAAAGATTTTTTACTTTCATTTTTTGCTTGAATGATAGCAAGAGATAGCCATTAGAGAAATCAAAATGCATCTTAACAAAAATTCCAAACCACATGAAAAATGAAGAACAAAAGGGAAAATGGAAGAGAGGAGAAGACTCACATAGTCCCAATAATATATCATAACATTAATGTTCAAATAACCTCCAATAGTATCTCCAGAATCTTCAAGATCTCCCAAACACCATATACCTCCTTGAATTGTGCACCTCCTTTCAGAAACACCATAGTAAAGCCTTCGCAAGCATGGATTATCATGATCTAAGGAGGGGGATTAGTCGTTAATAGTTTGAGTGAAGGTCCCTCCTACTGTCCCTTCAAAGAAGGGCATGCTGATAAGAAAACATCCATGGCTTCCCCAATAAGCCATGGAGATAAAAGACCCCTCTCATTCCTAATTCCCACTCCAAATCCACTTCCAAAAGGAAGAGTAAAAAAAAATGAAATTTACAATAGAAACCAAGAAATCAAAAACAATCAAGGATCCCCAAAACCAATCCTAAAATCCAACCATAGAAAATCCAACGTCAACATACACATACAAAAAGTTCTCAAAACAAATATTCAAAGATGTGTGAGACCTACATCACACTCTAGGATCAAATCGACAAGCTCATAGATCTTTGTATCATTAAGTTACCAAATCTCCCCACCAAATTTCTCCACCAAAAATCCCACAACCAAAAATATTAAAACAATATATAGGAAAAATATCCATCCCACAAACCCATGGGAGATGTGTACATATGCTCATTGGGTTCATTAGTAGATACAAAGGGATACTCCATGGTGCTTATCCAAGTTAATGGCATATGATATTTCATCATACTGGATCTAATAGTAAGTGCAATAGGGGATTCTACAATCCCTATATCTAGCCCCCAAAGTTCATACGCATGTGAAACTATCTTGAGGGAAGATCACAGTCATAGTGACTTATAGAGAGGGTTAGTTTGTGGGGAAGAGGCATTTATGGGTTCACATTCGTAATCTTCCCCCATAACATAGGTTGATAGGCGCTCCAGAGAAGAATGAATGTATTGCTATGATCTCAGAATGATACAGTTCACGCCTTTATATAGGCCGATAGGGAAGCAGCTGTGAGGGAAAACATTTATACAACTGTCCTTTAACAAATACTAACACAAAAAGGTATTAATTATGCTAACATTCCCCCCCTTAATACATTGCTCTTACAAATGTACCCCCTAATACAAATCAAACTTCACCTTGCCGAGAGGCTTGGTGAGAATATCTGCAATCTGAGAATCAGTAGGGCAGTACTGGAGCTGAATTTGGTGGTTCAAGACCTGTTCACGAATGTAGTGACATTCGACCTCAATATGCTTTGTTCGTTCATGGAAAACATGGATTCTTCACAAGCTTCAACACACCTTGATTGTCGCAGTGAATGATGGGAGGTTTCTCTTCAGGAATCCTTATATCTGCAAGAATGCGACGTAACCAAATTGCTTCACACATAGATCCTCGTGCAATGCGCATGTATTCAGCCTCAGTGGATGAGAGAGCAACAACAGTTTGCTTCTTGTTGATCCACGAGATAGGTCCAGATCCGAGATGAAAAACATATCCTGAAGTGGATTTCCTGTCATCAACAGATCCTGTATAGTCTGAGTCTGTATATCCCTGTAAGAAGAACTGAGTGTTCTTCTGATACTCCAGACCAAAGTCAACTGTACCTCGGACATATCTCAACACATGCTTTTCTGCTATCCAATGACATTTCTTCGGCTCCTGCATAAATCTGGCGAGATAGCTCATGGACAAAGTAAAGATCTGGTCTGGTATAAGTCAAGTAAATGAGACTCCCCACAAGCTGCCTGTAGTGAGTGCCATCTACCTGTCGTGAATCCTGGAATCTAGATAATTGCAAACCTTTTTCCATAGGTGTGGACATTGGTTTACAATCTGACATCCCATACTTTTCCAGGAGTGTCTTGGCATATTTCATCTGGGAGACAAAGATATGATTCTTCTTCTGCCATATCTCTAAGCCAAGACAATAGTGAAGTAGCCCCAAATCAGTCATGTCGAAGGATTTCTTCAGATCATTCTTTACATCATCTACAAGATTGTCAAAACTTCCTGTGATCACAAGATCATCTACGTACAAAACTTCGAATGACAATCTCCTCTTCCTACCTTCTTGATATATCAAATTTGTATCTGAGGGGCTACGAGTGAATCCATGCTATGCAATAGGTGATCATCAATTTTTATATACCATGCCCTAGGTGCTTTTTTAAGTCCATAAAGAGACTTTATCAGACGACATACCTTCTGTGGTTGATGCTTGTCTACAAACCCTTCAGGTTAGGCCATGTACACTTATTCTTGTAGATCACCGTTTAGAAAAGCACTCTTGACATCCATCTGTTGAAGTTTCCATCCATTTTGTGCTGCCAGTGCACATACAACTCTGATGGTTTTGATCTTCGCAATGGGTGCAAAGGTCTCGTCATAGTCAATTCCTTCTTGCTGAGCATAACCCTTTGCAACAAGTCGTGCTTTGTGTTTGTCGATTAAACCATCTGCCTTATATTTTGTTTTGAAAATCCATTTGCAGCCAATGGATTTCTTACCTGGAGGCAGATCGACAAGTTCCCACGTCTGATTCTGAATCAGGGAATCATACTCAGCATCCATAGCCTGTTTCCACTGTGGTTGGTCTAATGCCTCACCAAACAGTGTCAGGTTTGGTGCTCTCAACAACTAAACTCATGAGTGTAAAATTTACCTCATGTCTAGCTTGACATTGTGTTCTAACTCCCGTAGAAGTACCAGGAAGTGAGTTCAGGTGTGCATCCCTGATAGTACTCTCGACCCATTTCAGACGTTGGTACTGCTGATGTGAAGATGTGTTTTCCAGTGTGCCAAGATCAACAAACAAGTCTCCACTCAGCTCTTCTTCTCTCTAAGAAGAATCATCTTGCTCATCATCTGGATGTGTGAGCAATCTATGTGACGAGGTCGGTACTGGATCTCCATTGTGTGGCAAGGAGTCAAAGGACGACTCATCACATACCACATCTCGACTCTCGTAGATCTTCTTCGTCTCAGGATCCATGAGACGATATGCCTTTGAGGTAGTACTATACCCCAAGAAAAGACATGGCAGTGTCTTTGGATCGATCTTCTTCCTTCTTTTATCTGGAACATGCATATATGCAGTACAACCAAAAACTCTTAAATGATGAATAGAAGGTTTACGACCAGTCCATACCTCTTCCGGTGTCTTGTTCTGCAAGATCTTTGTGGGTGCCCGGTTGAGTAAATACACTACTGTCTGGACCGCTTCTGCCCAAAACTGATCCTCCAACATGGCGGTCGAGAGCATACAACGAGCCATCTCCATGACAATCCTGTTGTGGCGCTCGGAAATCCCATTCTGTTGGGGCGTATAGGGAGCAGTCAAATGTTGTTGAATGCCATGCTGCTTCAGGTATGCTAAGAATTTCTTTGACACAAATTCCCCCCCTCGATCTAAGCGAAGGAGAAGAAGAGGCTTCCTAGACTGCCTGGTGGCTTGCTGGTAGAAGGTCTGGAAATTTGCAAGTGCCTCACTCTTCTTCCGAAGGAAATATACCCACATTTTCCGTGAGTAATCATGAATGATGAGCTGAAAGTACACAAAACCTTGAAAGCTAGCTGGCAGGGGTCTGCACAGATCGGTGTGAACGACCTGAAGAGTGCTCTGTAGAATGATAAGAGCTCTATTTGAATGGACCTCTATGTTGTTTGCCCGCAAGACATCCTTGAGCAAACAGGTAAGGAATGGGAGAGTGGAGGAAGCCCTCTTACCATTTCCTTCACACTGATTTGATGCAGAGCCCCGGCAGAAAGATGACCATATCGAAAGTGCCAAAGTGTAGTGGACTCTGTCGTTGATGCAGAGAGAGCAACGCTAGATGAAGTGACCGCATCCAGTGCAAATAGATGGCCCTTCAGAAATGCTTGAGCAATGACTGACTCTCCCTGGGAAATGATGCAGGACTTGACCCCTTTCTCAACACTATGATTTGAGAATACAAAGAATGCGCCTTTATATAGGCCGCGAGGGAGGCAACCGTGGGAAAAACGGTTAAAACAAAAATAAACAAATGTATTAACTTGCTAACAATTTTAAACTACTTGCAGGAAATTAAAGTTTAAAGAAATTACTTACCAAATACCTCCTATCATAGAATTTATAAAAAGGTATTCTATTGTCACTAGAATATATTCTTGTAGAGAACTCTGAATCTCCCAATAACACATTGTTCCCTAGAAATGGTGTCAAAATGATAAATGTCATCAATCCTGGCCATTAATAATGTCAATCCAGGTTGGTGTCTAAAGGTTGTATGTATTAAGAGAAGAAAATCTTGGAAATTAACTCCTTTAAACACAAACCAAAATTACATAAAATAAATCATACTTGCAGAAATTGAAAGTCACACTTGCGGATATAAAGTTAGCATGAAATAAAATACACTTGCGGAAATGAAATTTGTATGAAAGAAACACACTTGCATAAATTAAATTGATAAATTGAAAATAACCATAATTAAATGACACACATGCAGGTTTACAAAAGACTGAATTTTTGGGAGAAAGACAATACAATCAGAATGATTTATAATTCATTCCAAAGACAAATAAATAAACCATCTCCACATAAATACATAGATCCATCTTCCTTGGAATGAGTGGGTAGCTCATTCCTTGGATGTCACTTATTTTAGGAATATTTTCTCCCAAATCTTCTCCTTACTTTTCGGTAATAAGAATCATAATGATTTTATACCTCTACATTATTCAAAGGAATATTTCCCTCAAAATATGATTTTGACCAAATACCCTTCTCAGATTTTACATTTGACTTTGTTGTTTTTGACTGTGGAACTTTTGACGCTTGTCTAATACGTTTTTTCCTCAGACTGCAGTTCACTAAAAGTTAGATTTCTCTTTCTTGGTAAAACCTGAAACAAATATGAATCAGGTTTTCATTAAACACATTACTAAGAATAAAAAAATCTCTCAAATTTTTCATTTGACTTTTCTATTTTAGTTTATGGAACTTTTAGTGCTCGTCTGATACACGTTTCCTCAGACTGCAACTCACTAAAAGTTAGATCTCTCTTCATTGGTAAAACCTGTAGAAAATATGAATGAATTTTTTGTTAAACAGATTTTTATGAACAAAAAAGTCTCTCATATTTCCTATTAGAATCTCTTATGTTTTCATGGAACTTTTAGCCTCGTCTGATACACGTTTCTAGCACTGCATCTCACTAATGTTAGTCTCTCTTCATTGGTAACTAGTAGTTAAAAGTCATTTTTTTTTATGCAAGTTCCTATTGAACCTAATCAAAATTTTCCATTCCGATGCAAGTTCTGAAACTAAAGTTGAAAGTTCCAACTAAATCTGATTTTTCTAAATATCATTTAATTGATACAAGTTCTTGAACTAAATCTATGAGTTTTGGAACTAAACCTGCAAGTTCCTAAATTAACTCTGTGAGTTTTGCAGCTAACTTAAAATAGCTATAACTTTTGCATGTGGCCTCGGATTGAGATTATTGTTGTTTTGAACTTGTATAATTTTTTGAGAAGAATATCAATATCAAATTAGATCTGATTTTTAATATATAGTTTATGATCAATTCCACTTTTCTCAATACTAGCATTATCTTTCCTTTATGGACTGCATACACTAAAATTTGCATCTTTTCCCAAATAATCAATAGGATTAGTCAAAAAAATTGATAACAAAATATTTATAAAGAATAAATAAGACATATATCCTATATTCTATCTTAAGTAAATTATAAGTTCGTAGATCACATTTAAATCCACTTTCAAAGGTAACTTGGAAAGAGAAAATAATGGTAATTTATGGCCAATTTATGGCCTCATCATTACCCCACACTTAATCTTATGCATGTCTCCATGCATTAAATTATTATCTCCTCTTCTTAGATTATTTTCTATATTGAGGACACATTCTTGTGCATCTCTCTCTGCTACTTTTGATTTGTTTCTTTTATAATAGGTTCTTGTGTTGATCTCATTGTGTTGCTTTTGATATTTTTTCTCTTACAAAAGGTTCTTGTGTGGATCTCATTATTATACTTTATATTTCATTATTTTACAACATATTGTTGTGTAGATATATTTTTGTTACTTTTTATATTCTTTATTTCACAATAGGTTCTTGTGTGGATCTCCTTCTGGTGCTTTTAATATATGTTCTTTTACAACAAGTTCTTTATTTATAGTTGCCATAAATTAGACTCAAAAAATTTTATTGCAAAGAGGTGCATATATTTTTCATATAAATAGGGGAGATATGAAATTTATCTCACCTTCCTTAGAAATCTTTAAAAATGGATCTACCTGTAATAAAAAAACTTACAAGAAAGCTTAAAAATAAAATAGTAGAACAAAATAACTTGATCATACCTGTAGTTGTCTTTTTCATAGTTTTGTTAAAATGATCAAATAGTGCCTAGAAGAAATCCACAGGTAACATTTGATTTCATTTAAAAATATCTACCTCCTTTTTCCTTTGATTGGCGAGCAAGATGATTTTTCAATTAATTTTTTTTTGCCTTTGACTAGCCAACAAACTAGTTTTCCAATCAAAGTTTTTTTATTTTTATTTTTTCATTGTATTTGATTGGCCAGCAAGCTAGTTTTCCAATAAAAGTTTTTTTATTTATTTTTATTTTTATTGCTAAAATGACAACATAAGGAGTAGAGAAAAATTTGATCCATTATCAGACTATATTCATCAAAGTACAACTTGTGTAAAAAGGAAACAATGTCTCATAACGTATTAAAACCTTTTTGCATACTAGGTAACTTCAAGAAGATTCTGAAAATTATGTAGACACTTTTTAGGTCTTAAAAGTCCATCTTGAATTGTGTAATATTTGAAACAACATAGTAATCTTCAAAGCCTAGACTAGTGATCTCATAAGATGGATAGTTGTTAAAAGACAGAGTAAAGGTATTCGTGTGTCCCTTCAAAATCTGCATGCTCCTTGGTTGATACTGTTGGTGATCTAAAATATGCATGCTGGTATCAAGAACAACTTTGGAAATTCCTATAGATCTAGTACTCAGATGTTAGTACACAAAAATTTCTTTCCTTGATATTCACCATAATTGCTTCTTAACATTATACAAGTATATTGAAAAATGAATAAATTGAAAGACATGAAAAAGAAATTTTTCTAATGGATATGGTTCATTGATAGAATTTTATTATGAGATGAAAAATAATTTGGATGAGTGGATAACAAATGAGTTTTTTATTTTTCCTCTTATGAAATCCTTGAATATGGATGAAGTTAACTATAAATGGTACCACTTCATTATAAATGGTAGTGGTTATCAAGAATGACATATGATAATTCATCAAATGGATCTATTTCCAGATTTAATATCATATTCTACCATTTCCAGATTGTAATTCTTTGTTCATACCATTATACTTTCTTGATCAAACATCATAGTCATTTTTTAATACACAGAGTTAGTTTGTGGGGAGATATTTACAATCTAATATTCTCAAATATAGAAATAAAATTTTAATCTACTTACAGAAAATAAAAGTTTAAATAAACTACTTACCAAATACCTCCTATCGCAGAATTTGTTAAAAGATATTCTACTGTCACTAGAATATATTTTTTTAGAGAACTTGGAATCTCCCAATAACACCGTGTTCCTCGGAAACGACACCAAAATGATCAGGGTCGTCAATCCTTGCCATTAATATTGTGGATCTGGGGTTATGTCTAAAGGATGTATGTATTAAGAGAAGAAAATATTTGAAAGTAACTCCTTTAAACAAAAACCATACTTGCATAAAATAAATCACACTTGCGGAAATTGAAAGGCACACTTATAGATATAAAGTTTGCATAAAAGAAACACACTTACATGAATGAAATTTGCATGAAATAAAACTCACTTGCATGAATTAAAAGGCGCACTTGTATAAATGAAATTGCTGAATTAAAAATAAACATAATTGAATGAAACACCTACAGGTTTACAACAGACTAAATATTTATAATATGAACATAAAAATAATATCATATGGTTCAACGATTGAATTTTATTATGAGATGAAAAATAATTTAGATAAGTGGATAATGAGTGAGTTTTTTATTTTGGCTCCAATTAAATCCTTGAATATGGATGGATTAAACTAGAAATGCTAGCACTTCATTATTACAAACTAGAAAAGCTAGTTTTTTACTAAGGTTATATGTAATAAGATCACTGAGCTGTTAGTTGATACAAATAGAAATGGTGATGGTTATGGAAGAATGAAATTTGATATTTAAACAATTAAATCTACTTTCAGATTCAGTATCATATTCTATCATTTCCAGATCTAAATTCTTTGTTCATGCAATTATACTTTCCTGATCAAACATAACAGTCATTTTTATTATACACAAAGTTTGTTATGGGGAGATATTTACAATCTAATATTCCTAATTACAGAAATAAAATTTTAATCTACTTGTAGCAGATAAAATTCTAAAGAAACTACTTATTAAATACCTCCTATCGTAGAATTTGCTAAAAGGTATTCCACAGTCACTAGAATCTAGTCTTTTAGAGATCTCTAAATCTACCAAAAACATTGTGTTCCCTGGAAACGATGCCAAAATGATGAGAGTCGTCAATCCTCGCCATTAATAATGTCAATTCAGGTTTGTATCTAAAGTTTGTATGCATTAAGAGAAGAAAATCTTTGATATTAACTCCTTTAAACACAAACCAAACTTGCATAAAATAAATCACATTTACAGAAATTGAAAGTACTTACTTACAGAAATAAAGTTTGCATAAAATAAACACACTTGCATAAATGAAATTTGTATGAAAGAAACAAACTTGCATGAATTAAAATACACACTTGCATAAATGAAATTACTGAATTAAAAATAAATATAATTGAATGAAACACCTGAAGGTTTACAACAGATTGAATTTTCATAATACAAAGATAAAAATAATACAACAGAATGAATTAAAGACAAATGATTAAACATAAACATAAATACATAGGTCCATCTTCCTTATTTTAGAAAATACAATTTGATCTTATCTTTATTCCAATCTTGACAACTAAGATCTCCATCTCCACAAAATATGGAGAGAGATATATTATTGAAGTCAAATCTTATCTCATTTATTTTAGGAATATTTGCTCCCAAATCTTCTCCTTGATTTTCAACAACAAAGATCATAATTATTTTATTTCTCTACATTATTGCAAGGAGGATTTCCCGCAAAATATGATTTTCACCAAATAATTTTCTCAGATTTTCCATTTGACTTTACTATTTTTGACTATGAAACTTTTGGCGCATGTCTGATACACTTTTTTCTTGGACTGCAGTTCACTAAAAGTTAGATTTATCTTGATTCGTAAAACCTGTAGAAAATATGACTGAGTTTTTTATTAAAAACATTGCTATGAACAAAAATTTCTCTCAGATTTTTCATTTGAATTTTCTTATTCTATTTATGAAACTTTTAATGCTTGTATAATACACGTTTCCTCGGACTACAACTCACTAAAAGTTGGATCTCTCTTCATTGGTAACTCTTGTAACAAATCTGAATGAGGTATTTTTTAAACACATTGCTATGAATAAAAACCTCTTTCATATTTTCTATTTGAATTTTATATTTCTTTTTTTAGAACTTTAGTGCTCGTTTGATACATGTTTCCTCGTACTGTAGCTCACTAAAAGTTAGATCTCTCTTCATTGGTAAAACCTATAGAAAATCTCTAAGTTTTCACAATCCCTAAAAAACTATCATTTTGTTGATGCAAATTATGGAACTCAATATGATTTTCAACAAATTGAAAATTCAGGAACTAACTGTCCTTCAATTAAAATAAGTTCGGGAAGTAAATCTGTGAGTTTCAGAACTAAACCTGCAAGTTCTAGAACTAACTCTTTGATTTTCATAGCTAATTTAAAGCAGGTATAACTTTTGCATGCGATGTTGAATTGAGATGATTCCCGTTTTAAACTTGCATAATTTTTCGAGAGGAATATGAATATGAAATCGGATCTAATTTTAAATATGATTTTCATGATCAATTCCACCTTTCCCAATACTAGCATTATCTTTCCTTTATGGTGTACATACACAAGACTTTGCATATTTTTCTAAATAATCAATAGGATTAGTTAAGAAAATAGATAAAAAATTATTTATAAAGAATAAACAAGATATATATCATATATTCTATCTTAAGCAACTATAAGTTCGTAGATTATAGTTAAATCTACTTTCAAAAGTAACTTGGAAGGACAAAATAATGGTAATTTATGGCCAATCTATGACCTCATCATTGCCCCACACTTAATCTTAAGCATTACATTATTATCTCCTCTTCTTAGATTCTTCTCTATATTGAGGACACATTATTTTAGATCTCCTTCTGCTACTTTTGATTTGTTTCTTTTATAACAGGTTCTTGTGTGGGTCTCCTTATGTTACTTTTGATATTTTTTCTCTTACAACATGTTCTTGTGAGGATCTCCTTCTGTTGCTTTTGAATTTATTTATTTTACAACATGTTCTTGTGTGGATCTATTTCTGTTGCTTTTGATATTCTTTATTTCACAATAGGTTTTTGTGTGGATCTCCTTCTGGTGTTTTTAATATTCTTTTTTTATAACAAGTTCTTATGTTGCTTTTGATATTAATTCTTTTACAATAGGTTCTTGTGTGGATCTTCTTTTGTTGTGTCTTGTATTTAAAATAAAAATGCATAGCTCATGTTTCTCCTTCTCTCTTACACCTAAGCTCATGCATGTCCTCATGCATGTTGTTTATTTATGGCTGCCCATAAATAAGACTCAAAAATTTTGATTGCTAAGAGGTGAACATATTTAAGAGAAGAAAATCTTGGAAAGTAACTCCTTTAAACACAAACCAAACTTGCATAAAATAAATTACACTTAAAGAAATTGAAAGGCACTCTTACAGAAATAAAGTTTATATGAAAGAAACACTTGCATAAATAAAATTTGTATTAAAGAAACACACTTGCATAAATAAATTTTTTGAATTAAAAATAAACATAATTGAATGAAAATACCTGCAGGTTTACAACGGACTGAATTTTAACAATACAAAGATAAAAACAATACAACAGAATGAAGTAAAGACAAATGAATAAACATAAACTTATACACATTGCTATGAAAAAAGACCTCTCTCAGATTTCTCATTGGAATCTTAGAGTTTTCGCAATCCCTCAAAAACTATGATTCCGTTGATGTAAGTTCTGGAGCTAAAGTTTTCATTCCTTTTATGTTAGTTCCGGACCTAAATCATATTTGTCTATGAATTGAAAGTTTCGGAAGTAACTTTTATTCAATTGATATAAGTTATGGAACTAAATCTATGAGTTTTGAAACTAAACCTCCAAGTTCAGGAACTAACTCTGTGAGTTCGGTAGCTAACATAAAAAAACTCTAATTATTGTTTTTAAATTGAGATGATTATCGTTGTGAAATTACATAATATTTTGAGAAAAATCTATAATATGAAATCAGATCTGATTTTAAATATACTGTTCATGATCAATTCCACTTTTTCAAATACTAGCATTATCTTTCCTTTATGGCCTGCATAAACAAGACTTTGGATATTTTCCGAAATAATCAATAGGATTAGGCAAAAAAATAGATAACAAAGGATTTATAAATAATGAACAAGATTTATATCATATATTCTATCTTAAGCAAACTATAATTTTGTAGATTACATTTAAATCTACTTTCAAAGGTAACTTGGAAGGACAAAATAATGGTAATTTATAGCCTCATTATTGCCGCACACTAAATCTTATGCATATTATCATGCATTACATTATTATCTTTTCTTCTTAGATTCTTCTCCATATTGAGGAAACATTCTTGTGGATCTTCTTCTACTACTTTTGATTTTTTCTTTTATAACATGTTCTTGTGTGGATCTCCTTATGTTGCTTTTGATATTTTTTCTTTTACAATAGGTTCTTGTGTGGATCTCCTTCTATTGCTTTTGATTTTTTTATTTTACAACAGGTTCTTGTGTAGATCTATTTCTGTTGCTTTTGATATTCTTTATTTCACAATAGGTTCTTGTGTGGATCTCCTTCAATTACTTTTAATTTCTTTCTTTTACAATAGATTCTTGTGTGAATTTATTTCTGTTGCTTTTGATATTTTTTTTTTTACAATAGGTTCTTGTGTGGATCTCCTTTTTATGTTTTTGATCTATTTTATTTTACATAAGGTTTTTGTGTAGGATATTTTTCTATTGTGTCTCATATTTAAAATCAATATGCATAGCTCGTGCTTTTACTTCTCTCCCACACCTAAGCTCATGCATGTTATTTATTTATGGCTGCCCATAAATTATACTCAAAAAGTTTGATTGCAAAGAGGTGCACATATTTATCATATAAGTAAGGGAGATATAAACTTTATTCTGTCTTCCTTGAAAATATTTAAAAGTGGATCTAGCTGTAATAAAAAAACTTACAAAAAAGATTAAAAATAAAATAGTAGAAAAAATAACTTGATCATACCTCTAGTTGTCTTTTTCATCCTATTGTTAACATAATCAAATAATGCTAAGAATAAAAAGCCACCAGGTAACAGTTGATTTCCTTTGAAAAATATATGCCTTTTTTTTTCCTTTGATTGGCTAGCAAGTTAGTTTTCCAATTAAAGTTTTTCTTTGCGTTTGATTGGCCAATAAGCTGGTTTTCTAATCAAAGTTTTTTGAATTTTTTTTATGTTTGGTTGGCTAGCAAGTTGGTTTTCCAATCAAAGCTTTTTGATTTATTTTTATATTTTTTGCTGAAATGATAACATGAGAAGGATTAGAGAAAAATTTGATCCATCATCAGACTATATTCATCAAAGTAAAACTTGTGTAAAATAGGAAGCAATGTCTGAGATCTCATAAAATCTTTTTTACATACTTGATAACTCAAAGAAAATTCCAAAAATTGTGTAGAAAATTTTTAGGTCTTGAATTGTGCAATATCAAAAACACCATAGTAATTTTTAAAGTCTGGAATAGTGATCTCAGGATATGGATAGTTGTTAAAAAAGAGAGTGAAGGTATCCGTGTGTCCCTACAAAATATGCATGCTCCTTGGTTGATACTATTGGTGATCTAAAATATGCATGCTGGTATCAAGAATAACTCTAGAAATTCCTATAGACCTAGTCATCAGATGTTAGTATACAAAAAATTGTTTCCTTGATATTCACCGTAATTGATTCTTAATGTTATAAAAGCATATACAAAAATCAATAAATTGAAAGACATGAAAACAAATTTTTCTAATGGATATGCTTCAGGTATTAAATTTTATTATGGGATGAAAACTAATTTGGATGAGTGGATAATGGGTGAGTTTTTATTTTTGGCTCTAATGAAATCCCTAAATATGGATAGAGTTAACTAGAAACGCTACCTCATCATTATTACAAACTAGAAAAAGTAGTTTTTTTACCAAGGTTATGTGTAATAAGATCACTGAGCTGTTAGCTGATACAAATGGAAACGGTGGTGGTTATCAAGAATGGCATATGATATTTCATCAACTGGATCTACTTCCAGATTAAATATAATATTCTATAATTTTCAGATCTGAATTCTTTGTTCATACCATTATACTTTCTTGATTAAACATCACAATCATTTTTCTTATACACAGAGTTAATTTGTGGGGAGATATTTATAATCTAATATTCCTAATTGCAGAACTAAAATTTTAATCTATTTTCTGAAAATAAAAGTCTAAAGAATCTACTTACCAAATACCTCCTACCGTAGAATTTTCTAAAAGGTATTCTAAAGGATGTATGTATTAAGAGATGAAAATATTTGAAAGTAACTAAAACAAAAACCAAACTTGCATAAAATAAATCACACTTGCAGAAATTGAAAGACACACTTGAAGAAATAAAGTTTACATGAAAGAAACACACTTGCATGAATTAAAAACCACACTGGCATAAATGAAATTGCTGAATTAAAAATACACATAATTGAGTGAAACACCTGTAGGTTTACAATAGAATGAATTAAAGACAAATGAATAAACATAAACATAAATACACAGATCCATCTTCCTTGGAATGAATTGCTAGCTCATTCCTTGGAAGAAGATTTAAATAATACTTCTGAGATCTTAAAACTACAGAATATTTGAGATGAAATAATAGATTTTTATTTCTTTGGACAAAAGCATCACATATCTACATGTGAAAAGTTACATTTATAATTCATGCATCAAACCAACTCATTATTTTAAGAAATAGAATCTAATATTATCTTTATTCCAATCCTGACAACTAAGATCTCCATGTCCACAAAATATGGAGAGAGATATATTATTGAAGTACAATCTTATCTCACATCTTTAGGGAGATTTTCTCCCAAATCTTCTCCTTGCTTTTTGGTAACAAATATCATAATGATTTTATTCCTCTACATTTTTGGAACGAGGATTTCCCTCATAAAATGATTTTGACCAAATGTCTTTCTCATATTTTCCATTTGACTTTGTTGTTTTTTACTGTGCAACTTTTGACGCTTGTCTGATACATTTTTTCCATTGATGCAAGTTCTAGAACTAAAGTTTTCATTTCTTTTATGCAAGTTCTGGAACGTAATACAATTTGATTATGAATTGAAAGTTCCAGAACTAACTATCATTCAATTGAAAATAAATATAAATTTTGCATGCGAGCTCGGATTGAGATGTTTCTAGTTTTGAACTTCTATAATTTTTCAAGAGGAATCTGAATATGAAATTAGATCTGATTTTAAATATACAGTTCATGATCAATTCTACTTTTCCCAATAATAGCATTATCTTTACTTTATGGTTTGCATGCACTAGACTTTACATCTTTTCACAAATAATCAATTGGATTAGTCAACAAAATAGATAACAAAATATTTATAAAGAATGAACAAGATATATATCATATATTCTATCTTAAGAAAACTATAAGTTCGTAAATTGCATTTAAATCCACTTTCAAAAGTAACTTGTAAAGACAAAATAATGGTAATTTATGACCTCATCACTGCTTCATATGGTAATTTATGGCCAATTTATGGCCTCATCACTGCCCACACTTAATCTTATGCATGTCCTCATGCATTGCATTATTATCCCCTCTTCTTAAATTCTTCTCTGTATTGAGAACACATTCTTGTGGATCTCTTTCTGTTGCTTTTGATTTGTTTATTTTATAACAGGTTCTTGTGTGGATCTCATTGTGTTACTTTTGATATTTTTTCTCTTACAACAGGTTCTTGCATGGATCTCCTTCTAATAATTTTGATTCCTTTATTTTATAACAGGTTCTTGTGTGGATCTGTTTCTTTTACTTTTGACATTATTTCTTTATGGTCTGCATACACAAGACTTTGCATCTTTTCCCAAATAATCATTAGAATTAGTCAATAAATTAGATAACAAAATATTTATAAATAATGAATAAGATATATATCCTATATTCTATCTTAAGTAAACTATAAGTTCGTAGATTACATTTAAATCCACTTTCAAAAGTAACTTGGAAGGACAAAATAATGGTAATTTATGGCCAATTTATGGCCTCATCATTGCTCCACACTTAATCTTACGCATGTCCTCATGCATTACATTATTATCTCCTCTTTTTATATTCTTCTCCGTATTAAGGACACATTCTTATGGATCTCCTTTTGTTGCTTATGATTTGTTTCTTTTATAACAGGTTCTTGTGTGGATCCACTTCTGTTGCTTTTCATATTTTTTCTCTTACAACAAGTTCTTGTGTGGATCTTAATCTACTACTTTTGATTTTATTATTTTACAAAAGGTTCTTGTGTGGATCTATTTTTGTTGTTTTTATATTCTTTCTTTCACAATAGGTTATTATGTAAATCTTCTTATGTTGCTTTTGATTTCTTTGTTTTACAATAGGTTCTTGTGTGGATCTCCTTCTGCTTCTTTTGAAATAAAAACATTCTTACATAAATGAAATTTGCATGAAAGAAACGCACTTGTATGAATTAAAAGGCACACTAACATAAATGAAATTATTGAATTAAAAATAAACAAAATTGAATGAAAACCTACAGGTTTACAACAAAATAAATTTTCACAATACAAAAATAAAAACAATAGAACAGAATGAATTAATAACAAATGAATAAATATAAACGTAAATACATATATTCATTTTCCTTGTAATTAGTGGCCAACTCATTCTTTGGAAGCATATTTAAATCATACTTTTTAGATCTTAAAACTACAAAATATTTGAGAGGAAAGAATATATTTGTATTTCTTTAGAGAAAAGAATCACATATCTAATTATGGAAGGTTGCATTTATAATTCATGCATCCAACCAAATCCTTATTTTAAGAAATACAATATGATCTTATCTTTATTCCAATCCTAGCAACTAGGTCTCCATCTCCACAAAATATGAAGAGATATATTATTGAAGTTAAATCTTATCTCACTTATTTTAGGAAGATTTGCTCTCAAATCTACTCCTTACTTTTCAATAACAAAGATCATAATGGTTTTAATCCTCTATATTATTGCAAGGAAAATTTCCCTCAAAATATGATTTTGACCAAATGACTTTCTTGAATTTTCCATTTGACTTTGTTGTTATTGAGTGTGGAACTCTCAATGCTTGTATGATACGCTTTTTCCTCAGACTGCAGTTCACTAAAAGTTAGATTTCTCTTTATTGGTAAAAATTGTAGAAAATATAAATCAGGTTTTTGTAAAAAAATTCTATAAACAAAAATATCTCTCAAATTTTCCATTTGAATTTTTTGTTTCTATTGATGAAACTTTTAGTGCTCGTCTAATACATGTTTTCTCATACTACAACTCATTAAAAGTAAGATCTCTCTTCATTGGTAAAATCTATAATAAATTTGAATAAATTTTTAGTTAAAAACATTTCTATGAATAAAAATATCTCTCAGATTTTCTATTTGAAATTTTTGTTTCTGTTTGTGGAACTTTTAGTGCTCGTCTGATACATGTTTCCTCGGAGTACAACTCATTAAAAGTTAGATATTTTATTCACTGGTAAATCCTGTAGAAAATATGAATGAGATTATTGTTAAACACATTACTATGAAGAAAAACCTCTCTCATATTTTCTATTGCAATCTCTAATTTTTCACAATCCCTAAAAAACTATCATTCTATTGATGCAAGTTTCAGAACTAAAGTTGTCATTCCTTTTATGCAAGTTCTGGAACTAAATATGATTTTTCGACGAATTGAAAGTTTAAAAACTAAATGTCATTCAATTGATACAAGTTCTGAAACTAAATCTATGAGTTTCGAAACTAAACCTGCAAGTTTCAGAACTAACTCTATGAATTCCAGAACTAACTCTACGAGTTCCGCAGCTAACTTAAAATAGCTATAACTTTTGCATGCGACCTCGGATTGGAGACTATTCTATTTTTGAACTTGGATAATTTTTAGAGAGAAATCTAAATATAAAATCAGATCTAATTTTAAATTTATTGTTAATGATCAATTCCACTTTTGCCAATACTAGCATTATCTTTCCTTTATGGCCTGCATTCACAAGACTTTGCATCTTTTCCAAATAATCAATAGAATTAATAAAAAAAATAGATTAAAAAATATTTATTAAAAATGAAAAAGATATATATGTTATATTCTATCTTAAGAAAACTATAAGTTTGTAGATTACACTTAAATCTATGTTCAAAGGTAGCTTGCAAGGACAAAATAATGGTAATTTATGGCTAATTTATGGCCTCATCATTACCCACACTTAATTTTGTGCATGTTATCATGCATTAAATTATTATCTCCTCCTCTTAGATTCTTCTCCGTATTGAGGACACATTCTTGTGGATCTCCTTCTGCTGCTTTTGATTTGTTTCTTTTATAACAGGTTCTTGTGTGCATCTTATTCTGTTGTTTTTGATATTTTTTCTCTTACAACAGGTTCTTACGTAGATTTCCTTCTAACACTTTTTATTTCTTTCTTTTACAACAGGTTCTTGTGTGGGTCTCCTTATGTTGCTTTCGATATTTTTCTCTTACAATAGGTTCTTGTGTGGAACTCCCTTTATTGATTTTGATATTATTTTATTTACAACAGGTTCTAGTGTAGATCTCTTTCTCTTGCTTTTGATCTCTTTAATTTTACAGCAGGTTTTTTTACGGATCTTCTTCTACTGTGTATCATATTTAAAATTAAAATACATAACTCATGATTTTCCATGTCTCCCACACCTAAGCTCATGCATGTTTTTATGTATGGCTGCCCAAAAATTAGACTCAATAAGTTTGATTGCAAATAGGTGCACATATTTTTCATATAAGTAGGAGAGATATGAATTTTATCTTACCTTCCTTGGAAATATTTAAGAGTAGATCTAGCTGTAATAAAAAAACTTACAAGAAAGCTTAAAAATAAAAAAGTACAACAAAATAACTTGATCACACATCTTATTGTCTTTGTCATCCTTTTGTTAACATGATCAAATAGTTCCAAGAAGAAAAATCCAGTAGGTAAAAGTTGATTTTCTTTGAAAAATATCCGCCTCCTTTTTCCTTTGATTGGCCAGCAAGCTCGTTTTCCAATTATTATTTTTTTCCTTTTACTGGCCAACAAGCTGTTTTCTAATCAAAACTTTTTTTTTTTAATATTTGATTGGCCAGTAAACTGAGCAAGATGGTTTTCTAGTCAAATATTTTTCATTAATTTTTAATTTTTTTACTTAAATAATAGCATGAAAAGGATTAAAGAAAAATTTGATCCATCATCAAACTATGTTCATCAAAGTACAACTTGTGTAAAATAGGAAGCAATGACTGAGATCTTATAAAAACATTTTTGCATACTTGGTAACTTCAAGAAGATTCTAAAAATTATGTAGACAATTTTTAGATCTTCAAAGTCCATCTTGAATTGTGTAATATGACAAATACCATAGTAATTTTCAAATCCTGGACTAGTAATCTCAGGAGATGGATAGTTGTAATAGAAAGAGTGAAGATATCCATGTGTCCTTCCAAAATTTGCATGCTCCTTGGTTGATACTGTTGGTGATCCAAAATTTGCATGTTGGTATCAAGAACAACTCTAGAAATTCTTATAAATCTAGTCCTAAGATGTTAGTACACAAAAATATCTTTGCTTGATATTCACCATAATTTGGATGAGTGGATAACGAGTGAGTTTTTATTTTGGCTCTAATGAAATCTCTAAATATGGATGGAGTTAACTAGAAATGCTACCACGTCATTATTACAAACTGGAAAATCTAGTTTTTCACTAAGTTTATGTGTAATAAGATCATTGAGCTGTCAGTTGATACAAAGAAAAATAGTGGTGGTTATCAAGAATGACATATGATATTTCATTAACTAGATCTACTTCCAGATTTAATATCATATTCTACCATTTCTAGATCTGAATTCTTTGTTCCTACCATTATACTTTTTTAACTAACATCATAATCATTTATCTTATACACAAAGTTTGTTTGTAAAGAGATATTTATAATGTAATATTCCTAATTGTAGAAATAAAATTTTTAATCTCCTTGGAGGATATAAAATTATAAAGAAACTACTTACAAAATACCTCCCGTTGCGGAATTTGCTAAAAGGTATTATACTATCACTAGAATATTTTTTTAGAGAACTCTAAATCTCCCAATAATATTGTGTTCCCCAGAAACGACACCAAAATGATGAGGGTCATCAATCTTATCTATTAATAATGTCAATTATGGTTAGTTTCGAAAGGTTGTATGCATTAAGAGAAGAAAATATTGGAAAGTAACTCCTTTAAACACAAGCCAAACTTGTGTAAAATAAATCACACTTGTGGAAATTGAAAGGCACACTTGTAGAAATAAATTTTGCATGAAATAAAAAAACTTGCATAAATAAAATTTACATGAAAGAAAAACACTTGCATGAATTAAAAGGCACACTTGCATAAAAGAAATTGTTGAATTTAACAAAACGTAATTGAATAAAACACCTGCAGGTTTACAATAGACTGAATTTTCACAATACAAAGATAAAAACAATACAATAGAGTGAATTAAAGAAAAATGAATAAACATAAACATAAATACATAATTCATACTTTTGAGATCTTAAAATTACATAATAATTGAGAGAAAAGAATAGATCTTTATTTATTTGGAGAAAAATATCACATATCTAAGTGTGGAAGGTTACATTTATAATTCATGCATCCAACCAACTCTTTATTTAAAGAAATAGAATCTGATCTTATCTTTATTCCAATCCTGACAACTCAAATCTCCATCTCCACTAAATATAGAGAGATATATTATTGAAGTCAAATCTTATATCACTTATTTTAGGAAGATTTTCTCACAAATCTCCTCCTTGTTTTTTGGTAACAAAGATCATAATGATTTTATTCATCTATATTATTAGAAGGAGGATTTCCCTCAAAATATGATTTTGACTAAATAACTTTATCAGATTTTACATTTGACTTTGTTGTTTTTTACTTTGGAACTTTTGACATTTTTTTGATACGCTTTTTCGTCAGACTACAGTTAACTAAAAATTAGATTTCTCTTGATTGGTAAAATTTGTAGTAAATCTGAATGAGTTTTTTGTTAAACACATTTCTATGAATAAAAACCTCTCTCAAATTTTCCATTTAAATAATCTTTTTATGAAACTTTTAGTGCTCGTATGAGACACGTTTCCTCAGACTATAGCTCACTAAAAGCTATATCTCTATTCATTGGTAAAAAATGTAACAATATGAACAAGGTTTTTGTTAAACACATTGGAATGAATAAAATTGTCTCTCATATTTTTCATTTGAATTTTCTATTTCTACTTATGGAACTTTTAGTGTTCGTCTTATACATGTTTCCTCAGACTGCAGCTTACTAAAAGTTAAATATCTATTCATTGGGAAAACCTGTAGAAAATATGAATGAGATTTTTGTTAAACACGTTGCTATGAATAAAAACCTCTCTTAGATTTCCGATTAGAATCTCTTAGTTTTCACAATCCCTAAAACTATCATTTTGTTGATGCAAGTTCCGGAACTAAAGTTGTCATTCCTTTTATGCAAGTTCTAGAATTAAATCTGATTTGTCTACGAATTGAAATTTTTGGAACTAATTGTCATTCAATTGATACAAGTTCTGAAACTAAATATGTGGGTTCTGGAACTAAACCTTCAAGTTGTAAAACTAACTTTGTAATTTATGGCCAATTTATGGCCTCATCATTGCCCCACACTTAATATTATGCATGTCATCATGCATTACATTATTATATACTCTTCTTAGATTCTTTTTTGTATTGATGACACATTCTTATGGATCATCTTCTGCTACTTTTGATTTGTTTCTTTTATAATAGGTTCTTATGTGGATCTCCTTCTGTTGCTTTTGATATTTTTTCTCTTCCAACAGGTTCTTGTGTGGATATCTTTCTACTGCTTTTGATTTTATTTATTTTACAATAGGTTCTTGTGTGGATCTATTTCTGTTGCTTTTGATATTCTTTATTTCACAACAGGTTCATGTGTGGATCTCCTTCTGCTACTTTTGATATTACTCCTTTTACAACAGGTTCTTGTGTGGATCTCTTTTAGCTACTTTTGATCTATTTTATTTTACAGCAGGTTCTTGTGTGGATCTTGTTCTACTACTTTTGATCTATTTTATTTTACAACAGGTTCTTGTGTGGATCTTCTTCTAGTGCGTCTCATATTTAAAATCAAAATACATAGCTTATGGTTCTCCTTCTCTCCAACACCTAAGCTCATGCATATTGTTTATTTATGGATGCCCATAAATTAGACTCAAAAAATTTGATTGCACAGAGGTACACATATTTTTCATATAATTAGGGGAGATATGAATTTTATTTTTCCTTCATTGAAAATATTTAAAATTGGATCTAGTTATAATAAAAAACTTAAGGATATCCACATAAGAACTTGTTGTCTTTCTCATCCTATTGTTAATATGATTAAATAGTGCCAAAAAGAAAAAACCACCAGGTAACAGTTGATTTCCTTTGAAAAATATATGCCTCCTTTTTCCTTTGATTGGCCAGCAAGCTATTTTTCTAATTAAATTTTTTTTTACCTTTGATTGGCTAGCAAGCTGGTTTTCCAATCAAATCTATTTGATTTTTTTTGCCTTTGATTGGCCAGGAAACTGGTTTTCCAATCAATTTTTTTTTTTTTTAATGAAATGATAGCATGAGAAGGATTGGAGAAATTTTTTATCCATCATCAGAATATATTCATCAAAGTACAACTTGTCTAAAATAAGAAGCAATGTCTGAGATCTTATAAAAAACTTATTGCATACTTGGTAACTGAAAGAAACATTCAGAAATTGTGTAGAAATTTTTTAGGTCTTTGAAGTCCATCTTCCATTCTGTAATATCAAAAATACCATAGTAATTTTCAAAGCTCAGACTAGTGATCTCAGGAGATGGATAGTTGTTAAAAGAGAGAGTGAAGGTATTCATGTGTCTTTTCAAAATCTACATGCTCCTTGGTTGATATTATTAGTGATAAAAAATATGCATGCTCGTATCAAGAACAACTCTTGAAATTCCTATAAATCTAGTCCTTGAATGTTAGTACAAAAAAATTTCTTTCCTTGATATTCACCATAACTGTTTATTAACGTTATACAAGCATATACAAAAATGAATAAATTGAAAGACATGAAAACAATTTTTTCTAATGGATATGATTCAGGGATTGAATTTTATTATGGGATAAAAATTAATTTGGATGAATGGATAATGAGTGATTTTTTATTTTGGCTCTAATGAAATCCCTATATACGGATGGAGTTAACTAGAAATTCTACCACTTCATTATTACAAACTGGAAAAGTCATTTTTTTACTAAGGTTATGTGTAATAAGATCACTGAGCTATTAGTTGATATAAAGGGAAATGGTGGTGGTTATAAAGAATGGCATATGATATTTTATCACATGGATCTACTTCAAGATTCAATATCGTATTCTACCATTTCTAGATATGAATTCTTTGTTCACACCATTATACTTTCTTGATCAAACTTCAGAGTCATTTTTGTTATACACAGAGTTAGTTTGTGGGGAGATATTTACAATCTAATATTCCTAATTACATAAATAAAATTTTAATCTACTTGCAAGAAATATAAGTCTAAATAAATTAATTACCAAATACCTCCTGTTGCAGAATTTGTTAAAAGTTATTCTACTGTCACAAGAATAGTTTTTTAAAGAAATTTTAATCTCCCAATAACAATGTGTTCCCTAGCAATGCCATCAAAATGATTACGGACATCAATCCTCGCCATTAATAATGTCAATCTGGGTTGGTGTCTAACGGCTCATCTGATACACGTTTCCTCAGACTACATCTCACTAAAAGTTAGATCTCTATTCATTGGTAAAACTTGTAAAAAATTTGAATGAGGTTTTTGTTAAACACATTGCTATGAACAAAAACCTCTCTCATATTTCTCATTCAAATCTATGTGTTTTCATAATCCCTCGAAAACTAAAGTTCCATTGATGTAAATTCTGGAACTAAATTTGTCATTCCTTGTATGCAAGTTCCGAAACTAAATATGATTTGTCCACGAATTAAAATTTTTAGAACTAACTATCATTCAATTCATATAAGTTCTGAAACAAAATCTGTGAGTTCCAGAACTAAACCTGCAACTTCCGGAGCTAAACTCTGTGAGTTCCACAACGAACTTAAAAAAACTTTAATTTTGCATCCAACCTTGGATTGAGGTGATTCTTGTTTTGAACTTGCATAATTTTTTGAGAGGAATCTGAATATGAAATTAGATTTGATTTTAAATATAATATTCATGATCAATTTCACTTTTTTCAATACTAACATTATCTTTTCTTTATGACTTACATACACAAGACTTTGCATCTTTTTCTAAATAATCGAAAAGATTAGTCAACAAAATAGATAACAAAATATTTATTAAGAACAAACAATATAAATATCCTATATTCTATCTTAAGAAAACTATAAGTTCCTAGATTACATTTAAATCTACTTTCAAAGGTAACTTGGAAGGACAAAATAATGGTAATTTATGGTGAATTTATGGTCTCCTCATTGACCCCACACTAAATAATATGATTTTTATAATAGAGTCTCTTGTTGTGGATATCTTTTTATCTGCAATAAGTATTTTTTTAAATATTTTTTCTATTACAACAGGTTCTTATGTGGATCTCCTTCTGTTACTTTTAATTTCTTTATTTTAAAACAGGTTCTTGTGTGGATTTTCTTTTACTTTTGATATCATTTATTTCACAACAGGTTCTTCTGTAGATCTTCTTCTGTTACTTTTGATATTCTTTATTTTACAACAGGTTCTTTTGTTGATCTCCTACTATTTTTTTTTGATATTCTTTCTTTTTTTTGACTTTTACAACAAGTTCTTGTGTGGATCTCCTTCTGCTACTTTTGATATAATTTATTTTACAGCAGGTTCTTGTGTGGATCTTTTTATTCTGTGTCTCATATTTATAATAAAAATACATAGCTCGTGCTTCTCCTTCTCTCCCACACCTAATTTCATGCATGTCCGCATACATTTTTACTAATGGCTTCCCATAAATTAGACTCAAAAAATTTGATTGCAAAGAGGTGCATATACTTTTCATCTAAGTAAGGGAGATATGAATTTTATCTTGCCTTCCTTGAAAATCATTAAAAGTGGATCTAGCTGTAGTAAAAAAACTCATAAAAAAGCTTAAAAATAAAATAGTAGAGCAAAATAACTTGATCATACCTCTAGTTGTATTTTTCATCCTATTGTTAACATGATCAAATAGTGTCGAGAAGAAAAATCCACCAGGTAACAGTTGATTTCATTTGAAAAATATCCACCTCCCTTTTCCTTTGATTGGCCAGCAAGTTGGTTTTCCATTTAAAGTTTTTTTTGTCTTTGATTAACCAACAAGTTGGTTTTCCAATCAAAGCTTTTTGATTTTTACTTTATTTTTGCCTTTAATTGGCCAGCAAAGTGGTTTTGCAATCAAATTTTTTTTATGTATTTTTATTTTTTTCTTAAATGATAATATGAGAAGGATTAGAGAAAAAATTGATCCATCATCAGACTATATTCATCAAAGTACAACTTGTGTAAAATAAGAAACAATGTATGAGATCTCATAAAAATCTTTTTACATACTTGGTAACTCCAAAAAGATTCCAAAAATTGTGTAGAAATTTTTTTGGTCTTCAAAGTCCATCTTGAATTGTGCATTATCAGAAACAACATAGTAATATTCAAAACCCAGACTAGTGATCTTAGGAGATGGATAGTTGTCAAAAGAAAGAGTGAAGGTATCCGTGTGTGTCTATTAAAAATTTGTATTCTCCTTTGTTGATACTGTTGGTGATCTAAAATTTGCATGCTAATATCAAGAACAACTCTGAAAATTTCTATAAATCTAGTCCTTGAATGTTAGTACACAAAAAGTTATTTCCTTGATATTCACTATAAATATTTCTTAATGTTATACAAACATATACAAAAATAAGTAAATTGAAAGACTTAAAAATAATTTTTTTTAATGGATATGGTTCGGGGATTGAATTTTATTATGGGATGAAAACTAATTTGGATGAGTGGAGAATGGGTGAGTTTTTTTTTTGCTATAATGAAATCCCTGAATATGAATGGAGTTAACTAGAAATGCTACCACTTCATTATTACAAACTGGAAAAGCCAATTTTTTACTAAGGTTATGTGTAATAAGATCACTGAGTTGTTGATTGATACAAAGGGAAATAGTGGTGGTTATCAAGAATGGCATATGATATTTCATCAACTGGAACTACTTGCAGATTTAATATCATATTCTACGATTTCCAGATCTGAATTCTTTGTTCATACTATTATACATTCTTGATCAAACATCACAGTCATTTTTCTTATACACAGAGTTAGTTTGTGGAGAGATATGTACAATCTAATATTCCTAATTGGAGAAATAAAATTTTAATCTACTTCCAGGAAATAAAAGTCTAAAGAAATTACTTACCAAATACCTCCTATGGCAGAATTTGCTAAAAGCTATTCTACTGTCACTAGAATATATTCTTTTAGAGAAGACTGAATCTCCCAATAACACCGTGTTCTCTGAAAATGATGCCAAAATGATGAAAATCTAAATGTTGTGATGTGAATCCAGCTGCAAGAGGTTGAAATACCTCCAAAAACACACATAAACACCTTTGCAAATAAAACCAGGAGTTTCACAATAGCTTACTTCTCATTCTGGAATTCACACTGATCTATTACATCATTACCATTCTCCTTTTATTTCAAGACTACTCTAAAACCCTAAAATGCCAAAAACCCTAAAATGCCAAAAAACCCTAAAATGCAAAACAACTCGGATTGACCCCAAAATTTGCGTGCCAAATATGAATTCATAAATTAGGGCTCACGCGAAATTTAGACTTATTCTGAAAAGCACAACAAAAGTTATTAAAGTTCTAAGACCTAGAGAAAAGCAGAAAAAACATTCGGAGCCAATTTTAAACCACTAGATGACGGAATCCGAGCCCGAAAACGTGCCAAAATGAGCACAAATTTACAGGCAAAGTTGTCCCTAGCATAGTACTAATGTATATCTACCACCCTGTAAAATTTCAGGACGATCCAACGGTCGGATCAAAAGTTATGGCCTCTGCAAGTTATGCTCCCGCATCAAAGTGCAACCTTCCACACTTAGATATGTGATGGTTTTCTCTAAAGAAATAAAGATGTAGTCTTTTCTCTCAAATATTATGTAGTTTTAAGATCTCAGAAGTATGATTTAGATCTTCTTCCAAGGAATGAACTAGCCACTCATTCCAAGGAAGATAGATCTATGTATTTATGTTTATGTTTATTCATTGATCTTTAATTCATTCTGTTGTATTGTTTTTATCTTTGTATTGTGAAAATTCAGTCTGTTTTAAACCTACAGGTGTTTTAATTTAATTATGTTTATTTTTAATTAAAAAAAATCATTTATGTAACTGTGCCTTTTAATTCATGCAAGTGTGTTTCTTTCATACAAATTTCATTTATGAAAGTGTGTTTACTTTCATGCAAATTTAATTTCTATAAGTGTTCTTTTTAATTTCCGCAAATGTGATTTATTTTATGCAAGTTTGGTTTGTGTTTTAAAGAGTTGCTTTCCGAAACTGGAATAAAATGGTAAAGAAGCTGAAAGAAAAGTTTCTTCCTGTAGATTATGCTCAGACACTCTTTCGAAGGTTCCAAAACCTAAGGCAGAAGGATCTCAGCATTGAGGAGTATACTAATGAATTTTACAAGTTATCAATCAGGGTGGAACAGGGAGAGTCTGAAGAACAAAAGGCTACACGGTACATAAATGGGTTGAGTTACACCATACAAGATGAGCTGAGTATGCTCCGGATCCATAGCCTAGATGATGCTTATCAACTTGCATTAAAAGCAGAGGAAAAGAACAACAGGAGTAATTTTAGAAGAGGTGTGAAGAGAGGTCCATCATCATCTCCAATGAGGGGTAGAGGTAGATTTGAATCTACAAAAGGTGAATCCTCTAATACAGAAGGGCATGAAGATTCTGGTCAAAGCCATGGTAACCACCAAAGAGGTAGGGGATTTCAGAGGGGAAGAGGTTATAATGGAGGACGGGGCTGGAATAGCCCCCAAAGGCAATACACATGTTACAGATGTGGTGAAGAGGGGCACAGAGCTTTTGAGTGTCCGCACTATCCTACACAAGATAGATGGCAAGGAGAAAAACCACGAGTAAATCTGGTTGAAGCTGAAGAGGAAGAAGAAATGGAGGTTGCTGCAGACTTGGGTGAAACCCTCATGATAAGGAGGACGATGATTGTCCCAAGGAAGGAGAAAGAACTTGATGTTGTTGGTGCTGATTCGTGGCTTAGAAAAATATATTTCGAACAAGATGCACCTCTGGAGGAAAGGTATGTAAAATTATTATTGATGGTGGTAGTTGTGAAAATATGGTTTCAACTGTAATGGTTGATAAACTGAACCTGAAATGTGAGAAGCACACATATCCCTATCGTATATCATGGTTCAAGAAAGGAAATGAGGTAACCATAGATAAAAGATGCCTTATAAAGTTTTCAATTGGGAATACCTACAAGGATGAGGTGTGGTGTGATGTTATCCCAATGGATGCATGTCATATATTACTGGGTAGGCCTTGGCAATACGATAGAAAGGTTACACATGATGGAGGGAAAAATACATATACCTTTTGGAAGGATGGTGTAAAGGTGGTCTTGTTACCCTTCAAGGAAGAAGAGAAGAGTGAGGGCTTGTTGGCTACAAAAGAGTTTGTTACAGAAATGGAAGAAGCTGGATGTTGTTATGCACTAATGTCAAAGAAGCTGGAGATAGAAGGCTTTAATATACCTATTGCAGCAGAAAGATACTAAAAGAATACAAAGATGTCATACCAGATGAGCTACCAGATGGGTTACCCCCAAAGCGAGATATTCAACACCATATTGATTTGATCCCAGGATCGGCCCTTCCAAACCAAGCAGCCTATCGGATGAGTCCAACACAGAGTGAAGAGTTGAACAGACAAGTGACAGATCTAATACAGAAAGGGTTAGTGAGAGAAAGCATGAGTCCATGTGCAACTCCAGCATTATTGACTCCCAAAAAAGATGGAGACTGGAGAATGTGTGTAGACAGTAGAGCCATAAACAAGATCACAATTAAGTATCGGTTTCCAATTCCGCGATTGGATGATATGATGGATGTGCTAGTAGGAGCCCGATATTTTAGCAAGATTGACCTACGGAGTGGCTACTACCAGATCCGAATCCGTGAAGGGGATGAATGGAAAACTGCTTTTAAAACAAAAGATGGATTATACGAGTGGATGGTGATGCCATTTGGGCTATCTAATGCACCCAGTACATTCATGAGGTTGATGAACAGAGTACTCCGAGAATACAATGGTAAGTTTGTTGTTGTCTATTTTGATGATATTTTGATATTCAGTAAGACAGTGGAAGAACACTTGTTACATCTGAAATTGGTGTTAGACTTGTTACGTAAAGAGAGTCTATATGCAAACTTAAAGAAGTGTAGATTTCTTCAGAAGAGTCTTGTTTTTTTGGGATTTGTCATATCAGGGGATGGAGTGAGGATGGATGAGGAAAAAGTAAAGGCAATTTTGGAATGGCCTATTCCAAGGAATGTGACAGAGGTTCGTAGTTTTCATGGATTGGCAACTTTTTATAGGAAGTTCATCAGGAATTTCAGTAGCATTGTTGCACCCATAACAGAGTGTACAAAAGGGAGGGAGTTTGTATGGACTAAGGCAGCAACAGATAGTTTTGAATTGTTGAAGAAGAAAGTATCAGAAGCACCTGTTTTGGTATTGCCAGATTTTAGCAAGGTCTTTGAGGTTGACTGTGATGCCTCACATGTTGGGATTGGAGCTGTGTTGAGTTAAGAAGGACGACCAGTAGCATTCTTCAGTGAAAAGCTAAATGAAGTCAAGAGGAAATATTCTACTTATGATGTGGAATTTTATGCTATTGTTCAGGCATTAAGGAACTGGAGACATTACTTGGTAGCAAAGGAATTTGTACTCTTCACTGACCATGAAGCCTTGAGGTATGTAAACACACAGAAGAAACTAAATAGTAGGCATGCAAAATGGGTTTCATTTTTGCAAGAATACACTTTTGTTTTAAAGCATAAGTCAGGTAAGCAGAATCAAGTTGCTGATGCCTTGAGTAGGCGTGTAGCCCTTTTGACAACAATGGAAAATAAAGTAGTAGGGTTTGAGGCAGTTAAGGAATTGTATGAAGGTGATCCTGATTTTGGTGATGTTGTGAGAAAATTAAGGAGCCTACAATAGGTAGTGATTCTTTTGATTATTTGATACAGGATGGTTATTTGTTTAGGGGGAAACAATTGTGCATCCCTGCTTGGTTCAATGAGAGAAAATATTATAAGAGAATTGCATAGTGGGGGGTTGGCTGGACACTTTGGTATAAGTAAGACAATTTCTCTTGTCGTAGAAAAGTATTATTGGCCAAAGGTAAAGAGGGACATAAGTAGGATTGTAGCAAGATGTAGAGTGTGTCAAATGGCTAAGGGTCATGCACAGAATACTGGGTTGTATATGCCATTGCCTATCCCTACAGGGCCATGGGTTGATCTGAGTATGGATTTTGTGTTAGGGCTTCCTAACACACAGCGAGGGAATGATTCTATATTTGTTGTGGTTGATATATTCTCTAAGATGGAACCTTTCATTTCTTGTAAAAAAACTAATGATGCTTCCAGAATTGCAGATTTATTTTTTTCAGAAGTGGTTAGATTGCATGGAATTCCAAGAACGATCACTTCAGATCGGGACACGAAGTTTTTGAGTCACTTTTGGAGGACTCTGTGGAAGAAATTGGGGACACAACTACAGTTCAGTAGTGCATATCACCCCCAGACTGATGGGCAGACTGAAGTAGTGAACAGAAGCTTGGGAAATCTCCTACGTTGTATAGTTGGAGAAAAGCCAAAACAATGGGACTTAGCTTTACCTCAAGCTGAGTTTGCATATAATAGCTCGATAAACAGGTCAACAGGGAGGTCTCCTTTCTAGATTGTATATGGTAGGAATCCAAAGGGGGTCCTTGATCTAATTGTTCTACCAGGTGAAGATGAAACTAGTGATGATGCAGAAGCATTTGCAGAACACATTCTACAGCTACAAGATGAAGTGAGGGAAAAGCTGAAAGTGAGTAATGCACAATATAAAATGGCTGCAGATGCCAGTAGGAGAGTAAGTGTATTTGAAGAAGGAGATATGGTGATGGTTCATCTTAGAAAAGAGAGGTTTCCAAAGGGGACATATAATAAACTCAAGTATAAGAAGATTGGGCCATGTAGGATTCTGAAGAAAATGAGTGATAATGCCTACAAGGTGGAGCTACCTGAAAACTTTGCTATCTCACTAGTTTTTAATGTTTCTGACTTATATAAGTTTCCAGGTCATGATGAAAATGTTGCAGAGGAGGAAGAAATAAACTGGAAGCAACAGATGCCGAAGAAGAAAAAGGAGAGGGTAATGCGTGTCTTGGACCAAAAGACAATCACTACTAGACATGGGAGCTACAACAGATATTTGGTACAGTGGGAAGGTTTGCAACAAGAAGAAAATACTTGGATTCCTGAGTGGGAGCTGAAGAAAATTGACAGTGCAAAATTAGATGAGTTCCGTCAACAGAATTTGCAGGAGCTGAATTCTTTTCAACCAGGGGAGAATGATGCGGGAGCATAACTTGCAGAGGCCATAACTTTTGATCCGACCGTTGGATCGTCCTGAAATTTTACAGGGTGGTAGATATACATTAGTACTATGCTGGGGACAACTTTGCTTGCAAGGTTGTGCTCATTTTGGCACGTTTTCGGGCCGGATTCCTTCATCTAGTGGTCTAAAATTGGCTCCGAATGTTTTTTCTGCTTTTCTCTAGGTCTTAGAACTTTAATAACTTTTGTTGTGCTTTTAGAATAAGTCCAAATTTCGCGTGAGCCCTAATTTATGAAGGCATATTTGGCACGCAAAAATTGGGGTCCATCATAGTTGTTTTGCGAGTAGGTGATTTTTGGCATTTTAGAGTTTTTTGGCATTTTAGGGTTTTAGAGTAGTCTTGAAATAAAAGGAGAATGGTAATGATGTAATAGATCAGTGTGAATTCCAGAATGAGAAGTAAGCTATTTTGAAACTCCTGGTTTTATTTGCAAAGGTGTTTATGTGTGTTTTTGGAGGTATTTCAACCTCTTGCAGCTGGATTCACATCACACTTATAATTGATGCATCCAACCAACTCTTTATTTTAAGAAATAGAATATGATCTTATCTTTATTCCAATCCTAACAACTAAGATCTTCATCTAGACAAAATATGGAGAGAGATATATTATTGAAGTCAAATCTTATCTCACTTATTTTAGGAAGATTTAATTCCAAATCTTCTGCTTGGGACTTTTCGGTAACAAGAATCATAATGATTTTATTCCTCTAGGATTATTGGAAGGAAGATTTCCCTCAAAATATTATTTTTACTAAATACCTTTCTCATATTTTCCATTTGACTGTTGTTTTTGAATGTGAAACTTTTAACACTTATCTGATACACTTTTTCTCAAATTGCAGTTCATTAAAAGTTAGGTTTCTCTTTATTAGTAAAATCTATAGCAAATCTTAATGATATTTTTGATAAACATATTTCTATTAACAAAAACCTCTCTCATATTTTCCATTTAAATTTTCTATTTTTGTTTATGAATCTTTTAGTGCTCATATGATACATGTTTCCTCGAACTGCAACTCACTAAAAGTTAGATTTCTCTTATTGGTAAAACCTGTAACAAATCTAAATGAATTTTTTTTAAACACATTGCTATGAATAAAAACCTCTCTCATATTTTCCATTTGACTTTTCTATTTCTATTTATGTAACTTTAGTGCTTGTCTAATACATGTTTCCTCGGAATTTAGCTCAATAAAATTTAGATCACTCTTCATTGGTAAAATCTATAGAAAATATGAATGAGATTTTTGTTAAACACATTGCTATGAACTAAAACCTCTCTCATATTTCCCAATGGAATCTATGAGTTATTCACAATCCTAACTCAAAAACTATCATTTCCTTGATGTAAGTTTTGAAACTAAATCTAATTTGTTCACGAATTGAAAATTCTGGAACTAACTGTCATTCAATTGATATAAGTTCGGTAACTAAATCTGTGACTTCTGTAACTAAATCCTGCAAGTTCTGGAACTAACTCTAAAGTTATGTAGCTAAATTAAAATAGCTATGACTTTTGAAATGCAACCTCGGATTGAGATGATTCTCTTTTTGAAATTACATAATTTTTTGAGAAAAATCTGTATATGAAATCGGATCTGATTTTAAATATATTTTTCATGATCAATTCCATTTTTTCCAATACTAGCATTCTCTTTCCTTTATGGCCTGCATACACAAGACTTTGTATCTTTTTCCAAATATTCAATAAGATTAGTCAACAAAATACGTAATAAAAGATTTAAAAAAAGAATGAACAAGATATATATCCTATATTCTATTTTAAGCAACTATAAGTTCATTGATTACATTTAAATCCACTTTTAAAGGTAACTTGGAAGGACAAAATAATGGTAATTTATGGCCTTGTCATTATTTCTCCACACTTAATCTTATAGATGTCCTCATGCATTAGATTATTATCTCCTCTTCTTAGATTATTCTCCGTATTGAGGACACATTCTTGTGGATCTCCTTCTACGGCTTTTGATTTGTTTCTTTTATAACAGGTTCTTATGTAGGTCTCTTTATGTTGCTTTTGATATTTTTTCTCTTATAACAGGTTTCTTGTGTGGATCTACTTTTGTTTCTTTTGATTTCTTTATTTTACATGAGTTTCTTATGTGGATCTATTTCTGTTATGTTTTGATATTCTTTATTTTACAACAGGTTCTTGTGTGGATCTCCTTCTGCTACTTTTGATATTTTTTCTTTTACAACAAGTTCTTGTATGGATCTCCTTTTGTTTCTTTTTGATATTATTTCTTTTACAATAGATTCTTGTTTGAAGATCTCCTTCTGCTGGTTTTGATCTAATAAATATTTTACAATCCATTTATTATTGTAGATCTTTGTTCTTGTGTCTTGATATTTAAAATCAAAATGCATAGCTTAAGCTTCTCTTTCTCTCCCAAACCTAAGCTCATGCATGTCCTCATGCATGTTATTTATTTATGGCTTCCCATAAATAAGAATAAAAAAATTTGATTACAAAGAGGTACACATATTTAAGAGATGAAAATCTTGGAATGTACCTTCTTTAAAAACAAATCAAATGTTGCATATTCGAGTTAACATTACACTTGTGGAAATTGAAATGGCATACCTGCAGAAATCAAGTTTGCATGAAAGATTACACTTACATAAATGAAATTTGCATCATGTTAAACACACTTACATGAATTAAAATATACAGATTGCATAAATGACATTGTTGAATCAAAAATAAACATAATTGAATGAAAACATCTGCAGGTTTACAACAGACTAAATTTTCACAATATAAAATTAAAAATAATACAACATAATGAATTAAAAACAAATGAATAAACATAAAAATAAACACATTGCTATGAACAAAAACCTCTCTCAGATTTCCCAATTAGAATATCTGAGTTTTCACAATCTCAAAAAAACTATCATTCCGTAGATGCAAGTTCTGGAACTAAAGTTGTCATTCCTTTTATTTAAGTTCCAAAACTAAATCTGATTTGTTCATGAATTGAAAATTCTAGAACTAACTTTCATTCAATTGATACAAGTTCTAGAACTAAATCTGTCAGTTCTGGAACTAAACCTGTAAGTTAAAGAACTAACTCTATGAGTTCTGCAACTAACTCTATGAGTTTTGTAGCTAACTTAAAACAACTATAACTTTTACATGTGACCTCAAATTGAGATGATTCTCATTTTGAACTTGCATAGTTTTTTGAGAGAAATCTAAATATGAAATAAGATCTGATTTTAAATATATTTTTCATGATCAATTTAAATTTTTCCAATACTAGCATTATCTTTCCTTTATGGCATGCATCCACAAGAATTTGAATCTTTTCTCAAATAATCAATAGGATTAGCTAACAAAATAGATAACAAAAGATTTATAAAGAATGACCAAGATATATATCCTATATTCTATCTTATAACTTCATAGATTACATTTAAATCCACTTTAACAGGTAACTTCGAAGGACAAAATAATGGTAATTTATGGCCAATTTATGACCTCATCGTTACCCCACACTAAATCTTATGCATGTTCTCATGCATTACATTATTATCTCCTTTTCTTAGATTCTTCTCCGTATTGAGGACACATTCTTGTGGATCTCCTTCTGTTGCTTTTGAGTTTGTTTCTTTTATAACATGTTATTGCTGTGGATCTCCTTACGTTGATTTTGATAATTTTTCTCTTACCACAGGTTCTTGTCTGGATCTCCTTCTCACTATTTTTGATTTATGTTCTCTTAATAACAAGTTGATGTGTGGATCTATTTCTTTTATCTTTTGAATTTCTTTCTCTTACAACAAGTTGATGTGTGGATCTATTTATTTTACTTTTGATATTATTTATTTCACAAAAATAATTTTCAAAGCCCAGACTAGAGATCTCAGGAGATAGATAGTTGTTAATATAGAGAGTGAAGGTATCTGTGTGTCCCTTAAGAAATTTGGATGCTCCTCAGACTTTCATACTGTTGGTGATCCAAAATCTGCATCTTGGTATCAAGAATAACTTAGAAATTCCTATAGATCTAGTCCTCAAAAGCTAGTACACAAAAAGTTATTTCCTTAATATTCACCATTGTTGTTTTTAATGTTATATAAGTCTATACAAAAATGAATAAATTGAAAGACATGAAACCTCTCTCTCTAATGGATATTGTTCAGGGATTGAATGTTATTATTTGAATGATGTAAACTAATTTGGATAAGTGGATAATGGAATATTTTTTATTTTGGCTCTAATGAAATCCCTAAATATGGATGAAGTGAACCAGAAATGCTACCATTTCATTATTACAAACTAGAAAATCTACTTTTTTACTAAGGTTATGTGTAATAAGATCACTGAGCATGTTAGTTAATAAAAAGGGAAATGGTTGTAGTCCTCAAGAATGACATTTGATATTTGCATCAACTCTTGATCTAAATTCCAGATTCAAGTATCATATTCTACCATTTTCATTGTAGTGAATTCCTTGTTCATACCATTATAATTTCTTGATCAAACTATTAGAGTCATTTTTGTTATACAAGAATTAGTTTGTTTGAGACTATATTTATAATCTAATATTCCTAATTACAGAAATAAAATTTGTAATCTCCTTGTAGAAAATAGAAAATGGGTATAGTAACTACTTACCAAAAACCTCATGTCACAGAATTTGTTAAAAGGTATTTTACTGTTACTAAAATATTTTCTTTTAGAGCAACTCAGAATCTCCCAATAACATGCATGTTCTCCAGAAACATTGCAAAAATGATGAGGGTAGTCAATCCTCTCAACTAATAATGTCAATCCAGATTGGTGTCTAATGGTTGTATGCATTAAGAGAAGAAAATCTTGGAAAGTAACTCCTTTAAACACAAACCAAACTTGCATAAAATATTTCACACTTGTGGAAATTGAAAGGCACACTTGTAGAAATAAAGTTTGCATGAATTAAAAGGCACACTTGCATAAATGAAATTGTTGAATTAAAAATAAACATAATTGAATGAAACACCTGCAGGTTTACAACAAACTAAATTTTCACAATACAATGATAAAAACAGTACAACAAAATGAATTTAAGACAAACGAATAAATATAAACATAAATACACAGATCCATCTTCTTTGGAATGAGTTTCCAATCAATTCCTTGAAAGAATATTTAAATCATACTTCTGAGATCTGAAAACTACATAATATTTGAGATGAAAGAATAGATATTTATTTCTTTAGAGAAAAGCATCACATATCTAAGTGTGGAAGGTTGCATTTATAATTCATGCATCCAACCAAATCCTTATTTTAGGAAATAGAATTTGATCTTATTTTTAATCCAATCCTAATAACTAAGATCTTCGTATCCACAAAATATGGAGAGAGATATATTATTGAAGTCAAATTTAATCTCACTTATTTTAGGAAGATTTTCTCCCAAATCTTCTCCTTACTTTTCGGTAACAAGAATCATAATGATTTTATTCCTCTAATAATTGGAAGGAGGATTTCCCTCAAAATATGATTTTGACCGAATACATTTTTCAGATTTTCAATTTGACTTTGTTATTTTTTACTGTGGAACTTTTGATGCTTGTCTAATACGCTTTTTCCTCGGACTACAGTTCACTAAAAGATAGATTTATATTTATTGGTAAAATATGTAGCAAATCTAAATGATGTTTTTTTAACACATTGCTATGAACAAAAACCTCTGTCAGATTTTCTATTTGAATTTTCTCTTTATGTTTATAAAACTTTTAGTGCTCGTATGATACACATTTCCTCGAACTACAACTCACTAAAAGTTAGATCTCCTTTCATTGGTAAAACCTGTAACAAAACTGAATGAATGTTTTGTTAGACACATTACTGTGAATAAAAACCTCTTAGATTTTCCATTTGACTTTAATATTTCTTTTTATGGAACTTTTAGTGTGCGTTTAATACATGTTTTCTCGGACTGCACCTCACTAAAAGTTAGTTCTCTCTTCATTGTTAAAACCTATAGAAATTATGAGTGAGGTTTTTATTAAACAAATTTCTATGAAAAAAAACCTCTCTTAGAGTTCCCATTGGAATCTCTGAGTTTTTACAATCCCTCAAAAACAATCATTCCGTTGATGCAAGTTTTGGAACTAAATCTGATTTGTCAACGAATTGAAAATTAAGGAACTAATTGTCATTCAATTACATTATTATCTCCTCTTCTTAGATTCTTCTCTGTATTAAAGACACATTCTTATGGATCTCCTTCTACTAATAATGATTTGTTTCTTTTATAATAGGTTGTTGTGTGGGTCTCCTTATGTTGCTTTTGATATTTTTTTTCTTTCAACAGGTTCTTGTGTGAATCTCCTTCCGTTGCTTTTGATTTATTTATTTTACAACAGGTTCTTGTGTGGATCTATTTCTATTACTTTTGATATTGTTTATTTCACAACATGTTATTGTGTGGATCTTCTTATGATGCTTTTAATTTCTTTCTTTTACAATAGGTTCTTATGTAGATCTCCTTATGTAGTTTCTGAAACAAAAACATACTTACATAAATGAAAATTACATGAAAAACTGTTAGCAAATTAATACATTTGTGTTAGTATTTGTTAGTAGACAGTTGTATAACTATTTTTTCCTCACGGATCTTCCCTATCGGCCTATATAAAGGCGTGCTCTGTATTCTTAAAATATATAGCAATACATTTTATCTTTTGGAGTGTCTATCATTGGTGTCAAAGCAAGTTACTAGACTGTCCCGCGTGAAGGAGCATTTCTCTACTGTCCCGCATGAAGGAGCATTTCTCTACTGTCCCGGGTGAAGGAGCAAGGTTGTCCGCCATGAGAGGAGTCTCAGCAAAGAACAGGAAGATGCCGTGCGTGGAGAGGAGACTGGCGCATGAAGAAGACTGTCCACCGAAGTTTGTCTCGCCGTTTGCAAGTTTGTGTGCTGCCTGTCTGTTTTTAGAAACGTGAAGGAGGAGACCAGGCGTTGATTTGTGGTTCCCTGTCCCATTTTTTGGTGTACATTTTTCCTGTGCGTGCCTTAGACTGTTGCCATTTCTTTTGCTGTGCATGCCTGAAGGAGGAGAGGCCGAGACTGAGCCTGTCCCGTTTTTCTTTGCTGTGCGTGCGTGGAGACTGGAGCAAAGTTTGAGTGCCTATGCGTGTTGGAGAGTCCTTTGCTGGTGTGAACCTGTGCGTGCGTGGAGAGAATAAATATGTGTGCTGGAAGGACCAAGGGAGACTCGTGCATTTGTTGGTGTGGAGGTGAATCCAACGTGAAACCCCTGTATGTGTGAGCAAAGCCGGGAAATTACAAAACTGTGTGTGCGCATATGTCTCAAATTTCTGATGCACAAAGCACCGCAAGTAATGTACCAAATATTTGGGCATTGAATGACAACGAGGACACCACTGGGCTGTTCTTTGCCTTGGTCAATGAGCTACACAACACTGGTAACATTCTCTTTGACGAGATTGTGCGCCGAGGACTGTTGGAATACTTTTGGTTTGACGTTCGACGTCAAGCAAGGTGGATTCGTGCAGAACTTGAACGTGGTTATGATGCAGATGACGAACGTGAAATAGAACGCCCACAGGAGTGTCGGCGTCTCACTGCACGAGCCTATAGAGCCCATCTTCGGGACAGATTCCTTCAGTAAGCATTGTAGCCATTTTGAAAAATAAATAAATAAATAAAATACATTTTTGAGTTTTTGAAAATGTCTGCTCCAAAAATATTGCTATCCGATGCCCAACTCTTGAAAGGGCCAAATTTTGCCGCATGGAAAACCAAAATGTGGATGATTCTTCAATTCAAAGATCTTTGGGGGATTGTCTCTGGCAAAGACGCCCCTCCCACAGATGATGATCTATTGGAAAAATATGAAAAGGCTGATGCGAAAGCACTAATGCTCATCACCCTCAGTCTTTCTGATGAGGTGCAGCCATATATTCGGGAAGCAACTGCTTCTTCTCAGGCATGGAGCGCATTGTGTACCATCTACGAAGCTAAGAATCTAACGACAAAGTTGCAACTTCAGAAAAAATTTCATACGATGAGTATGCATGATGGCGAATCAGTAGAAGCCTTCTTGCGGCATGTAGCTGAGTTACGTGCAGAACTCTCTGCACTTGGTGAACCAGTGGACGACAAGTTGCTAGTCCCGCTCAACCTGCGAGCTCTTCCTTCACGGTTTCAGACACTGATCACCACGTTGACAATTACTCAACAGGAGGTGAGTTTTGCAACCCTGGTGAATTATCTCCAGCAGGAAGAAGCCATGTAAAATGTACAATAAGCCTTCGAAGACAAGGCTCTCATCACGAGGCAAAAACATAAGCCTCGGAAAGGGAAATCAGCCCCCCAAAATCAGAAGCAGCATGCTCAGCAGCCATCTTCACATTGGCCACCACAGTGGCCACCCCAGAAGCAGCATAATCACAAGGCGGATCGAATGGTGCCACATTTTCTCCATGGATACGCACACGACTGCAGAACTGTTATTACAATGGTCGCAAGTATGGAAATTCTGGCGAAGAGAGCACTTCTGGCCGAGGATATTCTAAGAAATCCCGATGCCATGCTCGTAATCAGAGGCAGAAGGGCCACATTGCTGCTCAGCAGGATGCCACCTCCGATGAAGAGGTACCAGATACAACTCATTCTGACATTTGATTCTAGTCTCACAGACTTCGCAGCCGTCAGAAGATGTACTGGTTGATTGATTCAGGCGCCAGCAAACACATGATGTGGGTTTTAACAATGAAGTTGTTCCATACTCTGAGTGACCGGCCCACTGGAGATCGGATCACCATTGCAGACAATCAAGAGTATATTACAGCAGGGATTGGTGATGTCATCATTCCTCTTGGAACACGAAGATGTACACTCACAAAGGTGCTCTATGTTCCAGGTTTGACTTCAAATCTTTTGTCTATAAGTCAACTTCTTAACCATAGAATGCAGGTTGAATTCTTTGTTGAGAAAGGGGTCAAGTCCTGCATCATTTTCCAAGGAGAGTCAGTTATTGCTCACGCATTTTTGAAGGGCTGTTTATTTGCACTGGATGCGGTCACTTCATCTAGCATTGCTCTCTCTGCATCAACGGCAGAGTCCACTGCACTTTGGCACTTTCGATATGGTCATCTTTCTGCCAGGGCTCTGCATCAACTCAGTGCGAAGGAAATGGTAAGAGGGCTTCCTCCACTCTCCCATTCCTTACCTGTTTGCTCATGGGACAATGTCTTGCGGGCAAATGCAACATAGAGGTCCATTCAAACAGAGCTCTTATCATTCTACAGAGCCTCTTCAGGTCGTTCACACCGATCTGTGCAGACCCTTGCCAGCTAGCTTTCAAGGTTTTGCATACTTTCAGCTCATCATTGATGATTACTCACAGAAAATGTGGGTATATTTCCTTCGGAAGAAGAGTGAGGCACTTGCAAATTTCTAGACCTTCTACCAACAAGCCACCAGGTATTCTGGGAAGCCTCTTCTTCTCCTCCGCTCAGATCGAGGGGGGGGGGAGTTTGTGTCAAAGAAGTTCTTAGCATACCTGAAGCCAGCATGGCATTCAGCAACATTTGACTGCTCCCTATACGCCCCAACAGAACGGGATTTCATAGAGCGCCACAACAGGACTGTCATGGAGATGGCTCGTTGTATGCTCTCAACCGCCAAGTTGGAGGATCAGTTTTGGGCAGAAGCAGTCCAGACAGTAGTGTATTTACTTAACCGGGCACCCACGAAGATCTTGCAGAACAAGACATCGGAAGAGGTATGGACTAGTCGTAAACCTTCTATTCATCATTTAAGAGTTTTTGGTTGTACTGCATATATGCATGTTCCAAATAAGAGAAGGAAGAAGATCGATCCAAAGACACTTTAATGTCTTTTCTTGGGGTATAGTACTACCTCAAAGGCATATCGTCTCATGGATCCTGAGATGAAGAAGATCTATGAGAGTCGAGATGTGGTATGTGATGAGTCGTCCTTTGACTCCTTGCCACACAATGGAGATCCAATACCGACCTCATCACATAGATTGCTCGCACATCCAGATGATGAGCAAGATGATTCTTCTCAGAGAGAAGAAGAGCTGAGTGGAGACTTGTTCATTGATCTTGGCACACTGGAAAACACATCTTCACATCAGTAGCATCAACATCCAAAATGGGTCCAGAGTACTATCAGGGATGCACACCTGAACTCACTTCCTGGTACTTCTACGGGAGTTAGAACACGAAGTCAAGCAAGACATGAGGTAAATTTTGCACTCATGAGTTTAGTTGTTGAGAGCACCAAACCTGACACTGTTCATGAGGCATTAGACCAACCACAGTGGAAATAGGCTATGGATGCTGAATATGATTCCCTGATTCAGAATCAGACGTGGGAACTTGTCGATCTGCCTCCAGGTAAGAAATCCATTGGCTGTAAATGGATTTTCAAAACAAAATATAAGGCAGATGGTTCAATCGACAAACACAAAGCACGACTTGTTGCAAAGGGTTATGCTCAGCAAGAAGGAATTGACTATGACGAGACCTTTGCACCCACTGCGAAGATCAAAACCATCAGAGTTGTATGTGCACTGGCAGCATAAAATGGATGGAAACTTCAGCAGATGGATGTCAAGAGTGCTTTTCTAAATGGTGATCTACAAGAAGAAGTGTATATGGCCCAACCTGAAGGGTTTGTAGACGAGCATCAACCTCACAAGGTATGTCGTTTGATAAAGTCTCTTTATGGACTTAAACAAGCACCTAAGGCATGGTATATAAAAATTAATGATCACCTATTGCAGCATGGATTCACTCGTAGCCCCTGAGATACAAATTTGTATATCAAGAAGGTAGGAATAGAGATTGTCATTCTGGTTTTGTACGTAGATGATCTTGTGATCACAGGAAGTTCTGACAATCTTGTAGATGATGTAAAGAATGATCTGAAGAAATCCTTCGACATGACTCATTTGGGGCTACTTCACTATTGTCTTGGCTTAGAGATATGGCAGAAGAAGAATCATATCTTCGTCTCCCAGATGAAGTATGCCAAGACACTCCTGGAAAAGTATGGAATGTCATATTGTAAACCAATGTCCACACCTATGGAAAAAGGTTTGCAATTATCTAGATTCCAGGATTCACCACAGGTAGATGGCACTCACTACAGGCAGCTTGTGGGGAGTCTCATTTACTTGACTTATACCAGACCAGATCTTTGCTTTGCGGTGAGCTATCTCGCCAGATTTATGCAGGAGCCGAAGAAATGTCATTAGATAGCAGCAAAACATGTGTTGAGATATGTCTGAGGTACAGTTGACTTTGGTTTGGAGTATCAGAAGAACACTCAGTTCTTCTTACAGGGATATACAGACTCGGACTATGCAGGATCCGTTGATGACAGGAAATCCACTTCAGGATATGTTTTTCATCTCGGGTCTGGACCTATCTCGTGGATCAGCAAGAAGCAAACTGTTTTTGGTCTCTCATCCACTGAGGCTCAATACCACGTTGCATGAGGAGTTGTGTGTGAAGCAATTTGGTTACGTCGCATTCTTACAGATATAGGGATTCCTGAAGAGAAACCTCCCATCATTCACTGCGAAAATCAAGGTGTGTTGAAGCTTGTGAAGAATCATGTTTTCCATGAACGAACAAAGCATATTGAGGTCGAAGGTCACTACATTCGTGAGCAGGTCTTGAACCACCAAATTCAGCTCCAGTACTACCCTACTGATTCTCAGATTGCAGATATTCTCACCAAGCCTCTCGCCAAGGTGAAGTTTGATTTATTTAGGGGGTACATTAGTAAGAGCAATGTATTAAGGGGGGGAATGTTAGCAAATTAATACATTTGTGTTAGTATTTGTTAGTAGACAGTTGTATAACTGTTTTTTCCTCACGGCTCTTCCCTATCGGCCTATATAAAGGCGTGCTCTGTATTCTTAAAATATATAGCAATACATTCTATCTTTTGGAGTGTCTATCAAAAACAAAATTGCATGAATTAAAAGGTACCATTACATAATTGAAATTACTAAATTAAAAATAAACATAATTGAATGAAACACCTGCAGGTTTACAACAAACTGAATTTTCAAATTATAAAGATAAAAACAATACAACAAAATGATATAAAGACAAATGAAACACACTTACATAAATGAAATTTGTATGAAAGAAACACACTTGCATAAATGATTTTTTTATGAAAGAAACACACTTGCATAAATGAAATTACTGAATTAAAAATAAACATAATTGAATGAAACACCTGCAAGTTTACAACAGATTGAATTTTCACAATACAAAGATAAAAACAATACAATAGAATGAATTAAAGGCAATGAATAAACATAAACATAAATACACAGATCCATCTTCCTTGGAATGAGTTACCAGTTCATCCCTTGAATCAAGATTTAAATCACACTTCTGATATCTTAAAATTACAGAATATTTGAGAGAAAATAATAGATATTTATTTCTTTGGAGAAAAACATCACATATCTAAGTGTGGAAGGTTACATTTGTAATTCATGCATCCAACCTAATCCTTATTTTAGGAAATAGAATATGATCTTATTTTTATTCAAATCCTAAAAACTAAGATCTCAATCTCCACAAAATACGGAGAGAGAGATATTATTGAAGTCAAATTTTATCTCACTTATTTTAGGAAGATTTATTCCAAATCTTCTCCTTTCTCTTCGGTAATAAGAATCATAATGATTTTCTTCCTATAAATTATTGGAAGGATGATTTCCCTCAAAATATGATTTTTACCAAATGCTTTTATCAGATTTTCTATTTGACTTAGCTTTTTTTTATTATTGAACTTTTGACACTTGTCTTATATGCTTTTTCCTTGGACTGCAGTTTACTGAAAGCTAGATTTCTCTTGATTGGTAAAACTTGTAGAAAATCTAAATGAGGTTTTTGTTAAACACATTGCTATGAACTAAAAAATCTTTGAAATTTTTCATTTGAATTTTCTATTTCTGTTTATGAAAATTTTAGTGCCTGTATGATACACATTTCCTCAGACTACAACTCACTAAAAGTTAGATCTCCATTCACTGGTAAAACCTATAAAAAATCTTAATGAAATATTTGTTAAAAACATTTATATGAATAAAAACATCTCTCATATTTTCCATTTGAATTTTATATTTCAGATTTTAGTGCTCGTCTAATACATGTTTCCTCAGACTACAACTCAATAAAAGTTAGATCTCTCTTCATTGGTAAAACCTATAGAAAATATGAATGATGTTTTTATTAAACACATTGCTATGAACAAAAAGCAATCATAATTCCCATTGGAATCTCTGAGTTTTCACAATCCCTAAAAAAAATCATTCCATTGATACAAGTTCCAGAACTAAATTTGATTTGCCAACGAATTGAAAATTCAGAAACTATCATTTAATTGATACAAGTTTGGGAACTAAATATGTGCATTTTTGAACTAAACCTGTAAGTTCTTGAACTAACTCTACGAGTTCCTTAACTAACTTAAAACACCTATAACTTTTGCATGTAACCTCGGACTGAAATGATTCTCTTTTGAATTTACATAATTTTTCAAGAGGAAACTGAATATAAAATCAGAATGATTTTAAATATACTGATCATGATCAATTCCAATTTTTTCAATCCTAGCATTATCTTTCCTTTATGTCCTACATACACAAGACTTTGCATCTTTTCCCCAATAATCAATAGGATTAGTCAATAAAATAGATAACAAAAGATTTATAAAGAATGAACAAGATATATATCCTATATTCTAACTTAAGCAACTATAAGCTCATAGATTACATTTAAATCCACATTCAAAAGTAATTTGGAAGGATAAAATAATGGTAATTTATGGCCTCATCATTTCCCACACTTAATATTATGCATGTCCTCATGCAGTACATTACTATATCCTCTTCTTAGATTCTTCTCCTTATTAAGTACATTATTATATCCTCTTCATGATGTTTTTTTTTATATTTTTTCTTTTACAACAGGTTCTTGTGTGGATTTCCTTTTGTTGCTTTTGATTTCTTTATTTTACAATAGGTTCTTGTGTGGATCTATTTCTATTACTTTTGATATTGTTTATTTCCAAACAAGTTATTATGTGGATCTCCTTATGTTGCTTTTGATTTCTTTCTTTCACAACAAGTTCCTGTGCGGGATATTCTTATGTTGCTTTTTGATATTCTTTCTTTTACAGCAGGTTCTTCTGTGGATCTCCTTCTGCTCCTTTGTAAAGAAAAAAACACTTGCATAAATGAAATTTGTATGAAAGAAATACACTTACATGAATTAAAAGGCACACCTGCACAGATGAAATTACTGAAGTAAAAATAAACATAATTGAATGATACACCTGCATGTTTACAACAAACTGATTTTTCAAAATACATAGATAAAAACAATAAAACATAATAAATTAAATACAAATGAAACACAATTGCATAAATGAAATTGTTGAATTAAAAATAAACATAATTGAATGAAACACCTATAGGTTTACAACAAATTAAATTTTCATAATACAATAGAATGAATTAAAGGCAAACGAATAAACATAAACATAAATACACAGATCTAACTTCCTTAGAATGAGTGGCCAATCAATTCCTTGAAAGAATATTTAAATCATACTTCTGAGATCTTAAAACTACAGAATATTTGAGATGAAAGAATAGATATTTATTTCTTTAGAGAAAAGCATCGCATATCTAAGTGTGAAAGGTTGCATTTATAATTCATGCATCCAACAAACTTCGTATTTTAGGAAATAGAATTTGATCTTTTTTTTATTCCAATCCTGACAACTAAGATCTCCATATCCACAAAATATGGAGAGAGATATATTATTGAAGTCAAATTTAATCTCACTTATTTTAGGAATATTTGCTCTCAAATCTTCTGCTTACTTTTCAGTAACAAGAATCATAACGATTTTATTCCTCTACATTATTAGAAGGAGGATTTCCCTCAAAATATAATTTTAACCAAATACCTTTCTCAGATTTTCCTTTTGACTTTGTTATTTTTGACTGTGTAACTTTTGACGCTTGTCTGATATGCTTTTTCCTCGGACTATAGTTCACTAAAAGAATAAATCATAATGAATTAAATACAAATGAAACACACTTACATAAATGAAATTGCTGAATTAAAAATAAACATAATTGAATGAATAACCGGTAGGTTTAAAATAGACTAAATTTTTACAATACAAAGATAAAAACAATTAAACAAAATGAATTAAAGACAAATAAATAAACATAAACATAAATATACAGATCCATCTTCCTTAGAATGAGTTGCCAATTCATTCTTTGAAAGAAAATTTAAATCATACTTCTGAGATCATATAACTAGAAAATATTTGAGAGGAAAGAATAGATCTTTATTTGTTTGGAGAAAAGAATCACATATTTAATTGTGGAAGGTTGCATTTATAATTCATGTATCCAACCAAATTCTTATATTAGGAAATAAAATGTGATTTTATTTTTATTTCAATCTTGACAGCTAATATCTTCATCTCTCGAAATATGGAGAGAGATATATTATTCAAGACAAATTTAATCCCACTTATTTTCGGAATATTTTCTCCGAAATCTTCTGCTTACTTTTCGGTAACGACAATCATAATTATTTTATTCCTCTACATTATTGGAAGGAGGATTTCCCTCAAAATATGATTTTAACAAAATACCTTTCTCATATTTTCCTTATGACTTTTTATTTTTGACTGTGTAACTTTTGACGCTTGTCTGATACGTTTTTTCCTCATACTATATAGTTCATTAAAAGATAGATTTATACTGATTGGTAAAACCTGTAGCAAATCTGAATGAGGTTTTTGCTAAACATATTGCTATGAATAAAAAAATCTCTCAGATTTTCCATTTGAATTTTTTGTTTCTATTTACGAAACTTTTAGTGCTTGTATGATACACATTTCCTCAGACTTCAACTCACTAAAAGTTAGATCTCTCTTCATTGGTAAAACCTGTAACAAATCTGAATGAAAAATTTCTTAAGCACACTACTATGAATAAAAACCTCACTCAGATTTTACATTTGACATTTTTATTTCTGTTTATGGAACTTTTTGTGCTCGTCTGATACACATTTCCTCGGACTCCAACTCACTAAAAGTTAGATTTCTCTTCATTGGTAAAACCTGTAAAAAATCTATGAAAAAACCTATAGCAAATCTGAATGAGGTTTTTTGTTAAACACATATCTATGAAAATAAACCTCTCTGAGATTTTCCATTGGAATCTCTGAGTTTTAACAATCCCTCAAAAACTATTATTCTATTGACGCAATTTCCAGAACTAACTCTTATTTTTCCAGGAGTTAAAAATTCTAGAACTAAATGTCTTTCAATTGATACAAGTTTGGGAAATAAATATGTGAGTTTCGGAACAAAACTTGCAAGTTATGGAAGTAACTCTGTGCGTTCTGCAACTAACTTAAAATGGCTATAACTTTTGACGCGACCTCAGATTGAAATGATTCTCTACTTGAACTTGCATAATTTTTCGAGAGGAATTTGAATATAAAATTAGATTTGATTTTAAATATAGTGTTCAATATCAATTCCAATTTTTTAATACTAGCATTATGTTTCCTTTATGGCCTGCATACACAAGACTTTGCATATTTTCCCAAATAATAAATAGGATTAGTCAACAAAATAAATAACAAAAGATTTATAAAGAATGAACAACATATATATCCTATATTCTATCTTAAGCAACTATAAGTTCGTAGATTAAATTTAAATCCACTTTTAAAAGTAATTTAGAAGGATAAAATAATGGTAATTTATGGCCTCATCATTGCCCCGCACCTAATCTAATGCATTTCCTCATGCATTACATTATTATATCATCTTCTTAGATTCTTCTCCGTATTGAGGACAAATTCTTGTTGATCTCCTTCTATTATTTTTGATTTGTTTCTTTTATAATAGGTTCTTGTGTGGATCTCGTTATGTTGATTTTGATATTTTTTCACTTACAATAGGTTCTTGTGTGGATCTACTTCTATTGCTTTTGATTTCTTTATTTTACAACAGGTTCTTGCGTGGATCTATTTTTGTTTCTTTTGATATTCTTTATTTCACAACAGGTTATTGTGTGGATCTCATTATGCTGCTTTTGATTTCTTTCTTTTAAAACAAGTTCTTGTGTGGATCTCTTTCTTCTGCTTTTGAAAGAAAAAAACACTTGCATCAATGAAATTTGCATGAAAGAAACACACTTGTATGAATTAAAAGGTACACATGCATAATTAAAAGTAATGAATTAAAAATAAACATAATTGAATGAAACACCTGTAGGTTTACAACAAACTGAATTTTCACAATACAAAGAGAAAAACAATAGAACAGAATGAATTAAAAACAAATGAAGCACACTTACATAAATCAAATTTGTATGAAAGAAACACACTTGCATAAATGAAATTGGTATGAAAGAAACACACTTGTATGAATTAAAATGAACACTTACATAAATGAAATTTGAATTAAAAATAAACATAATTGAATGCAACACCTACAGGTTTACAACAGACTGAATTTTCACAATACAAAGATAAAAACAATAGAACATAATGAATTAAAGATAAATGAGTGGCTAGTTCATTCCTTGAAAGAATATTTAAATCATACTTATGAGATCTTAAAACTACAGAATATTTGAGAGGAAAGAACTAATCCTTATTTTCTTTGCAGAAAAATATCACATAAGTGTGGAAGGTTGCATTTATAATTAATGCTTCCAACCAACTCCTTATATAAGGATATATAATATCATCTTATTTTTATTCCAATCTTGACAACTAAAATCTCCATATCCACAAAATATTGAGAGAAATATATTATTGAATTCAAATTTTATCTCACTTATTTTAGGAAGATTTTCTCCCAAATCTCCTCATTACTTTTCGGTAACAAGAATTATAATGATTTTATTCCTTTATATTATTGGAAGGAGGATTTCCCTCAAAATATAATTTTGATTAAATATCTTTCTCATATTTTCCATTTGAATTTGTTGTTTTTACCTGTGGAACTTTTAACGCTTGTCTGATACACTTTTTCCTCAGACTGGAGTTCACTAAAAGTTACACTTCTCTTGATTGGTAAAGCATGTCAAAAATATTAATGAGGTTTTGTTTGAGTATATTTCTATGAAAAAAAAACCTCTATCAAATTTTCCATTTGAATATTTTGTTTCTGTCATTAAAATTTTAGTGCTTGTATCATACATGTTTCCTCAGACTGCAACTCACTAAAAATTATATATCTCTTCATTGGTAAAACCTATAACAAATATGAATTAATTTTTTGTTAAACACATTGCTACGAATAAAAACCTCTCTCAGATTTTGCATTTGAATTTTCTATTTCTAGTTATGGAACTTTTAGTGCTCGTCTGATACACATTTCCTCGAACTATAACTCACTAAAAGTTAGATCTCTCTTCATTGGTAAAACTAGTAGAAAAACTTAATGAGGTTTTTATTAAACACATTGGTATGAATAAAAACCTCTCTCATATTTCGCATTGGAATCTCTGAGTTGTTACAATCCCTTAAAAACTTTCATTTTGTTGATGCAAGTTTCGGAAGTAAATTTGATTTGACCATGAATTGAAAATTCTAGAACTAAATATCATTCAATTGATACAAGTTCGAGAACTAAACTTGCAAGTTCTGGAACTAACTCTATGAGTTCTATAGGTAACTTAAAACAACTATAACTTTTGCATGCGACCTCGGATTGAGATGATTCTCATTTTGAACTTACATAATATTTTAAATATATTATTCATGATACATTCCACTTTTTCCAATACTAGAATTATCTTTCCTTTATGGCCTGCATACCTAGACTTTGCATCTTTTACAAAATAATCAATAGGATTAGTCAAAAAAATAGATAACAAAATATTTATAAAGAATGAATAAGATATATATCCTATATTCTATCTTAAGAAATTATAAGTTTGTAACTACATTTAAATCCTCTTTCAAAAGTAACCTAGAAAGATAACATAATGGAAATTTATCACCTCATCATTTCCCCACACTTAATCGTATGCATGTCTTCATGCATTACATTATTAACTCCTCTTCCTAGATTCTTCTCCGTATGCATGTCCTCATGTTGCTTTTGATTTGTTTTTGTTATAATAGGTTCTTATGTGGGTCTCCTTACATTGCTTTTGATATTTTTTCTCTTACAACAAGTTCTTGTGCGGATCTCCTTCTATTGCTTTTGATTTCCTTCTTTTACAACAGGTTCTTGTGTGGATCTATTTCTATTACTTTTGATATTGTTTATTTCACAAGTTATTATCTAGATCTTCTTCTGTTGCTTTTGATTTCTTTCTTTTAGAACAGGTTCTTATGCGGATCTCCTTCTGTTGCTTTTTAATATTCTTTCTTTTACAACAGGGTCTTGTGTTGATCTCCTTCTAAATCAATTAAAAGGCACACTAGCATAAATGAAATTATTGAATTAAAAATAAACATAACTCAATGAAACACCTGCAGGTTTACAACAAACTAAATTTTCACAATAAAAAGATAAAAATAATACAAGAGAATGAATTAAAGACAAATGAAACTCACTTTCAAAAATGAAATTTGTATAAAAGAAACACACTTATATAAATAAATTTTTTGAATTAAAAATAAACATAATTGAATGAATTTTCACAATACAAAGATAAAAACAATACAACATAGTGAATTAAAGATAAATGGATAAACATAAACATAAATACATAGATTCATCTTCCTTAGAATTAGTGGTCAGTTCATTCCTTGATAGAATATTTAAATCATACTTCTGAGATCTTAAAATTATAGAATATTTGAGAGAAAAAATAGATCTTTATTTCTTTAGAAAAAACATCACATATCTAAGTATGGAAGGTTACATTTATAATTCATGCATCCAACCAACTCCTTATATTAAGAAATAGAATCTGATTTTATTTTTATTCTAATCTTGACAACTAAGATCTCCATCTCCACAAAATATGCAGGGAGATATATTATTGAAATCAAATTTTATCTCACTTATTTTAGGAATATTTGCTCCCATATCTTCTCCTTACTTTTCGGTACCAAGAATCATAATGATTTTATTCTTTTACATTATTGGAAGGAGGATTTTGCAAAAAATATGATTTTGACTAAATATCTTTCTCAAATTTTCTATTTGACTTTGTTTTTTTTTAGGTGGAACTTTTGACGCTTGTCCCATATACTTTTACATTGGACTATAGTTCACTAAAAGTTATATTTATCTTGATTGGTAAAACTTGTAGAAAATCTAAATGAGTTTTTATTCAAGAACATTTGTATGAAAAAAAAACATCTCTCATATTTTCCATTTGAATTTTCTATTTTATTTTATGAAACTTTTAATGCTCATATGATACATGTTTCCTCAGACTTCAACTCACTAAAAGTTAGATATCTCTTTATTGGTAAAACCGGTAACAAATATGAATAAATTTTTTGTCAAACACACTACTACGAATTAAAACCTCTCTCAAATTTTTCATTTGACTTTTTTATTTCTATTTATGGAACTTTTAGTGCTCGTCTGATATATGATTCCTCAGACTGCAAAACTTCTAGAAAATATGAATAAGGTTCTTGTTAAACATATTGCTATGAACAAAAACCTCTCTTAGATTTCATATTGATATTTGAGTTTTCGCAATCCTTTAAAAACTATCATTCTGTTGATGTAATTTCTAAAACTCAATCTGATTTGTCCACGAAGTGAAAATTCTGGAACTAACTGTCACTCAATTGATACAAGTTCAGGAACTAAATCTTGGAGTTCTAGAACTAAACCGACAAGTTTTGGAACTAACTCTACGAGTTTCGCAGCTAACTTAAAATAGCTATAACTTTTGCATGCGGCATCGGATTGAGATGATTCTCGTTTTGAATTTGCATAATTTTTTGAGGAATCTGAATATGAATTCAGATCTGATTTTAAATATACTATTCATGATCAATTCCAAATTTTTCAATACTAACATTATGTTTCATTTATGGCCTGCATACACAAGACTTTACATCTTTTCCCAAATAATCAATAGGATTAGTCAACAAAATAGATAACAAAAGATTTACAAAGAATAAACAAGATATATATCCTATATTCTATCTTAAGTAACTATAAGATCGTAGATTACATTCAAATTGACTTTCAAAAGTAACTTGGAAGGATAAAATAATGGTAATTTACGGCCTCATCATTGCCCCACACTTAATCTTATGTATGTCCTCATGCATTACGTTATTATATCCTCTTCTTAGATTCTTCTTCGTATTGAGAACACATTCTCTTGGATCTCCTTCTACTTCTTTTGATTTGTTTCTTTTATAACAAGTTCTAGTGTGTGTCTCCTTATGTTGCTTTTGACTTTTTTTCTCTTACAACAGGTTCTTGTGTGGATCTCCTTTTCTTGCTTTTGATTTCTTTATTTTACAGTAGGTTCTTGTGTGGATCTTTTTCTACTGATTTTGATATTTTATTTATTTCACAACAGGTTATTGTGTGGATCTACTTATGTTGTTTTTGATTTTTTACTTTTACAATAGGTTCTTGTGTGGATCTCCTTGTGTTGTTTTTTTATATTATTTCTTTTACAACAAGTTCTTGTGTAAATCAAATTTGTGTAAAATAAATCACATTTACAAAAATTGAAAGGCACACTTACAGAAATAAAGTTTACATGAAAGAAACACACTTGCAGAAATGAAATTTGTATGAAATAAACACACTTACATGAATTAAAATGCACACTTGCATAAATAAAATTTTTGAATTAAAAATAAACAGAATTGAATGAAACACCTACAGGTTTACAACAAACTGAATTTTCACAATACAAAGATAAAAACAATAGAACGAAATGAATTAAAGATAAATCAATAAACATAAACATAAGTACACAGATCCATCTTCCTTGGAATGAGTAGCTAGTTCATTCCTTGAAATTAGATTTAGATCATACTTCTAAGATCTTAAAACTCCAGAATATTTGAAAGGAAAGAACAAATATTTATTTTCTTTGGTGAAAACATCACATATCTAGGTGTGGAAGGTTGCATTTATAATTTATGTATCAAACCAACTCCTTATATTAGGAAATAGAATCTGATCTTATTTTTATTCCAATCTTGACAACTAAGATCTCCATCTCCACAAAATATGCATGGAGATATATTATTGAAGTCAAATTTTGTCTCACTTATTTTAGGAAGATTTGATCCCATATCTTCTCGTTTCTTTTCGGTAACAAGAATCATAATTATTTTATTCCTCTACATTTTGGAATGTGTATTTCCCTCAAAATATGATTTTGACCAAATGCCTTTCTTATATTTTCCATTTGACTTTTTTTTTTGACTTAGGAACTTTTGACAATGATTTGATACGCTTTTTCTTCAGACTGTAGTTCACTTAAAGTTATATTTATTTTGATTGGTAAAATTTGTATCAAATCTAAATGAGGTTTTTTCAAGCACATTGCTATGAACAAAAACCTCTCTCAGATTTTCCATTTGAATTTTCTATTTCTATTTATGAAACTTTTAGTGCTCATATGATACACGTTTCCTCAGAATTCAACTCACTAAAAGTTATATGTCTCTTCATTGGTAAAACCTGTAACAAATCTGAATGAATTTTTTGTTAAACACACTGCAACGAATAAAAAACTCTCTTAGATTTTCTATTTGACATTTCTATTTCTGTTTATGAAACTTTTAGTGCTCGTCTGATACATGTTTCTTCAGGCTTCAACTCACTAAAATTTAGATCTCTCTTCATTAGTAAAACCTGTAGAAAATCTGAATCAATTTTTTTTAAACACATTTCTATGAACAAAAACCTCTCTTAGATTTCCCATTGTAATATCTGAGTTTTCACAACCCCTCAAAAACTATCATTCCGTTGATGCAAGTTCCAGAACTAAATCTGATTTGTCCACGAATTGAAAATTTTGGAACTAACTGTCATTCAATTAACACAAATTCAGGAACTTAAATCTTTGAGTTCTAGAACTAAACATGCAAGTTCTAGAACTAACTCTCTGAGTTCCACAGCTAACTTAAAATAACTATAAATTTTACATGCGACCTCGGATTGAAATGATTCTCACTTTGAACTTGCATAATTTTTCGAGAAGAATATAAATATTAAAAAATATCTAATTTTAAATATATTGTTCATGATCAATTCTTCTTTGGCCAATACTAGCATTATCTTTCCTTTATGGCCTGCATACACAAGACTTTGCATCTTTTTCCAAATAATAAATAGGATTATTCAACAAAATAGATAATAAAAGATTTATAAAGAATGAACAATATATATATCCTATATTCTATCTTAAGCAACTATAAGTTCGTAGATTACATTTAAATCCACTTTCAAAAGTAATTTGGAAGGATAAAATAATGGTAATTTATGGCCTCATCATTGCCCCGCACTTAATCTTATGCATGTCCCTAAATCATGCATTACATTATTATATCCTCTTCTTAGATTCTTCTTCCGTATTGAGGACACATTCTCTGTGGATCTCCTTCTGCAACTTTTGATTTGTATTCTTTTATAACAGTTTCTTGTGTGGGTCTCATTATATTGCTTTTGATATTTTTTCACTTACAACAGATTCTTGAGTGGATCTCCTATTGCTTTTGATTTCTTTATTTTACAACAGGTTCTTTTGTGGATCTATTTCTATTGACTTTGATATTTTATTTATTTTACAACAGGTTATTGTGTGGATTTTCTTATGTTACTTTTGATTTCTTTACTTTTACAACAGGTTCTTGTGTGGATCTCCTTGTGTTGTTTTTTTATATTATTTCTTTTACAACAAGTTGCTTGTGTAAATCAAATTTGTGTAAAATAAATCACTATTATACAACAAATTGAAAGGCACACTTTTGACAGAAAATTCCAAGTTTTACATGAAAGAAACACACTTGCAGAAATGAAATTTGTATGAAATAAACACACTTACATGAATTATGGATGCACACTTGCATAAATAAAATTTTTGAATTAAAAATAAACAGAATTGAATGAAACACCTACAGGTTTACAACAAACTGAATTTTCACAATACAAAGATAAAAACAATAGAACGAAATGAATTAAAGATAAATCAATAAACATAAACATAAGTACACAGATTCATCTTCCTTGGAATGAGTTCAGCTAGTTCATTCCTTGAAATTAGATTTAAATTCATACTTCTAAGATCTTAAAACTCCAGAATATTTGAAAGGAAAGAACAAATATTTATTTATCTTTGGTGAAAAACATCACATATCTAGGTGTGGAAGGTTGCATTTATAATTTATGTATCAAACCAACTCCTTATTTTAGGAAATAGAATCCTGATCTTATTTTTATTCCAATCTTGACAACTAAGATCTCCATCTCCACAAAATATGCATGGAGATATATTATTGAAGTCAAATTTTGTCTCACTTATTTTAGGAAGATTTGATCCCATATCTTCTCGTTTCTTTTCGGTAACAAGAATCATAATTATTTTATTCCTCTACATTTTGGAATGTGTATTTCCCTCAAAATATGATTTTGACCAAATGCCTTTCTTTCTATATTTTCAATTTGACTTTTTTTTTTTGATTTAGGAACTTTTGACTAATGTTTGATACGCTTTTTCTTCAGACTGTAGTTCACTTAAAGTTATATTTATTTTGATTGGTAAAATTTGTATCAAATCTATGAATGAGGTTTTTTCAAGCACATTGCTATGAACAAAAACATCTCTCAAATTTTCCATTTGACTTTTCTATTTCTATTTATGAAACTTTGTAGTGCTCATATGATACACGTTTCCTCAGAATTCAACTCACTAAAAGTTAGTATGTTATTCTTCATTGGTAAAACCTGTAACAAATCTGAATGAATTTTTTGTTAAACACATTTCTGCAACGAATAAAAAACTCTCTCAGATTTTCCATTTGAATTTTCTATTTCATGTTTATGAAACTTTTAGTGCTCGTCTGATACATGTTTCTTCAGGCTTCAACTCACTAAAATTTAGATCTCTCTTCATTAGTAAAACCTGTAGAAAATCTGAATTAATTTTTTGTTAAACACATTTCTATGAATAAAAACCTCTCTTAGATTTCCCATTGTAATATCTGAGTTTTCACAACCCCTCAAAAACTATCATTCCGTTGATGCAAGTTCCAGAACTAAATCTGATTTGTCCACGAATTGAAAATTTTGGAACTAACTGTCATTCAATTAACACAAATTCAGGAACTTAAATCTTTGAGTTCTAGAACTAAACATGCAAGTTCTAGAACTAACTCTCTGAGTTCCACAGCTAACTTAAAATAACTATAAATTTTACATGCGACCTCGGATTGAAATGATTCTCACTTTGAACTTGCATAATTTTTCTAGAAGAATATAAATATTGAAAAATATCTAATTTTAAATATATTGTTCATGATCAATTCAATCTTTGGCCAATACTAGCATTATCTTTCCTTTATGGCCTGCATACATGAAGACTTTGCATCTTTTTCCAAATAATAAATAGGATTATTCAACAAAATAGATAATAAAAGATTTATAAAGAATGAACAATATATATATCCTATATTCTATCTTAAGCAACTATAAGTTCGTAGATTACATTTAAATCCACTTTCAAAAGTAATTTGGAAGGATAAAATAATGGTAATTTATGGCCTCATCATTGCCCCGCACCTAATCTTATGCATGTCCCTAATCATTACATTATTATCTAATCTTCTTAGATTCCTTTCCGTATTGAGGACACATTCTTGTGGATCTACTTCTGCAACTTTTGAATTGGTTCTTTTATAACAGGTTCTTGTGTGGCTCTCACTATATTGCTTTTGATATTTTTTCACTTACAACAGATTCTTGTGTGGATCTCCTTCTGTTGCTTTTTGTTTCTTTATTTTACAACAAGTTCTTGTGTGGATCTATTTCTATTACTTCTGATATTGTTTATTTTACAATAGGTTATTATGTGGATTTTCTTATGCTACTTTTGAGTTCTTTCTTTTAAAACAGGTTCTTGTGTGGATCTCTTTTTGCTGCTTTTGAATTAAAAACACACTTGTATAAATAAAAGTTACATGAACGAAACACATTTGCATGAATTAAAAGAAACACTTACATAAATGAAATAACTGAATTAAAAATAAACATATTTGAATGAAACACCTGCAAGTTTACAAAAAATTAAATTTTTATAATACAAAGATAAATACAATACAAGAGATTGAATTAAAGATAAATGAAACACACTTGCATAAATGAATTTTTTATGAAAGAAACACACATGCATAAATGAAATTGTTGAATTAAAAATAAACATAATTAAATGAAACACCTGCACATTTACAACAGACTGAGTTTTTACAATACAAAGATAAAAACAATACAACATAATGAATTATAGATAAATGAATAAACATAAACATAAACACATAGATTCATCTTCCATAGAATGAGTGGACAATTCATTCCTTGAAAGAATATTTAAATCATACTTCTGACATCTTAAAACTACATAATATTTCAGAGGAAAGAATAGATTTTTATTTATTTAGAAAAAAATCACATATCTAGGTGTTGAAGGTTGGATTTATAATTTATACATCCAACCAACTCATATTTTAGGAAATAGAATATGATCTTATCTTTATTCCAATCTTGACAACTAAGATCTTCATCTCCACAAAATATGGAGAAAGATATATTATTGAAATCAAATCTTATATCACTTATTTTAAGAAGATTTACTCCCAAATCTTCTTCCTGCTTTTCGGTAATAAAGATCATAATGATTTTATCCCTCTACATTAGTGGAAGGAGCATTTTCCTCAAAAATATGATTTTAACCAAATACCTTTCTCAGATTTTCTATTTGACTTTGTTGTTTTTTACTGTGGAACTGTTGATGGTTGTCTAATAAGTTTTTTCCTCATACTGCAGTTCACTAAAAGTTATATTTTTCTTGATTGTTAAAACCTGAAGCAAATCTGAATGATTTTTTCATTAAACACATTGCTATGAAAAAAAACATTTATCAGATTTTCCATTTGATTTTTCTGTATCTGTTTATGAAAATTTTAGTGCTCGTATGATACACGTTTCCTCGGATTACAACACACTAAAAGTTATATCTCTCTTCATTGGTAAAACTTGTAACAAATCTAAATGAATTTTTTGTTAAACACATTGCTATGAATAAAAAACTCTCTCAGATTTTCTATTTGAATTTTCTATTTCTGTTTATGGAACTTTTAGTGCTCGTCTGATACATGTTTCTTCGGACTTCAACTCACTAAAAGTTATATCTCTCTTCATTAGTAAAACCTGTAAAAAATATGAATCATTTTTTTTTTAAACACATTTCTATGAACAAAAACCTCTCTCAGATTTCCCATTGTAATATCTGAGTTTTCACAACCCCTCAAAAACTATCATTCTGTTGATGCAAGTTCCGGAACTAAATCTGATTTGTCCACGAATTGAAAATTTTGGAACTAACTGTCAATCAATTGATACAAGTTCGGAAACTTAAATCTTTGAGTTCTAGAATTAAACCTACAAGTTCTAAAACTAACTTTGTGAGTTACACATCTAACTTAAAATACCCATAATTTTTACATTCGACCTCGGATTGAGATGATTCTCTCTTTGAACTTGCATAATTTTTTGAGAAGAATCTAAATATAAAAAAATATCTAATTTTAAATATATTGTTCATGATCAATTCTTCTTTGGCCAATACTAGCATTATCTTTCCTTTATGGCCTGCATACACAAGACTTTGCATCTTTTCCCAAATAATAAATAGGATTAGTCAACAAAATAGATAACAAAATATTTATAAAGAATGAACAAGATATATATCTTATATTCTATCTTAAGCAACTGTAAGTTCGTAGATTACATTTAAATCCACTTTCAAAAGTAACCTGGATAAAATAATGGTAATTTATGGCCTAATCATTGCCCCGCACCTAATCTTATGCATATCCTCATGCATTACATTATTATCTAATCTTCTTAGATTCTTCTCCGTATTGAGGACACATTCTTGTGGATCTCCTTCTGCTACTTTTGAATTGGTTCTTTTATAACAGGTTCTTGTGTGGGTCTCATTATATTGCTTTTGATATTTTTTCACTTACAACAAATACTTGTGTGGATCTCCTTCTGTTGCTTTTGATTTCTTTATTTTACATCAGGTTCTTGTGTGGATCTATTTCTGTTGCTTTTGATTTCTTTATTTTACATCAGGTTCTTGTGTGGATCTATTTCTGTTATTTTTGATATTGTTTATTTTACAATAGGTTATTGTGTGGATTTCCTTATGCTACTTTTGAGTTCTTTCTTTTAAAACGGGTTCTTGTGTGGATCTCTTTTTGCTACTTTTGAATTAAAAACACACTTGTATAAATAAAAGTTGCATGAAAGAAACACATTTGCATGAATTAAAAGGCACACTTACATAAATGAAATAACTGAATTAAAAATAAACATATTTGAATGAAGCACCTGCAGGTTTACAACAAACTAAATTTTTATAATACAAAGATAAATACAATACAAGAGATTGAATTAAAGATAAATGAAACACACTTGCATAAATGAAATTTGTATGAAAGAAACACACTTGCATAAATGAAATTGTTGAATCAAAAATAAACATAATTAAATGAAACACCTGCACGTTTACAACAGACTGAATTTTCACAATACAAAGATAAAAATAATACAACAGAATGAATTATAGATAAATAAATAAATATAAACATAAACACAAATATTCATCTTCCATAGAATGAGTGGACAATTCATTCCTTGAAAGAATATTTAAATCATACTTTTGACATTTTAAAACTACATAATATTTGATAGGAAAGAATAGATTTTTATTTATTTAGAAAAAAAATCACATATCTAAGTGTGGAAGGTTGGATTTATAATTCATACATCCAACCAACTCATATTTTAGGGAATAGAATATGATCTTATCTTTAATCCAATCTTGACAACTAAGATCTTCATCTCCTCAAAATATGGAGAAACATAAATTATTGAAATCAAATCTTATATCACTTATTTTAAGAAGATTTACTCCCAAATTTTCTTCTTACTTTTCGGTAATAAAGATCATAATGATTTTATTCCTCTACAATATTAGGAGCATTTTCCTCAAAAATATGATTTTAACCAAATACCTTTCTCATATTTTCCATTTGACTTTGTTGTTTTTGACTGTGGAACTGTTGACGGTTGTCTGATAAGTTTTTTCCTCAGACTGCAATTCACTAAAAGTTATATTTGTCTTGATTGGTAAAACCTGAGGCAAATCTAAATGAGTTTTTCATTAAACATATTGCTATGAAAAAAAACTTTTCTCAGATTTTCCATTTGATTTTTCTGTTTCTGTTTATGAAACTTTTAGTGCTTGTATGATACATGTTTCTTCATACTACAACACACTAAATGTTAAATCTCTCTTCATTGGTAAAACTTGTAACAAATCTGAATGAATTTTTTGTTAAACACATTGCTATAAATAAAAAACTCTCTCAGATTTTCTATTTGACTTTTCTATTTTTTATGGAACTTTTAGTGCTCGTCTGATACACGTTTCTTCAGACTTCAACTCACTAAAAGTTAGATTTCTCTTCATTAGTAAAACCTGTAGAAAATCTGAATCATTTTTTTTTAAACACATTTCTATGAACAAAAACCTCTCTTAGATTTCTCATTGTAATATCTGAGTTTTCACAACCCCTCAAAAACTATCATTCTGTTGATGCAAGTTCCAGAACTAAATCTGATTTCTCCACGAATTGAAAATTTTAGAACTAACTGTCATTCAATTGATACAAGTTCAGGAACTTAAATCTTTGAGTTCTAGAACTAAACCTGCAAGTTCTAGAACTAACTCTGTGAGTTCCACATATAACTTAAAATAACTATAAATTTTACATGCGACCTCGGATTGTGATGATTCTCTTTTTGAACTTGCATAATTTTTTGAGAAGAATCTAAATATAAAATAAGATCTAATTTTAAATATATTCTTCATGATCAATTCTTTCCTTGGCCAATACTAGCATTATCTTTCCTTTATGGTCTGCATACACAAGACTTTGCATCTTTTCCCAAATAATAAATAGGATTAGTCAACAAAATAGATAACAAAAGATTTATAAAGAATGAACAAGATATATATCCTATATTCTATCTTAAGCAACTATAAGATCATAGATTACATTTAAATCCACTTTCAAAAGTAATTTGGAAGAATAAAATAATGGTAATTTATGGCCTCATCATTGCCCCACACCTAATCTTATGCATGTCCTCATGCATTACATTATTATGTAATCTTCTTAGATTCTTCTCCATATTGAGGACACATTCTTGTGGATCTCCTTCTGCTACTTTTGAATTGGTTCTTTTATAACAGGTTCTTGTGTGGTGTAATGCCATATTTTTTTCTAATGCAAGCACACTAAAATTTAAGATTCAATATGTAATGCATGTATATTGCATAAGTATATTGTATAAATTTCAAACCAAACAATCATTACAAATGAAGAGAAGTGAAATAAAAAACTCATGATCTTATGTGGTAATCTCTTTTTTGAATAGAGGTAGGTTACAAGACAAAAGATGCATGTTATAACAAGACATTCAAATCACAACAGGATGAGTTTACAAGAAGAGGCTATCCACAATCTACCATATAACATAGTTACAATGAGGTGTAATCTTTACAATGAATTTGTTTGAGGATAAAAGAACAAGTCACCAATTCAACAAAACTTCATCCTTGAGTCTCCCACCTTGAATGTGCTCCTAAAAATGCTGCAACAAGAGACATGGCTTGTTTACCACCCAACCAATAGGCATCATCACATGTCTTTCCATGGTTGGAAGTCATGCTAGCCTCCCCCAAGCCCATGGGAGAGAGGAAATAGATTCCACAATGTGCACAAGTATAATGGGGTTTAAACACACAACAAGAAAAAATATAAGACCAATCAACCACTTAGACCTACTATACAATGAAAACAACAATATGAGGAGAACAAGGTCAACCGCATATGGGGGAAGAGAGGAAGTAGGATGCCCAAATCAAGGTGTCCAACCATAAGAGCACCAACAAATACATATATATAAAACTTCTTATACCTCCTAATCATTCGTCCTCCTTATTCCTCCTTTATGCTATAGAAATCCTTCATAGGAGGATTTTCAAACCTAAGAGGGTTTCCTCACCAAGAATGGGGAAAAGTTTCAAGCCATATAAACCTTTCTCCCACCTCAAACCATATGAGGGGATGAGAAGGGATCTTCATGGCTTGACCGAAAACGATGAGGTTTGAGAGGGAAATCCCTCTCTCTTCCCCTACATTCTCCAAAAATTATCAATCCAAATGATGGTGGAGAGAAAACAAAGAAAACAACAAGAACAAACAATAACTACATTCGTCATACACTTCTCAACACATTATTTCACACACATTATTTCATTGATCAAGCATACTTACACGATAAGCACAACTAAGAAGAAGAAGGTTAAGTATCCTACCTCTATAATGCTTTCCAAGACTCTAAGATTTTTCCCTTGTTCAAGCTCACCTCCAAGCTCCCAAAAATTCTCCAAGTGCTCCAAAAAAGAAAAACCAAGAAGACCCATTCCTTCCACATGAGCAAGAATAACAAGAGGAACTCAAAAGTTTCCTCACCAATGGGAAAGTGACAAGTGTCACCCCCTCTCCTCTCAAGAGTCAAAGATTCTAAAAACTAAATAAGTAAGAGTAAACTCACCTTTTATCCCTTTTCACCCAAAATACCAAAACCTAAAATAAAACAAAGTGGTGCAACTTTTAACAATTTCACACAACCCAACCATCTTACATGGATGGTGACTAAAGAGGGTAAAATGGGAGGGAAACTCCCTCCAAACCTTGGAAATAGGCCCCCTACCTATTAGGTAGGGTCCAAGGGCCCATTTTCATGCTAAGGGAACCCCCAAACTCAAAAGGGGTCCCTAAAAATGCCCAAAATAACTCAATTTCGGGTTTGGCATGCTTGGGCACAAGGGTAGAGGGTGTGGGGTCTACCCAAGGTTCACATGTGGTCCCCAATCCCTTCTACCAACACACACACACTTTCTAAAACCAACACTTAACATAAGATAAGATCATTAAACCTCTAAGCTAGTTTACTTAATAAAACACACCCTAAACCTAATTAATTTTACAAAACATAATTACATTACAATTGAGGGATTCACCCATGGTGCCCAATTAAATACATCTAATCTAAGGCCTCAAACATTTAGCATGGTTATGACTCAGCCCGTGGGCTACTTGTACACAATTGCGTAGCTTCCCTAAAACCCATGCTCTCCTATACCTGTCACCTACACACTCATTGCACATATTAACCGCATCTGTCTAATATAATAAACATCATCTATACATCACAATATCAATCAAACTTATAATGTCTGAACATAATTTACAATTGATAGTGTAATGCATACAATTATCCACATAGTTTGCCATGAATCATCCACAAATAAAATTGCAACGACATACACCTAGGTTAGCATGAAAATTACCATCATTAAATCCAAAACACTATATCATTAATCAAATCAACCACAAGAGACTAACATCTAACCAATAAGTCTATCATATAACCTTGTTATTGTCATCAACATCATAAGAAATATATCAGTATATGAATCTGTTGGTTCAAAAATCTGTCGCTTGGGCAGATTTATGGATAGACGAGTCAACAGTGTGGAGGGCATAGCCCCTCTTTGAGTCAGCAAAGTGAAACTGGTTTATTGCTATTCTACCAACAGGAATCTGTGCAAGTCTCACAATATTCTACCTTCGGGGGTTTGGGATCTCATCCCAATAGGTTTATTTCCGACTACGGAAAGAAAGGAATGGAAGAGAGGATGAAGAAAGATCAGATCCGAAGAAAGAAAAGAAATGAATTCCAAAGAAGAAAGGTCAGAGGGTTTATGTTTTGGGATTGGTAGTAAACAGAGCCAAACCTACTTACATAAATGAACAAAGCAATACTGGTGAATAAATGACAATAAAACAGAAGTAGATCCAACAAGATAAACACACAGATCTAACGTAAGAAAGATCTAATGCAAATAACACATGTATTCAGCACAAAGTCTAAATATTGTATTAATATTTCCTTCTGTTACAAAAAGCTCAAAGTCTTTTCTTCTCACTTCTATTTTTCATCTGAAAAGTATCCACCTTAAATACAACAAGTATTTTTGCATTTATAGAAGAAGGAGAAGGAAGGCAAAAAGGAACCAACCACCTATTTACATAATATCTACAAAAATATCTCAAAGTCATGTTGACTTTTAACAACTTGATGGATGACATCATCCCATGGTGCAACATGGATGATGTCATCATTCATGCCAACATGCTTCAGACATTTACAAAAATAAAGTCAGAGAAGAGAGAGAAATTATTCATCGTCGTCGTCCCGCGGCTGAAAGGGGATATCCTGCTTTTGCTGCTCGGGTGACGAGATGTAAAATTGGGCATGGTATTCCATAAACTTGCTGATCATGGGTTCTAATTGATCCCGAGAAGGATCCTTGTGTCGCTCACTGATAGCCTCGCAAGTCTCCCGCTCATCTGTGAGCTTCTCTAGGATTTTGGAATATTCATTCTCTGCTTCTATTAGGAACTCGATGAAGTCCCGACAGGCCAGCAGGTTATTGATGGATTCTACGTCAAAAGTGACCTCTGGCCCCAGCCCTTGCGAAATGATCTCCTTGAAGATTTGGATGGTTTCGTCAACCTTCCTTAAGGTGAAAGAAGGAGTAAGCAACCCTGGAGACATCCTTAGAACAATTTGTTCCATCTGATGCATTGCGTCCAGGGCTTCTTCCTTTACCTTATCAATCTTTTCGAGGACGAATTCCAGTTGATCCATCCGGTAATCCAGAGTGGAAAGGATTTTATTGAGGGCCCTGGGGTGACCGAAAACACCGAACTTGACCAGATCTTCGACTGAATAGTCAAACATTCTTTGAAAGGTCTCATGCTGTAGCCTAGCATGGTCCAGCTCTTCTGATATGGGTCCTGCTAACGCATGGAGCTCTTTATTCACCTTGTTGATGTTCATATACAAATAGGTGAACTTGGTGATCAATCATTCACTGTCTTTAAGGATTTGGCTCCTCCAGGTGGAAACTGCCATACCTTGCTCACCGATCTTTGCATATTCATTAATTTTATCCTGACTCAGAGGCTCAGGAGTTTCGGCGGCAGTTGTGGGAGGTGCACTGCCCATCTTCTGTAAGGCATGGAGCAGATGTTTATTTTTCTCTTTCAGTAGCCTTTTCTCTTCTTTTTCTTCTTGAAGCTTCTTGCAGAGGGTGTCAACTGCAGATAGGGCCTCTCCCTGAAGGCTTTCAGAAGATGTCCCCATTGTGACTTGAGTCACTGTATAATCTGTCGAAGACAGATCCTTTTTATCCTTCAGAGGATTGGGGTATGTGATCTCCATTACCCTCTCTCCCGAAGCACTCTGAGAGAAGCGTGTGATGGGCTTCTGCTTCTTTGCCCCTTTTGATGGGATTATGGAGAAGTCCATCGGAGTGATGGGAACTTTCCTTTTCTGCTGACTCAGGTGCTGGGAGATCTAGGCTGGACTTATGGGAGAAGGACCAGAAACAGAGAAGGGGGCAGCTGCAGTAGTAGAAGGGAAAAACGTGGAGACACTTGGAGGCGGCATCGAGAGGGAGGCCGAGGAAGTGCACTCACGGGAGGAAGAGATACTGCAGGAGAGGAAGACATAGGAAGAGAGGGGAACTCAGAGATGAGGGAAGAAATGGAGGGGGACAGGTCCGCAAGAGAAGAGAAGATGGACGAGAAGCAGGAGGAACAGTAGAAGAAGGGGGAGAGGACACGACCAAAGGAATGGTTGCTTGAGTCACTCGAGGAGGGGAAGGAGGAGAAGGAGAAGGAACAGAAGGGACCTCAGTTGTTATAGCAGTGGCCACATCCTGAGTGGATATGCCTATTGGAACATCTTCCGCCACTTCTTCCTCTGAGCTTTTCAGGATTTCAACCCGTTCTTGTGAAGCGGAAGGAGGGATTTCTGGAGCTTCCTCTTGGGTGGAGCTGGATTCACCCTCTTTACCTTTTCCTTTGCCTTTTGGCTATTGTTTTGATCGAGGAGGTGCATTACCCAATGGAGAGGTTGTGAAATCGACCCCGAGGTAGATGAGTCCATTCATTCGGCACCAATGCTCTGTTCTGCGTAGAGTTTCCTTGACTCTCTCCTCAATTGTCTAAGGTGCTTTGGTTCTATCAATCAACGCAAAAGGCCAATCGTCCCCACCTGTGTCAAGATACACTTGATCCACTTCTTGCTCAGTAGTTTGGTAGCCTTTTGGGATGATGGCTACCCCGTACTGGATGATTTCTGCTAAGGCCAATCGAGAATGATCCTTCCTCCTGAGCTCAACCTCATGATATATGTCAATGTAGATATCTTCGATCTGAGGGATGTGGATCGGGTCGAGCTTAGCCCTAGGTAGAAAATTTCTCGGGTCGAAGGTGGGCCTTGCTGGGAAGTCATGTTTCAGATTCAGCAGCTCCAGTTCTGTAAACATATCTTTTGCCTTGTGGTGAGTGAGACATGTATACCTACCCACTGTGAGGGGGAAAGGAGTTCCACCCTTCTTTCTCTTGAGACACTTCTCATGGTAGGTGATTAGCTGCCTCGACATATCCAATAGGATCAACTTGGGACCAGCATACCTTGGTAGTTTAGTTGGTTCCCCCAAGAAGTTAGCCGCCCTTAGATAAGTGAATGTGGGGAATTGAGTGAACAGGGCCCCCCATTTCTCCGTGGCTGCCACGATGCTCTTGATCATGTGACCATGAGTCATATTCGGCCTCAAGAGGCAGATGATGCCATAGAAGAAGGCATCATTGATCTTTGTAAATTGGGGGATGTTATTTTCCAGCTTCAGTTCTGGATAATATTCATAGATTTTAACCTGGGGCCAAACCCCACACCGCATCAGAGCTGGATAATCTCTTTCTGAAGCTGCAGCGTAAACAACATAGAAATTCATGTAGAACTTCCCTGTTGTGGCAAGTTGTTGTAGCTGCTCTGATATTGTGCTGCTTATGATTTCTGCCCACTCAAAGCGTTGATCGGGCACATTTTTGTTCATTGTTTCCAAATACCGCAGCATCCATTTGTGAAAATAATGGGCATCAGGAAGCCCAAAGACTCTGCTCAGGAATGTAATGGTGTCACTGAGTTCCTCTGAGAAGTCACTGCGATGAATGACCTGTGGCCACCGAGTCACCACCTTTTTATTTTTCAGATATACCTCGTTCATCAGCTGCATGCACTGATCTTCATTGTCGTCCCAGGCTTTGATGCAGTCTTCCTGGCTGACGGCCACAAAGTGCCGGTGGTGAGGGATGCCGAGCATTATTTCAAAATGGTGGGTAGTGAGGTTGATTATAACCTCATCCCTTCTCATTGTGGACACATCTTGTGTCTTTGTTGTAGCATCGGGCTACCACCATCATAAATTCATTATTAACTACACTGACTGGGATTCCTCCAGCAAAATGCAGGGCACTACCTATCAATTTGTCCATCCATGGACTTCTTGTGACCTTCTGGTTCTGGCCCAGAACTCCTCCATATCAATGTGACCCAGTTCTGAGTCTCTGATATCTAGGTCACACTCTGCCTGGGACTCGGGCATTCTGACCCTCTGATACTTATACTTCATTTCTTCTTCTCGTGAGCTTGGCCTTACCCTTAGATTTGGTAGGTTTCTTGCTTGATGTTGACATATGTTCTTCTGAACCTAGTTGCTGATCTGCAAGAATAAGAAGTGAAACCCAACGCAAGAAATTCATGTCAGCAGTTTGATTTTCCATTGAAATGTTGATAGAAGAAAGAGTTAGTGATTTTAAGGCCTCAGGGCGCAGGGCGCATGAATACTGTAGGTTACAGAGTTGAATAGTAAGGCGCACAGGAAAGGGCTGCTGCAGGGGATAAATCAGTGCCAAAGGGCGCATGGCACATGGATATTGCAGATTACATTCTTTGTTATTGTAAACACAAGTGCGCCTGCGCCATGTGGATGCATTTTGTAAAGGGTGCATATAATTTTCATGTTGCACGGAACTTCGGTGCGCCAAAGGTGCATCTAAGGTTTGTGTAACATATGCTTTTTGTGCACTGAAGAGAACTTGGCGGCGCATGGAAGGTCTGCATGACATGATGTTGTTGTAGTGAGGGATGCGCCTACGCTGTTTTAGAAATTTGCACTTGGCACGGATAATTTCTATGCTGCATACATGCAGGGTGCGCCAAAGGGCACAGGTTTTAACGATGCAACAAATGAGTTTGACACGCCATGAGGGGGCATGAGGAAAGCATGTTTCAACAAACTAAGGAAGTGCACCTTGAGGGCGTAGCTTTTCATTATGTAGCAGGCAGGGAAAGTGCGCCATTGGCGCAGCTGCTCTTTGTGTAACGGGGGTGACAGATGCGCCATTGGCGCAACTGTTCTTCATGTTGCAGGGTGTGCCAATGCGCCAAAGGAGAAGAAAAATACAGTTTCTTTTTAAGCTTTGATTCTTTCTCTGAGGGGTTTTACATATGGTTTAGCTCCTTCTGCAGGGTACCTTGGGGTGATGAAGAAGCTATAAAATGAGAGTTCCAAGCTATTTTCAGGACAGAGTTTCCTCTACCAGCAGACCTGGAAAGATGGGGGAAGAATATGTGGAAGAATGGAAAAGACAACAAAAAGGGGGGGGGAAGTTCATGATTTCATAGTCTTTCCAATCCAATCCATACCAACAAGTAAACAAAGAACCAAAGCACAAAAAACACAAAAGAAATGAGGACCTCTTACCCAGGATATAATGAAGAAATGTCCAAACGGGTCCACAAAGTGATTGAAAATGACAGGGCAGGTGCACTGGCAGGTACAAAGAAAATCACATGATTTGTGTCGGATGATAATGACAGTGCAGAAACACCTATTTATAGGTGAGGTAGCAATAAATGCACCACCAACTTTTTCAAGTGGCGCATGAAAAGCACTATCAACACAAGAAAACATGCGCCTTAAGGCGCACCAAAATGCTTGTCAATACAAATTTATGTGCGCCATTGGCACACCGGAAGTGGTGTTGACAGAGGAATATGTGCACCATTGGCGCACCAAAAAGTGGCGCAACAAATGTTCTGTTGACAGGAAGGCGCATGCACCTTGGCGCATGCAAGGAAGACTCAACATAGTGAGGCGCACCAAAACGCCTATTGACACAAGAAAGCATGTGCCAAAGGATTTAAAGGGGGTGCATCAAAAGTTTATGTTGCATAGTCATTATGTGCGCCCGACCAAAAAAGACCAAAAATGGCTAAGTTCGGAAAACTAGATTTCCCGGGAAGGGATTTTGCAACGTTCCGAATGCAAGGGATCCCTGACGAGGGACTGGAACAAAATTTTGGTAAGGTTATCTGTAAAATTTCCCTTGCCAATTTTACGGGATAACAGCTGGCTCTTTCTGGGGACTATCTCTGAGCGAACCTCAGGGGTAGAGAATCCCAGATCTCATGTGCCTATCCATTGGGTAACAGAGTCAAAAACAAGGGCGACCGGAAAGGGAAACACACAACCAGGAAAAGCAAACACATGACAAAAACAAACACACAACTGAAGAAAACTATACAAAGGGGAGAGCAAGCTCTACTTCCTGAAGATTTTTAGATGCTGCCCGCTATAAGGAAGCGGGAGCTCGGTTCCATCAAGATATGAGAGATAGAAACTATTCTCTCCATTGAGCTGCTTGATCTTGAAGGGCCCTCTCCATAGGGAATCAAACTTTCCGTGCATGCCCTTTGGCTCTCTTCGTTTGTCCCACAGAAGGACGAGGTCTCCCACCTGGAAATTTCTTTACTTAGCTTTTTTATCGAACAATCTTTTGACTTGATTCTGATGCTCGGTGATCTTGTCGACCACCCTTACTCTTTTTTCTTCGAGCTCTGCTAGATACAAGATCCTCCTTTCGAGGGAATTTTGAAAAGTTTCATCTTCGATTGCCCGTGCCAAACGTAGAGTAGGGATTTCAGCGGAAATGGGAAGCTTGGCATCGGTGCCATATAACACTTGAAAAGGTGACATGCCGAGAGATCTCTTGGGAGTAATGCGATCTACCCACAAGCATCGTATAAGGACTTGTGCCACATTCGTTGATTCTCATCCACCAGCTTTCGTATGATGGTCACCAAGTTTTTGTTACTGGATTCTGCTTGACCATTTCCCTGAGGGTAATAATCTGAGGCGTGAGCCAAAGTTATCCCGTATTCGTAGCAAAAACTAATAACTTCCTGTGAAGAGAAGTTAGAAGCATTATCAGCAACAATCTTGTTTGGAACGCCAAACCTGACAATGATATTTTCTTTGATGAAACTGCAAACAACTTCAGAAGTGGCATGTTTGACAGGTATGGCTTCCACCCACTTGGTGAAGTAATCTGTTGCTGTTAGGACATAACTATGTCTGGCACTCGATTGGGGATTGAGTGCACCGATAAAATCAATTCCCCACTGCTTGAATGGTTCGTTGACAATGACCGGCCTGAGGGGAAAAGCAGCCAACTTGGGCTTGCCGACAAACTGCTGGCAAGGTTCACACTTTGCTACCCAGGTGGCTGCATCTTGGAAGAGCATCGGCCAATAGTACCTAGCCCGAATGATCTTGTGTGTTGTTACAGAAGAGGAGAAATGGCCTCCACAGGCTGAATTATGAAAACTTTCAAGTAACTTCACCTGCTGTGGCTTGTCGACACATCGCAAGAAGACACCATCTATCCCGCGTTTGTATAAACCGTCATCCCAGATGACATATTTGGCTGCTTTGAGCTTTATAGTGCACTTCTCCTTCATAGTTAGGTGAGCTGGGCATTCGCCGTAGGTGAGGAAGAAAGCAATATCGGAATACCACTCATCGCTGGTTGCGACAAATAGGACCAGAGGCAGAGAATCAGGTTTCTCCAACCGGCTTTGTGCTTCATTGGTACAATCATCCTTTTCTCCGGAAACTTCCGACCCTTGGTTTTCAGCCATAAGTTGACACAAGCCTTTGCCTCTTACCAACTTGGTTGGTTTTATATCCAGGTCGTACTCCTAGACCTTTGCAATCCAATTTCCTCGCAAGCTTCCTAACTCCTGTTGAGTTAAAATTGATTTGACTGCCGTGTCAGGGACCAGCACCACTGTATGAGAATTTAAAATGTAATACCTAAAATTTTTGACTGCTTTGACAATAGTGAAGGCATGCTTTTCCAACTGAGACATTTTTAATTCGTGAGGCTTGAGGGGAGAGCTCATGAACGCAATTGGGGATTCAACATCCTCAGAATTCTTTTGCATCAAGATGGCAGATACAGTATGCTCAGACGCATAGCTATACATGATAAAATCCTTGGAGAAGTCAGGACATACCAGGACTGGTGCATGAGCGACAGAAGCTTTTATTTCTTCGAATGACCTCTTCCCTTCCTCGCTCCATCGGAAAGTTGGTGACCCTTTCATCATGTCTAATATATGACGAGTCTTTTCAGCAAAGTCGGGAACAAAACGCCTGAGAAAATTCACCTTTCCAAAGAAAGAATGAACGCCGGTCTTGCTTGTAGGCAAGGTAAGGCTCTGAATAGCCTTAACTCTTTCGGTATCTATCTTCGTTCCTTCTTTGCTAACAACATGCCCCAGCAACTTTCCTTCTGTGACTCCAAAAATAGATTTTTTTGGGTTCAGGGAAATCCCATGCTCTCGGCATCTGGCCAATACTTGCTCCAGATGATCACAATGATCACTTCGTTGTTTAGAGAACACAGTTAAGTCATCTAGATAAACCACAATGACCTTCCCCATCATACCTTTGAATGCAAGGTCCATGGCCCGCTGAAAAGTGGTGCCAGCATTGGTTAGGCCGAAAGGCATCCTGCTGTAGGCAAACGTACCCCAGGGAGTAGTGAATGTTGTTTTAAATTGATCTTCAGGTGAGACTTCAATCTGATTGTAGCCCGAAAAACCATCAAGCATGGACAACATTTCTGATCCAGTTACCGCTTGCAGAACTTGATCCATTATAGGGAGTGGGTAGTTGTCTTTTAAGGAAGCCTGATTCAAGTTTTGAAAATCTACGCATATGCGTATTTCACCATTTTTCTTGCGCACTGGCACAATGTTTGCTACCCAAGTACTGTGATGGATAGGAAAAATGATTCTCGCATCCAGCATTTTCTGAATTTCAGCTTGGATAGTACCTGAGATCTTAGGGTTATAATGCCTCTGCTTTTGGCGAAAGGCTTTGACGTCTTCTTTCAACGGGATGTCATGTTGGACGTCCTTTGGCTTAAAAGACTTTAGATCAGCATAGGACCATGCCAATACATCCATGTATTTCTTCAGCAGTTTGACAAACTTCCGCTTCTCTTCAGGCATGCAACATTTTCCAATGTTCACAAATTGCGGATGCTCTACTGAACCTAAATTAACCGGCTCGGTTTCTGGGGATGTGCCAGCATCATCTCGCCTTTTCTTTTTTACAAAACGGTCATGCCTATCGAACAACCGTTCCAAAGAAACCAGGCCCTTTGGAATTTTATTTCCTTTGAGCTGACATATGCCGTCGTTCCCTTCGGATTCATCCTTTTGATCGGTGACTGATTCGCGGCACATAGAAGTGGATCCTTCAAAATGCAATTCCTTGAAATTTTCCACCTTTTCTAGAAAGGAAATGAGTTGATTGTCATCGTTGAATACTTGCCAATGCTGAGAATTGTCTGGCACACTTGGGTGGAAAACCATCTCAATGGTGTATTTGTCTGTTTTCAAACCTGGGTGAGGGAGCATGAGGGATGCTGAAACGGCCAATGAATCGGCCATGTCATTCTGAGCTCTTGGAATGGATTCTATTGAAAAAGCGTCAAATTCTTCAATGTTGTCCCACACCGCATTACGGTAGTGCCTGAGCCTCTCATTCTTCACTTGATATATCCTTTTAACTTGATTCACGACTAGCTCTGCATCACCTTGTACTTTCAGATTTTTGATCCCTCTCTCTCTTGCGGCCTGCATGCCGAGTAACAGAGATTCATACTCAGCTGTGTTATTTGTGTTGAAAAACTACAACTTAAAAGAGAGAGGAATAATTTCTTCCTTGGGAGATATTAGCACGGCTCCGGCGCCACATCCACTGGTTGCGCAGCTGCCATCAAACTGCAAGGTCCAGACCTTGTTAAGATCTTCTTCTCTGACAAGAACAACCATTTTGTCAGACTCGGTAGACAAGAAATAGTTCCCCATCCCTGATGATTCGAAAATAATTTGAGCTTTGGGGTCCTCAGAGTTAGTAACCAAGTACTTCTTTTGTGATTCTGGCTCCAAAGTCTGCATTACACCTTTGACGGGGATTCTAGCCTTGGACCAGTCCATATGAATCTCTCCACCAACCTCACTACAAAAACTCCTTCCCAGCAGTATTCCATAGGCTGCTGGAATGTCGGCAACGAGGACGGTCATTTTTACTCTTTTCTCTGGGAATGCCGCGAATGCAAATTGCGCGTCTTTGATTTGACCAATCAACGGAACCTGCTTGGTTTCCAAGGAATAACATCTGCCAAAAGGCTTGGTAAGGGTGAGGCCCAGAGCATGAGCAACTTTTGCTGGCATGACGTTATCAGAAGCCCCAGAATCAATTATGCAGTTACTTAACTTGTGGCCATTGATTAGGAGGGAGAGATAGAAAGGTTCTATCTTGCCTGATGTGGATGTTGAAGCAACATTTATGTGGGATGCAGGAGGAGTGGAAAGGATTCCTTTTAAGGAAACCTGGGGAGTTATGACAGCTTGACTTTGAATATACTTAGTCAATCTTACAAGCTGCTCGGGGTTTGACTGAAGATACTCGGCTTCAGACATTTGGATCTTAGTCTTTTTAGCATGATCTATGATATCAAATGCGGCCAAAGGTTGCGCTGGTGAAGGAATGAGTCCCTCACTTCGTGATGGTAGGGTAGGATTACTGGTCTTGATAGGAATATGAGAGGAAGGCTGATTTGGAGGAGAGATAGGGGAAAAGGTTTCTTTGCAAAAGAATTACCAGGGTGTTGAGTAGGAAGAGGATTACCTCTTTTAGCGATGGTTGGAGGCACGTTTGACACGGCCTTCTCCTTCTGCACATGGGCAGTGACCTCTGCTTCTTTTCCTTGTGAGCGGGTAAAAACAGCATATGATTGTCCGCTCGCATATCCTTGTGTACCTTCTTCCTCATCAGATTCCTCCTCATCAAATTCCATATACCCGATAGTAGAGTCGTCAGTCGGCTCACCGACATCTTGATCATCTTCACCTTGAGACGAAGGTTCTTCGTAATTTTGTTCCTCTTCTTCTTCAATTTCAGCTAGAGCATTGACCGGAGGAGCCTCAAGTGCCAACCGTGGAGCGGTTGCGGGAAACCGCGGCCTATGCGGGACGCTGTTGGGAGTGAAGTTTCTTCGTGGAATGTCCAGGTATGAGGAACTGGGGGAAGCTTGGGCTAATTGCTTCTTCAATGCGATCAAGTCGTTCACCATCTTTTGAAATGCTGGATCAGACGAAGAGGCAGGAGAAGGGCTCAAAGCTTTAGGCTTGGATGATTCCCTTTTTTATTCACCAGATATGAGCAAGTTGTCTTCAATCCGTATGGCAGCAGCCTGGGCAAGAGGCAAGGTAGTTATTTGTTCATGTAGAAGCAAAAACTTATTTTTGAGCTCATTGCATTCACAAAGAAACACTTTTGATTTTCTAGTGTTGGCAACATGGCAGCAGGCACACGGTTGATTAATGCATTGAACCTGGCGATAAAATCACGCATGGTCTCATTGGCCTCCTTCTTCAGGTGAGTGATCTGTGATAATAATGCAAATGCATCTTCTGAAGGCTTGTACCTGTCTTCAAAAGCATCCCGCAAGGTGGCCCAACTGGTAATAGACCCGGCTGGCAAATGCTGAAACCATTCTGCTGCGGGCCCTTGTAAGGTTTCCAGAAAAAGGTGAACTGACACATCTTCATGGGTCACATCTAGGATACTGCATGACATGATGAATGCAGATATGTGTGAATCTGTGCTTTGGTTTCCGCTCCCGTCGAATTTGGGAAAATTCTTTCGGTTTCCGTGAGGGAGCGCGTGAACAGGATGTGGTAATGCGAGAGGACCCATAGCATTTCCCCATGGTACCGCCATTTGAAAGGCTGGAAAAAGAACACGGGCTGGAAGTGCGGTTCCACTGAGCAATAAGGCACTACAAAGGGATGTGGAGGCTCCTTGTGAAAACTGGTTCTTTCGTGGAGGTGAGGCACTTCTGGCTGACCGATCAGCTGAACTTAGTGATGAAAAGCGCGCCGTGTTATACTGAAGTTGTGCCTTTGAAGCAGATCAAAAGTAGGATCGACTTCTCCACGAGCTCTCCTGCTACGAGTAAATGGTTCACCCGCCAGCGTACCTTCCAGATCTGCGATGTTGTGGAGCAGATTTAAAATTTCTTTTTGGTCGTACTTGCTGATTTTCTGGTTTTTTTGACAAAAACCAGCAACATGTACTTTTCTGAATTTTTAAAATTATCCTCTTCTGAAAACTGATTGCGGTTTAATGACAAAGAACAATGAGGATAAAATGATAGTGAAGATTAGTAAGCTGATTTTCAGATCTAAAGTTAACTTTTTCAAAGAGTTTGAAAATTTCGGTAAACAGTCAAAAACTCAGATCTACGGAAAAATACATATTTTTATAAAAACTCAGCGAACTAAAGGTCTCCAACTAGGCCAGATCTATGGATCTCAGAAGAAAATTTTCGATTTAGAGCACTTTTGCAAAAAATTTGGATTTTTAACAAAAAGTTAAAGTTTGCAAACAGGTAGTGATTTTTCAGATTTTTACTGATTTTCTATCATACCACCATCATAGATCAGATAGATCTGTTCGATCCCCAGCGGAGTCGCCAAAAACTGTTGGTTCAAAAATCTGTCGCTTGGGCAGATTTATGGATAGACGAGTCAACAGTGTGCAGGGCATAGCCCCTCTTTGAGTCAGCAAAGCGAAACTGGTTTATTGCTATTCTACCAGCAGGAATCTGTGCAAGTCTCACAATATTCTACCTTCGGGGGTTTGGGATCTCATCCCAGTAGGGTTATTTCCGACTGCGGAAAGAAAGGAATGAAAGAGAGATGAAGAAAGATCAGATCCGAAGAAAGAAAAGAAATGAATTCCAAATCAGAAAGGTCAGAGGGTTTATGTTTTGGGATTGGTAGTAAACAGAGCCAAACCTACTTACATAAATGAACAAAGCAATACTGATGAATAAATGACAATAAAACAGAAGTAGATCCAACAGAATAAACACACAGATCTGACGTAAGAAAGATCTAATGCAAATAACACATGTATTCAGCACAAAGTCTAAATATTGTATTAATATTTCCTTCTGTTACAAAAAGCTCAAAGTCTTTTCTTCTCACTTCTATTTTTCATCTAAAAAGTATCCATCACCCCAAATACAACAAGTATTTGAGTATTTATAGAAGAAGGAGAAGAAGGAAGGAAAAAAGGAACCAACCACCTATTTACAAAATATCTACAAAAATATCTCAAAGTCATGTTGACTTTTGAACAACTTGATGGATGACTCATCCCATGGTGCAACATGGATGATGTCATCATTTGTGCCAACATGCTTTAGACATTTACAAAAAGAAAGTCGAAGAAGAGAGAAATTATTCATCGTCGTCATCCCGCGGCTGAAAGGGGATATCCTGCTTTTGCTGCTCGGGTGACGAGATGTGAAATTGGGCACGGTATTCCATAAACTTGCTGATCATGGGCTCTAATTGATCCTGGGAAGGATCCTTGTGTCGCTCACTGATAGCCTCGCAAGTCTCCCGCTCATCTATGAGCTTCTCTGGGAGTTTGGAATATTCATTCTCTGCTTCTATTAAGAACCCGATGAAGTCCCGACAGGCCAGCAGGTTATTGATGGATTCTGCGTCAAAAGTGACCTCTGGCCCCAGCCCTTGCGAAACGATCTCCTTGAAGATCTGGATGGTTTCGTCAACCTTCCTTAAGGTGAAAGAAGGAGTAAGCAACCCTGGAGACATCCTTAGAACAATTTGTTCCATCTGATGCATTGCGTCCAGGGCTTCTTCCTTTACCTTATCAATCTTTTCGAGGACGAATTCCAGTTGATCCATCCGGTAATCCAGAGTGGAAAGGATTTTATTGAGGGCCCTGGGGTGACCGAAAACACCGAACTTGACCAGATCTTTGACTGAACAGTCGAACATTCTTTGAAAGGTCTCATGCTGCAGCCTAGCATGGTCCAGCTCTTCTGATATGGGTCCTGCTAACGCCTGGAGTTCTTTGTTCACCTTGTTGATGTTTAGATACAAATCGGTGAACTTGGCGATCACTCGTTCACTGTCCTTGAGGATCTGGCTCCTCCAGGCGGAAACTGCCATACCCTGCTCGCCGATCTTTGCATATTCATTAATTTTATCCTGACTCAGAGGCTCAGGAGTTTCGGCGGCAGTTGTGGGAGGTGCACTGCCCATCTTCTGTAAGGCGTGGAGCAGATGTTTATTTTTCTCTTTCAGTAGCCTTTTCTCTTCTTTTTCTTCTTGAAGCTTCTTGCAGAGGGCGTCAACTGCAGATAGGGCCTCTCCCTGAAGGCTTTCAGAAGACGTCCCCATTGTGACTTGAGTCACTGTGTAATCTGTCGAGGACAGATCCTTTTTATCCTTCAGAGGATTGGGGTATGCGATCTCCATTACCCTCTCTCCCGAAGCACTCTGAGAGAAGCGTGTGATGGGCTTCTGCTTCTTTGCCCCTTTTGACGGGATTACGGAGAAGTCCATCGGAGTGATGGGAACTTTCCTTTTCTGCTGACTCAGGTGCTGGGAGATCCAGGCTGGACTTATGGGAGAAGGACCAGAAACAGAGAAGGGGGCAGCTGCAGTAGTAGAAGGGAAAAACGTGGAGACACTTGGAGGCGGCATCGAGAGGGAGGCCGAGGAAGCGCTCACGGGAGGAAGAGATACTGCAGGAGAGGAAGACATAGGAAGGGAGGGGAGCTCAGAGATGAGGGAAGAAATGGAGGGGGACAGGTCCGCGAGAGAAGAGAAGATGGACGAAGAAGCAGGAGGAACAGTAGAAGAAGGGGGAGAGGACACGACCAAAGGAATGGTCGCTTGAGTCACTCGAGGAGGGGAAGGAGGAGAAGGAGAAGGAACAGAAGGGACCTCAGTTGTTATAGCAGTGGCCACATCCTGAGTGGATGGGCCTATTGGAACATCTTCCGCCACTTCTTCCTCTGAGCTTTTCAGGATTTCAACCCGTTCTTGTGAAGCGGAAGGAGGGATTTCTGGAGCTTCCTCTTGGGTGGAGCTGGATTCACCCTCTTTACCTTTACCCTTGCCTTTTGGCTGCTATTTTGATCGAGGAGGTGCGTTGCCCAATGGAGAGGTTGTGAAATCGACCCCGAGGTAGATGAGTCCGTTCATTCGGCACCAATGCTCTGTTCTGCGCAGAGTTTCCTTGACTCTCTCCTCAATTGTCTGAGGTGCTTTGGTTCTATCAATCAACGCAAAAGGCCAATCGTCCCCACCCGTGTCAAGATACACTTGATCCACTTCTTGCTCAGTAGTTTGGTAGCCTTTTGGGACGATGGCTACCCCGTACTGGATGATTTCTGCTAAGGCCAAGCGAGAATGATCCTTCCTCCTGAGCTCAACCTCATGATATATGTCAATGTAGATATCTTCGATCTGAGGGATGTGGATCGGGTCGAGCTTAGCCCTAGGCAGACAATTTCTCGGGTCGAAGGTGGGCCTTGCTGGGAAGTCATGTTTCAGATTCAGCAGCTCCAGTTCTGCAAACATATCTTTTGCCTTGTGGTGAGTGAGACACGTATACCTACCCACTGTGAGGGGGAAAGGAGTTCCACCCTTCTTTCTCTTGAGACACTTCTCATGGTAGGTGATTAGCTGCCTCGACAGCTCCAACAGGATTAATTTGGGACCAGCATACCTTGGTAGTTTAGTTGGTTCCCCCAAGAAGTTAGCCGCCCTTAGATAAGTGAATGTGGGGAATTGAGTGAACAGGGCCCCCCATTTCTCTGTGGCTGCCACGATGCTCTTGATCGTGCGACCATGAGTCATATTCGGCCTCAAGAGGCAGATGATGCCATAGAAGAAGGCATCATTGATCTTTGTAAATTGGGGGATGCTATTTTCCAGCTTCAGTTCTGGATAATATTCATAGATTTTAACCTGGGGCCAAACCCCGCACCGCATCAGAGCTGGATAATCTCTTTCTGAAGCTGCAGCGTAAACAACGTAGGAATTCATGTAGAACTTCCCTATTGTGGCAAGTTGTTGTAGCTGCTCTGATATCGTGCTGCTTATGATTTCTGCCCACTCAAAGCGTTGATCGGGCACATTTTTGTTCATTGTTTCCAAATACCGCAACATCCATTTGTGAAAATAATGGGCGTCAGGAAGCCCAAAGACTCTGCTCAGGAATGTAATGGTGTCGCTGAGTTCCTCTGAGAAGTCACTGCGATGAATGACCTGTGGCCACCGAGTCACCACCTTTTTATTTTTCAGATATACCTCGTTCATCAGCTGCATGCACTGATCTTCATTGTCGTCCCAGGCTTTGATGCAGTCTTCCTGGCTGACGGCCATAAAGTGCCAGTGGTGAGGGATGCCGAGCATTATTTCAAAATGGCGGGCAGTGAGGTTGATTATAACCTCGCCCTTCTCATTGTGGACACATCTTGTGTCTTTGTTGTAGCATCGGGCTACCACCATCATAAATTCATTATTAACTGCACTGACTGGGATTCCTCTAGCAAAATACAGGGCACTGCCTATCAATTTGTCCATCCATGGACTTCTTGTGACCTTCTGGTTCTGGCCCAGAACTCTTCCATATCAATGTGACCCAGTTCTGAGTCTCTGATATCTAGGTCACACTCTGCCTGGGACTCGGGCATTCTGACCCTCTGATACTTATACTTCATTTCTTCTTCTGTGAGCTTGGCCTTGCCTTTAGATTTGGTAGGTTTCTTGCTTGATGTTGACATATGTTCTTCTGAACTTAGTTGCTGATCTGCAAGAATAAGAAGTGAAACCCAACGCAAGAAATTCATGTCAGCCATTTGATTTTCCATTGAAATGCTGACAGAAGAAAGAGTTAGTGATTTTAAGGCCTCAGGGCGCAGGGCGCATGAATACTGCAGGTTACAGAGCTAAATAGTAAGGCACACGGGAAAGGGCTGCTGCAGGGGATAAATCAGCACCAAAGGGCGCATGGCGCATGGATATTGCAGATTGCATTCTTTGTTGTTGTAAACACAAGTGCGCCTGCGCCATGTGGATGCATTTTGTAAAGGGCGCATATAATTTTCATGTTGCACGGAACTTCGGTGCGCCAAAGGGCATCTAAGGTTTGTGTAACATATGCTTTTTGTGCGCTAAAGAGAACTTGGCGCGGCGCATGGAAGGTCTGCATGACATGATGTTGTTGTAGTGAGGGATGCGCCTGCGCCGTTTTACAAATTTGCACTTGGCGCGGATAATTTCTATGTTGCATACATGCAGGGTGCGCCAAAGGGCACAGGTTTTAACGATGCAACAAATGAGTTTGGCGTGCCATGAGGGGGCGCGAGTTAATCATTTCCAACAAACTAAGGAAGTGTGCCTTGAGGGCGCAGCTTTTCATTATGTAGCAGGCAGGGAAAGTGTGCCATTGGCGCGGCTACTCTTTGTGTAACGGAGGGTGACAGATGCGCCATTGGCGCAATTGTTCTTCATGTTACAGGGTGTGCCAATGCGCCAAAGGAGAAGAAAAATACAGTTTCTTTTTAAGCTTTGATTCTTTCTCTGAGGGGTTTTACATATGGTTTAGCTCCTTCTGCAGGGTACCTTGGGGTGATGAAGAAGCTATAAAATGAGAGTTCCAAGCTATTTTTCAGGACAGAGTTTCCTCTACCAGCAGATCTGGAAAGAGGGGGAAGAACATGTGGAAGAATGGAAAAGACAGCAAAAAGTGGGGGGGGGGAAGTTCATGATTTCATAGTCTTTCCAATCCAATCCATACCAACAAGCAAACAAAGAACCACAAACACAAAACACACAAAAGAAATGAGGACCTCTTACCAGGATAAATAGTGGAGAAATGTGCAAACGGGTCCACAAAGTGATTCGAAAGCGACAGGGCTGGTGCGCTGGACAGGTACAGAGAAAATCATCACATGATTTGTGTTTGGTGACAATGACAGCGCAGACGCGCCTATTTATAGGTGAGGTAGATAATAAATGTGCCACCAAATTTTTCAAGTGGCGCACTTGAAAAACCCTGCCAACACAAGAAAACATGCACCCTTGGCACACCGAAATGCTTATCAACACAAAGTTATGTGCACCTTTGGTGCACCGGAAGTGGTGTTGACAGAGGAATATGTGTGCCATTGGCGCACCAAAAAGTGGCGCAACAAATGTTTTGTTGACAGGAAGGCGCATGCAAGGAAGACTCAACATAGTGAGGTGCACCAAAACACCTGTTGACACAAGAAAGCATGCGCCAAAGGATTTAAAGGGGGTGCATCAAAAGTTGATGTTGCATAGTCATTATGTGCGCCCAACCAAAAAAGACCAAAAATGGCTAAGTTCGGAAAACTAGATTTCCCAGGAAGGGATTTTGCAACGTTCCGAACGCAAGGGATCCCTGACGAGGGACCGGAACAAAATTTTGGTAAGGTTATCTATAAAATTGCCCTTGCCAATTTTACGGGATAATTTTCAAGTGGCGCATGAAAAGCACTGTTGGCACAAGAAAAAATGCACCCCGTGGCGCACCAAAATGCTTTCCAACACAAAGTTATGTGCGCCTTTGGCACACCGGAAGTGGTGTTGACAGAGGAATATGTGTGCCATTGGTGCACCAAAAAGTGGTGCAACAAATGTTCTGTTGACAGGAAGGCGCATGCGCCTTGGCGCATACAAGGAAGACTCAACATAGTGAGGTGCACCAAAACACCTGTTGACACGAGAAAGCATGTGTTAAAGGATTTAAAGGGGGCGCATCAAAATTTTATGTTGCATAGTCACTATGTGTACCCGACCAAAAAAGACCAAAAATGTCTCAGTTCAGAAAACTAGATTTCCCGGGAAGGGATTTTGTAACGTTCCGAACACAAGGGATCCTTGACGAGGGACTAGAACAAAATTTTGGTAAGGTTATCTATAAAATTTCCCTTGCCAATTTTACGGGATAACAGAATCTAGTCCAATTGACGCTACGCGCCCAAAATGCCATAATGTCAATGAGGATGAAATATCATAGTAAAATGTCCAAAGTCTATCACAGTCTTAATCAAAACATGTCTAGGAATAAAGGAATGAATAGATAATTGGAGCTATAAAAATGTGGGCACTACATCCCCCTCTCCTAGAATTAGACTTCCTCGTAGAAGTCATTGGAAGAGATAAGGATATCTATCCCTCAGTGGTGTAGCATCCCCCTAGGTAGCTGATGACTCATTATATCGATCCCACTGCACTCTAACCTGGTCTAAATCTTAACCCCAAAGGGCCAACCTCTGGTGCTCCAGTATGCATATAGGATCCAATCTCCACTACCCTCCGTCCTCTACCTGTAATGCCGACCAATCCAAAACATGAGAAACATCTGGTACATATCTACGTAGTACAGAAACATGAAAAACGTCGTGGGCCCGTGCAAGGCATGGTGGCAAAGCTAGACTATAAGCAACTGTACCAATGAACTCAAGAATATCAAAAGGCCCCACAAAATGAGGCAATAGCTTAGAATAGTTTCCATAAGAGATCGGACTCTTATGAGGATGAACCCAAAAGAAGACTTTGTCACCCACTGAGAAGTGACGATCGATCCTCTTGGTGTCCGCATATGGCTTCTGGTGTGCTCTAGCCTGCTCAAGACGCTGTCGAATCAGAATAACCTACTGTTCTAAATCTTGAAGATAGGATGGCCCCAAAATAATCCTGTCATCTAGTCTATCCCACCTCAAAGGTGTCTTGCAAGGTCGTCCATACAAAGCCTGATAGGGAGCCATGCCAATGGAGCTATGATAATTTTTATTATAGGAAAACTCAACTAAATCTTCCACTTCTTCTGCTGGTCCATCACATACATCCTCTACATGTCCTCAAGAACCTGATTAACCCTCTCTGTCTACCCATCTATCTCTAGATGATATGCCAAACTGAAATTAATCTATGTACCCAAGGCTTCCTGAAAAGAAGTCCAGAAAACTAATGTGTAGATGGTGTCTCTATCATTAATGATCGTCTTTGGAATCCCATGCAATCTGACAATATCCTCCATAAACACTTTGGCGATGTCCTGTGCATTACAGGTGACCTTGGTTGGTGAGAAATGTACAACCTTGGTCAACTTATCCACAGTGACCATAATGGCATCATGACGATAAGAGGACATAGGAAGTCCTACTATGAAATCTATGGAGATCACATCCCATTTCCACTCAGGAATGTCATGAGGGTATAAGAGTCCTGCGGGATGAGAATTCTCTACCTTGACTCTCTGACACTCAAGACACCGTGCTACAAAATCTACTATGTCTCGATGAAGACCTGACCAATAATATAACTCTCTCAAATCGGCATGCATCTTCTTCACTCCTGGATGTGCTGCGTATGGGACTCGATGAGCCTCAGTAAGGATAAAACTACACAGATCACCTGCCTTAGGCACATAAATGTGCCTATGGAACTGAAGCGAACCATCTGACTCTAACATGCATCCTGAATATTTGCCCCCAAAATAACCCTAAGAATCCAACATCTACCTAGCACCCTCATAAAACCTATCCTCTTGAAGATACTCAAGTATCCTGCCTCTCAAATCTGACTGCAGTGTCAAAGAAGCAAGCACATGCCGTCGCCTACTAAGTGCATCTGCAACAACATTTTCCTTTCCCTTGATATACTGGACCTCCATATCATACTCACAAAGGAACTCCATCCAACACTGTTGAGGAGCATTGAGGTTCGGCTGAAAGAAGATATGATGTAAGCTACAATGATCTATCCTAAAGATGAAAGGTCTACCCAAAAGGAAATGTCGCTAACGCACAAGTGCATGAACAACTACTGCAAGCTCTAAGTCATGAGTAGGATAGTTAAGCTTGTGGTCCTTGAGCTTATGAGACTCAAAAGCAATAACCTGACGCTCCTGGATAATAAATGCTCCCAAACCCTCTAGTGATGCATCAGTGCAAACAACAAAATCCTCTGTCGGGTCTGGAACTGCTAAGATGGGTGCCTTGGTTAACCTTTCCTTAAGCAACTGAAAGGCCTGCTCACATTTTTCTGACCAATCAAACTTCTTCCCTTTCCTTTAAAGAGAAGTAATAGGGTGACTGATGTGGGTTTAGGGTTTAGGGTTTAGTAAACTGCGGTAATACCCTACTAAACCCATGAAGCTCCTCACCTCAGTGACTGATGTGGGTGCTAGCCAATCCAAGATAGCCTGAATCTTAGAGGGATCTACGGAGATACCCTTGCCTGATATGATATGACCCAAGTACTGAATCTCTGTCTGAAAGAAGCTACATTTTTCCAAGTTCCCATACAATTTCTACTCTCTCAAAACCTGAAGTACCTACCTCAAATGCTCCTCATGTGCCTCCTCAGAATGAGAATAAATCAATATGTCATCAAGGAACACTAAAACAAAGAGATCCATAAAATTGCTGAATACTCCATTCATGAGGCTCATGAAGATAGTTGGGGCATTGGTAAAACCAAATGGAGCCACTGTGAACTCATAATGCTTGTAATGTGTATGAAACGATGTCTTATGAATGTCTGCATCTGAAATGCACAACTGATGATACCCTGACTTGAGATTGATTTTGGAGAACACCCTAGCTCCCCACATATGATCAAATAGGTCATCAATCCTAGGGAGCGGATAACTGTTCTTTATTGTGAGTTTGTTGAGCTGTTTGAAATCTACACAAAGCCTGAGAGAACCATCCTTCTTCTTCACAAATATGACTGACGCTCCCCAAGGAGATACACTAGGGTGAATGACACCCTTCTCTAACAACTCCTCTAACTGAATCTTGAGCTCATGAAGCTCTGAAGTCGTCATCCGATAGGGTGCCCTAGAAACTGGTGCGGATCCAGGCACTAAGTCAATCGTGAAGTCGACCTCCCTACTAGGTGGTAAACCTGGAAGCTCTCTTGGAAACACATCTGCATACTCCCTCAAAACTGTGTGATCATTAAGGGGTGAATGCTCTGGAGTACTATCCGAATGATCACTGATAGTGATAGCAAACAACTGGAAACCCTTACGCATGCTCCGCTTGAGTTTCTTAGCCAAGATCATGCGAAGGAAATGGGTCTCTACATCCCTGAAATCACAACTGCACTACCCAAATCATCTTGACACTCAATGACCTTCTCTCTATAATCCACCTTGGCTTGATGAGCCTCGAGCCAATCCATACCCAACACTACCTGATAGGATCCTAAAGGAATAACTCGGAGGTCAAGCATAGTGGAGAAGACTCCCAAATCGAGTACACAACTCTCCACATACGAGTCCATGACGAGTTTAGCCCCAGAGGCCAACTCAACCTGCCAACTATCTGGCTGCCTAGCCATCACTAGCCCACACTGGTCAACTATAGAAGGTGATATAAAGGAATATGAAGCACCTGAATCAAAAATTATTGAGATAGAAATACCCCTAATAGTACTGTCATCTCAATGACTATGGCCTGATGCTCAGCCTGGCGGTTGTCAACTTCTACATACACATGATGGGCACGTCCCACATCACCCACCGTCTGCTCAGATCTAGGAGCTCTTTGCATATCCGTAGTAGTGGGCTTGTGCGGACACATACGCACATAATGGTCTGGAGCCCCACAAATAAAACATCCTCCTGTACCCCTTTGAGATGGGGTCCCTCCTGTGCTCTGGAAAACTGAACCTGCCGGTCCAACCCTAGCAGACTGCTACGAGCGGGCTGGCTGTGAGTGATGAGAACCTGGCCTCCTGTCTCTAGACCCACCAAAACCACCTCTAGACCCACCTCACTGAAAAATCTGAGTTTGTCTACCCCTCTGATGCTGGTGTCCCTGATGCTGTGTCTACTGTGATGGGTGTGGAGGAGATCTCGATGCTGCTAGAGAAGACCAGAATCCTCCTCTAGGGGGTGGTACTACTCCCCATGCTCTCTGACTCTGGAATGCCTGAATCCTGTCCTTGAACTTGCACTTATTTCTATCTCTGTGCTCCTAAGCCTTGGTCCTATTCTCCTCAGCCAAGTAGGCCTTCTCAATGGCCTTCTCAAGTGTGGGAGGAGATAACATCCTAACAGCTCCTTCTATATTTGCATTCAAGCCCCAAATGAACCTATTTACCTGCAACTACTCATCTTGCAGGTAGTCTATATAATACAAGAGATCCAAGAACCTTCTCTCATATTGCGCGACTGAGCCAGAACCCTGTCGTAAGTCATGAAACTCATCGATCCTCTTATGCAAAAAATGCTCTGACATATACCGGGACCTGAATCACTCCTCAAAACAACTCCCAGGTCACTGTATCTTGAGTCAAATGGAGTTTCTGCTCCTCTTTCCTCCACCAAACACCTGTTGCGTCTTGGAGGAGGTGTATGGTGAACCTAGCTTTGACGTTACTCTCATGAGAGTGCAAACCAAAGCAGATATCTAAGCTAAGGAGCCAAGACTTTTCCCTAAAGCCATCTGTCAAACTAGTAAACGTAGGTAGCTGAAGGTGAAGAAGGTCTCGAATCACACTGCATGTGTCTCAATCCAGACAATGAAGTCTAACAGGTGAGAGGGGTTGTAGATCTCCAAAAGGTCCGTCGAAGTTGTGTGATCGGCTGTGACGAAATGAGGCCACCCTCTCGCCAAGGATGGAAGGGCTGCGTGACCTCTATTGTCTCAGAATGTCGTGCTCGGGTGGCTCTGGATGTGCATCATCTCCAATCAACTCCTCGTCCCCCAACTGAATGTCCTCCTCTCTCGGCACCTGCGGTGGTGGAAAATGCTCCTGTACGACAACTATCAGCTGTTACAGGGTGTCTAATATCTGAGGCCCAAAATCGGGGGCCAGCGGCTCTCACATAGGTGCACTAAATCCCAAACCTCGAGCCAATTGTCCCCTCTCGGGTGCCATCCTGAACTCGAGGTAAAAAAAAAGTTTTATAACTTTCTAAACGTTTGTTGAAAGCATTATATTATTATTATTTTAATTATTTTAATTATTATTATTATTGTTATTATTATTATCACACCAAATGCAATGCCCCTTTTTGTTAATAATTAATTATTCCAAAATAAATTAACACTATCCTAATAATAATTTACTTTATTTTACCCTATCAAACTTCATAGGCTTATGATTAAAAACATATACCCCTAGAAAATAAATAGCCTTTCCCCCCTTTTATTACATTTATTTGCCCACACACCTCATAAAAATTATTCTCCCATTCCCATAAAATGACTTGACTTAAAAGGTGTAAGATTTAATGTGAGCCTTAGGATTAATCAAATCTAAACCCTAGATTTTGAGTTTGCCCTAAATTTTTCCCTAAACATCTTTATCTTCTCTTTTTATTTTCTTATCATTTTCTCTCCTTTTAATTTCATTTTTTTTTTCTTGTTGCAAGTGGAGGTTCTATGGAGTTTGTTTCCTTCCTTATTTTTTATTTTATTTTATTTTATTTGTGGAAGAGATCCATTCAACAAAAATTTTCCTTATTATTGAATACTTCTGTTATTATATATATATATATATATATATATATTTTTGCTTTGTTTGTGGCACTGTGAGGCCACGGTTTGGTGAATGGCATTGTTTTTTTAAATTAGTTAATTTATTTATTCATTTTTTTTTGCAGAGGGGTGAGGGGTCGACTGCACAGGGGGTCGCGCGGGTGTGGAAGCACGGCCAGGAGAAGTGTGGAGGCGCGGTTAGGGGTGCGCGGGGGCGGACTATGTGAGAGCATGGGCCTGCAGGTATTTGGGGGAGAGTGGAGTGGGGTGGAGGCCCGCGCAGGTGTTGGGGACTGCGCAGGGCTGGGTTCTGCATCTTGGGGGGTAGGGTTCGGGCGCTGGGCGGGACAGGGTTTGCGGGGGGTTGGGTCTGTGGGGGCGTGTTGCGGTGTCCGTGGTGTGGTACAGGGATCCGGAGGGGGGGTGGGGGATAGCGTTTGGGGAGTCTGGGGTGGGGCCGCGTAGGACTTGGGAGGGTGGGACAGACCTGCTCATGGGGGGGTTTGGCCCCCCCAAAAACAATCGGCCATTTTTTTTTTGTTTTTTGTTTTGTTTATATATATATATATATATGCAATAATATATATATATATATATATACACACACACACACATATTAAATAATAGTATATGTATATTTAAATGTAATAATATATTAATTTATATGTATATATATAGAATATAATATTAAGTACAATAAATTTTAGGGTATTACAATGAAAATTTATGTTTTAAAGTTTTATATAATAAATAATGAATATTTTTGTAAGAATATTTCTTTTACATATATATATAAAATTAATATATATATTATAACTATATTAACATATTTCCAATATATTAATATCACATATAAAGAAAAGAAAAGAGTTACTAGTTAAAAAAAAACTCTCTTTTGTGTTTTTTTGTAAGTCTCAAGAGGATGCCACTTTCTTATTTTCCAACAAAGCAGATTTTTAACTTTCTTACTCTCTTGCCTAAATAAAAGAGGAGGTAACTTTATATATTATTTAAGAAGGGATGGCTTGGAAGTTAATTTTAAGACTTAATAAGGAGATATGATCACATGTGGTTCATTAATATTTACATCTTGTTGAGTTAGCAACAAAAGAGAGTAAAATTAGTTTTATTCTATTCACTAAATTCCAAAAAATTCAAGAATAGATATACTTTAAGAATGGTATTTTATTTCCAATTCAATAATGTTAAAAGATTTAACAAGAAGAAGAAGATAAGTAGCAAGAATATTAATATTTCCAATCAATCAACTTTCCTTCGAAATGAAATGACTAAATAGTATTCCAAATTTTTGTAACATTTATTATTATTATTATTATTTTAACAAAACAATAAAAATAAAAAAAACAGAAATTACCCAAAGAGTCTGTGTGTTTGAACCACGGCTTTGATACCAAAATATAATGCCATATTTTTTTCTAATGCAAGCACACTAAAATTTAAGATTCAATATGTAATGCATGTACATTGCATAACTATATTGTACAAATTTCAAACCAAACAATCATTACAAATGAAGAGAAGTAAAATAAAGAACTCATGATCTTATGTGGTAATGTCTTTTTTGAATAGAGGTAGGTTCCAAGACAAAGGATGCATGTTATAAAAAGACTTTCAAATCACAATAGGATGAGTTTACAAGAAGAGGCTATCCATAATCTACCATATAACATAGTTACAATGAGGTGTAATCCTTACAATGAATTCTTTTAAGGATAAAAGAACAAGTCACCACTTCAACAAAACTTCATCCTTGAGTCTCCCACCTTGAATGTGCTCCTAAGAATGTTGCAACAAGAGACATGGCTTGTTTACCACCCAACCAATAGGCATCATCACATGTCTTTCCATGGTTGGAAGTCATGCTAGCCTCCCCCAAGCCCATGGGAGAGAGGAACTAGCTTCCACAATGTGCACAAGTATAATGGGGTTTAAACACACAACAAGAAAAAATATAAGACCAATCAACCACTTAGACCTACTATACAATGAAAACAACAATATGAGGAGAACAAGGTCAACCTCACAAGGGGGAAGAGAAGAAGTAGGATGCCCAAATCAAGGTGTCCAACCATAGGAGCACCAACAAATACATATATACAAAACTCCTTATACCTCCTAATCATTCATCCTCCTTATTCCTCCTTTATGCTATAGAAATCCTTCTTGGGAGGATTTTCAAACCCAAGAGGGTTTCCTCACCAAGAATGGGGGAAAGGTTCAAGCCATATGAACCTTTCTCCCACCTCAAACCATATGAGGGGATGAGAAGGGACCTTCATGGCTTGACCAACAACCATGATGTTTGAGAGGGAAATCCCTCTCTCTTCCCCTACATTTTCTAAAAACCATCAATCCAAATGATGGTGGAGAGAAAACAAATAAAACAACAAGAACAAACAACAACTACATTCGTCATACAACACATCTTTCAACACATTATTTCATTGATCAAGCATACTTACAAGATAAGCACAACTAAGAAGAAGAAGGTTAAGTATCGTACCTCTATAATGCTTTCCAAGACTCTAAGCTTTTCTCCTTTGTCCAAGCTCACCTCCAAGCTCCCAAAAATTCTCCAAGTGCTCCAAAAAAAATGAACCAAGAAGACCCATTCCTTCCACATGAGGAAGAATAAGAAGAGGAACTCAAAAGTTTGCCTCACCAATGCGAAAGTGACAAGTGTCACCCCCTCTACTCTCAAGATTCAAAGATTCCAAAAACCAAATAAGTAAGAGTAAACTCACCTTTTATCCCTTTTCACCCAAAATACAAAAATCTAAAATAAAACAAAGTGGAGTAACTTTTAACAATTTCACACAACCTAACTATCTTACATGGATGGTGACTAAAGAGGGAAAATGGGAGGGAAACTCCCTCTAAACCTTGGAAATAGGCCCCCCTACCTATTAGGTAGTGTCCAAGGGCCCATTTTCATGCTAAGGGAACCCCCAAACTCAAAAGGGGTCCCTAAAAATGCCCAAAATAACCCAATTTCGGGTTTGGCATGCTTGGGCACAAGGGTAGAGGGTGTGGGGTCCACCCAAAGTTCACATGTGGTCCCCAATCCCTTCTACCAACACACACACATTACAAAACCAACACTTAACCTAAGATAAGATCATTAAACTCCTAAGCTAGTTTACTTAATAAAACACACCCTAAACCTAATTAATTTTACAAAACATAATTACATTACAATTTAGGGGTTCACCCATGGTGCCCAATTAAATACATCTAATCTAAGGCCTCAAACATTTAGCATGGTTAGGACTCAGCCCGTGGGCCACTTGTGCACAATTGCGTAGCTGCCCTGAAACCCATGCTCTCCTATACCTGTCACCTGCACACTCATTGCACACATTAACCACATCTGTCCAATATAATAAACATCATCTATACATCACAATATCAATCAAACTTATAATGTCTGAACATAATTTACAATTGATAGTGCAATGCCTATAATTATCCACATAGTTTGCCATGAATCATCCACAAATAAAATTGCAACAACATACACTTAGGTTAACATGAAAATCACCATCATTAAATCCAAAACACTATATCATTAATCAAATCAACCACAAAGAGACTAACATCTAACCAATAAGTCTACCATATAACCCTGTTAGTGTCATCAACATCATAAGAAATATATCAGTATACGAATCTAGTCCAATTAGAGCTATGTGCCCAAAATGCCATAATGTCCATGAGGATGAAATATCATAGTAAAATGTCCAAAGTCTATCAGAGTCTCAATCAAAACATACCTAGGAATAAAGGAACCAACAGCTAACTAGAGATATAAAAATGTGGGCACTACCTGTGGGTCTTATTATATTGCTTTTGATATTTTTTTACTTACAACCGATTCTTGTGTGGATCTTCTTCTGTTGCTTTTGATTTTTTTATTTTACAACAGGTTCTTGTGTGGATCTATTTCTGTTACTTTTGATATTGTTTATTTTACAATAGGTTCTTGTGTGGATCTCTTTTTGCTGCTTTTGAATTAAAAACACAATTGTATAAATAAAATTTACATGAAAGAAATACATTTGCATGAATTAAAAGGCACACTTACATAAATGAAATTACTGAATTAAAAATAAACATATTTGAATGAAGCACCTGCAGGTTTACAACAAACTGAATTTTTACAATACAAAGATAAATACAATACAAGAGATTGAATTAAAGATAAATGAAACACACTTACATAAATGAAATTGTTGAGTTAAAAATAAACATAATTAAATGAAACACCTGCACGTTTACAACAGACTGAATTTTCACAATACAAAGATAAAAACAATACAACAGAATGAATTATAGATAAATGAATAAACATAAACATAAACACACAGATTCATCTTCCATCGAATGAGTGGGGAATTCATTCCTTGAAAGAAGATTTAAATCATACTTCTGACATCTTAAAACTACATAATATTTAAGAGGAAAGAATAGATTTTTATTTATTTAGAGAAAAAATCACATATCTAAGTGTGGAAGGATGGATTTATAATTCATACATCCAACAAACTCATATTTTAGGAAATAGAATATGATCTTATCTTTATTCCAATCTTGACAACTAAGATATTCATCTCCAAAAAATATGGAGAAAGATATATTATTGAAATCAAATCTTATATCACTTATTTTAAGAAGATTTACTCCCAAATCTTCTTCTTACTTGTCAGTAATAAAGATCATAATGATTTTATTCCTCCACATTATTGGAAGGAGCATTTTCCTCAAAAATATGATTTTAACCAAATACCTTTCTCAGATTTTCCATTTGACTTTGTTGTTTTTGAATGTGGAACTGTTGACAGTTGTCTGATAAGATTTTTCCTTAGACTACAGTTCACTAAAAGTTATATTTGTCTTGATTGGTAAAACCTGAGGCAAATCTGAATGAGTTTTTCATTAAACACATTACTATGAAGAAAAATCTTTATCAGATTTTCCATTTGATTTTTCTATTTTTGTTTATGAAATTTTTAGTGCTCGTATGGTACACGTTTCCTCTGGCTACAACACACTAAAAGTTAGATATCTCTTCATTGGTAAAACTTGTAACAAATCTGAATGAATTTTTTTTTAAACACATTACTATGAATAAAAAACTCTCTCATATTTTCTATTTGAATTTTCTATTTCTGTTTATGGAATTTTTAGTGCTCGTTTGATACACGTTTCTTTGGAATTCAACTCACTAAAAGTTAGATCTCTCTTCATTAGTAAAACCTGTAGAAAATATGAATCAATTTTTTTAAAACACACTTATATGAACAAAAATCTCTCTCAGATTTCCCATTGTAATATCTGAGTTTTCACAACCCCTCAAAAACTATCATTCCGTTGATGCATGTTCCGGAACTAAATCTGATTTGTCCACGAATTGAAAATTTTGGAACTAACTGTCATTCAATTGATACAAGTTCAGGAACTTAAATCTTTGAGTTCTAGCACTAAACCTACAAGTTCTAGAACTAACTCTGTGAGTTCCACAACTAACTTAAAATAACTATAATTTTTACATGCGACCTCGCATGGAGATGATTCTCTCTTTGAACTTGCATAATTTTTTGAGAAGAATCTAAATATAAAATAAGATCTAATTTTAAATATATTGTTCATGATCAATTCTTCTTTGGCCAATACTAGCATTATATTTCCTTTATGGCCTGGATACACAAGACTTTGCATCTTTTCCCAAATAATAAATAGGATTAGTCAACAAAATAGATAACAAAATATTTATAAAGAATGAACAAGATATATATCCTATATTCTATCTTAAGAAACTATACATTCGTAGATTACATTTAAATCCACCTTCAAAAGTAATTTGGAAGGATAAAATAATGGTAATTTATGGCCTCATCATTTCCCCGCACCTAATCTTATGCATGTCCTCATGCATTACATTATTATCTAATGTTCTTAGATTCTTCTCCATATTTAGGACACATTCTTGTGGATCTCCTTCTGCTACTTTTGAATTGGTTCTTTTATAACAGGTTCTTGTGTGGTGTAATGTTATATTTTCCCCTAATGCAAGCACTCTAAAATTTAAGATTCAATATGTAATCCATGTACATTGCATAACTATATTGTACAAATTTCAAACCAAACAATCATTACAAATTAAGAGAAGTAAAATAAAGAACTCATGATCTTATGTGCTAATCTCTTTTTTGAATAGAGGTAGGTTACAAGACAAAATATGCATGTTATAACAAGATTTTCAAATCAAAATAGGATGAGTTTACAAGAAGAGGCTATCCACAATCTACCATATAACATAGTTACAATGAGGTGTAATATTTACAATGAATTTTTTTGAGGATAAAAGAACAAGTCACCACTTCAACAAAACTTTATCCTTGAGTCTCCCACCTTGAATGTGCTCCTAAGAATGTTGCAACAAGAGACATGGCTTGTTTACCACCCAACCAATAGGCATCATCACATGCCTTTCCATGGTTAGAAGTCATGCTAGCCTCCCTCAAGCCCATGGGAGAGAGAAACTAGCTTCCACAATGTGCACAAGTATAATGGGGTTTAAACACACAACAAGAAAAAACATAAGACCAATCAACCACTTAGACCTACTATACAATGAAAAAAACAATATGAGAAGAACAAGGTCAACCTCACAAGGGGGAAGAGAGGAAGCAGGATGCCCAAATCAAGGTGTCCAACCATAGGAGCACTAACAAATACATATATACAAAACTTCTTATATCTCCTAATCATTTGTCATCCTTATTCCTCCTTTATGCTATAGAAATCCTTCTTAGAAGGATTTTCAAACCCAAGAGGGTTTCCTCACCAAGAATGGGGGAAAGTTTCAAGCCATATGAACCTTTCTCCCACCTCAAACCATATGAGGGGATGAGAAGGGACTTTCATGGCTTGACCAACAACCAAGAGGTTTGAGAGAGAAATACCTCTCTCTTCCCCTACATTCTCCAAAAACCATCAATCCAAATTATGGTGGAGAGAAAACAAAGAAAAAAACAAGAATAAACAACAAATACATTCATCATACACTTCTCAACACATTATTTCACACACATTATTTCATTGATCAAGCATACTTACAAGATAAGCACAACTAAGAAGAAGAAAGTTAAGTATCCTACCTCTATAATGCTTTCTAAGACTCTAAGCTTTTCCCCTTGTCCAAGATCACCTACAAGCTCCCAAAAATTCTCCAAGTGCTCCAAAAAAATTAACCAAGAAGACCCATTCCTTCCACATGAGGAAGAATAAGAAGAGGAACTCAAAAGTTTTCTCATCAATGGGAAAGTGACAAGTGTCACCCCCTCTCCTCTCAAGAGTCAAAGATTCCAAAAACCAAATAAGTAAGAGTAAACTCACCTTTTATCTCTTTTCACCCAAAATATCAAAAATTAAAATAAAACAAAGTGGTGCAACTTTTAACAATTTCACACAACCCAACCATCTTACATGGATGGCGACTAAAGAGGGCAAAATGGGAGGGAAACTCCCTCCAAACCTTGGAAATAGGCCCCCCTACCTATTGGGTTGGGTCCAAGGGCCCATTTTCATGCTAAGGAAACCCCCAAACTCAAAATGGGTCTCTAAAAATGCCTAAAATAACCCAATTTCGGGTTTGGCATGCTTGGGCACAAGGGTAGAGGGTGTGGGGTCCACCCAAGGTTCACATGTGGTCCCCAATCCCTTCTACCAACACACACACATTCCAAAACCAACACTTAACTTAAGATAAGATCATTAAACCCCTAAGCTAGTTTACTTAATAAAACACACCCTAAACCTAATTAATTTTACAAAGCATAATTACATTACAATTTAGGGGTTCACCCATGGTGCGCAATTAAATACATCTAATCTAAGGCCTCAACCATTTAGAATGGTTAGGACTCAGCCCATGGGCACTTGTGCAAAATTGTGTAGCTGCCCTGAAACCCATGCTCTTCTATACCTGTCACATGCACACTCATTGCACATATTAACCGCATCTGTCTAATATAATAAACATCATCTATACATCACAATATCAATCAAAATCATAATTTCTGAACATAATTTACAATTGATAGTGCAATGCATATAATTATCCACATAGTTTGCCATGAATCATCCACAAATAAAATTGCAACAACATACAGTTAGGTTAGCATTAAAATTACCATCATTAAATCCAAAACACTATATCATTAATCAAATCAACCACAAAGAGACTAACATCTAACCAATAAGTCTACCATATAACCCTGTTAGTGTCATCAACATCATAAGAAATATATCAGTATACGAATCTAGTCGAATTGGCGCTACGCGCCCAAAACGCCATAATGTCTATGAGGATGAAATATCATAGTAAAATGTCCAAATTCTATCGGAGTCTCAATCAAAACATGTCTAGGAATAAAGGAACCAACAGATAACTGGAGATATAAAAATGTGGGCACTACATGTGGGTCTCATTATATTGCTTTTGTTTTTTTTTACTTACAACTGATTCTTGTGTGGATCTCCTTCTGTTGCTTTTGATTTCTTTATTTTACAACAGGTTCTTGTGTGGATCTATTTCTGTTACTTTTGATATTGTTTATTTTACAATAGGTTATTGTGTAGATTTCCTTATGTTACTTTTGACTTCTTTCTTTTAAAACAGGTTCTTTTGTGGATCTCTTTTTGCTACTTTAGAATTAAAAACACAGTTGTATAAATAAAAGTTGTATGAAAGAAACACATTTGCATGAATTAAAAGGCACACTTACATAAATGAAATTACTGAATTAAAACTAAACATATTTGAATGAAGCACCTCCAGGGTTACAACAAATTGAATTTTTATAATACAAAGATAAATACAATACAAGAGATTGAATTAAAGATCAATGAAACACACTTGCATAAATGAAATTGTTGAAGTAAAAATAAACATAATTAAATGAAACACCTGCACGTTTACAACAGAATGAATTTTCACAATACAAAGATAAAAAAAATACAACAGAATGAATTATAGATAAATGAATAAACATAAACATAAACACACAGATTCATCTTCCATCGAATGAGTGGGGAATTCATTCCTTGAAAGAAGATTTAAATCATACTTCTGACATCTTAAAACTGCATAATATTTGAGAGGAAAGAATAGATTTTTATTTATTTTTTAAAAAAATCACATATCTAAGTGTGGAAGGTTGGATTTATAATTCATACATCTAAGCAACTCATATTTTAGGAAAAATAATTTGATCTTATATTTATTCCAATCTTGACAACTAAGATCTTCATCTCCATAAAATATGGAGAAAGATATATTATTGAAATCAAATATTATATCACTTATTTTAAGAAGATTTACTCCCAAATCTTCTTCTTTCTTTTCGGTAATAAAGATCATAATGATTTTATTCCTCTACATTATTTGAAGGAGCATTTTCCTCAAAAATATGATTTTAACCAAATACCTTTCTCAGATTTTCCTTTTGACTGTGGAACTGTTGACGGTTGTCTGATAAGTTTTTTCCTCAGACTGCAGTTCACTAAAAGTTATATTTGTCTTGATTGGTAAAACCAGAGAAAATCTGAATGAGTTTTTCATTAAACACATTGCTATGAACAAAAATATTTATCATATTTTCCATTTGATTTTTCTAGTTCTGTTTATGAAACTTTTAGTGCTCGTATGATACGCGTTTCCTCGGACTACAACACACTAAAAGTTAGATTTCTCTTCATTGGTAAAACTTGTAACAAATTTGAATGAATTTTTTGTTAAACACATTACTATGAATAAAAAACTCTCTCATATTTTCTATTTGAATTTTCTATTTCTGTTTAAGGAATTTTTAGTGCTCGTTTGATACACATTTCTTCGGAATTCAACTCACTAAAAATTAGATCTCTCTTCATTAGTAAAACCTGTAGAAAATCTGAATCAATTTTTTTAAACACATTTCTGTGAAGAAAAACCTCTCTCAGATTTCTCATTGTAATATCTGAGTTTTCACAACTCCTCAAAAACTATCATTCCGTTGATGCAAGTTCCGGAACTAAATCTGATTTGTCCACGAATTAAAAATTTTGGAACTAACTTTCATTCAATTGATATAAGTTTGGGAACTTAAATCTTTGAGTTCTAGAACTAAACCTGCAAGTTCTAGAACTAACTCTGTGAGTTCCACAACTAACTTAAAATAACAATATTTTTTACATGCAACCTCGGATTGAGATGATTCTCTCTTTGAACTTGCATAATTTTCCGAGAAGAATCTAAATATAAAATAAGATCTAATTTTAAATATATTTTTCATGATCAATTCTTCTTTGGCCAATACTAGCATTACCTTTCCTTTATTGCCTAGATACACAAGACTTTGCATCTTTTCCCAAATAATAAAAAGGATTAGTCAACAAAATAGATAACAAAAGATTTATAAGGAATGAACAAGATATATATCCTATATTCTATCTTAAGCAACTATAAGTTCGTAGATTACATTTAAATCCACTTTCAAAAGTAATTTGGAAGGATAAAATAATGGTAATTTATGGCCTCATCATTTCCCCGCACCTAATCTTATGCATGTCCTCATGCATTACATTTTTATCTAATCTTCTTAGATTCTTCTCCGTATTGAGGACACATTCTTGTGGATCTCCTTATGCTACTTTTGAATTGGTTCTTTTATAACAGGGTCTTGTGTGGGTCTCATTATATTGCTTTTGATATTTTTTCACTTACGACAGATTCTTGTGTGGATCTCCTTCTATTTTTTTTAATTTCTTTATTTTACAATAGGTTCTTATGTGGATCTATTTCTGTTACTTTTGATATTGTTTATTTTACAATAGGTTATTGTGTGGATTTCCTTATGCTACTTTTGAGTTCTTTCTTTTAAAACAGGTTCTTGAGTGGATCTCTTTTTGCTGCTTTTGAATTAAAAACACACTTGTATAAATAAAAGTTGCATGAAAGAAACACATTTGCATGAATTAAAAGGCACACTTACATAAATGAAATTACTGAATTAAAAATAAACATATTTGAATGAAGCACCTGCAGGTTTACAACAAACTAAATTTTTATAATACAAAGATAAATACAATACAAGAGATTGAATTAAAGATAAATGAAACACACTTGCATAAATGAAATTGTTGAATTAAAAATAAACATAATTAAGTGAAACACCTACACATTTACAACAGACTAAATTTTCACAATACAAAGATAAAAACAGTACAATAGAATGAATTATAGATAAATGAATAAACATAAACATAAACACACAGATTCATCTTCCATAGAATGAGTGGGAAATTCATTCCTTGAAAGAAGATTTAAATCATACTTCTGACATCTTAAAACTACATAATATTTGAGAGGAAAGAATAGATTTCTATTTATTTAGAAATAAAATCACATATCTAAGTGTGGAAGGTTGGATTTATAATTCATACATCCAACCAACTCATATTTTAGGAAATATAATCTGATGTTATCTTTATTCCAATCTTGACAACTAAGATCTTCATCTCCACAAAATATGGAGAAAGATATATTATTGAAATCAAATCTTATATCACTTATTTTAAGAAGTTTTACTCCCAAATCTTCTTCTTGTTTTTCGGTAATAAAGATCATAATGATTTTATTTCTCTACATTATTGGAGGAGCATTTTCCTCAAAAATATGTTTTTAACCAAATACCTTTCTCGGATTTTCGATTTGACTTTGTTGTTTTTGACTGTGGAACTATTGACGGTTGTCTGATAAGTTTTTTCCTCAGACTGCAGTTCACTAAAAGTTATATTTGTCTTGATTGGTAAAACCTGAGGCAAATCTGAATGAGTGTTTCATTAAACACATTGCCATGAACAAAAACCTTTATGAGATTTTCCATTTGATTTTTTTGTTTCTATTTATGAAACTTTTAGTGCTCGTATGATACACGTTTCCTTAGACTACAACACACTAAAAGTTAGATCTCTCTTCATTGGTAAAACTTGTAACAAATCTGAATGAATTTTTTGTTAAACACATTGCTATGAATAAAAAACTCTCTCAGATTTTCTATTTGACTTTTATATTTTTTTTATGAAAATTTTAATGCTCGTCTGATACACGTTTCTTCGGACTTCAACTCACTAAAAGTTAGATCTCTCTTTATTAGTAAAACCTGTAGAAAATCTGAATCAATTTTTTTTAAACACATTTCTATGAACAAAAACCTCTCTCAGATTTCCCATTGTAATATCTGAGTTTTCACAACCCCTCAAAAACTATCATTTCGTTGATGCAAGTTCCGGAACTAAATTTGATTTGTCCACGAATTGAAAATTTTGGAACTAATTATCATTCAATAGATACAAGTTCCATAACTAACTTAAAATAACTATAATTTTTACATGCAACCTTGGATTGAGATGATTCTCTCTTTGAACTTGCATAATTTTTCGAGAAGAATCTAAATATAAAATAAGATCTAATTTTAAATATATTGTTCATGATCAATTTTTCTTTCGCCAATACTTGATCTGAAAATAATCAGATTATTACGACCTTATCTCGGACCCTTATAGGCTTTAATTATTTGCCGATGATTTACTCTTTTTAAGTAATCAATTTAAAAATAATGCAAGACAATAACGACAATTGCACATAGATTGATTACGGAGTTCGGCAATTGCCTACGTCTCCGGGTTCATGATCGAACTGTTCCACTAGTCAAAACTTGTAAGTTACAATAGTACTTTCACAAGAAAACCTAATGGAATTTTACTTGCCTACCAGTACACCAGTTCTTCGGACGACAAGGGTGAAAAATAGCACCCGACCTCCACCTTCCTGGCGATACAATCTCCTTCGGCTATGATCGGCCTTCCCGACGCAAACAATGCGAAGCTAGCACTTCAGTCGACAATCCAGGATTTACAAGTACTTGGTGTGGCGTTATGGGCCTACTGGGTAGTCTACATTTCACTCCCAATCACAAATATTCCATCTAATATTGCCTAAAGTAATAGGACAATAGACAATACCTGTCGACACATCCTGCAAATAAGCTTAACAAATAATAAGCTCGGGTGTGTGTCCACCTTTTATGTGCTCTAGCAATGAGCTTCTCCATGGCTTCGGTGTGTGTGATGTGTGTTTTACAATACAAATGGGTTCCCTATTTATACATTTTTAGGGCCCAAAAAATATGCATTGCATATCATCCATAGGCTAATAATAGCATAGCCCGTAGCATAGAAATTGGGATAACATATAATCCACTTGGGCGGTTTACATATAATATGGGATTAGTTCCCATTTTAGCCGATTCAAATAAGGGATTAAATCCCCATGCACCAGCATTTGCATTTTTTATGGGATTAACTCCCAAAGTTTGGCGCGGCTAAGGACTTGACAATGGGTTAAAAATCCCATGTTGAGCGGTAAGGAGAGGGAACATTGTTTAAGGCTTTAAAGCCTTTCCATGCGCATAGTGGTCAAAAACCATGTTGGGATAGACCGCCCCCAACAACTGCTTCATCCTCCCTCTTCCACGTGGAACAGTCCACGCATGGGCCTTTTAAACCTACATCCCACACCGCTTCACTCCTCCTCGACGTGGACATTTGGCGGTTTAGTGGAGTTTAATACTTATGTATAAACATTAGATTTAATACTAATGTATACACATATATACATGTGGCTTTTGTATAAATGGCGCCATTTGGAATGTGAACTTACCAATATAATATTATTTCGACCCATATAATGGTGGAATAGAAATAATCTTGTAGTCCACTTGTCATCTCCCAATAGGCAAATCGAGTGAATTCGACGAGTGTTGGCAAGCCACGTGTCACAGTGCGATTGGTCCAAATTTTGACCAATTGACTAGAGTTGACTTTCTCGCTATCTAAACTTTGACCGAACATATCTAGAGCTCCCGATGTCCGTTTTTCACGTTCTCATAGTCGTTGGAAAGCTCTCGAGATGATCTTCTGCACTGGAACCATTTAGATATGTTTAGGGAACTTTCAAAAATGATCCCCTGATCATACCTCCCCACTGAGAAAAGCTTTTTGTCCCAAAAAGCTTCCATACTGTCCTGAATTTGGAAAACTTTGCTGCCACCTTGGAAGTGCTTGATGTAGTAGACCCTTGGGTCTTCTCCTCCAACCTTCTCACTTCGACAACTCTGCTCTGATCCTGGGACCTGTGGGTTATGGGTCCACGATGCTTCCGCTGCGCCACTCTGATATCCGAAGAAGACCTCCATGCCTCCGCTTTATGGTGCTAAGTTTCTAAATGAAACCTCAATGCTCCTTCTGTGTGGTGCTAAGCTTCTTGATATCTGACAACAAGGATCTTCTTTTACTCTATAACATAGCTCCTGGCTCCGAGTTGATTCCGTAGAATCCAAACTGGTTTGAAGGAACTCCATGTTACGTAGAGCTTTGATTGATCCGATGTCAATGATGGACAATGCCTTGTCCCTTTACAGACCTCAACGCCTCCGATGCATGATGTTAAGCCTCTTTCAAGACCTCGAGCCTCCAATGCATGATGTTAAGTCTGTGTAGACCTCAACGCCTCCGATACATGCATGAAGACCTGCTAATGATGCTAAGTCTCTGTAGACCTCAACGCCTCCGATACATGATGCTAAGCCTTTTTCAAGACCTCGAGCCTCCGATGTATGATGCTAAGACAGACCTCAACGCCTCCGATGCATGATGCTAAGCCTCTTACAAGACCTCGAGCTTCCAATGCATGATGCTAAGTCTGTTGATCAGCTACCATTCGTATGTGTGGTCGCAATGCCTTGACACCGAATGACATTCCGAGCTAATCCTTTGAGAGCTCCTCTTGTTGACATACTAATATCAGGTACCATTCTGCTGCACGGTGTAATGCCTCTACACAGAATGAAGTTCCAACCCGACGTCAATGCCAACGGTGATTCAGCTACCATTCTGCTGCACGGTCACAATGCCTCTACACAGAATGAAGTTTCGAGCTGATCTCTACGAACTCTATTGTCTGCACAAAAGGCAGATCAATCTTCAAGCTTTATATGAGTCAAATCCTGTATCCAAGCTGTAACAGGTACTCACCAACTGATTAGGAGATATGTTAGGAGCATTAATCAAATTTTCTAAGTAAGAAAATCCACTGAGTATTGTAAACCTTTCTCTCAGCATTTTCTCACAAAATCTGATCTCCAAACTTAATACTGCATATGATTCCTCAATCTGAATTATGCAATATATAATTGAAAAATTGTTGACTTACCCATTTTAAAGGACTTTCACTTTCAGGTATTACCTGGTCCTGGGTTGACTTGTCAACTAGTGGTGGAGTAGAAACTTCCTCTGCCTTTGCAATAGGCCTCCATTCCATCTTTGGCTTGCCATTACTCTGATGGCGAGATGGATGCAGTTTCCAGCAATTTTCCACCCGATGCCCATTCCTCTGGCAATGAGCACAAAAATTCCTCTTAATCTCCTTCTTCTGGGATGAGGAACTCTTTCTTCCATTTCTCGACTCTGCATGACGAGATTGGTCTTTCTGATTTGCCTTGTTCCTGACGAATGGCATCAACTTCTTCATCAATGTCCTTCTCTTCCAACATCTGGCCACTGAATGATTATGCAATCCACAAAAATACATGGAAAGGAATTCCACATCTTCTGAAAATCATAACCATACTTCTTAAGCTGAAAAAGTGGATCAGAAGTTTTATTGTGCTTATGATTATGGTAAGAAACTGGAGGTGGAATCTCATTACCTCTTCGCTGATTTCTCTTACCACATCTTGCCTGTGACGATGAAGCACAACTTTCCTGCTCAGAATCTTCTTGCAGGACTAGTGGGGTAATCACTTTGCTTTCGGAAGCTTGTCTCCCGTCAGCGTTCTTGGAGCATTCTCCAATTTCCATTCCCACACTAGGATAACCCAAACCTGCAAAACGAGGACGATCCTCGACCTGTATTGGGTTAGCAATACCTTGGCCATTTTTACCAAGGCCTCTTCCATCAAATCCCATTTTATCTAGTAACTTGGATCCAATGCCTCTAGTATGCTTTTCAAACAAACCAAAGACTTCATTACCTGAATCCGAAACCGAATGGGAGGAAGAAGAAGATTCCCGTGGTGAACAACTTACAGTGCAATCATCTGCCATGGCCTCTGCATCTGAAGTTGAAGGTATTTCCTTCCTCTGATCACCACATTGCAACCTTGCCAAGAGCTCATCCTTGGTTTGCAGTTCCAATTTCAAACGAGCATACTCCTCTTCCAAGGAGGAATACATTGATCGCAGGAGAGAGTTCTCTTCCTGGATCTGGTGATTATACGCTTCAATTTCATCGAGCTTCACCTGTTTAGACATCTTGCCCATAGTGCACTTGTACCCTGTTCACACAAAATGAACCAACTGCACCAATCTTGAAGCAATCACTCTGTTAATCAGATTTACTGAAAAACAAATATGGAGCTAAACCAGCTCTGATACCAAACATGATCCGAAAATAATAAGATTATTACGACCTGATCTCGGACCCTTATAGGCTTTAATTATTTTCCGATGATTTACTCCTTTTAAGTAATCAATTTAAAATAATGCAAGACAATAACGACAATTGCACACAGATTGATTACGGAGTTCGGCAATTGCCTACGTCTCCGGGTTCATGGTCGAACCGTTCCACTAGTCAAAACTTGTAAGTTACAATAGTACTTTCACAAGAAAACCTAATGGAATTTTACTTGCCTACCAGTACACCAGTTCTTCAAATGAAAAGGGTGAAAAATAGCACCCGACTTCCACCTTCCTGGCGTATAATCTCCTTCAAGCTGTGATGGGCCTTCCCGACGCAAACAATGCGAATCTAGCACTCCGGTCGACAATCCAGGATTTACAAGTACTTGGTGTGGCGCTATGGGCCTATTGGGTAGTTTACATTTCACTCCCAATCACAAATATTCCATCTAGTATTGTACTAAAGGAATAGGTGGTATAAACAATACCTAGTCATAATACATACCTATTTAAATAAATAGGTCTTAACAACTATATATAAGCTCGGGTGTTGTCAACAAAATGCTCCTTCACCTGCTTAGGAAATATTCCTCAAGCTAGTGCTTTGAGATTCTGAAGTGTGTGTGTGTTTTACAAAGAAATGGGTTCCCTATTTATACAAATTTAGGGCCCTAAAAAATTATTTAATATCTTCCATAGGCTAAATCAGCCCCCCTAACCCAATAGCTGGTAGAAATTTGGGATCACCCATATAATCCACGTTGGGCGGTTTGCATATAAATGGGATTAATTCCCAATTTTTCAGCTACTTTGTAATAAAGGATGGGAAATCCCACATTGCACTGGCATTTGCATTTTTAATGGGATTAACACCCAAGTTCCTCGGGCCTCGGTGATGCACTTTATCCATGTGTTAAAAATCCCATATTAGTGGCCAAGTTATGTGGGTTCTGTTGGTTTATTTAAGCCTTTCCACATGCATGGAGTGGTCAATGACCACGTGGGATGGGCCACCCTGTGTGGCTTCATCCTCCCCGTGTTCCACGTGGTACAGTCCATGCGATGGGTTTGTGGGAATACCTACATATCCCCACCGCTTCAATCCTCCTCCACATGGACATTTGGCCAGGTTAAGTGATTTAATACTAATGTATAAACATTAGTAACTACGTAAGCTATAAATATATACACGTGGCATTTGTATATATGGTCAATTATGGAAAACTTACCAATATAATATTATTTCGACCCATACAATGGTGGAATAGAAATAATCCTATAGTCCACTTGATCGTCTCCCGATAGGCAAATGAGTGGCAATTCACGAGTGTTGGCAAGCCACGTGTCATAGTGCGATTGTCCAAATCACCAGTTGACAGGTTGACTTTCCCGTTAAAAAACTTTGACCGAACATATTAGAGCTCCCAATGTCCGTTTTTCGCGTTCTCAAAGTCGTTGGAAAGCTCTCGAGATGATTTCTGCACTGACACCATTTAGAGATGTCTTAGGGAACTATTAGACTTGTTGACCAGAGTTGACTTTCCCTTTGATTGAACTTTAACCGGACATAAACTAGAGCTCCCAATGTCCATTTGTCATGTTCTCATATTCGTCAGAAATATCTCAAAAAAATATTCTACACTAACACAATTTAGGGATGTTTAAGGAAATTTTGATATTAAGAAATAATCCCCTAATCAGCACAAAAATACACTAGTGCATCCAAAGGCATGGGTACGCTTGATAGTCAAATGGAGATGCCTACAATTTGATAGGTACATGACCCTTTGTACCTAATGACCTATCATTGAAAAATCATGACATTACATCACTATCTAATCTTCTTAGATTCTTCTCCATATTAAGGACGCATTCTTGTGGATCTCCTTCTGCTACTTTTGAATTGGTTCTTTTATAATAGGTTCTTGTGTGGGTCTTATTATATTGCTTTTGATATTTTTTCAGTTACAACAGATTCTTGAGTGGATCTCCTTTTGTTGCTTTTGATTTCTTTATTTTACAACAGGTTCTTGTTAGTCAAATAAACCTATTTCCAGTTTATTTTACCCAAAAAATTATGCATGAACAAGGATGACTTTAGCTTAGTTAAAAAATGAAATCAAGTGTGGATAACTAGATATTTCTCCTTTTGAAAGAATGAAAGTGAACTTGTATAAAGCTTGGAAAAGGCTACTAGAGGACAATGGAGTATGTCCCATTGGGCATGCCAAATGTACATGCAATGAAATTTTTTTTAAAGTTATAAACATGGGGTAAGAATCTCTAAAGAATTACCCAAAAATATTTGAAATAAACAAATCAAATGACCATTAAGATTAGAAATAAACATAGAGCTACCTATTTTCATGCATATATAAATTGCTTGAAACAACCAATAAATCATAATTAGATGAAACACCTAGCACGTTCTCTTACTCCATGACTAAATCTTTTACAATCTACAAAGATAAAAAAAATACTCACAGAATGAACCTATAGATTAAATGAATAAACATGAAATGACTCTATAAGCATGACCTAAATTATAAATGATATGAGAGAGAGAGTTCTTATTGAAAAGGTGGGAGGGGTCATCCCTTTATTTATAGTTTTTGGTTTGGAGAAAGAATGGATGTTTTGGATGCATGTGGGACTAAAAAGGAGTAAAATCTAAGGTGATTTTTGGAAAAGCATATTGGGAGGTGTGAACTGGATTTAGAAGGCTAAGTCAGCTATTTTAGGAAAGGTGAGATATTTGTTTCCATAAAGTCAAATTATCATTTATAAAGTCAATGGAGAGGGTTAATTAAATCAAATCTTATATCACTTATTTTAAGAAGATTTACTCCCAAATCTTCTTCTTGCTTTTCGGTAGTAAAGATCATAATGATTTTATTCCTCTACATTATTGTAAGGAGCATTTTCCTCAAAAATATGATTTTAACTAAAACCTTATATAAGTTGGTTAGAGAGGGATTCACTGGTTTAGGAGGTTGGGGTTAGAAAGGGTGTTTTACTAGGATTTTTAACATGAGACTAGGATTTGACTCTTAGTAATAAGATCATGTAGAAAAAATTATAGGTTTCTACAATTTTTTTCACTCAGACTGCAGAACACTAACAAGGAATACTTTCTTGATTGGTAAAACATGTACAAATCTGAAGAATCATAAACTCATTGCTATGGACAAAAAGCTTACCTAACACACTTGTTTTTCAATAATCTTATTAAGCAAGCCAACTAGGGCTTACTAGGCCATACAGGGTTTCAATATGAAACAACCTCATCATAAAAATAAAAGATTCTCTCTTCATTGGTAAAATTTGTAACAAATCTGAATGACTTTTTTGTTAAACACATTGCTATGAATAAAAAACTCTCTCAAATTTTCTATTCGACTTTTATATTTCTGTTTATGGAACTTTTAGTGCTCGTCTTATACACGTTTCTTCGGACTTCAACTCACTAAAAGTTAGATCTCTCTTCATTAGTAAAACCTGTAGAAAATCTGAATCAATTTTTTAAAACACATTTCTATGAAACCAAAACCTCTCATCAGATTAGCCCTTGTAAATCTAAGTTTTCACAACCGCTCATAAAACTAGGGCATTCCATTGATGCTTCCTAAATCTGATTTGTCCACGAATTGAAAATTTTGGAACTAACTGTCATTCAATTGATACAATTTTAGGAACTTAAATCTTTGAGTTCTAGAACTAAACCTGCAAGTTCTAGAACTAACTCTGTGAGTTCCACAGCTAACTTCAAATAACTATAATTTTTACATGCGACCTCGGATTGAGATGATTCTCTCTTTGAACTTGCATAATTTTTCGAGAAGAATCTAAATATAAAATAAGATCTAATTTTAAATATATTGTTCATGATCAATTCTTATTTGGCCAATACTCTCATTATCTTTCCTTTATGGCTTGCATACACAAGACTTTACATCTTTTCCCAAATAATAAATAGGATTAGTCAACAAAATAGATAACAAAATATTTATAAATAATGAACAAGATATATATCCTATATTCTATCTTAAGCAACTATAAGTTCGTAGATTACATTTAAATCTACTTTCAAAAGTAATTTGGAAGGATAAAATAATGGTAATTTATGGCCTCATCATTTCCCCATCACCATAAACTTATGCATGTCCTCATGCATTACATTATTATCTAATCTTCTTAGATTATTCTCCGCATTGACCACACCAAATCACATGGATCTCCTTCTGCTACTTTTGCCATTGGTTCTTTTATAACAGTCTTCTTGTGTGGGTCTCATTAAATTGACTTTTGATATTTTTTCACTTACAACAGATTCTTGAGTGGATCTCCTATTGCTTTTGATTTCTTTATTTTACAACAGGTTCTTTTGTGGATCTATTTATGTTACTTTCGATATTGTTTATTTTACAATAGGTTATTGTGTGGATTTCCTTATGCTATTTTGAGTTCTTTCTTTTAATAGGGTCTTGTGTGGATCTTTTTTTGCTACTTTTGCATTAAAAACTTTCACTTGTATAAATCTTGCATGAAAGAAACTCCTTTGCATGAACAAAAAGGCTAAACTTGCATAAATTAAATCACAATTGTGGAAATTAAACATATTTGCAAGAATTGAAAGGTTTACAACAAACTTTTTTATAATACTAAAATTACTTGAATTGAAAATAAAGGAAAATTAAATGACACACCTGCACGTTTACAACAGACTGAATTACAATACATAAAATAAATAGACAATTTACAACAAAAGGAATTATACATAAATAAATATACATAAACATTAACACATTGATCCATCTTCCTTAGAATGAGTTGGTCATCTCATTCCTTGAAAGAAGATTTACATTATACTTTTGACATTTAGAACTTGCAAAAAAATTTACTTCACATAATATTGGAAAGGAAAGAATAGATCTTTATTTATTTGGAAAAAAAAACACATATTTAAGTGTGGAATGTTGCATTTATAATTCATGCATCCAACCAACTCATTATTTTAGGAAATACAATATGATCTTATCTTTATTCCAATCTTGACAACTAAGATCTTCATCTCCAAAAAATATGGAGAAAGATATATTATTGAAATCAAATCTTATATCACTTATTTTAAGAAGATTTACTCCCAAATATTCTTCTTGCTTTTCGGTAATAAAGATCATAATAATTTTATTCCTCTACATTATTGGATGGAGCATTTTCCTCAACAATATGAGTTTAACCAAATACCTTTCTCGGATTTTCCATTTGACTTTGTTGTTTTTGACTGTGGAACTATTGACGGTTGTTTAATAAGTTTTTTCCTCAGACTGTAGTTCACTAAAAGTTATATTTTTCTTTATTGGTAAAGCCTAAGGCAAATATGAATGATTTTTTCATTAAACACATTGCTATGAATAAATACCTTTATCAGATTTTCCATTTGATTTTTCTGTTTCTGTTTATGAATCTTTTAGTGCTCGTATGATACACATTTCCTCAGACTACAAGACACTAAAAGTTAGATCTCTCTTCATTGGTAAATCTTGTAACAAATCTGAATGATTTTTTTGTTAAACACATTTCTATGAATAAAAAAATCTCTCAGATTTTCTATTTGACTTTTCTATTTCTATTTATGGAACTTTTAGTACTCGTCTGATACACGTTTCTTCAGAATTCAACTCACTAAAGTTAGATCTCTCTTCATTAGTGAAACCTATAGAAAATCTGAATCAATTTTTTTTAAACACATTTCTATGAACAAAAACCTCTCTCATATTTCCCATTATACTATCTGAGTTTTCACAACCCCTCAAAAACTATCATTCCGTTGATGCAAGTTCCGGAGCTAAATCTGATTTTTCCACGAATTAAAATTTTTAGAACTAACTGCAATTTAATTGATACAAGTTCGGGAACTTAAATCTTTGAGTTCTAGAACTAAACCTGCAAGTTCTAGAAATAACTCTGTGAGTTCCACAACTAACTTAAAATAACTATAATTTGTACATGCGACCTTCGATTGAGATGATTATTTCTTTGAACTTGCATTATTTTTTGAGAAGAATCTAAATATAAAATAAGATCTAATTTTAAATATATTGTTCATGAGCAATTCTTCTTTGGCCAATACTAGCATTATCTTTCCTTTATGGTCTGCATACACAAGACTTTGCATCTTTTCCTAGATAATAAATAGGATTAGTCAACAAAATAGATAACAAAAGATTTATAAAGAATGAACAAGATATATATCCTATATTCTATCTTAAGCAACTATAAATTCGTAGATTACATTTAAATCCACTTTCAAAAGAAATTTGGAAGGATCAAATAACGGTAATTTATGGCCTCATCATTGCCATGCACCTAATCTTATGCATGTCCTCATGCATTACATTATTATATCAACTTCTTAGATTCTTCTCTGTATTGAGGACGCATTCTTGTGGATCTCTTTCTGCTACTTTTGAATTGGTTCTTTTATAACAGGTTCTCGTGGGTCTCATTATATTACTTTTGATATTTTTTCACTTACAACAGATTCTTGTGTAGATCTCATTCTGTTGCTTTTGATTTCTTTATTTTACAACAGGTTCTTGTCTGGATCTATTTATGTTACTTTTGATATTGTTTATTTTACAATAGATTATTGTGTGGATTTCCTTATGTTACTTTTGAGTTCTTTCTTTTAAAACAGGTTCTTGTGTGGATCACGTTTTGTTGCTTTTGAATTAAAAACACACTTGTATAAATAAAAGTTGCATGAAAGAAACACATTTGTATGAATTAAAAGGCACACTTACATAAATGAAATTACTAAATTAAAAATAAACATATTTGAATGAAGCACCTGCAGGTTTACAACAAACTAAATTTTTATAATACAAAGATAAATACAATACAAGAGATTGAATTAAAGATAAATGAAACACACTTGCATAAATGAAATTGTTGAAGTAAAAATAAACATAATTAAATGAAACACTTGCACATTTACAGCAGACTGAATTTTCACAATACAAAGATAAAAAAAATACAACATAATGAATCATAGATAAATGAATAAACATAAACACACAGATTCATCTTCCATAGAATGAGTGGGCAATTCATTCCTTGAAAGAAGATTTACATCATACTTCTGACATCTTAAAACTACATAATATTTGAGAGGAAAGAATAGATTTTTATTTATTTAGAAAAAAAATCACATATCTAAGTGTGGAAGGTTGGATTTATAATTCATACATCCAACCAACTCATATTTTAGGAAATAGAATATGATCTTATCTTTATTCCAATCTTGACAACTAAGATCTTCATCTCCACAAAATATGGAGAAAGATATATTATTGAAATCAAATCTTATATCACTTATTTTAAGAAGATTTACTCCCAAATATTCTTCTTGCTTTTCTGTAGTAAAGATCATAATAATTTTATTCGTCTACATTATTGGAAAGAGAATTTTCCTCAACAATATGCGTTTAACCAAATACCATTCTCGGATTTTCCATTTGACTTTGTTGTTTTTGACTGTGGCACTATTGACGGTTGTTTAATAAGTTTTTTTCTCAGAATGTAGTTCACTAAAAGTTATATTTGTCTTGATTGGTAAAACCTGTAGTAAATCTGAATGAGTTTTTCATTAAACACATTGCTATGAACAAATACATTTATCAGATTTTCCATTTAATTTTTCTGTTTCTATTTATGAAACTTTTAGTGCTCGTATGATACACGTTTCCTCGGACTACAATACACTAAAAGTTAGATCTCTCTTCATTGGTAAAACTTGTAACAAATCTGAATGATTTTTTTGTTAAATACATTGCTATGAATAAAAAAAATCTCTCAAATTTTCTATTTGACTTTTCTATTTTTGTTTATGGAACTTTTAGTGCTCGTCTGATACACGTTTCTTTAGAATTCAACTCACTAAAAGTTAGATCTCTCTTCATTAGTAAAACCTGTAGAAAATCTGAATCATTTTTTTTAAACACATTTATATGAACAAAAACCTCTCTCATATTTCCCATTTTACTATTTAAGTTTTCACAACCCCTCAAAAACTATCATTCCGTTGATGCAAGTTCGAGAACTAAATATGATTTTTGCATGAATTAAAATTTTTAGAACTCACTGTCATTCAATTGATACAAGTTCAGGAAATTAAATATTTGACTTCTAGAACTAAACCTACAAGTTCTAGAACTAACTCTGTGAGTTCCGTAGCTAACTTAAAATAACTATAATTTTTACATGCGACCTCAGATTGAGATGATTCTCTCTTTTAACTTGGATAATTTTTCGAGAAGAATCTAAATATAAAATAAGATCTAATTTTAAATATATTGTTCATGATCAATTCTTCTTTGGCCAATACTAGTATTATCTTTCCTTTATGGTCTGCATACACAAGACTTTGCATCTTTTCCCACATAATAAATAGGATTAGTCAACAAAATAGATAAGAAAAGATTTATAAAGAATGAACAAGATATATATCCTATATTCTATCTTAAGCAACTATAAGTTCGTAGATTACATTTAAATCTACTTTCAAAAGTAATTTGGAAGGATAAAATAATGGTAATTTATGGCCTCATCATTTCCCTGCACCTAATCTTATGCATGTCCTCATGCTTTACATTATTATCTAATGTTCTTAAATTCTTCTCCGTATTGAGGAAACATTCTTGTGGATCTCCTTCTGCTACTTTTGAATTGGTTCTCTTATAACAGGTTCTTGTGTGGGTCTCATTATATTAATTTTGAAATATTTTCACTTACAACAGATTCTTGTGTGGATCTCCTTCTGTTGCTTTTGATTTCTTTGATTTACAATAGGTTCTTGTGTGGATCTATTTTTGTCACTTTTGGTATTGTTTGTTTTACAATAGGTTATTGTGTGGATTTCCTTATGCTACTTTTGAGTTCTTTCTTTTAAAACAGGTTCTTGTGTGGATCTCTTTTTGCTACTTTTGAATTAAAAACACACTTGTATAAATAAAAGTTGCATGAAAGAAACACATTTGCATGAACTAAAAGGCACACTTCCGTAAATTAAATTACTGAATTAAAAATAAAAATATTTGAATGAAGCACCTACAGGTTTACAACAAACTAAATTTTTATAATACAAAGATAAATACAATACAAGAGATTGAATTAAAGATAAATGAAACACACTTGCATAAATGAAATTGTTGAATTAAAAATAAACATAATTAAATGAAACACTTGCACGTTTATAATAGGCTGAATTTTCACAATACAAAGATAAAAACAATACAACAGAATGAATTATTGATAAATGAATAAACATAAACATAAACACACAGATTCATCTTCCATAGAATGAGTGGGCAATTCATTCCTTGAAAGAAGATTTAAATCATACTTCTGACATCTTAAAACTACATAATATTTGAGAGGAAAGAATAGATTTTTATTTATTTAGAAAAAAAATCACATATCTAAGTGTGGAAGGTTGGATTTATAATTCATACATCCAACCAACTCATATGTTAAGAAATAGAATATGATCTTATCTTTATTCCAATCTTCACAAGTAAGATCTTCATCTCCACAAAATATGGAGAAAGATATATTATTGAAATCAAATCTTATATCACTTATTTTAAGACGATTTACTCCCAAATATTTTTCTTGCTTTTCGGTAATAAAGATCATAATAATTTTATTCCTCTACATTATTAGAAAGAGCATTTTCCTCAAAAATATGATTTTAACCAAATACCTTTCTCGGATTTTCCATTTGACTTTGTTGTTTTTTACTGTGAAACTGTTGACGGTTTTCTGATAAGTTTTTTCCTCAGACTGCAGTTCACTAAAAGTTATATTTGTCTTGATTGGTAAAACCTGAGGTAAATCTGAATGAGTTTTTCATTAAACACATTGCTATGAATAAAAACCTTTACCAGATTTTCCATTTGATTTTTCTATTTCTGTTTATGAAACTTTTAATGCTCGTATGATACACGTTTCCTCGGACTACAACACACTAAAAGTTAGATCTCTCTTCGTTGGTAAAACTTGTAACAAATCTTTAAAAAAAAATTTGTTAAACACATTGCTATAAATAAAAAACTCTCTCAGATTTTCTATTTGACTTTTATATTTCTGTTTATGGAACTTTTAGTGCTCGTCTTATATACGCTTCCTCAGACTACAATTCACTAAACGTTAGATCTCTCTTCATGGGTAAAACTTATAGAAAATATGAAAGAGGTTTTTTTTAAACATATTGCTATGAACAAAGACCTCTCTTAGATTTCTGACTTGAATCTATGAGTTTTCACAATCCCTCAAAAACTATCATTCGATTGATGTAATTTCCAGAACTAAATCTGATTTTTCCACGAATTGAAAATTTTGGAACTAATTGTCATTCAATTGATACAAGTTCAGGAATTAAATTTGTGAGTTCAGGAACTAAACCTAAAAGTTCTGGAACTAACACTCGAGTTCTGCACCTAACTTAAAACAACTATAACTTTTACCTACGACCTCGAATTGAGATAAATCTCATTTTAAACTTGCATATTTTTTTTAGAGGAAACTGAATATGAAATCAGATCTGATTTTAAATATACCGTTCATGATTAATTCCACTTTTTCCAATACTAGCATTATCTTTCTTTTATGGCCTACATACACAAGACTCTGTATCTTTTCCCAAATAATCAATAGGATTGGTCAACAAAATAGATAACAAAATATTTATAAAGAATGAACAAGATATATATCCTATATTCTATCTTAAGTAGCTATAAGTTCGTAGATTACAATTAAATCCACTTTCAAAAGTAACCTTAAAGGACAAAATAATGGTAATTTATGGCCTCATCACTGCCCCACACTTAATCTTATGCATGTCCTCATGCATTACATTATTATATCCTCTTCTTATATTCTTCTCCGTATTAAGGACACATTCTTGTGGATCTCCTTATGATGTTTTTGATTTGTTTCTTTTATAACAGGTTCTTGCGTGGGTCTCCTTATGTTATTTTTGATATTATTTCTCTTAAAACAGGTTCTTGTGTGGGTCTCCTTATGTTACTTTTGATATCTTTATTTTACAATAGGTTCTTGTGTGGATCTATTTCTGTTGCTTTTGATATTTGATTTATTTCACAACAATTTATTGTGTGAATCTTCTTATGCTGCTTTAGATTTTTTTCTTTCACAACAGGTTCTTGTGTGGATCTCCTTCTGTTACTTTTTGATACTTTTTCTTTTACAACAGGTTCTTGTGTCGATCTCCTTCTTCTAGTTTTGAAAGAAAGAACACACTTGCATAAATGAAATTTACATGAAATAAATATGCTTGCATGAATTAAAAGTCACACTTGCATAAATGAAATTAATAAATTAAAAATAAAAATAATTGAATGAAACACCTACAGGTTTACAACAAACTGAATTTTCACAATACAAAGATAAAAACAATACAACAGAATGAATTAAAAATAAATGAAACACACTTGCATAAATGAAATTTGTATGAAAGAAACACACTTAAATAAAATTTGTATGAAGAAAAAACACACTTGCATGAATTAAAAGGCACACTTGCATAAATTAAATTACTGAATTAAAAATAAACATAATTGAATGAAACACCTGTAAGTTTACAATAGACTGAATTTTCACAATACAAAGATAAAAAGAATACAACAGAATGAATTAAAGACAAATGAATAAATATTAACATAAATACAAAAATTCATCTTCCTTGGAATGAGTTGTTAGTTCATTCCTTGAAAGAATATTTAAATCATACTTTTGAGATCTCAGAACTACATAATATTTGAGAGGAAAGAATAGATTTTTATTTCCTTGGAGAAAAGCATCACATATCTGAGTGTGGAAGGTTGCAATTATAATTCATGCATCAAACCAACTCCTTATTTTATAAAATACAATCTTATCTTATCTTTATTTCAATCCTAACAACTAAGATCTCCATCTCCATAAAATATGGAGAGAGATATATTATTGAAGTCAAATCTTATCTCACTTATTTTAGGAACATTTGCTCCTAAATTTTCTCCTTATTTTTCAATAACAAAAATTATAATGATTTTATTCCTCTACATTATTGGAAAGAGGATTTCCCTCAAAATATGATTTTGAATAAATAACTTTCTCAGATTTTTCATTTTTACTTTGTTATTTTTGACTGTGGAACTTTTGACGCTTGTCTGATACATTTTTTCCTTGGACTGCAGTTCACTAAAAGTTAGATTTCTCTTGATTGGTAAAACCTGTAGCAAATCTAAATGAATTTTTTGTTAAACACATTGCTATGAAATAAAACCTCTCTCATATTTTCTATTTAAATTTTCTTTTTCTGTTTATGAAAATGTTACTGCTCATCTGATACATGTTTCCTCAGACTACAACTCACTAAAAGTTAGATCTCTCCTTATTTGTAAAATCTGTAACAGAGCTAACTGAATTTTTTTTAAACACATTACAAAAGATTAAAACCTCTCTCAGATTTTCCATTTGACTTTTTTATTTTTGTTTATGAAACTTTTAGTGCTCGTCTGATACACGTTTCCTCAGACTGCAACTCACTAAAAGTTAAATATCTCTTCATCAGTAAAACTTGTTGATGTAAGTTCTGAAACTAAATTTGATTTGTCCACGAATTGAAAATTATTGAACTAACTATCATTAAATTGATACAATTTCAGGAACTAAATCTATGAGTTCTAGAACTAAACCTGCAAGTTCTGGAACTAACTCTCCAAGTTCCACAGCTAACTTAAAACAGCTATAACTTTTGCATGCCACCTCAGATTGAGATGATTATGTGTTTGAACTTACATAATTTTTTGAGAGGAATCTGAAAATGAAATCAAATCTTATTTTAAATATGCTGTTCATGATCAATTCTACTTTATCCAAATACTAGCATTATCTTTACTTTATGACCTGCATAGACAAGACTTTGCATCTTTTTCCAAATAATCAATAGGATTAGTCAACAAAATAGATAACAAAAGATTTATAAAGAATAAACAAGACATATATATCCTTTATTATATCTTAGGAAACTATAAGTTCGTAGATTACATTTAAATCCATTTTCAAAAGTAACTTGAAAGAATAAAATAGTGTTAATCTTATGCATGTCCTCATGCATTACATTATTATCTCCTCTTCTTAGATTCTTCTCTGTATTGAGGAAACATTCTTGTGGAGCTCATTCTACTATTTTTGATTTATTTCCTTTATAACAGGTTCTTGTGTGGGTCTCCTTATGTTGTTTTTGATTTTTTTCTGTTGCTTTTGATTTCTTTATTTTATAATAGGATCTTATGTAGATCTATTTCTGTTGTTTTTAATATTCTATATTTCACAACAAGTTATTGTGTGGATCTCCTTATGATGCTTTTCATTTTTTTCTTTTACAATAGGTTCTTATGTGGATCTCCTTCTATTATTTTTTGATATTCTTTCTTTTACAACAGGTTCTTGTGTGGATCTCCTTCTGCTGCTTTTGAAAGAAAAACACACTTGCATAAATGAAATTTGCATAAAAGAAACACACTTATAGGAATTAAAAGGCACACTTGCATAAATAAAATTACTGAATTAAAAATAAATATAATTGAATAAAACACCTACAGATTTACAAGAAACTAAAATTTCACAATATAAATATAAAAAATATACAATAGAATGAACTAAAAACAAATGAAACACACTTACATAAATATAACTTTAAGGAAAAAAACACTTGCATAAATGAAATTGGTATGAAATAAACACACTTACATGAATTAAAAGGCAAACTTACATAAATAAAATTGCTAAATTAAAAATAACATAATTAAATGAAACACCTGCAGTTTACAACAGACTGAATTTTCACAATACAAAAATAAAAACAATACAACAGAAAGAATTAAAGTCAAATGAATAAACATAAACATAAATAGACATATTCATCTTCCTTGGAATGAGTGGCCAGTTGATTCCTTGAAAGTATATTTAAATCATACTTCTAAGATCTTAAAACTATAGAATATTTAAGAGGAAAGAATAGATCTTTATTTTTTTAGAGAAAAGCATCACATATCTAAATGTGGAAGGTTGCATTTCTAATTCACGCATCCAACTCCTTATATAAGGAAATAGAATTTGATCTTATTTTTATTCCAATCCTAACAACAAAGATCTCAATCTCCATAAAATATGGAGAGATATATATTATTGATGACAAATTTTATCTCACTTATTTTAGGAAGATTTACTCCGAAATTTTCTCCTTGCTTTTCAGTAACAAGAATCATAATAAATTTATTCCTCTACATTGTTGGAAGAAGGATTTCCCCGAAAATATTATTTTTACCAAATACCTTTATCAGATTTTGCATTTGACTTTGTTGTTTTTTACTGTGGAACTTTTGATGTTTGTCTGATACACTTTTTCCTCAGACTACAGTTCACTAAAATTTATATTTCTCTTGATTGGAAAAAATTGTAACAAATCTGAACGATATTTTCTTCAAGCACATTTCTATGAATAAAAACCTCTCTCCAATTTTACATTTGAATTTTTTGTTTCTATTTATGAAACTTTTAGTGCTCGTATGATACACATTTCCTCAGACTGCAACTTACTAAAAGTTAGATATCTCTTCATTGGTAAAACTAGTAACAAATATGAATGATTTTTTTAATAAACACATTGCTACAAATAAAAACCTCTCTCAGATTTTCCATTGATTTTTATATTTCTGTTTATGGAACTTTTAGTGCTCGTGTGATACACGTTTTCTCAGACTACAACTCACTAAAAATTATATCTCTCTTCATTGGTAAAACCTGTAGAAAATATGAATGAGGTTTTTGTTAAACACATTGCTATTAACAAAAATATCTATCAGATTTCTCATTGGAATCTCTGAGTTTTCAAAATCCCTTATAAAATATCATTCCGTTGATGTAAGTTCCAGAACTAATTTTGATTTGTCCATGAATTCAAAATTCTTGAACTAACTGTCATTCAATTGATACAAGTTCAGGAACTAAATCTGTGAGTTTCACAACTAAACCTGTAAATTCTGGAACTAACTCTGTGAGTTCCCCAACTAACTTAAAATAGCTATAACTTTTGCATGCGACCTCAGATTGAGATAATTATCTATTTGAAATTACATAATTTTTCGAGAGGAATCTGAATATAAATCAAATTTAATTTTAAACATACTATTCATGATCAATTCCACTTTTTCCAATACTAGCATTATCTTTCTTTTACGGCCTGCATACACAAGACTGCATCTTTTCTCAAATAATCAATAAGATTAGTCAACAAAATAGATAACAAAAAATTTAAAAAGAATGTCAAACAAGATATATATCCTATATTCTATCTTAAGAAACTATCATTTCGTAGATTACATTTAAATCCACTTTCAAAAGTAACTTGGAAGGATAAAATAATGGTAATTTATGGCCTCATCATTTCCCCACACTTAATCTTATGCATGTCTTCATGCATAACATTATTATATCCTATTTTTAGATTCTTCTCCGTATTGAGGACACATTCTTGTGGATCTCTTTTTGTTGATTTTAATTTTTTTCTATTATAACAAGTTCTTGTGTGGGTCTCCTTATGTTGTTTTTGATATTCTTCTATTACAACAGGTTCTTGTGTGGATCTCCTTCTATTGACTTTGATTTCTTTATTTTACAACAGGTTCTTGTGTGGATCTATTTCTGTTGCTTTAGATATTTTTTTATTTCACAGGTTATTATGTGGATCTCCTTATGCTAATTATAATTTTTTTCTTTTACAATAGGTTTTTGTGTGGATCTCCTTCTGTTACTTTTTGATATTCTTTCTTTTACAACCGATTCTTGTGTGGATCTCCTTCTGCTGTTTTTGAAAAAAAAAACACTTGCATAAATGAAATTTACATGAAAGAAACACACTTGCATGAATTAAAAGGAACACTTGCATAAATGAAATTACTTAATTAAAAATAAACATAATTTTATGAAACAGCTGCAGGTTTACAACAAACTGAATTTTCACAATATAAAGATAAAAACAATACAATAAAATGAATTAAAGACAAATGAAGCACACTTGCATAAATAAAATTTGTATGAAAGAAACACACTTGCATGAATTAAAATACACACTTGCATAAATGAAATTGCTAAATTAAAAAAACATAATTGGATGAAACACATATAAGTTTATAACAGACTGAATTGTTACAATACAAAGATAACAAATACAACAGGCTGAATTAAAGATAAACGAATAAACATAAATATAAATACACAAATCTATCTTCCTTAGAATGAGTGGAAAATTCATTCCTTGAAAGAAGATTTAAATCATACTTCTGAGATCTTAAAACTACAAAATATTTGAGAGGAAAGAATAGATCTTTATTTCTTTAGAGAAAAATATCACATATATAAGTGTGGAAGGTTGCATTTATAATTTATGCATACAACCAACTGATTATTTTAGGAAATAGAATCTAATTTTATTTTTATTCCAATCCTTACAACTAAGATCTCCATCTCCACAAAATATGGAGAGAGATGCATTATTGAAGTCAAATTTATCTCACTTATTTTAGGAAGATTTGCTCCCAAATATTCACCTTATTTTTCAGTAATAGGAATCATAACGATTTTATTCCACTACATTATTGGAAGGAGGATTTCTCTCAAAATATGATTCTGACTAAATACCTTTCTCGGATTTTCCATTTGACTTTGTTGTTGTTTACTATGGAACTTTTGACGCTTGTCTGATATGCTTTTGCCTCATATTGCAATTCAGTAAAAGTTAGATTTTTTTTAATTTGTAAAATCCGTAGCAAATCTGAACAAGGTTTTCTTTAAACACATTTCTATGAACAAAAACCTTTCTCATATTTTTCATTTCATTTTTTATGTTTTTGGTTATGAAATTTTTAGTGCTCATGTGATACATGTTTCTTCAGACTGCAACTCATTAAAAGTTAGATCTCTCTTCATTAGTAAAACCTGTAAAAAATTTGAATGAAAAATTAGTTAAACACATTGCTACAAATAAAAAATTCTCTAATATTTTCCATTTTACTTTTCTATTTCTGTTTATGGAACTTTTGTTGCTCGTCTGATACACGTTTTCTCATACTGTAACTCACTAAAAGTTAGATCTCTCTTCATTGGTAAAACCTTTAGAAAATATGAACGTGGTTTTTTTTAAACACATTGCTATGAAAAAAAACCTCTCTCATTAATTTCCATTGGAATCTCTGAGTTTTCACAATCCCTCAAAAACTATGATTTCATTGATGTAAATTCTAGAACTAAATATGATTTGTCCACTAATTGAAAATTCTTTAACTAACTCTCATTCAATTGATACAAGTTCAGGAACTAAATTTGTGAGTTATGGAACTAAACTGTAGTGCCCACATTTTACGCACCTAAATACAACAGTAAAAATACCAGGATAAATTTTTTTTACTTACATTGTTCACTACACACAACACAACACAGGCTCCAAGTACAGAAACTCAACTCACATACGACAATCACATAAGTCATCGACTCACATAGACCCATGAATACGATATAGGCATGTTGATGCCACACTTTTCTTAATGAACGAATACTAGTAATGACCCAACCATAAGAAACGTGACTTCAGGAACGGTGAACCCACAACACATCATTACTTTAAATATATTTTAGTTACAATTAACATTCTAAGAACATTATTATGTAAGCATAATTTTCTCTCTTTTTCCACCTACATGTTCTAAAAATTCGTTTCACATTTCACTTATTGTTCGACCATTTAATTTTGGCTTCCTTTACCCTTATGGAAATCTTCATAACTTACATAAGTATTTTCCATATTTCAAATTTCATATAAATTCTAATTCTCTCATTCTTATGTTAAGATTATGCTTCCCAAAATGCTTATTCAATGTTTAGAATTTAACCTTGCTACACAAGTGAACCTAACGTGATGTCAAGATGAAATCTTGGGATTGAGGGAGACTTAGATTCAATATAGTTTTTTCCCAAGAACATCCTTCGATCACGGTATAGTTATTTCCCTACCATTATCATTATAGTTCAATAAACTTGTTGAATTCCAAATTTGATTTATTTATATATATATATATATATATATATATATATATATATATATATATATCTTTTGTTTTCTCGAAGTTTGATCACACCAAAAAATTCATATTCTTTGCAACACATGATAATGTTTAATTAAGTTAAGAGGACTCCAAGAGTGACCTTAATCCTAATCTCCAATCTCGTTCCCATCTTATATGATATGCTCTTACATCGCACTATGGTCTCGTTATTATCATTGCTTTGTAATCAGGAGTTATAGAAGTATTTTTCTAACATCTTGAAGTGGTACATGGTTGAAAGAATTGTAAACTATACATGAACCACAAGTGACACCTCCTAATCAACTGAGGTTTGGTTTATTCCAATATACACTTAATGATCTACGTCTCAACTATATAAGAGTTTAAGGCAAGAAGACATATTTCTACTAAACCACATTCAAGAAAATACTAAGATGTTATTTTGATAGAAACCAAGGTAGCACCGTTTAGTCGATCCTTCGAACAAGGATTCATAAGGTGACTCCTAAGGCAGTCTTCAACACTCAACCTGGTGTCAGACTTAAAGAGAGGGAATTCTTCTCGCGAATACCAAAACTAGAAGGAAACCACATGCTGTGGATAAAGTTGGACAATGAAATTACCAAAATATGGGTTCACGTCAATGTCGTTAAACATAATGACTATGATGGTAACCTCAACCTAGGGGCTTTATTTACCTAACCTAGAAGGTTCCATTGAGTGTAAAGCTTAAGTTTGTTATACGGTTTTAAATTTCTTATATGGTTAGAAGGATCACACATGCAGGCAAGTTATGCATGAGTATTTTACTAGGGTTGAGTCTTCCTATTAAAAAATCTTTATTACATTTACAAGGTAAGAAGATAACCCAGTAATTAAATTTAATCGTTTATTGAATACCAAGAAAGTACTACAATATATTAACTTCAATTTCATTTACTATATATATATCAAACCCTTTTTCCATACAAAACTAAGAATCAAATTGAACCGGTGATTAGATGCACATTTCCTAATATATCCCTAAAACTAGCATCTCATACATTTTAACAAATTTCAATTATAACTTTTCTGTAACAAGAGACTACATTATAAAGTTATTCATTTTACAATGACCTGTAAAAATTACAATAATAATAATTAAATTACACATCACTTTTTTCATCGTCATTCTTCCATCCTGTAATACCACATGAGCAAGATATCAACGATAAATTACTGGCATGGCATCCACCATAATCAATCATAATTATCATTTTTCAGTTTCCCATTTACATAAGATAAAAATTACAATTTGCAATCGAAATAAAAAGGTTTAGAGACATGTATTCATTGCATTTCATTTTTCTTCATTTTGTAACCCAGGAGAGAGAGAGAGAGAAAACATCGTTCTGTCAAAAGTTCTAATACACACAACAAGTTTCATTATAGTGTTTTAAACAGTTATTTACATGTGTTAAAAGTTTCCAGGGTGGTTTGGAAACCCTACGAGGTCCCGCAGCTTTCTATTCTTACATTTTCTCACTAGCTACAAAACATTCAAAATGGGCTCGGAGGCTAAGAAACTACTTCCAAAAGTTATCTTCTGATGAGCATGCACACCATGATTAACTTTCTACGTGTCCCCAGATATACCAAGAATTCATAGCAACTGACGGAATTGAAAAAGAGCGAATGGTTTGCGTTTGGCGGCTAGTTTTCTGGCCTACTGGTCGTAGTTCACCCAGCTGTAGAATGACAAAAGTTAGCTCAAGGGCCCAAAGAACCATGTTCAAAACTGATGTTTGATGGAGGAGCATGTAAAAAGACATCTCCTACTAGTTCCCCTATATAAGGGAGTTCATTAGAGTTGAAGGAACTGAGAACTAGAAAACCATTTTCAAACAGAAACAAGTTTTCTGGAGCAACAAGATGAAATTGGTCCAGTTTGACCTCGTCAAACTGCAACCGGAGGCCTACAAAATGGCTTTGCCAAACTATCCCGAAAAGTTCTCTTTCCTATACTGAATGTTCCATGCAATTTTCTAGTATAAACACTAGAGGTTTGCGAAGACGGGAAGTAATTTCTCCATCCAGGTTTCAAATGGCGGTTCAAAACGAAAGCCAACTTTCTAGATTTAACAGCTTTCTACTGTTGTAAACTAGTGTAACAGGGCTCCTATAAGAGCGTCAAAAGGATGTCATATGTTTGTTTCAGGTCAAACCAAAGGTCAAGGTGACTCCTCGTATACCAAGGTACACAAATGAAACTTCACATCTCGTTTCCAAGAGTTACGAAGGGTACTTAGTGAGTCTCCGAAAAATGTAAAATTTAACTATTTAAAACAGGAGAAGGTCAACTTTATCAATGGGGAGTCAAATTCGTCTGGTCGATAAAACAATATTGGAGCGATCAAGATGGGTAAGAGTTTTCTAAATCATCTCTAAGTGAGGGTGATAGTTCATGGTTTAGATTAGATGAGTTATAATGACTTTGTGAGTTACGACACAACAATTTATTGTTTTATAGTGAGTTGAAGGGACATTTAACTATATTTAAATTCCTTATAATTTAAAATTCTATTTAGTTACAAAAGAGAAATAAAACACGATAGTTATGAGAGGTAAGGGAAGATGGACCATGGCTGCAAGGGATGGAGTAAGTCAAACCCGCGACTTCGGTTCAGTATCTCGTTTGGCACTTTGTCAACCAGTTCACGAGCCTAGATCTAACCTCCACCATGTCACACAGACTTCCCGATCACTTGGAGTTTTCCAACAGAACAAGTAGTTGCTTGTGCATTTATAAAACCTTTTTAATAGATCCATTATGTGCATATCTTACAATCCTAGCATTGCATGAGACAACACTTCTTCGAGGCATTTTGTCAAACATTTGACATCTTTGTATACATATCTTCCATAACACCTGTAACTACAACATCTACCAAATGTCCCTTCCCTAACTGAAGCCCTAGAGACCATGTTTTTTATTTCACTAGAACTAAGAAAAAACATCCTTCCAGCCACCACAGGTTTTTCCCAAACACCAAGAAAGAACATCCACACAACCGCCACAGTTTGTTGCAAACACCTTCACACAACCACCACCAGTTTATTGTTATGCTGATGAAATAGTTTAGAGCTTCCTCAAGATAGCTGGGCCCGGCCACGAATGGCCATTCACACACACAAGAAAATATATTATTATTATTATTACTTTATCTTGCCATGATAACATCAAAGGCGCCCATGTCCTATTCTAAGGCTTCCCATTTTGGCACATGCGTGAAGGATGTTGAGTGTTTTGTGGAATTTGGATTTAAACCCACCAACAGTATTTACTTGAAAGATTCCAAGGCCTTTTCAACAAACTCATTTTTTTCACAGCCTACAATCATAGCACTCTATGAGACCACATTTATTTGAGGCATTAAATCAACTAGTTCCCACGCCTTTTAAACAACTCCATTTTGGCACAGGTTGGAAATAAAATGGCAGATGTAAACTGTTTGTTGCATGGTGAAATGGTGTAACTATCTTTGTATACCCAGGGAACTTAACTTGGTTTGCTGCAACACATTTCTCCAAGATATACAATAAACACAAAATTGAATGAAGAATGCTCTACACCTATGTCCATTTGGTAAACAAAATAACTATGAGTGTCAACAATAACTATTGATGAACCTACACATTTCTCACATGCCATGTCTGGTGTCTTACATGATCATTTCACCTTTACCCTTCATGCAGTCAGTACAAGAGGAGATTTGACAAGCGTATAGACGTCCTCTCTCGCAAGGTAACCAGAAACATGTAGAAACAACAAAAGAAAATGTCCCAATCATCAATGAATGCGCACTAGAAATCGACAAAATCATACACATGGAGTTTTACAGGATGAAGAGAAAACCCACGCATACAAGAAAGAGGGGAAATAACAACTGGCATACGGCCAACAACATGAGACTAAATGTAGGTTTCCAATCTATTTGTTACATTCATGAAACAATGTGACCACCACTTGAGGAAAGCCACGCCTTCTTTACGCTGCAATAAACATATTCCATGAGAAGTTGTTTCATTCTTTCATCCAATCAAACACAAGAAAGACTTCCTCACCAATAGGAATGGGAGAATAGTGTTGCATTTTGTCCATTATTGTTTTTGGAAGAGTGATTGGGATCTGCTAATCACTTGATGTGCTAAAAAAATTGAACACAAAGGGGTTTGTACATTTCCTTATGCTCTTGTATTTTTGATGTAGGAAGGACGTGAAAAGAGGCACTGAGTGTTCTTGCATACTCTATAAATGCTTGTTAAATTTGTTTTTCCTTGTAGACCCCACACTGCTCATCAAAGATCAAGGCCGCAAACAACTAGCGCAAAAATTTGTGAAGTGACTATTGTGACTCAAGATGCTTTTTCATTGTCCAATGCAGGTAACATTTCATGGTGAAGGAAAACTATGATTTGTAGGAACAAAGTGTAAGCCAGGTTAGCCACAAAATGAACAGAATTACTCTTACCCCAACGCATGGGTTAAAACCTAGGCGTGAATAATAAAATTGAAGGCAACAGGTCTGACTTAATTAGAAGATAGCTAGAATAGAAGAACAAAGACAGAAAAGGTGGCTAAAAGTGAGAGCTACTTTATTATTTTATTTTAAAATTTGTGTGGGGTACTACATCCCCCTCCCCTTATAAGAGCATCGTCCTCGATGCATCATACAATGATGAAATAGAAAAAGGGAAGCAACAAGGAATGAATATGGCAAAGGTACGCTCTAAGGTAAAGATTTCAGACACAAAATCACGGTCACGGGGTGGTCCTAGGAACATTTGGTAGAAATTTTAACTTTCAAGGTTGTGTGAAGATTGGCAGTTCTCTCTTATTCATTATTTCATTAATCCCTTTATATTAACATTATTCTTAATTCGAGTCCTTTAAATTTTTATTTTTTTAGAATTTTAGTTTATTCACTCCTGTGGGTTCCCATCATGAACTATAGTCACAACACCCTACAGGGTCATACACAACACTAAAATTTCACAAGAAAACTTTTACATACTTTCATGACCGTATCACATCACAAGGGTTTCACCAAACCATGGAATGACAACAGGTATACCACATAACAAATAATTTCCAACAATTATGTCCTAGACATAGATCTAGTACACACATATGACTGACAACAAAATCAACATGCTGATACATATACAACGGGTATCACATGACCCAAAACAATCCATGACTGTAACAACATAGTTCTAATCCAATATCCAATAGTCCATACCAACCAAGGGGAGAGTCAAGCCATCAATCATAACAAAGTGTAAAAAGACTCACAAGAGTACACACAATCTCACTATACCAACTCCACACATCACAAGGCATCACGAAACAACTCTAGATATCTTCAAAAGCAACAAAATACAACTCCATATATCTCCCCAAAGCATCACCAGATAATCTCCATATACCTCCCCAAAGCATCACCAGATAATCTCCATATACATCCCAAAAAGAAAGAAACATGGTGCCAAAACCAAGCCAGGTCACTAAAACATAGATCCCCATCAAGAATATTGGGTCACTCAACCATAGAGGCCTATCTCCTTTCTACTTTTAATGAGGCTAGGTCACCCTATGGCCCTGGGCACATAGAGCCCCGTCACCCCCAACCCCAAGTGACATAATAACTCGTGGTTCAACAACCTCCTAGTTATCTGTAACTCCTTGGGGCGTACCCTTATACAAGTGGGTCCATAGGTTCAACCACTTCATGGTGAATCCCATGACCCTATTCCAACACATTACAACATTAGAACCAGTATAACATTCCATTCAAATGCCAAGTGGAAAAATCAAAAGCCTTGGGCTAGGCTACAAAACTTTCAAATATGAAAAGAAATTTTTAAAACCAAGAAAGAAACAAATGGCTAATTAGCCATGGTTAGTGCAAAATCCAAATGTTAATGCAACAATCAAATAAATTCCCAAAATATAAGAACATGTCAATCAAGAAAACAGTTGGTTCTAGCTAAAAGAGAAAAGATTAATTTACAAATAAAATACGTAATGAGAAAATAGCACATCACAATCACTATGTGGCCTCATACTTCCACCAAAGGGGTACTCATCGAGTTGCTGGCACTCAGACATCAAGCCTCAGCTCGTATAAAATATACATGTAACCAAAAATGAGTATATCAAATAATGTAACTGTCATCATCTCTGCCTAAACCATTCCTCCATACTCCCACAAGGATCAACATAGTCAAAATCACATAGGATTATTCAATGAACAATCCAATAGGAAAGAGCAGGGGACTCTAGTTGCATAAGTTGAGCCTAAGGTGGTGCACACCCACAATATACTGAGCAAGCTCAAAGTATACTAAATAGATAGAAGTGGATTTTCAGTCTATATAAGACTCCACTTCCTCACTTGTACTCAGCTCAAGATTATGACAACCTGGTCCACACCTCCTCTCTCCACACATAGAATCTTGACATTTTATCCCCTTAGGGTCGTCTAGTGTAAGGTTTCACAACATATACATAACTACATCACAAACACAATGGTAATTCACACACAAAAACCATAACGTATTATGCATGGTATATATATACAGGGTATAACGCAATCACTAATGTCATGGGTTACGATACATCACATTACCACATCCTGTACCCAAAATGCAATCATTGTACACTAGGGATCATACTCACCATATCCCCTGAATCATGACATGAACCATCACATATTACATGAATTATACGTATGCAGAACATAATGTCTAACCTTACAACATATAATCCCTTTGCGATACAACACAGTCGATACACACAACTCAATAACAACACGGTAATGACATCACAATAAACTGATTCAATTCACTTTACATGAATTTTTCATGCAATACATCAATACATCTTCACATCACATAAGGTCAAAATGTTCCAACACTCTGCAATTCACAATATCATTCCATTCACACAAAACAAGGTGGTACATCACACATGGATTCCTCATTGGATCCATGAAAAGGAGAGTCAATACTCTCATCACAAGCAGTAATTCATAGTTGAATTCTTCATAGAATCCACATGAAGGAGAGAGAATACTCCCATCCCCAACACATCAATATGATAACAAATGTGCACTAAGTGACATACACATTATGTGCATTCACATTATCACAATTACGACATAAATCACATCACTCTTAAAACACACTACTCTTTCAATATATATCACCATCTTGTAACCCCTCATGTAACACCATCACCATCATGCAGAATCATCACAACTCCAATCCATCCCAGAGGTTCGAGAGCATGAACCTCTGCTCTGATACCATATGTAGTGCCCACATTTTACACACCCAAATACAACAGTAAAAATACCAGGATAATTTTTTTATTACTTACATTGTTCACTACACACAACACAACAAGGGCTCCAAGTACAGAAACTTGACTCACATACAACAATCACATAAGTCATCAACTCACATAGACACATGAAAACGACATAGGCATGTCGATGCCACACTTTTCCAAAGAACGAATACTAGCAATTACCCAACCACAAGAAACATGACTTCAGGAACGGTGAACCCACAACACATCATTACTTTAAATGTATTTTAGTTACGATTAACATTCCAAGAACATTATTATGTAAGCATAATTTTCTCCCTTTTTCCACCTACATGTTCTGAAAATTCATTTCACATTTCACTTATTGTTCAACCATTTAATTTTGTTCTTTACCCTTATGACAATCTTCATAACTTACATAAGTATTTTCCATATTTCAAATTTCATACAAAATTCTAACTCTCTCATTCTTATGTTAAGATAGTGCCTCCCAAAACACTTATTCAATGTTTAAAATTTAACTTTACTACACAAGTGAACCTAACGTGATGTCAAGATGAAATCTTGGGATTGAGGGAGACTTAGATTCAATATAGCTTTTTGCCAAAACATTATTTGATCACGATATAGTTATTTCCCTACCATTATCATTATAGTTCAATAACTTGTTGAATTCCAAATTTGATTTATATATATATATATATCTATTTTTTTCCTTGAAGTTTGATCACACCAAAACAATTCATATTCTTTGTAACACATGAAAATGTTTAATTAAGTTATAAGGACTCCAAGAGTGACCTTAATCCTAATCTCCAATCTCGTTCCCATCTTATATGATATGCTCTTACATCACACTATGGTCTTGTTATAAGCATTGTTGTGTAATCAGGAGTTACAGAAGTATTTATCCAACATCTTGAAGGGGTACATGATTGGAAGAATTGTAAACTATACATGAACCACAAGTGACACCTCCTAATCAACTAAAGTTTGGCATATTCCAATATGAACTTAATGATCTACGCCTCAACTATATAAGATTTTAAGGCAAGCAAACATATTTATACCAAACCACATTTAGGAAAATACCAAGATGTTATTTTGATAGAAACCACGGTAGCACCGCTTAGTCGATCCTTCGAACAAGGATTCATAAGGTGACTCCTAAGATGGTCTTCAACACTCAACCTGGTGTTGGACCTGAAGAGATAGCATTCTTCTCACGAATACCAAAACTAGAAGGAAATTGCATACTCTGGATAAAGTTGGACCATGACATTCCCAAAATATGGATTCACGTCAATGTCGCTAAACATAATGACTATGACGGTAAACTCCAACTAGGGGTTTTATTTACCTAACCTAGGAGGTTCCATCGAGTGCAAAGCTTAAGTTCGTTCTACGGTTTTAAATTTCTTATATGGTAAAAAGGATCACACATGCAGGCAAGTTATGCACGAATATTTTATTAGGGTTGAGTGTTCCCATTAAAAACTCTTTATTACATTTACAAGGTAAGAAGATAACCCAATAATTAATTTAATCGTTTATTGAATAATAAGAAAGTACTACAATATATTAACTTCAATTTCATTTACTATATATATATCAAACTCTTTTTCCATACACAACTAAGAATCAAATTGAACCGGTGATTAGATGCACATTTCCTAAGATATCCCTAAAACTAGCATCTCATACATATTAACAAATTTCAATTATAACTTTTCGGTAACAAGAGACTACATTATACAGTTATTCATTTTACAATGACCTATAAAAATTACAATAATAATAATTAAATTACACATCACCTTTTTCGTCATCATTCTTCCATCCTGCAAAACCCACGTGAGCATGATATCAGCGATAAATCGCTGGCATGGCATCCACCCTAATCAATCATAATTATCATTTTTCAGTTTCCCATTTACATAAGATAAAAATTACAATTTGCAATCGAAATAAAAAAGGTTTAGAGACATGTATTCATTACATTTCATTTTGCTTCATTTTGTAACCCAGGAGAGAGAAAGAGAAGGGTAGAGAGAGAAAACACTATTTTGTCAAAAGTTCTAATACACACAACAAGTTTCATTATAGTGTTTTAAATAGTTATTTACATGTGTTAAAAGTTTCCAGGGTGATTTGGCAACCCTACAAGGGTCCCGCAGCTTTCTATTCTTACATTTTCTCACTAGCTACAAAACGTTCAAAACGGGCTCAGAGGCTAAGAAACCGCTTCCAAAAGTTATCTTCCGATGAGCATGCACACCACGATTAACTTTCTACATGTCCCCAGATATACCAAGAATTCATAGCAACTGACGGAATTGAAAAAGAGTGAACGGTTTGCGTTTGGCGGCTAGTTTTCCGGGGCCACTGGTCGTAGTTCACCTAGTTGTAAAATGACAAAAGTTAGCTCGAGGGCCCAGAAAACCGTGTCCATAACTGACATTCGATGGAGGAGCACTGCAATGAGACATCTCCTACTAGTTCCCCTATATAAGGAGAATTCATCAGAGTCGACGGGACTGAGAACTAGAAAACCATTTTCAAATGGCGACAAGTTTTCTGGAGCGACAAGATGAAATTGGTCCAGTTTGACCTCGTCAAACTACGACCGGAGGCCTACAAAATGGCTTCACCAAACTATCCCAAAAAGTTTCTCTTTCCTATACTGAATGTTCCATGCAATTTTCTAGTATAAACACTAGAGGTTTGCGAAGATGGGACATGATTTCTCCATCCAGGTTTCAAATGGTGGTCCAAAACGAAAGCCAACTTTCTAGATTTAACAACTTTCTACTGTTGTAAACCAGTGTAACACGGCTCCTATAAGAGCATCAAAAGGATGTCATATGTTTGTTTTGGATCAAACCAAAGGTCAAGGTGACTCCTCGTATACCAAGGTACATGAATGAAACTTCACATCTCATTTCCAAGAGTTACGAAGGGTACTTAGTGAGTCTCTGAAAAATGCAAAATTTAACTATTTAAAACAGGGAGAAGGTCAACTTTATCAATGGGGAGTCAAATTCATCTAGTCGATAAAACAATATTGGAGTGATCAAGATGGGTAAGAGTTTTCTAAATCATCTCAAAGTGAGGGTGATAGTTCATGGTTTAAAGTAGAAAAGTTATAATGACTTCGTGAGTTACGACACGACAATTTATTGTTTTGCAACGAGTTGAAGGGACATTTAACTGTATTAAAATTCCTAATAATTTAAAATTCTATTTTGTTGCAAAAGATAACTAAAACACAATAGTTATGAGAGGTAAGGGAATATGGACCATGCCTAAAAGGGACGGAGTCGGTCAAACCCATGGCTTCGGTTCAGTATGTCGTTTGACACTTCGTCAACCAGTTCACGAGCCTAGATCTAACCTCCACCACATCACACCAACTTCTCGATCACTTGAAGTTTTCCAACAGTAAAATTAGTTGCTTGTGTGTATCTAAAACATTTTGAATAGATCCATTATGTGCATATCTTGCAATCCTGGAATTCCATGAGAAAACACTTCTTCGAGGTGTTTTGTCAAACAGTTGACATTTTTATATACATATCTACCATAACACTTGCAACTACAACATCTTCCAATTTCCTTGCCCTGACTAAAGCCCTAGAGACCATGTTTTTTATTTCATTAGAACTAAGCAAACACATCCTTCCAGCCACCACATGCTTTTCGCAAACACCAAGCAAGCACATCCACACAACCACCATAGTTTGCTGCAAGCACCAAGAAAACACCTTCACACAGCCACCACCAGTTTATTGTCATGCTAATGAAAAAAATTTAGAGCTTCCTCAAGATAGCTGGGCCTACCCAAGAATGGCCATTAACACACACAAGAAAATATATTATTATTATTATTTTATCTTGCCCTGATAACATCAAAGGAGCCCATGTCCTGTTCCATGGCTTCCAATTTTGGCACATGTGTGAAGGATGTTAAGTGTGTTGTGGAGTTTGGTTTTAAACCTGCCAACAGTATTTGCTTGAAATTTTCCAAGGCCTTTTCAACAAACTCATTTTTTTCACAGCCTACAATCATAGCACTCTATGAGACAACATTTCTTTGAGTCATTAAATCAACTAGTTCCCATGCCTTTTCAAAAAATCCATTTTGGCATAGGCTGGAAATACAATGGCAGATGTAAACTATTTGTTGCATGTTGAAATGGTGTGATTGTCTTTATATACCCAGGGGACTTAACTTGGTCTGCTGTAACCCATTTCTACAAGATATACGATAAACACAACATTAAATGAAGAATTCTCTACACCAGTGTCTGTTTGGTAAACAAAAGAACTATGAGTGTCAACAATAACTATTGATTAACCTGCACATTTCTCACATGCCATCTCTAGTGTCTTACATGATCAGTTCATCTTTACCCTTCATGCAGTCAGTACAAGAGGAGATTTGACAAGTGTATAGACGTCCTCTCTCGCAAGGTAACCAGAAACATGTAGAAACAACAAAAGAAAACATCCCAGTCATCAAGGAATGTGCACCAGAAATCCACCAAACCATACGCATGGAGTTTTACAGGCTGAAGAGAAAACCCATGCATACAAAAAAGAGGGGAAAAAATAACTGGCATGCAGCCACCAACATGAGACTAAATACAGGTTGCTAATCTGTTTGTTGCATTCATGATATAATGTGACCGCCTCTTGAAGAAACCCACACCTTATGTACGCTGCAATAAACATATTCCATGAGAATTTGTTTCGTTCTTTCATCCAATAAAATGTAGGAAATTCTTCCTCACCAATAGTAATGGGAGAATATTGTTGCATTTTGTCCATTATTGTTTTTGGAAGAGAGATTGGGATCTGCTAATCACTTGATGTGCTAAAAAAATTGAACACAAAGGGGTTTGTAAATTTCCTTATGCTCTTGTATTTTTGATGCAGGAAGGACGTGAAAAGAGGCACTGATTGTTCTTGTGTACTCTATAAATGCTTGTTAAATTTGTTGGCTCCTTGTAGACCCCACACTGCTCATCAAAGATCAAGGCCACAAACAACTAGCACAAAAATTTGTGAAGTGACTATTGTGACTCAAGATTCTTTTTCATTGTTCAATGCAGGTACCATTTCATGGTGAAGGAAAGCTATGATTTGTAGGAACAAAGTGTAATCCAGGTTAGCCACAAAATGACCAGAATTACTCTTACCCCAACGCATGGGTTAAAACCTAGGCGTGAATAATAAAATTGAAGGCAATAAGTCAGACTTAATTAGAAGATAGCTAGAATAGAAGAACAAAGACGAAAAAGGTGGCTAAAAGTGAGAGCTACTTTATTATTTTATTTTAAAATTTGTCTGGGGTACTACATAAACCTCCAAGTTTTGGAACTAACTCTCTGAGTTTCACAACTAACTTAAAACACTTATAAATTTTGCATTTGACTTCGTATTGAGATGATTCTAATTTTAAACTTGCATAATTTTTCGAGAGGAATCTGAATATGAAATCAGATCTGATTTTAAATATAATGTTCATGACAAATTCCATTTTTGCCAATACTAGCATTATGTTTACTTTATATCCTACATACACAAGACTTTGCATCTTTTCCCAAATAATCAATAGGATTAGTCGACAAAATAGATAACAAAAGATTTATAAAGAATAAACAAGATATATAATTTATATTCTATCTTAAGTAACTATAAGTTCGTAGATTACATTTAAATCCACTTTTAAAAGTAACTTGGAAGGATAAAATAATGGTAATTTATGGCCTCATCATTGCTCACACTTAATCTTATGCATGTTCGCATGCATTACATTATTATCTCATTTTCTTTTACTCTTATCCGTATTGAGGACACATTCTTATGGATCTCCTTCTGCTACTTTTGATTTGTTTCTTTTTAACAGGTTCTTGTGTGGGTCTCCTTATGTTACTTTTGATATTTTTTCTCTTACAATGGGTTCTTGTGTGGATCTCATTATGTTTCTTTTGATTTCTTTATTTTAAAACAAGTTCTTATGTGGATCTATTTATTTTTCTTTTTATGTTCTTTATTTCACAATAGGTTATTGTGTAGATCTCCTTATGCTATTTTTGATTTCTTTCTTTTATAACAGATTCTTGTGTGGATCTCTTCTGATACTTTTTTATATTCTTTCTTTTACAATAGGTTCTTATGTGGATCTACTTCTGCTACTTTTGAAAGAAAATCACACTTGCATAAATGAAATTTACATGAAAGAAAAACATTTACATAAATTACAAGACACACTTGCATAAATGAAATTATTAAAATAAAACTAATTATAATTGAATGAAACACCTGCAGGTTTACAACAAACTGAATTTTCACACTACAAAGATAAAAAAATACAATAAAATGAATTAAAGACAAATGAAACACACCTGCATAAATTAAATTTCTATGAAAGAAACACACTTACATGAATTAAAAGGCACAGTTGCATAAATGAAATTGTTGAATTAAAAATAAACATAATTGAATGAAACAACTGCAGTTTTACAACAGACTGAATTTTCATAATACAAAGATAAAAATAATACAATAGAATGAACTAAAGACAAATGAATAAACATAAAAATAAATAAATAGATCCATCTTCCTTGAAATGAGTGTCCAGTTCATTCCTTGAAAGAAGATTTAAATCATACTTCTGAGATCTTAAAACTACAGAATATTTGAAAGGAGAGAATAGATCTTTATTTCTTTGGAGAAAAGCATCACATATCTAAGTGTGGAAGGTTGCTTTTATAATTTATGCATCTAACCAACTCCTTATATTAGGAAATAGAATTTGATCTTATTTTTATTCCAATTCATACAACTAAGATCTCCATCTCCAAAAAATACGAAAAGAGATATATTTATGAAGTCTAATTTTCTCTCACTTATTTAGGAAGAATCATAACGATTTTATTCCTCTACATTGTTGGAAGGAGGATTTCCCTCAAAATATGATTTTGACTAAATACCGTTCTTTGATTTTCCATTTGACTTTGTTGTTTTTGATGATGGAACTTTTGACACTTGTATGATATGCTTTTTCCTCATACTGCATTTCACTAAAAGTTAGATTTTTCTTGATTGGTAAAACCTGTAGCACATCTGAATGAAGTTTTCATCAAACACATTGCTATGAACAAAAACCTCTATAATATTTTCTATTTGAATTTTTTGTTTTTGTTTATGAAACTTTTAGTGCTCATATGATACACATTTCCTCAAATTACAACTCACTAAAAGTTAGATCTCTATTCATTGGTAAAACCTGTAGAAAATATGAATGAGTTTTTTGTTAAACTCTTTGCTATGAACAAAAACCTATATCATATTTCCCATTAGAATATCTGAATTTTCGCAATCCCTCAAAAACTATCATTCCCTTGATGTAAATTCCAGAACTAAATCTGATTTGTCCAGGAATTAAAAATTCTGGAACTAACTGTCATTCAATTGATACAAGTTTGAGAACTAAATATGTGAGTTCTAGAACTAAAAATGTAATTTCTGTAACTAACTTTGTGAGTTCCACGGCTAACTTAAAACAACTATAACTTTTACATGTGACCTAGGATTGAGATGATTCTCATTTTGAAATTGCATAATTTTTTGAGAGAAACCTGAATATGAAATCAGATCTAATTTTAAAGATATTGTTCATGATCAATTCCACTTTTTCCAATACTAGCATTATTTTTCTTTTATGGCCTGTATACAGAAGACTTTGCATCTTTACCCAAATAATCAATAGGATTAGTCAATAAAATAGATAACAAAATATTTATAAAAATGAAAAATATATATATCCTATATTCTATCTTAAGAAACTATAAGTTCATAAATTATATTTAAATCCACTTTCAAAAGGTACTTGGAAGGATAAAATAATGGTAATTTTTGGCCTCATCATTGCCCCACACTTAATCTTATGCATGTCCTCATGCATTACATTAGTATCTCCTCTTGTTAGATTATTCTTGGTATTGAGGACACATTCTTGTGGATCTCCTTCTGCTACTTTTAGTTTTTTACTTTTATAACAGGTTCTTGTGTGGATCCCCTTATGTTGCTTTTGATATTTTTTCTCTTACAACAGGTTCGTATGTGGATCTCCTTTTGTTGCTTTCAATTTCTTTATTTTACAATAGGTTCTTGTGTTGATCTATTTTTGTTGCTTTTGATATTCTTTATTTCACAGCAGGTTCTTGTGTGGATCTCCTTCTGTTTCTTTTGATATTATTTATTTTACAATAGGTTTTTGTGTGGATCTCCTTCTATTGCTTTTGATATTATTTATTTTACAACATGTTCTTGTGTGGATCTCCTTATGTTGCTTTTGATCTATTTTAATTTAGAGCAGGTTCTTGTGTGGATCTTCTTCTGGTGTGTCTCATATTTGAAATTAAAATTCATAGCTCATGCTTCTCCTTCTCTTCCACACCTAAACTCATGCATGTCATCATTCATGTTTTTTATTTATGGTTGCCCATAAATTAGACTGAAAAATTTTGATTGCAAAGAGGTGCACATATTTTTCATATAAGTAGGGGGGATATGAATTGTATCTTGCCTTCCTTGAAATTCTTTAAAAGTGGATCTAGATGTAATAAAAAATCTTTAAAAAAAGCTTTAAAATAAAATAGTAGAAAAAAATAACTAGATCATACCTCTAGTTGTCTTTGTCATCCTATTGTTAATTTGATCAAATAGTGCCGAAAAGAAAAAGCCACTAGGTAAGAATTGATTTCCTTTGAAAAATATCCACCTCCTTTTTTCCTTTGATTGGCCAGCAAGTTGGTTTTCCAGTTAATTTTTTTTTGCCTTTGACTGGCTAGCGTGGTGGTTTTCCAATCAAAGTTTTTTAATTTTTATTTTTACCTTGATTGGCTGGAAAGATGGTTTTCCAATCAAAGCTTTTTGATTTATTTTTATTTTTTTTGTTGAAATAATAGCATGAGAAGGATTAGAGAAAAATTTGATCTATCATCAGACTATATTCATCAAATTACAACTTGTGTAAAATTTGATCCATCATCAGACTATATTCATCAAAGTACAACTTATGTAAAATAAAATCTCATAATTTTTTTTTTGCATACTTGGTAACTCCAAGAAGACTCCAAAAATTATATAGACAATTTTTATGTCTTCAAAGTTCATCTTAAATTGTACAATATCAAAAACACCATAGTACATTTCAAAGCCTGCACTAGTGATCTCAGGAGATGGATAGTTGTTAATAGAGAGAGTGAAGATATCCATGTGTCCCTTCAAAATCTGCATGCTCCTTGGTTGATACTGTTGGTGATCCAAAATCTACATGCTTTTATCAAGAACAACTCTAGAAATTCCAATAGATCTAGTCCTCAGATATTAGTACACGAAAATTTCTTTCCTTGATATTCACCATAATTGTTTCTTAATGTTATACAAACATATACAAAAATGATGAAATTGAAAGACATGAAAACAAATTTTTCTAATGGATATGGTTCAGGGATTGAATTTTATTATGGGATGAAAACTAATTTAGATGAGTGGGTAATGGGTGAGATTTTATTTTGGCTCTAATGAAATCCTTGAATATAGATGGAGTTAACTAGAAATGCTACTACTTCATTATTACAAACTAGAAAAGCTAGTTTTTTACTAAGGTTGTGTGTAATAAGATCACTGAGATGTTATTTGATACAAAGGGAAACAGTGGTCGTAGTCAAGAATTATATATGATATTTCATCAACTGGATCTACTTCCAAATTTAATAACATATTCTACCATTTCTAGATTTGAATTCTTTATTCATACCATTATACTTTCTTGAACGAACATTACAATAATTTTTCTTATACACAGAGTTTTTAATCTACTATTCCTAATTACAGAAATAAAATTTTAATCTAATTGCAGGAAATAAAAGTCTAAATAAACTACTTACCAAATACCTCCTATCGCAGAGTTGGCTAAAAGGTATTCTACTGTCACTAGAATATATTCTTTTAGAGAACTATGAATCTCCTAATAACAACGTGTTCCCCTGCAATAGCTCCAAAATTATGAGGGTCGTCAATCCTCACCATTAATAATGTCAATCCGGGTTGGTGTCTAAAGGTTGTATATATTAAAAGAAGAAAATCTTGGAAATTAATTCCTTTAAACACAAACCAGACTTGCATAAAATAAATCACATTTGCGAAAATTGAAAGACACACTTGTAGAAATAAAGTTTTTGCATGAAATAAACACACTTGCATAAATAAAATTTGAAAAAAAGAAAAACACACTTGCATGAATTAAAAGGCACACTTGCATAAATGAAATTTCTGAATTAAAAATAAACATAATTGAATGAAACACATGTAGGTTTACAACATACTAAATTTTCACAATACAAAGATAAAAACAATAGAACATAATGAATTAAAGACAAATGAATAAATATAAACATAAATACATAGATCTATCTTCCTTGGATTGAGTGGCCAACTCATTCCTTTAAAAAGGATTTAAATCATACTTCTGAGATATTAAAACTATAGAATATTTGAGAGAAAAGAATAGATCTGTATTTATTTGGAAGAAAATATCACATATCTAAGTGTGGAAGGTTTCATTTATAATTCATTCATCCAATAACCTCCTTATTTTAGGAAATACAATCTGATCTTATCTTTATTTCAATCATAACAACTAAGATCTCCATCTCCATAAAATATGGAGAGATATATATTATTGAAGTCAAATTTTATCTTAATTATTTTAGGAAGATGTGCTCCCAAACCTTCTATTTACTTTTTGGTAATAAAGATCATAATGATTTTATTTCTCTACATTATTGGAAGGAGGTTTTCTTTCAAAATATGATATTTACCAAATACCTTTCTCGCATTTTTGATATGAATTTGTTGTTTTTGACTATGGAACTTTTGATGCTTGTCTGATACACTTTTTCCTCGGACTATAGTTCACTAAAAGCTAGATTTCTCTTGATTGGTAAAACCTGTAGAAAATCTAAATGAGGTTTATGTTAAACACATTACTATGAACAATAATCTCTCTTAGATTTTCCTTTTGAATTTTATTTTTTCTGTCTATGAAAATTTTAGTGCTAGTATGATACATGTTTCCTTAGACTGCAACTCACTAAAATTCAGATCTCTTTTCATTGGTAAAACTTGTAACAAATCTGAATAAGGTATTGTTTAAACACATTGCTATGAATAAAAACCTCTCTCATATTTTCTATTTGACTTTTCTATTTCTGTTTATGGAATTTTTACTACTTTTCTGATACACATTTCATCAGATAGTAGCTCACTTAAAGTTAGATCTCTCTTCATTGGTAAAACATGTAGAAAATATGAATGATGTTTTTGATAAAAACATTTCTATGAAAAAAAATCTCTCTCAGATTTACCATTAAAATCTATGAGTTTTCACAATCCCTCAAAACTATCATTCTGTTGTGCCCACACTTTTTATAGCTCAGTAGCTTGTTGTTCTTTGCTCATAGACATGTTTTGACAGTGATTGGTTATATCTTGGACATTATATTTAGAGTTTTGATCTTATTAGACATATGTGGACATTTAGGCGTATAGCACCAATTTAGCTTAATTTCTATATTGTCGCATTTTCTCATAATGTCATGGATACTAATGGATATGTTGCTGTGTGTGGAACATAATTATAATAATGGATAGTTGTTGCATGTGGAATTCTATGGTTATATGTCACGTATCTTGTCTAACTTTTGGAATATTGAGTATAATTGTGCACGTTGTCCCATTTTGATTTCAGTAGGATGTTAGGCTAGTGTAGAACTTATTGATATCTTACTATGTCATTGAATTATCTTATATCAGACAGGTGCGGTTAATGTGTGCAATGAGTGTGCAGGTGACAGGTTTACAGGAGAACGTGGGATTCAGGCCAGCTACTCAATCTTGCACAAGCAGCCCACGGGCTGAGTCCTAGCCATGTTCATTGTGTGAAGCCTTAGTATAGGAGATTATTATTTTGGGCACTATGAGTGACCCCAATTCATGTAATGTATTGTGCTTTGAATTATTAATTTTGTTTAGGGTTGCTAGTGAAGTTGTAAACTTGTTTTGGGAGTTAATAATCCCACTTTCATTTAAATTTTAGTTTTGTTTAATGAGTCACTTAATCACAAGGGTTTAGGGTCACATGTGAGACCCTTGGGTGGTCCCCACACCCTCTACCCTTGTGCCAAAAATGTAAAACCCGAAATTAGGGTATTTTGGGCATTTTTGGGGACCCCTTTGTAGCTTGGGAGTCCCCCTAACATAAAAATGAGCCCTTGGACCCTACCTAATGGGTAGGGGGGCTTATTTTCAAGGCTAGAGGGAGTTTTCCCTCCCTTTTTACCTCTTGTTTAGTCACATCCATGTAAGGGATGTGGATTTGAGTGTTTATCAAAAGTTCCACTAGTTTTGTCTTGCTAACATTTAAGGGAATTTGGGAGAAGAGGGCAAAAAGATAATTTTACCCTTTCTCTCTTTTGTTTTGGCATCTTTGACCTTGATGAGGGAGAGGGGTGACACATGTCACCCCCTCATTTTTGAGGATGCTAGCTTGCTCCTCTTCGAATTCCCATCCATGGGAAAAGAAAGGGACTTTTTTTGAAAACTTCTTGCTTGGATTTTTGTGGATTTTGGAGCTTGGAGATTGGCTTGAGTCAAGGTGTGGAGAAACTTGAAGTTGGAGAGCTTTTTGGAGAGCTTTCCTTGAGGTAGGCTCTTATGTCTTTTGCTTGTGTTGCATTTATCTTAGTTGTTAGATGGGTTGCATGGTTTTGTTATTTGGTTGTTGTTTTTGTTTTACTCCCTCCATCATATGGCATGATGGAGTTTTGGAGTGTGGGGGAAGAGAGAGGGAATTTTCCCTCTCAATCCTCAAGGCTTGATGGACAAGCCTTGTAGGGTCTTAGTGTTTCCCCTCAATGGTTGAGGTGGGGAAGTTGATTCATTTGGCTTGAATCTCCTTCCCCATTCTTGGTAAGGAAACCCCTTTGGGGTTTGAAAATCCTTCCAAGAAGGACTTGGAGAAAGGGAGGAGGAATAAGGAGGGTTTTGGATTGAAATTAGGAGCAATAAGGAGGGTATGGAGTTTGTTGCTTTGTGCAAGAAATTTTTGGAATAAATTTTTTGGAGAACTTTCTCCTCTCTTCCCCACTTTTAGGATGAACACGGGTTCTCCTCTCCTTGTAATTTTTGGAGTTTTGTTTTGTGTTGTCCTTTTTGTTGTGTGCTTGTATCATTGTTAGTTCACCCTCCATCTTGTGCAAGTTGTGGTTAGTTGTCCTCTTTCCCATGGGCTTGGGGGAGGCTAGCATGCATCCCAACCTTGGGAGAGGCATGTAATGATGCCTATGGTTGGGTGGCAAATAAGCTCTTTCTCCTTGTTTGGAGTCTTGAAGGCTTGAAGGAAGTTGAAGTAGAATTGGTTGGAGTTTGTGGCATCTTGGTCTCTCCTTGTCCTTCACTTTGTTGTGAAGTATTACTCTGGTGGAAATCTCTTTGTGGAAGGATTCCTTGTCTTGGAAATTTCCTCTTTAAGGATGGGAAAACTTGATTTGTAACCCTTGTATTTTGGAAGACTTGCTTCATTCTTGGAAAGAGAACTTGATATGTTGGACTCCTTGTTGTATTTTTTGAACTTTTGGGAATCATGGTGTGAAACCTCAAGCTCAAGCTTTGTGTTATTGTTGAACAAGTTGTGTCCTTTTTGAAAAGAAAGTATTTATTGAAATTATGTGTCTTTTTTTTTTTCTAATAAAAAAGAAAGCATTGTTTTATTGATTATCTTATCATGTTAAAGTCTGAATTATTTATTAACAAGAGTTTTGATAAATAAATGTTACACTAATCTTTCATTTGGTGTTGAATTGATCTTGAAATGGAATAATAGTTTTCTCTTGTTGAGAAATCTTATTTGAATAAAAACTTATTTTGAGCATGTATTCCTTTGCAAATTTTAGATACATTAGAAATCTTTCCTTTTATTGATTGGAAAATTTTGGTTACAACCTTTTAACACTTCATAGAAAATCATCTTAATCTAAATAGTTATTGGAAAGCCTTTTTAAGTTTGTTTTCATAAGCTAAGTCATAAAATATATTTATTTTAATAAGTTGAAATCAAAATTCTTATTACATTGTGTATAAATATAATTGTCATTCACTTTAGTGATTGCGTAAGGTATGTTACTTTTAAGTAATTAGCATATTAATACATGTGTTATATGTGAATATACTTTCTATCCATTTATCTAAATATAACCTATATATGCTATTTTGTTGTAATATGAATGTATTGTATATAATATATTATAATATAGTTATATATATATGTTAAAACAAAAAAATAACTTGATATTTATTAATAAATAAATTATATATATATATAAGTACATTTATATATAAAATAATATATTATAAAATATAATACATGTGATATATATATATTATATATAATATATATAAAATATATTAAAATATATATATATATATAAGTTAAAATTTTAAAATAACAAAAGAAATTTAAAAAAAAAAAAATAAACAAAAAATTGGGGGGGGGGGCCGAGCCCCCCCCATCCCCTGTACACATCCCTGGGCCGCTGCCCCAAACCATTGTAGACCCCTCCTACCATGCCCCCACCTGCGCAGCCCCCTTCACCACCTGTCCTGCTCCCCCACCTCCCTTCCCTCCCAGCCGTTGCGGTCCCCTGCACCCCAACCCAGAACCCTGCACTCCCCTCACGGCCCCTGCCGCCATCACAATCTCCACCTCCAAACAGCCCCTTCAACATGCCTCCCTCTGCCACGAACTCCCCACCCTGTTTCTCCCTCCCACCCTCTTCAGCCGCCCTTTACACTAGGCCACACCAGATAATGGCATCCGGCACACCTTCACTGTCTCCATATCCCCTGCAAAATGTTAAATCCTCCCTTGAATTTCAAAGAAACAATAAATAATAAACAAAAATATATATTTATTAACCAAAAGGGTAAAGAAAATAACAAGAATCTATGTAATTTATTCTCAAATACAAAAAAAAAGACAAAAGATAAATCCATTATACTCCATGAGATTCCAAATGCTCTCCAATCAAAACTGTAAATAACAAAGAAAAACAAAATGAGAAATTCAAATGAAAGAGAAAAAGAACATAAGGAAAATTTAGGGCATTTTTAGGGCAACTTAGATCTAGGGCTGAGATAATTTCTATCCTATGGCTCACAATTAACCCTACATTCTTTGTGGAGCCAAGTGTTTTTAAATGTGAATGGAAAATAAAGTTTAAGAGGTGTGCATGTGGGTAAATAAAATAAAAAGGGGGAAATCTAATTAACTAAAAAGGAGTGTAGACTCATTCTAGGGTGTCCCTAATAAATCTAATAATAATTAAATAAATGAAAATTGTTTCGGGCTAGTGGTTGAGTAATTGGGTTAATCAAATTAGTTTAAAATAAATAATTTCAGAAATCAGTTTTGTATCATTAGTTTTAGTATTGTTAGTAATCACTTTCAAAAAAAAAAATTACCCTAAATTTTTGCTATACTTTGGTCTGGTTTTTCTATGTCCTGGGCGGGGCATTACAGTTGGTATCAGAGCAGAGGTTCGCACACACGGACGCTCTGGGTAGAACTTTTAACTAGTTATAAATGTTTTCATAATATTAAAAGTAAAACAATTAAAATCGTTTCCACTAAAGTATTCCATGGGTAAATTTATCTCTTGAGTAACCGCTTAGAATAAAATGTTTGCTAAGACAATAGATGGTAGGCACATTTTGATCACTTAATTTGTTTAAAACAATCAGTAAAACTTAAGAAAAATGTCATGTTTAGATGACGTGCAAAATGGCTTTTTGGTCTCCATAGTAGTAATGGATTTGATAATCTTGTTCCCTAGTAACTTGGGAAACCGCATCAACTTTTAAAATCATTTGATCATATAGATAAGATCATTTTTTTTAGCCCTTTTAATCACATTTTGTTTGGGACAACTTAAAATTTAAGTAAAATCGTTTCGATTTGGGCTTGTAAAGTGGAGAGCGTTAGTAGGAAATTGAAAATTTTGGCTTCTAACTTGTAGTATTTCTCCATGTTGAGTGTTTGCAATGTTTAGATTTGAAAAAAAAAAATAGAGAATTAGTTTTCCGAGTGTGTTTAGGAGGTCTCTAGATGATTTGTTCAAAACACAAACTTGTAAATAACATTATTTAGCCTCGGAAAGTATGCCATATCTAGAGTTTTGGTCATCAGTTTTTCATTTTGTGAGTTGCGTCGGGTTCTCTATATATAGGAGAATAGAGTCAAGTTGATAGAACTCATTTTTGAATTGGGAATTACTTATTTTCAAGACCCTTTTTGTAGCCTTTTGTCACTATAAATCTGCTGATATACAATAGTAAAACTGTAATAGTTGGCTTCGAGATAGTGCTTCCAATTTGAAACCTATTCACCAGTAATTAGAAATGTACGTCTTGTTTGACTCTCTGTTTAATAGAGAATTGAATGAAAGCTTTGTTTCACCATGTGGGTGTTGGGTACATGTCTTGGCAGGATCCCTTTGTAGCCATTTTCTCTAGATTGTAGAACAAGAAAATCTGGTCTTAATAAATAAATAGATTTCTTATGACACCTTTGGAGGGTGAATCATGTTATAAAATGTTTATTATTTTAAGCTACCTGTTTCTCGGTTGAATGATAAGACCCAAAATAAATTTTGCACAACAAGTCATCTTTATTGCTAGCGACCTTGGTTAGATATGTCTTTCTGGTCATCAAAGGTCTAGTTGTTGGTTTCGAAAATAATAAGTAGGTCGAGATAAGAATGTGAAATTGTTACCTTGATATAGGAAATTTGTTATGACGTTTGATTGGTTGTTTCTTGTCTAAGTGATCCTTTGCTTCTTGGGAATATCAACTATCATGTTAGAGGTGCCACTTTAGATCTAATGAAACCCTTTCGGTATGGGTGTAAATTAAATGTCTGTATCTTGTAAAAAAAATTCCAATATGATAAAATAATCTTCCACGTTTTGATATTTCACTACTATGAAATTTGAAATAATTTGTACTCCTATGATATATGTTTCTAATCTTAGTTTTATAACCCTTTTATAAGGAAATTTACCAGAAGATCTTATGTTCTTGTTATTATTCTTTTTTTCTAAATTGTGATTTAAAATTAAGGATAATTGAATGAAAATAATTGCTACCTCTTCTCTAAACAATAAATGATAAAGGAAAGGGAAGTTAGCATCTTTCTTTATAAGATGGTGTTGCTTGAAGTGATATCTCTTAGCTAGTTTATCCTCTTCACGTAACGTAGGAATGCAGTGTGATATTAAAATGAATCTAGTCTTCACGAACTCCAAATTATTATCGAAGCTATTGGTATAAATTTTAGAGTTAACTTCGGAAATGATCTAGTTAATTTTCTTAATCCTTTTGGAGCTTGATAAACCTATCTCTATACCATTACCTCTTATTAAGTTTTGTTGCATGGCAACATGGTTAAAACCTTATTACCTTAGTGATTACACATATGATTTTAACTCTCCTCAAGTTGGTTTAAAATGTTATGAGTGATCATGATTATACTTCTTTTACTTACGTGTAGAAATAAGGGAATCACCCTCTTCTAACCTGAAATTAGTGGACGTATAAGATCAATGGTCATGCAAATTTTTTATATCTATAATAAATATAAACAATGATATTGTATCCCTCTTGGAAAGAAAATAAAATGAAATGAATTAGTGTTGAACACTTTCTTGGTTAGGCACTATGTTGTATCGATGATGGTGTTGACTGTGAAAGAACTATTAATGTGGTCCAATAGGGGTGAAAGTAATGTTTCAAAATCCACAAAATATATATTTATTTATAAATCTAAAAGCACAATTGTGTACACTTACCTTGTAAACAATAATGGAATATTGTAATTATTTGTATCTTGGAAAACTCGTTATATATATATAATTAAACAACGTTGGTTGGATAAACAATGTTAATCATTGTTACCCCTTAAAAAAAGCTAAAATTGGGGCGATCCTAAAACTATTGCTTCAGATGTGATAGGTGTTGGTTACTAATTTTTGTCTTGTGATGTTCATATGGTTTACACAATTAATGTTGGAAATTTTGTAAGAAACTAGGGTATTGTTTTGTCTTCCTAAATATTTAGGTGAGAGAGTTAACACGAATGATAGAATGGTTGCGATGATCTCACAAATCCATTATGCTCTGACTATTAGACTCTTAGGAAAACTCCTTTATAAGATTTCATCCACATAGAAGAACTCTTAGTATGTAATTATAATGTAAATGATGTAAGACTTTATTGCAAGGACTAACAATAATGACTAACTAGCCTTTCCACCTACCGTAGGTAGAGCTGTCCTTTGTAATCAGTATAAGCACTAGTTTTTAATATATATATATATAAATAAATTGAAATTATTTTGGGGTCCTCTTCAAAACACGGTTCTAATTTCTATTACCACTCAAATAGGGTGGCGTAATTCAAATTTCTTTGTGTAATATGAATTCCACCCTTGTTAATAAGTGTTATTTTATACTTATATCTCTTGCGACCTAATGGGCCAAATTTTGACCAAATAATTGTTAAGTAAAAGTTAACGTAAGTCAGAAATCTTGAGAAGAATTAGACCTTACCTTTCATTAAAGGAAAATGAGTGTTTATCTCTTGTACGCTTGAGGAAAGTATGGACGGAAAAGTTTTTGCATCCCATCATGTTGGTATTTTGTAAATTTTGATAAGTATGTTGATATGATTTGGGAAACACTCTCTTTAAATGGATTTTGTTGTTGCGTAACTCATTCTTGTTTTCTTTTGATTATAATAATTAAGAAATGATAAAATAAAGTAAAACTTTTTATTGAACTGAAAATTTGTGGATTGTTGTTTCATTAAGAAGTTATGTCTTGTTTGGGGCATAGAAAGTTCTAAAATTGCTTTGTCATAATGAGAACTCATATAAACCAACTTACAAACAATAATAAAACAAATTTTTGTTTATGAGACTTATAAATCATCTTGTCTCAGAATGGAAATGTTTTATAAAATGGTACATGCTATGAAACTTTGGAAAACAAATTAGAAAGCTAATCCTAACCTGGTAGTGGACTATATATATTCCACCCACAAATTTTATTTTATTTTTCTTACAATCATTTAGCAAACAAAAATAAATAAATAAACAAATAAATAATGACCAAATTAAGACAACTCCTTTAACTATGTTTGGTAGTATGGGAATATTCTTCCTTGACCTTAGTGAATAATGTTGATTATTGAACTATGTTAAAAAGACGCGTGAACCTTCCTTTTTCAAAAAGTTAGAGTAATGATGAGTTAGGAGATGAAACCACACGGAACTTGGAAACTTTTTCTCTCTCATTGTGTGGTATTTGTGACACCTTGGATAGTTTCCTTAAGTGTTCTAGTATGCAATTAATATTCAAAAACTTGCGAATTCATTTTAAAACAACATTTATGCTCCCTTCGCTCATCCATCATGTTGGACCTTATGTTGTATATCCTCTTATTTGGACCCTAATAGGAAACATAGATGATGAGGAAAATGAATTCGGTTTATACACTCCCCTTTGGTTAATACTACCCTATTTGAAATATACTTGTTCTTGGACCTAGTTACGCTTTAAAAAGACATGTTGTTAAGACAAATAAAATAAAATAAAATAATATTTTAGTTCCTTTAAAAATGACCTTAATGTTGGACTTACACTATGATGTGATACCCAGTAAAGATCTTATACCTATCTCTTCCAGTGACTTCAAGGAGGAAGTCTAATTTTAGTAGAGGGGGATGTAGTGCCCACACTTTTTATGGCTCAGTAGCTTGTTGTTCTTTGCTCATAGACATGTTTTGACAGTGATTGGTTATATCTTGGACATTATATTTAGAGTTTTGATCTTATTAGACATATGTGGACATTTAGGCGTATAGCGCCAATTTAGCTTAATTTCTATATTGTCGCATTTTCTCATAATGTCATGGATAGTAATGGATATGTTGTTGTGTGTGGAACATAATTATAATAATGGATAGTTGTTGCATGTGGCATTATATGGTTATATGTCACGTATCTTGTCTAACTTTTGGAATATTGAGTATAATTGTGCACGTTGTCCCATTTTGATTTCAGTAGGATGTTAGGTTAGTGTAGAACTTATTGATATCTTACTATGTCATTGAATTATCTTGTATCAGGACAGGTGCGGTTAATGTGTGCAATGAGTGTGCAGGTGACAGGTTTACAGGAGAACGTGGGATTCAGGCCAGCTACTCAATCTTGCACAAGCAGCCCACGGGCTGAGTCCTAGCCATGTTCATTGTGTGAAGCCTTAGTATAGGAGATTATTATTTTGGGCACTATGAGTGACCCCAATTCATGTAATGTATTGTGCTTTGAATTATTAATTTTGTTTAGGGTTGCTAGTGAAGTTGTAAACTTGCTTTGGGAGTTAATAATCCCACTTTCATTTAAATTTTAGATTTGTTTAATGATTCACTTAATCACAAGGGTTTAGGGTCACATGTGAGACCCTTGGGTGGTCCCCACACCCTCTACCCTTGTGCCAAAAATGCAAAACCCGAAATTAGGGTATTTTGGGCATTTTTGGGGACCCCTTTTTAGCTTGGGAGTTCCCCTAACATAAAAATGAGCCCTTGGACCCTACCTAATGGGTAGGGGGCTTATTTTCAAGGCTAGAGGGAGTTTTCCCTCCCTTTTTACCTCTTGTTTAGTCACATCCATGTAAGGGATGTGGATTTGAGTGTTTATCAAAAGTTCCACTAGTTTTGTCTTGCTAACATTTAAGGGAATTTGGGAGAAGAGGGCAAAAAGATAATTTTACCCTTTCTCTCTTTTGTTTTGGCATCTTTGACCTTGATGAGGGAGAGGGGTGACACATGTCACCCCCTCATTTGTGAGGATGCTTGCTTGCTCCTCTTCAAATTCCCATCCATGGGAAAAGAGAGGGACTTTTTTTTTGGAAACTTCTTGCTTGGATGCTTGTGGATTTGGAGCTTGGAGATTGGCTTGAGTCAAGGTGTGGAGAAATTTGAAGTTGGAGAGCTTTTTGGAGAGCTTTCCTTGAGGTAGGCTCTTATGTCTTTTGTTTGTGTTGCATTTATCTTAGTTGTTTAGATGGGTTGCATGGTTTTGTTATTTGGTTGTTGTTGTTTGTTTTACTCCCTCCATCATATGGCATGATGGAGTTTTGGAGTGTGGGGGAAGAGAGAGGGAATTTTCCCTCTCAATCCTCAAGGCTTGATGGACAAGCCTTGTAGGGTCTTAGTGTTTCCCCTCAATGGTTGAGGTGGGGAAGTTGATTCATTTGGCTTGAATCTCCTTCCCCATTCTTGGTAAGGAAACCCCTTTGGGGTTTGAAAATCCTTCCAAGAAGGACTTGGAGAAAGGGAGGAGGAATAAGGAGGGTTTTGGATTGAAATTAGGAGCAATAAGGAGGGTATGGAGTTTGTTGCTTTGTGCAAGAAATTTTTGGAATAAAATTTTTGGAGAACTTTCTCCTCTCTTCCCCACTTTTAGGATGAACATGGGTTCTCCTCCTTGTAATTTTTGGAGTTTTGTTTTGTGTTGTCCTATTCTTGTGTGCTTGTATCATTGTTGGTTTACCCTCCATCTTGTGCAAGTTTTGGTTAGTTGCCTCTTTCCCATGGGCTTGGGGGAGGCTAGCATGCATCCCAACCTTGGGAGAGGCATGTAATGATGCCTATGGTTGGGTGGTTAACAAGCTCTTTCTCCTTTTTGGATTTCTTGAAGGCATGAAGGTTGGATCTCAAGTTGGAAGTTTGTGTTGGTTGGAGCTCATTGGTCTTCTTCACTTGTGGCATTACATCTTTTTATGTCTCTGAAAATTATGGCTTGGTGGAAGGATTGTTCCTTGTTTTGTAAAGATCCCTTTGGTATTTGAAAATTACTTTAAACATTGGTAGTCCACTTGTATTTGAACAACCTCTCTTTTCAATCTTGGAAAGAAGAATTTTGTTGTAATAGCCTGTCTTGATTTAGTTTAACATGTATTTGAAATATGAAGTTTGAAGTTCAATCCTTGAGGAAGTATGTGCAAAAGAACTATTGTAAATTATGTGATCTTCTTGTATAATATGAAAGTTGATTGTACATCTCCTTTTTATGCTTGTAGTCGAAATATGTTTCTTTTCTTAAATAAATAAATATGTAAATGCACTCCATTTGCATTCCTTCATTTAAGAATATTGAAATATTTTTCCTTGCTGATTTGAATAAAAGTAACCCTCCTTTGAAAATTTAATAATCAATTATGAAATAAGTTTCTCTTTTATTTATCCCAAAATTCTTAATATTTTCCCCTTATAACAAAATTGAAAATCATAAAATTAATGAGGATAGTTAAAAACAGTTTATTTTGGTTTTAATTCTAAGGTTAAAATCTAAGATTTATCTTTAAGTTGAAATCAGTATTGTTATTTCTTGTGTAACAAACAAATATATATAATATATTATATTTATAATATAGTTATGAAAGCCTTTATAAGGTTTATTACTTCACTAATTAACAAATTGGAGCATCATTTATATGTGTTGATGTGAATATCACTTCTTTATCCTTAGTTATGTATTAAGAATAACAATGTATTCATATTTTTGTTGTAACATTCATTATATTATATATTTGTAACTTTATTATATATATGTTATATTAAAACTTAGAAATATTAATAAGCAAAGTTACATATATATATCTTACATGTTTATTATCAAAATATTTCATATTAAATATAAATATTATATATATAGTGGTGAATATATATATATATATATATTTATTTATACATATGTTTATATTCATATAAAAATTTGTTTTGTTTTAGAAATAAAAATAGATAAATAAAAATTAATGTTTGGGGGGGGGTTCGCCCCCCTCCCCAAACCAACCTGTACTACTCTCCACGAGCTGCTGCCCCGCACCCCATGTAACCCTCCCTATGACTCCGACCATGGACCCCCCCTCCGTCACACTCCCCCATCACGCCCCCTGTCTCCCTTCCTAGCCGGCTCCCCCCACCCTCCAAACCCTGCACTGCCCCCCTCTGCCCCTGTCGTGACCTACAATCTCCCTCCACAGCCCCTTCCATCCTGCGGCGTAACCCCCCTACCCCAGTTTCTAACCCCTACTCTCTTCAGCTGCCCCCATGCCATTACACATTTCGGCACATCCTCCTTTCAACAATCCCCTAATAAAAATAAAATCCGCCCCACTGCAATACAACAATAAATAATAAATATAAAAAAAAATTAATATTTATTAAAATCAAAAAAAAAATGTTTCAATAAGTAACTTGTATTTAAAAACAAATATAAAGGAATAAACTCCATAAACCTTCTCTCCATCAGCTTGCAAATGTGAACCTGTAAAAAAAATGAAGGAAAGAAAACAAGATGAGAAATTTAAATGAAAAGAAAAAGAACATAAGGAAAATTTAGGGCATTTTTAGGGTTCTTAGATCTAGGGCTGAGATAATTTTTATCCTATGGCTCATAATTAACCCTACATTCTTTGTGGAGCCAAGTGTTTTTAAATGTGAATGGAAAATAAAGTTTAAGAGGTGTGTGTGGGTAAATAAAATAAAAAGGGGGAAATCTAAATAACTAAAAAGGAGTGTAAACTCATTCTTGGGTGTCCCTAATAAATCTAATAATAATTAAATAAATGAAAAAAATTTCGGGCTAGTGGTTGGGTAATTGGGTTTAGTTAAAATAAATAATTTTGGAAATCAGTTTTGTATCATTAGTTTTAGTATTGTTAGTAATCACCTTCAAAAAAAAAAATGACCCTAAATTTTTGCTATACTTTGGTCTGGTTTTTCAGTAACTTAAAACACCTATAAATTTTACATATGACCTTGGATTGAGGTGATTCTCTTTTTAAATTTACATCATTTTTTGAGAGGAATCTGAATATGAAATCAGATCTAATTTTAAATTTAATGTTCATGATCAATTCCACTTTTGCCAAAATTTACATTATGTTTCCTTTATGGCCTGCATATACAAGAATTTTCATCTTTTCCAAAATAATCAATAGGATTAGTCAAAAAAATAGATAACAAAATATTTATAAAGAATGAACAAGATATATATCCTATATTCTATCTTAAGAAAACTATAAGTTCATAGATTACATTTAAATGCACTTTCAAAGGTAACTTGGAAGGATAAAATAATGGTAATTTATGCACAACGTATGGCCTCATCTTTGCCCCACACTAAATCTTATACATGATCTCATGCATTGCATTATTATCTCCTCTTCTTAGATTATTCTTCATATTGAGGACACATTCTTGTGGATCTCCTTCTGTTACTTTTGATTTGTTTCTTTTATAACAAGTTCTTGTGTGGACCTCCTTATGTTACTTTTGATATTTTTTCTCGTACAACAGGTTCTTATGTGGATCTCATTCTGTAGCTTTTTATTTCTTAATTTTACAATAGGTTCTTGTGTAGATCTATTTCTGTTGCTTTTGATATTCTTTATTTCACAATAGGTTCTTATGTGGATCTCCTTCTGTTATTTTTTATTTCTTTTTTTTTTACAATAGGTTCTTATGTGGATCTCGTTCTGTTGCTTTTGATATACTTAATTTTATAACAGGTTCTTGTGTAGATCTTCTTTTTATGTTTTGGATCTATTTTATTTTACAACAAGTTTTTGTGTTGGATCTTCTTTTTATGTTTTGGATCTATTTTATTTTACAACAGGTTTTTGTGTTGGATCTTCTTCTGTTGTGTCTCATATTTAAAATCAATATGTATAGCTCGTGCTTTTCCGTCTCTACCACACCCAAACTTATGCATATTCTCATGCATGTTGTTTATTTATGGCTGCCCATAAATTAGACTAAAAAATTTTGATTCCAAAGAGGTGCACATATTTTTCATATAAGTAGGGGAGATATGAATTTTGTCTTGCCTTCCTTGAATTTTATCTTGCTTTCTAGTTTTTTTTTTTGCATTTGATTTGCTAGCAAGCTGGTTTTCTAATTAAAGTTTTTAAATTATTTTTTCTTTTGATTGACTAGTAAGCTGGTTTTCCAATCAAATATTTTTGAATTTTTTTTTTTTTCTGAAATAATAGCATGAGAAGGATTAGAGAAAATTTTAATCCATCATCAGACTAATATTCATCAAAGTACAACTTGTGCAAAATAGTAAGCAATGTCTAAGATCTCATAAAAACTTTTTTACATACTTGGTCACTCCAAGAAGATTCCAAAAATTGTGTAGACAATTTTTAGGTCTTTAAAGTCGATCTTGAATTGTGCAATATTAAAAACACCATAGTAATTTTCAAATCCTGGACTAGTGATCTCAGGAGATGGATAATTGTTAATAGAGAGAATGAATATATCCGTTTGTCCCTTGAAAATCTACATGCTACTTGGTTGATACTATTGGTGATTCTACACGCTGGTATCAAGAACAACTTTATAAATTACTATAGATCTAGTCATCAGATGTTAGTACACAAAAATTTCTTTCCTTGATATTCACCATAATTACACAAAAAGTTTTTTCTTGGACAAGCATATACAAAAAAGAAGAAATTGAAAAACATGAAAATAAATTTTTCCAATGGCTATGGTTCAAGGATTGAATTTTATTATGATATGAAAAATAATTTAGATGAGTGGATAATGGGAAATTTTTTATTTTGGATCTAATTAAATCCCTTAATATGGTTGGAGTTAACTAGAAATGCTACCACTTCATTATGTTGTTTTTAATATTTTTTCTCTTACAACAGGTTCTTGTGTGGATCTCCTTCTGTTGCTTTTGATTTCTTTATTTTTCAAAAAAAAATTGTGTGGATCTATTTTTGTTGCTTTTGATATTCTTTATTTCACAACAGGTTCTTGTGTGGATCTCCTTCTGTTATTTTTTATTTTTTCTTTTACAAACAGGTTCTTGTGTGGATCTCCTTCTGTTTCTTTTGATATTCTTTTTTTTACAACAGGTTCTTGTGTGGATCTAATTTTTATGTTTTTGATATTTTTTATTTTACAGCAAGTTCTTGTGTGAATATTTTTCTGTTGTGTCTCATATTTGAAATCAAAATTCATAACTTGTGTTTTTCCTTCTCTCCCACACCTAAGCTCATGCATGTCCACATGCATGTTTATTTATGGCTTCCCATAAATTAGACTCAAAAAGTTTAATTGTAAATAGGTGCACATATTTTTCATATAAGTAGGGGAGATATGAATTTTATCTTGCCCTCCTTGTAAATATTTAAAAGTGGATCTAGTTGTTGTAAAAAAACTTACTTAAAAGTTTAAAAATAAAATAGTAGAACAAAATAACTTGATCATACCTCATGTTATCTTTGTCATCCTATTGTTAACATGAACAAATAGAGTCGAGAAGAAAAAGCCACCAGGTAACAGTTGATTTCCTTTGAAAAATATCTGCCTCATTTTTTCCTTTGATTGGCCAGAAAGCTAGTTTTCTAATTTATTTATTTTTTCTACCTTTGACTGGCCAGAAAATTGGTTTTCCAATCAAAGTTTTTTTATTTATTTTCTTTTTTTTTTTGCTAAAATGATAGCATGAGAAGGATTAGATAAAAATTTGATCCATCATTAGACTATGTTCATCAAAGTACAATATGTGTAAAATAGGAAGCAATGTCTGAGATCTCATAAAAATATTTTTACGTACTTGGTAACTCTAAGAAGATTCTAAAAATTGTGTAGACAATTTTTAGGTCTTCAAAGTCCATCTTGAATTTTGAAATATCATAAACACCATAGTAATTTTCAAAGCCCAGACTAGTGGTCTCAGGAGATGGATAGTTGTTAAAAGAGAGAGTGAAGGTAACTGTGTGTCCCTTAAAAATATGCATGCCCCTTGGTTGATACTGTTGGTGATCAAAAATATGCATGTTGGTATCAAGAATAACTCTAGAAATTCCTATAGATCTAGTCCTCAGATGTTAGTACATAAAAATTTCTTTTCTTGATATTCACCATAATTTCTTCTTAACATTATATAAGCATAAAGAAAAATGAAAAAATTGAAAGACATGAAAATAATTTTTTCTAATGGATATGGGTCAGGGATTGAATTTTATTATGGGATGAAAACTAATTTGGATGAGGGGATAATGGGTGAGTTTTTATTTTTACTCTCATGAAATCCTTGAATATGGATGGAGTTAACTAGAAATGTTACCAGTTCATTATTACAAACTGGAAAAACTAACTTTTTTATTAAGGTTATGTGTAATAAGATCACTGAGCTATTAGTTGAGAAAAAGGGAAATGGTGGTAGTTATCAAGAATGACATATGATATTTCATCAACTAGATATTCTTCCAGATTCAATATCATATTCTACCATTTCTAGATATTAATTCTTTATTCATACCATTATACTTTCTTGATCAAACATCAGATTCATTTTTCGTATACACAGAGTTAGTTTGTGGGAAAATATTTACAATCTAATATTCCTAATTATTGCGATAAAATTTTAATTTACTTGCAAGAAATAAAATTCTAAAGAAACTCCTTACCAAATACCTCCTTTCGAAGAATTTTCTACAAGTTATTCTATTGTCACTAGAATATATTCTTTTTGAGAATTCTGAATTTCCCAAAAACACTATGTTTTCTGGAAACATTGCCAAAATACTAAAGGTCATCATTTCTCATCATTAATAATGTCAATCTAGGTTTGTGTCTAAAGGTTGTATGTATTAAGAGAAGAGAATCTTGAAAATTAACTCCTTTAAACACAAACCAAACTTGCATAAAATAAATCATACTTGCCAAAATTGAAAGATACACTTGCAGAAATAAAGTTTGTATGAAATGGTGGCTCTTGCATAAATGAAATTTTCATGAAAGAAACCCACTTACATGAATTAAAATGCACACTTGTATAAATGCAATTACTTAATTAAAAATAAACATAATTTAATGAAACACCTGTAGGTTTACAATAGACTGAATTTTCAAGGAAGCTGGTTTTCTAATTAAACTTTTTTTTTCCTTTAACTGGCTAGCAAGATGGTTTTCCAATCAAAGTTTTTTAATTTTTATTTTTTTTTGTATTTGATTAGACATCAAGTTAGTTTTCCAATCAAATATTTTTACTTATTTTTTTTTTTTGCTGAAATGATAGCATGAGAAGGATTAGAGAAAATTTTGATCCATCATCAGACTATATTCATCAAAGCACAACTTGCGTAAAATAGGAAACATTGGTTGATATCATATTAAAACCTTTTTACATACTTGGTAACTCCAAGAAGATTCCAAAAATTACGTAGACAATTTTTAGGTCTTAAAAGTCCATCTTGAATTGTGCAATATTAGAAACACCATAGTAATCTTAAAAGCATGCACTAGTGATCTCAGGAGATGGATAGTTGCTATAAGAGAGAGTGAAGGTATTCACATGTCCCTTCAAAATCTACATGCTCCTTGGTTGATACTGTTGGTGATCCAAAATCTGCATGCTGGTATCAAGAACAACTTTAGAAATTCCTATAAATCTAGTCCTCAGATGTTAGTGCACAAAATGTTCTTTCCTTGATATTTACCATAATTTCTTCTTAACGTTATACAAGCATATCCAAAAATGAATAAATTAAAAGACATGAAAACAAATTTTTCTAATGGATATGGTTCAGCAATTGAATTTTATTATGAGATGAAAACTAATTTGGATGAGTGGATAATGAGTGAGTTTTTATTTTAGCTCTAATGAAGTCCTTGAATATGGATGTAGTTAACTAGAAATATTGCCACTTCATTATTACAAACTAGAAAATCCAGTTTTTTACTAAGGTTATGTGTAGTAAGATCACTAAGTTGTTAGTTGATACAAAGGGAAATGGTGATGCTTATAAAGAATGACATATGATATTTCGTCAACTGGATCTACTTCTAGATTTAATGTCATATTCTACCATTTCCATAATTGAATTCTTTTTTCATACCATTATACTTTCTTGATCAAACATCACAATCATGTTTTTATACATAGAGTTAGTTTGTGGGGAGATATTTACAATCTAATATTCCTAATTGCAATTATAAAATTTTAAAATACTTGCAAGAAATAAAAGTATAAAGGAACTACTTACCAAATACCTCATGTCACAGAATTTGTTAAAAGGTATTGTACTATCACTAGAATATATTCTTTTAGAGAACTCTGAATCTCCCAATGACACAGTGTTCCCTGGCAACGACGTAAAAATGATGAGGGTCGTCAATCCTTACCATTAATAATGTCAATCTGGGTTGATTTCTAAAGGTTATATGCATTAAGAGAAGAATTTTTTTGAAAGTAACTCTAAACACAAACATAACTTGCATAAAACAAATCACACTAGAAGAAATTGAAAGACACGCTTGCCGAAATGAAGTTTACATGAAAGAATCACACTTACATAAATAAAATTTACATGAAAGAAACCCACTTGCATGAATTAAAAGGCACACTTGTATAAATGAAATTGTTGAATTAAAAATAAACATAATTGAATGAAACACCTGCAGGTTTATAACAAACTGAATTTTCACAATACAAAGATAAAAAAATACAACAAAACGAATTAAAGACAAAAGAATAAACATAAACATAAATACAAAAATCCATCTTCCTTGGAATGACTGGCCAGTTCATTCCTTGGAAGAGGATTTAAATCATACTTCTGAGATCTTAAAACTACAGAATATGTGAGAGGAAAAAATAGATCTTTATTTCTTTGGAGAAAAACATCACATATCTAAGTGTGAAAGGTTGTATTTATAATTCATGTATCCAATCAACTCCTCATTTTTGGAAATAGAATCTGATCTTATCTTTATTCCAATCCTAACAACTAAGATCTCTTTCTCCACAAAATCTGGAGAGAGATATATTATTGAAGTCAAATCTTATCTCACTTATTTTAGGAAGATTTTCTCCCAAATCTTCTCTTGCTTTTCGGTAACAAAGATCATAATGATTTTATTCCTCTACATTATTAGGAGGATTTCCCTCAAAATATGATTTTGGCCAAATATATTTCTCAGATTTTCTATTTGGCTTTGTTTTTTTTTCTGTAGAACTTTTGACACTTATCTGATACGGTTTTTTTTGGATTGTAGTTCACTAAAAGTTAGATTTATCTTGATTGGTAAAATATTTATTAAATATGAATGAGGTTTTTGGTAAACACATTTCTTTGAACAAAAACACCTCTCATAATTTCTATTTGAATTTTCTGTTTCTGTTTATGAAACTTTTTGTGCTCATATGATACACATTTCCTCAGACTGTAACTAACTAAAAGTTAGATGTCTCTTCATTGGTAAAATCTGTAACAAATCTGAATGAAATTTTTTTAAAAACATTTCTATGACTAAAAACCTCTCTCATATTTTCCATTTGAATTTTTTATTTTAGTTTATAGAACTATTAGTGCTCGTCTGATAAACATTTTCTCGGACTGCAGCTCACTAAAATTTAGATCTCTCTTCATTGGTAAAACCTGTAGAAAATATGAATGAAGTTTTTGTTAAGAACATTACTATGAACAAAAAATTCTCTCATATTTCTTATTGGAATCTCTGAGTTTTCACAATCCCTCGAAAAATAGAATTTCATTGATGCAAGCTACGGAACTAGAGCTATCATTCCTTTTATGCAAGTTCCAGAACCTAATCAGATTTGTCCACGAATTGTAAGTTTTGGAACTAACTATCATTCAATTAATACAAGTTTTGGAACTAAATTTTTTAATTCAAGAACTAAACCTACAAATTTTGGAACTAACTCTATGAGTTTCAGAACTAACTCTGGGAGTTTTGCAGCTAACTTAAAACAACTATAACTTTTTCATGCGACCTCGGATTGAGATGATTCTTATTTTGAAATTACGTAATTTTTCAAGAGGAATCTGAATATGAAATTAGATCTGATTTTAAATATACATTTTATGATCAATTCAATTTTTTTCTATACTAACATTATCTTTTCTGTATGGCCTATGTACACTAGACTTTGTATCTTTTCCCAAATAATCAATAGCATTAACCAAAAAAATAGATAACAAAATATTTATAAAGAATGAATAAGATATATATCATACTTTCTATCTTAAGCAAACTATAAGTTCGTAGATTACATTTAAATCCACTTTCAAAGTGTACTTGGAAGGAAAAAATAATAGTAATATATGGCCTCATCACTGCCCCACACTAAATATTATGCATGTTCTCATGCATTACATTATTATCTCCTCTTCTTAGATTCTTCTCCATATTAAGGACACATTCTTGTGGATCTCTTTCTACTACTTTTGATTTTTTTCTTTTATAATAGGTTCTTGTGTGGATCTTCTTATGTTGTTTTTGATATTTTTTCTCTTACAACAGGTTCTTGTGTGGATCTCCTTATGCTGCTTTTGATTTTATTATTTTACAACAGGTTCTTGTGTGGATCTATTTCTGTTGCTTTTGATATTTTTTATTTCACAACAGATATTATGTGGATCTCCTTGTGCTTCTTTTGAATTTTTTTACAATAGGTTCTTGGGTGGATCTCATTCTATTACTTTTGATATTCTTTTTTTACAATAAGTTCTTATGTGAATCTCCTTCTGCTACTTTTGAAATAAAAACACACTTGTATAAATGAAAAATTCATGAAAGAAACACACTTGCATGAATTAAAAGGCACACTGACATAAATAAAATTACTAAATTAAAAATAAACATAATTGAATGAAACACCTGCATGTTTACAACAAACTGAATTTTCACAATACAACAAAATGAATTAAAGACAAATGGATAAAAATAAACATAAATAATTAAATCCATCTTTCTTGGAATGAGTGGCCAACTCATTCCTTGGAAAATGATTTAAATTATATTTCTAAGATTTAAAACTATAGAATATTTGAGAGGAAAGAATAGATTTTTATTTCTTCAGAGAAAAGTATCACATATCTAAGTGTGGAACGTTGCATTTATAATTAATGCATTCACCCAACTCCTTATTTTAAGAAATACAATCTGATCTTATCTTTATTCCATTCCTAACAACTAAGATCTCCATCTCCAATAAATATGGAGAGAGATATATTATAGAAGTCAAATCTTATCTCACTTATTTTAGGAAGATTTGCTCCCAAATATTTTCCTTGCTTTTCGGTAACAAAGATCATAATGATTTTAGTCCTCTACATTATTGGAAGGAGGATTTCCCTCAAAATATTATTTTGACCAAATACCTATCTCATATTTTCCATTTTACTTTGTTTTTTTTACTGTGGAACTTTTGACGCTTGTTTGATACGCTTTTTTCTCGAAATGCAGTTCTTTAAAAGTTAGATTTCTCTTTATTGGTAAAACTTATAACAAATCTAAATGATTTTTTTTAAATACATTTCTACAAACAAAAATGTCTCTCATATTTCCCATTAGAATCTCAAAGTTTTCACAATTCCTCAAGAACTATCATTCTGTTGATGCAAGTTCCAGAACTAAAGCTGTCATTCCTTTTATGCAAGTTCCGGAACTAAATCTAATTTTTCAATGAATTGAAAGTTTTGGAACTAACTGTCATTCAATTAATAAAATTTCTAGAACTAAATCTGTGAGTTCCAGAACTAAACCTATAAGTTTCCAAACTAACTCTGTGAGTTCTGCAACTAAAAACAGTTATAACTTTTACATGCAACCTTAGATTGAGATGATTCTCTATTTAAACTTGCATAATTTTTAGAGAGAAATTTTATTTATGAAAACAGATCTGAATTTAAGTATATTGTTCATAATCAATTCCACTTTTACCAATACTAGCATTATCTTTCCTTTATGGCCTCCAGACACAAGACTTTGCATCTTTTCCCAAATTATCAATAGGATTAGTCAACAAAATAGATAATAAAATATTTATAAAAAATGAACAAGATATATATCCTATATTCTATCTTAAGAAAACTATAATTTCGTAGATTACATTTAAATCCACTTTCAAATGTAGCATGGAAGGAGAAAATAATGGTAATTTATGGCCAATTTATGGCCTCATCATTACCCAACACTTAATCTTATGCATGTTCTCATGCATTACATTATTATATCCTCTTCTTAGATTCTTCTCCATATTGAGAACACATTCTTGTGGATCTCATTCTACTACTTTTGATTTGTTTCTTTTATAACAGGTTCTTGTGTGGATCTATAATGCCTCCGTTTTTTTTTTATAAATAAAATAATAATAATAAAAATAAAGTAAGAGAACTAAAATTTAATAAACCCATGAAATCAATGGGGTGGATTTAGGGAAAATCTAGGACTGTTTTCTATCGTTTTGTTTTTTTGTGGAGAGAGAGAGAGAGAGAGTGCAGCAGCTGCCGCCATGGGAGGAAGTTCCAGTTTAGTTCTATGCCCCATTAGTTGTTGAAGAATGCGTGGGGGGGGGGGGGGCCTGTGAACCTACACGGGCATTTTTTTAAAAAGCATAGAAGATAGAAATTTTGTCAGATGTTGTAGTTTGCATATACTTTAGGGGGCGCCGTTTAAGTGTTTGACAAATGGAAAAAATGGGACAACTTATCATGGAATGTGTTTATTGCAATGAACTGAAGGCATGGCTTTCCTAAAGAGACAGTCTCATGGTTCCATGTGTGTAACAAACAGGGTGCCTCTTATAGAATCATGCCTAGAATTAATCATTATGTTATCTTGGTGTCTGATGAGCACATGAGAATGTGAAAAAATGTGGAAGCATGCAAACGATTCGAAAATGCCTGAAAGGAATGTGGTTTATGGGCAACAATGATTGCAGGAGGTGTAAAAATAAAAATAAAAATGAGTTGGTTAAAAATGCCTTGGAAACCTTCAAGAAAATGCAATGCGCACGTGTAAATCCAAATCCCACAACCTCTGTCTGCATCCTCCCCGCAAGTGTAAAAATAAGAGCTTTAGAATAAAGTATTAGAAATATTAATACAGTTAATTGTCCCTTCAACTCGTTGCAAAAAAACAAATTGTCATGTCGTAACTCACAACGTCATTATAACTCACCTACTTTAAACCATGAACTATCACCCTCGCTTTGAGATGATCTAGAAAACTCTTACCCTTTTTGATCGCTTCAATATCATTTTATCGACTAGACCAATTTGACTCTCCATTGATTAAGTTGACCTTCTTCCTGCTTAAAATAGTTAAATTTTAAAATTTTCGGAGACTCACCAAGTACCCTTCGCAACTCTGGAAACAAGATGTGAAGTTTCATTCGTGTACCTTGGTATATGAGGAGTCGCCTTGATTTTTTGTTTGACCTGAAAGGAACATATGACATCCTTTTGACACTCTTATAGGAGCCTTGTTACACTAGTTTATAACAGTAGAAAGTTGTTAAAACTAGAAAGTTGGCTTTCGTTTTGGATCGCCATTTGAAACCTGAAAAGAGAAATCACTTCCTGTCTTCACAAACCTCTAGCGATTATACTAGAAAAATACTTGAAAGATTCAGGATAGGAAAGAGAAATTTTCAGGATAGTTTGATGAAGCCATTTTGTAGGCCTCCAGTCGCAGTTTGATGAGGTCAAACTGGTCCAATTTTGTCTTGTCGCTGAAGAAAACTTGTCGCCATTTGAAAATGGTTTACTAGTTCTCAGTCCCATCGAATCTGATGAATTCTACCCATATAGAGGAACTAGTAGGAGATGTCTCGTTGCGTGCTTCTCCAAAAAAAGTTAGTTATGGATGTGGTTTTATGGGTACTTGAGCTAACTTTTGTCATTTTACAACTGGGTGAACTATGACCAGTGGCCCTGGAAAACTAACCACCAAACGCAAACCGTTCACTCTTTTTCAATTCCATCAGCTGCTATGAAGTCTTGGTATATCGGGGGACACATAGAAAGTTAATCGTAATGTGTGTTCTCATTAGAAGATAACTTTTGGAAGCAATTTCTTAGCCTCCGAGCCCATTTTGAACATTTCTTAACTAGTGAGAAAATGTAAAAATAGAAAGCTGCAGGACCCCTGTAGGGTTGCCAAATCACCCTGGTAATTTTAAACACACGTAGATAACTATTTAAAATACTATAATGAAACTTGTTGTGTGTATTAGAGCTTTTGACAAAACAATTTTTTCTCTCTCTTCCATTCTCTTTCTCTCTCCTGGGTTACAAAGTGAAGTGAAATGAAATGCATTGAATTCATGTCTCTAAACTCTTTCTCTCACTTGCAAATTTTAACTATTATTATATGTAAAGGATAAAACTCAAAAATGATAATTATGTTTGATTAGGGTGGATGCCATGCCAACGATTTATCACTGATATCTTGCTCATGTGGTTTTTGCAGGAGGACAGAATGATGACATAAAGGCATTGAGTAATTCATTGTTTATTTTGGTATTATATTGAAGGACTTATTATTGGAAAATTGGTAGTATGTAAAAGTCGTTAGATTATTAAGTGCTTGAGAAATTGGTGTTTATTTCATGGATGTTATTTTGATGCCAAAATTTGTTATGGTAAAGGTGAAATACAAAAGTCAATAGAAGTTTAAATTAATACCTTGTAGTGAACTTTCGTTGTGCAGTTATTTGTTTAATAATTGGTATTGTTTTTCTTCCTTGAAAATGTAATAAAGGAACCTAACCACAACAGTTAGCCGTAGTTCAAAATTTGTATATAACTAACCTACCTATGTTAATCCCTTAGCATAGAAAACTGTGACCTTCGAACGAACCCTTACACTCGATGGAGCATCTTTGTTTAGGCAAATAAGATCCCAAGAAAAAGGGGTTTATCACCTTCGTAGGTACGTTTAGTGACATCGAAACAAACCAAACATATAAGAGAAACACAGTCAAATAAATATTCTGCATCAAATGAATTTCTTATGAGATCTAGATGATATCATGGGGCTAGTGGAATAGTGGTTCTATCATTGTAAATTTTGTTAAGTAATAGCTCCTTTTAGCTATATGTACTATCTTTGGCTAGTGACATTATAGTGTGTCGATATTTTGCGGAGGGTTTATAGGGTTAATACTTTTCAACCTAAATCAAATATATAATATGGATTAAAGCCCTGAGTGAAAAAAAAATTGGATTAAAAATAAACCCTAGTGGATTAAGACGTTAACTTGTGGGAAGAAAACTATAATTTAACTCCTTGCATTCAAAGTTGAGTTGAAAGATATTTATTTTAGAGACCCCTAGAAGTTGTAATCTTGTCCCTTAATCCCTTGTTATGTCATTTTATGGCATTAAGGAATAAATAATATTTCTTATGTAGAATCATGGAATGCAAGGATATAGGATCTTCGTGAACTTAGATCACTCGAGTTCATGTGTAGTTTATAATGCTCCTAGTCATGTACTTCCTTAAAATGTCAGACAAGTGTTTTCGTAACTCTTTTGTTTAAGGATGATCCTAACAACGAGGCCATAGTGCGATGTAATGGCATATCATATAAAATGAAAACGAGATTGGAGATTAGGATTAAGGTCAATCTTGGAGTCCTTATAACGTAATTAAACATTTTCTTGTGTTGTAAAGAATATAAATTGCCTTGGTGTGACCAAACTTCAAGAAAGCAAAATATATATAAATAAAAATGGGAGTCCATAAGTTGTTGGACTTTATTAACTATGGTAGTGAAACAACTTTTCCGTGATCGAAGGATGTTCTTAGGAAAAAATCTATTGCAATCTATGTCTTCCTTAATCCCAAGATTTCATCCTGACATCACGTTAGGTTCACCTTTGTAACAAGGTTAAATTCTAAACTTTGAATAAGCGTTTTGGGAAGCCTAATCTTAACATAAGAATGAGAGAGTTAGAATTTTGTATAAAATTTGAAATATGGAAAATACTTATGTAAGTTATGAAGATCTATCATAAGGATAAAGAGCAAATTAAATAGTTGAACAATAAGTGAACTGTGAAACAAATTTTTAGTACATATAGGTGGAAAAATGGGGAAAATCATGCTTACCTAATAAGGATCTTGGAAAGTTATCCATAACTAAAATACATTTAAAGTAATGATATGTCGTTGGTTTTTCATTCCTAAAGTCATGTTTCTTGTGTTTGGGTATTTGCTAGTATTCATTCATTGGGAAAAGTGTGGTATCAACATGCCGATGTTGTCTGCATGTGTCTATATGAGTCGATGACTTATGTGATTGTCACATGTGTGTCGAGTTCTGTACTTGGAGCCCTTACTGTGTTGTGTGTCATGAGCAATGTAAGTCAAAAAAAATTATCCTGATATTTTTACGGTTGTATTTGGTTGTGTAATATGCGGGCACTACATATGGTATCAGAGCAAGGTTTCCTGTTCTCGAGCCTCTGGGACGAATTGGAGTTGTGATGATTCTACATGATGGTGATGGTGTTACATGATGGGTTGGATGATGGTGATAAATATTGGAAGAGTAATGTCTTTTTAGAGTGATGTGATCTATGTCGTAATTGTGATTGTGTGAATGCACATGATGTGTTTGTCACTTAGTGTGCATTTGTTATCATGTTGATGTGCTAGGGATGGTAGTATTCCCTCTCCTTTGTGTGGATTCTATGAAGAATTCATGTGTGAATTACTGCTTGTGATGAGAGTATTGACTCTCCTTTGCATAGATCCAATGAGGAATCCATGTGTGATGAATCACCTTGTTTTGTGTGAATGGAATGATATTGTGAATTACATAGTGTTGGAACATTTTGACCTTATGTGATGTGAAGATGTATTGGTGTATTACGTGAAAAAAATTGGTGTAGAGTGAATTGAATCATATTGTGATGTCGTCCCCGTGTTGTTATGAGTCGTGTGTATCACTGTGTTGTATCACAAAGGGATTATATGTCGTAATGTTAGACATTGTTTTCCTTATACGTATAATTCATGTAATATGTGATGGTTCATGTCATGATTTAGGAGCATATGGTGAGTATGATCCCTAGTGTACAGTGATTGCATTTTGGGTACAGGATGTGGTAATGTGATGTATCGTAACACGTGAAGGTAATTGTTATCAAAAATTCATCCCCTAGGGTAATTTTGATAACATGCATTAAATTCTTTGGTCCCGAGCAAGATAGATTGATTCAAGGCAAAAAATCATGTTTCTGGGGTCCCCTCGTCTTTTTTCTAACTCTCTTGTCCAATAAGAAAAGAACAAGTTCTAAAAAAGGGTGAAAAAGTTACAAAAAACAAGCTTGGGCTAGAAAAAATCATGAAAATCAGCTAAGTCCTAGTCTAGGTAGCACTAGGACAGTTGGGACGTCGGGGCGCGAATCGGCTGAAAATCCTCCAGGTGGTCTGCGCAGCACTGGGATAGTTGGGACACCGTGATGCGCGGGATGCGGAAAGCTGATTTGGCTAAAGGAAAGTGAAATTGACTAACTGCTGTGCAGAACAGGCTGGGACATCTGGGCCGTGAGGACGCGAACCTCCCGGATCGGCCGGCGCAGGGAAATTTCATTCGGGACTATTGGGAAAAAGGGACGCATGGGATGCAGAAAGCTAGAAGAGCTGAGAGCCAATGAAAGAGTGCCACATGTCTTCACCTCAAAGAGGGACAGGGAAGCCCGAATCGGGTGGATCGGAGGAATTTGTCCCAGACGGTTTGGGACACTCAAGCCGAAAATATGCAGAGGATGCAAAAAGCCAGCAGGCCCATGGATGAATCAGAATAGGACACGTGTCCTAAGGGCCGGGGAGTTCGTGGCACATGGAGTGAAACAAAATTTTGGCTAACTGTTCGATGCAAATTTTAAAGGGGAGAAAATGGAAGCCAGGGCCACGGCAAATAGGAACAGGACACGTGTCCAATGGAGCAGGGAAGTGTGGAGCTCGGGGAAAGTTTGAAGTTTTTGTAAAGGTTCTTCGGCCAAAAAACTGAAAAAGCAAAGATGCCCCCGCACCCCTATCAACCAATCAATGCATGCCACGTGTTCCAGGTGGCGGGGCACAGGGGGAAAATGGAAAATTTTCCAAAGAGTTAAAAAGTTAAAAATTTCAAGGGAAAGCCCGCAGAAAGGTGGAGGAGAGAGAATTTCCCAGCGAACCAGCACCTTACACATGGCGTCTGACTGGTGGAGTGTGGAAATTTTTCAAAAAAAATTCAAAAATGCAAAAAGGTCAAAAAAAATTATTTTTTATTTTTTTCCCCGACATCCGTTTTTTGGGCCGTTTTGCCCTAAAACTTCAGACCTTCATATCTTTTTATCCAAAGCTTGGATTTACACGTTCTTCATATCATTGGAAAGCTTATGAAATTATCTCCAGGATTTCATGGTTAATTTTTAAGTTTGGTTTAGTTTCAAGAGAGAAAATTCAGAAACGACTCTGGTACGTGTCCATGGCCAGAAATGACATTTCAGCGACTAAATTTAATGCAGAATGGGTCGCACTCTCCTCCAATTTGGTCAAAAATGACAAGGTATGGGTTTGTAAGGTCCTCCATGCTGATTTAATTCATTTGTAGTCAATGAGGAATGGGTTCCCACGTTTTGTATGTTTTCTCTCTCCTGGGCTCGACCCATGCAATGTAAAAGCCAGATTTCACTCATTTCAAAGGTGGAAAACACTTTTGGCATAGCAATCTTCTTCTTTCACCTCCAGCAAGTGATTTTTGCAAGAATCAGACCTCTTCAAAGATTATAACTGGTTTTCTACCTCTCTGAGGTTATAATGCAGTGGCTTTGACATTGGAAATGATAATGCAAGCTTTGTGAATGGGTTTCAGTCCTTTGTATTATTTGCTTCATTTTAGATCCTAAATTATATCTTATCAGCCTGTGTATGTTTTATGTTGCAATCTTTAGTTTGTGTCTATTTGCATGACAAAAATATTCACCACTCCTTTTGGTGCATCACCATCTTTAGTTAGTTTCAATTTTTGCATTCTATCCCCGTCTCCTTGCAATTTAGAGTAGGATTAGGATCTGAACCTCTATAGTTGTGTAAAATATAGATCTAAATCAGAGGAGTTTGAGGAACCAGCCTCTAATTTGGAGATTCCTCTCTCAGTTTAACAAGTCCCACACTTGGAGAGAGGTTTCCATGTTTTGCAATCACACTGGATGCCTAAGACATCATTTAGAATCTTGATTTGCATCCAGGGGTGCTGTGATTTAGCAACAACAGTTTTGGCATGCCTGGTGGGACATTAGAGGTCTCATTTTTATTGCAGCAAAGTTGATGTGCATCTGCTGCAATTTTCTTGTTTGAAAAGAGCTATTATTTGCATATCTGGCGACTCCAAGAGGAAGAATCAACTAGTTTCAGTAGTGCAGGCCTGAAAAATCATGATAAGAATCACCACAAGGTCAAGAGTTGGATAAGAAGAAGTGTTGTTTGAATACCTGTAATTATCTCCAAGAAGAAGGCAAAGAGGAAGAAGGATTCAAAGGTCTCCATCTCCACCAAATAAAACCCTCTCAACTCCTCCACCTGGTAGGCCTTTCATTCAGTCAACAAGGGTTTTAAGACCAATTAGAATGGCACAAAACAACCCCTACGTCAACTTCACAGGAAGCAGCCCACTTGCCCTCAATGCACAACATCCAATTCCTATTGCAACCTTGAAGAACATTCCCTACTTCACTGGAGAAAATCAGACTACTCCAGGTGATCATGTTAAAGACATTGCCAACCTTTGTGCAATCCATGAAATCAATGAAATGCAAGTGGCTGTCAAGTTACTGGCATCTTCATTCAAGGGTAAAGCATTGCAATGGTTTAGAAGCCTTGGAGCTGGTTCTATCACAAATTGGAATCAGTTGTGTATAGCACTTCATGAGCAATTTGGAGAAAAGGGAGACAACTTGTCTCTTTTGGAGCAGCTGACAACCATCAAGAGAGCTCCCAATGAGCAGCTGACCGATTTTAACTTCAGATTTCAAAAGACTTGGGAGAGAATTCCAGTGGCAGTCAAGCCAACAGCAAAAGGTTCTTTTCTCTACTATCTCAAAGCTCTAAATTTTTATATTTCTATGTTAATTCAGTCCATGGGAGGTATAACTATCCCTATGGCTTATAGCATTGCCATTAGGGCTGAAAATTGTTTGATCCAAGCTGGCAAACTTGCCCCTAGACCTCCCATGCCATTGTTTCCAAGTTTAGAGAGTCCAAACACCAATCAAGCACCTAATTTGGCTCCTTCTCCCACTCCAAGAAATCAGAGTTCAAATGAAGCTTCCACTTCATCTCCAAGTGCCCCAAATGAGCTTCAAGAAGTCATGAAGAAATTACAAAACCTAGGTAATGAGCTGGTTACTCTCAAAAGGCAGCATGCCCAAGGTTTTAGACCTTCTTATCAACCCCAAGCTCAGCCTAACAGGCAGCCATACCAACCACAAAGGCCACCTAATCCAGTTGCAAATATGAATCAAACAAGGCCTCCTGCCAATAGACCATTTCAGCCCTATAATCCAAATGCCATATCTGCCTCTAAGGCATTGGTGCCAACCCAAAACAACATTGCCCAGGAGTATGATTGGTGTTTTCCATGCAATGAGCCTTATAATCAATCCATGTGCTTCAATGGTGCTTTGACTCAAGCATTAATGGTGACAACTACTAGTGTGGAGGGTGAGGGCAGTCAAGGAAACAACCAACAACAAGAAACATCCCAACAGCAATCAGACCCAAATGACACCACATTGGTAAATTGGCAAGCAGAGGATTTTTGTGGCATGAACCAGGCGGTGTCTCAAGGTGTTGCAACCAACACAAGGTCAAAAAGGAGGAATTTGGGTGAAGAACAACCATTAGCCCCAACCAATCCACAACCTTCCATAGCTCCACAAATGATTGGCAAGCAAAATGTAATTTCAAATGCACAAGGGCAGCCAAGTACAGCCCCTAGGCCAACTCAAATACCAGTTGTTGCTGCCCACATGCAATGAGTGAATGTGCAAACCAAGGGACAGTAAAGATATCCTTCATCACCATTCAGTATCATTGATCAGATGAAGAAGACAAATGTTAATATATCAATGTGGGAATCCCTATCTATCCCAGGCCAAAGAGATCTGCTGCAAGTTGCCATGAAGGACTAACCAACTTCAAATCAACAGATCCAAAGGCAAGACAAACTACTTACAAATGTTGCCTAGCCTGAGGGAAATCATGGAGGACAACAAGGTAAAATGTTGATGCCCCCTCCTTTTTATGTTTCATTGATCATTGAAAATCAGCTAGTGCACAATTGCATGATAGACTCCAGGGAAAGTAGCTAAGTAATGCCTAAACAAATAGCTAATCAGCTAGGGCTCCAGTATGAAACAACATCCAAAGGGGTAGTACAGCTGGATGGGACAGCAGTAGCAACAGTTGGAGTGATTAGAAATTTGAGTCTTACCTTGCATGCATGTCCAAATGTTGTTGTTTTACAAGATGTATCAGTCATAGACCTTCCACCACTCTTTACCCTATGTTTGTCAAGGGACTTCACAGTCAAGATTGGGGGATATTTTTCTGCTGATTGGTCACACATGCTGTTTAGAATGAGGTATGGAACTAAGGCTACAATCAGGTCTGAACCTATTGCAAACTTCCACATTGAGCCTTACACTCCAAGCAATGCCAATTGCTCAGCATTTGATCAAGAAGAACACCCAAGCACCGATGAGGCTGACACCAAGGTTGGAAGCATCCCAGATCTAACTCTTGATGAATGGGCAAACAAGGTACATGCATTTGATCCTTATCAAGAAGTGGAAGAATCTGAGCTAGGGGTCTATTGCATACATAAAGAAAATCAGCTTATTCCTAGCATCACCAAGCCAAACCACAAGGATGACAATGAGGTATGGCAGCTATTTTTTGATGGATCAAGGAGTAGACAAGGTGCAGGAGGTGGAGCCATACTTGTTTCACCTTAAGAAGTAAAGTACTATTCAGCTTTTAGATTTCAGTTTGCATGCTCCAATAACACTTCTGAATATGAAACCTTAGTGCAAGGGGTGCATTGGGCAATCGAGAGAGGAATAAAGAACTTGCAATTCTTTGGGGACAGTGAATTGATTGTAAATCAGGTCAAGGGATAGCATGCTGCCAAGAATGATCTACTCAGGTGTTACAAGAACAGGGTGTGGGACCTCATGGAAGATTTTGAGGGTTTTGGCATCAAATCCATTCCTAGGGAAGAGAATCAAGCTGCTGACAGGCTTGCAGTAGTAGGGGCAGCCTTTGACATTGTGGAAAGCATTCAACAAGACAAGGTATAGCCAAACATCCACGTGATTGTGAGGCCTTCAGTGCCAGATAACAATGTTAGTTGGCAAGTGTTTGAGAATGACCAGTAAATCATTCATTTCTTGCAAGAGGAAGCTGATTTCTCAGCCAAGAATCAAGAAAGACTGGAACAACAGTATGGTGACCAAGTGGTATAGCTGAGAACTAACAAGCTGCCTAAGGGACTTATCACTTTGGAGTCCATTTTTAACCCCAATGATTAGTTTAGAAAGGAGAAAGCAAACATTCAGGTCAAGAGTGAGGATTCAGTATCCATCTTGGTAGAAGAGAACAAACCATTACAAATTGGAAAGATGACAACTGAACAAGAAAGGTATGAGTTCATACAAGTGTGCCAAGAGTTCCTTGATGTGTTTGCTTGGAGCTATGAAGACTTGAAAGGTTTGAATCCCAACTTAGCTCAGCATACCATCAAATTGGATCCAAATACTAAGCTTGTCAGGTAGAAAAAAAGACCAATCAATCCACACATGGAGCCTCTCATGATGAAAGAATTAGACAAGTTGATTGAGTCAAGTATCATATTCCTAAGCAAGCATTCTAGTTGGGTTGCTAACTTAGTTCCAGTCAGAAAGAAGAGTGGAGAGATCAGACTATGTGTTGACTTCAGAGACATAAATAGAGCCTCTCTCAAGGACCATTACCCACTCCCTTCCATGGGGAAAATATTGCAAATTATCGCTGGCTCCGAGAGGTTTTCACTACTTGATGGCTACTCATGCTACAATCAGATTATGGTGAAGGACGAAGACCAGTTCAAGACAACCTTCACAACCAAATGGGAAACTTTTGCATACAGGAAAATGCCATTTGGGCTGTCCAACACTAGTGCTACCTTCCAAAGGGAAATGGACATGGCATTCAAAGGTTTGATTAACAACGTAGTGCTGATTTACCTCGATGATATCACTGTTTTTTCCAAAAATGTGGCAGAACACCTCTCTCATTTGAGACAAGTCTTCACGAGGTGCAGGAGATTTGAAGTGTATCTTTCTTGCACATGAAGAAAATCTCCTTGGCCATATTGTCTCCAAAGAAGGATTAGCAATTGATCCAGAGAGGGTTGAAGCCATAAGAGCACTACCATTGCCAAGCCACAAGATGGCCCTTTAGAGTTTCTTGGGAAGGATAAAATTTGTTCAGAGGTTTTTCCTAGATTTTATAGCCCTTGTCAAGCCCATCACCAAAATGTTAAAGAAGAGCATGGATTTCAAGTGGACAACAAAAGGCAAGGGGAGTTTTGAAGCAATTAAAGAAGCTATCTCTCAAGCACCAACTCTCATCAACCCAGAATTCTCCAAGGATTTCATCCTCTATGCATTTGGAGGTAATGACACTATTTCTGCCATTTTGGTACAACAGAACAAGGATAATGATGAGCAGCCAATTTCCTTCTTCAGCCAGAGCCTAGATGACTATGAGGTGAGATACTCTTTTATTGAGAAGCATGTACTTGCAGTAATCAGAAGCTTGAAGAAATTCAAGTATTTAATCTCAAACAACAAGGTCCAGTAGTTGGTCTCACATGTTGGGGTTAAGGACTTCCTCCTCAACAAGGATTTGAATGAGAAAAGGGTAGGTTGGATCACCCGTGTCATGGAGTATGACATTGAGATCAAGATCACCAAGCTGGTAAGAGGGAAAGGATTGTGTGAGCAGCTGGTTTTGGGGAAGAAAAAAGAATTATGTAATGAAGAAGAGGCTGTTTTGACAGTCCAGGACAACCATGAGCCAAGTGGCAATCAAGAAGAAGACAATGTTTCCCCCACTCTTTACTGGACCCAAGGCATTATACACTTCCTAGGCACATGCCTATGCCCTTCGGAGATGAACAATACCCAAAGGAGACACTTCAGATTGCAGGTTGTTTTGTATGCCATTGTTGATGGATTTTTGTTCGAGAGAGATGTGAATGGAGTGCTACTAAGATGCATTAGCACAAATCAGATTCAAAGGGTGTTGGAAGAGTTTCATGGTGGACCAGATGGTGGTCATTTTGCACCAAGAGTGACAACTCTAAAAATCATGAAGGCTGGTTATTATTGGCCTAAAATCTTCAGTGATTACTATGCATGGATCAAGAGGTGTAAGAATTGTGCATTCTTCACAGGAAAAGAGAGACTTGCTGCCCTTCCATTACATCCAATTTCAGGTGACTAGCCATTCATGCAATGGGGTTTGGATTTCATTAGAGTCATTAATCCCAATTCAAGACAAGGGCATAAATGGATTTTGACAGCCACAGACTACTTCACCAAATGGACAGAAGCAGTAGCACTCAAAGAGGCAAATGAGTCTAGCATCTTAGACTTTTATGAGGGGATAACAACTAGATTAGGTGTACCTACTACAATAATCTTTGATAATGCATTGGCATTCATTGGATCTAAGGTGAATGAGTGGGCTGTCAAGAACAGGATTTACCTAAGCACTTCATCAAACCATTACCCTCAAGGTAATGGCCAGGCCGAGTCTACAAACAAGAACTTGTTGAGGATCATTAGGAGGACTCTTGACAAGAATCAAAGGTCTTGGCATACCAAACTGAAATCAGCCTTAAGCGCTGATAGGATAACTCCCAAAAGATCCACCGGTAACTCTCCATTCAAACTTTTCTATGGAAGAGAGGCAATCTTGCCCATGTCACTTGAGTTGCCAACATTGGAACTCATGAAGAAGCTGAAGTTGCTAGAGTTGGAGCCCATGGAGGTGAGGTATGCAGAGTTGATGGAGCTACAGGAGATCAGAAATCAGGCATCCCAAGCAATGGAAAAGGATCAGGCTTTGATCAAAAAGACCTTTGATAGGAAGGCCAAGGATAGATCTTTTCAGGTTGGAGATCTAGTGTTGAAATGAGATGTGGATAAAGCAAAACCGGGAAGGCATTCAAAATTTGATGCCATTTGGAGTGGCCCATACATGGTCACAAAGTGCAAGAACAACAATGCTTTCCAATTGGCCTCATTGGATGGTGAAGAACTACAGATTCCAGTAAATGGAATCTATCTCAAGCATTTCTTATAGAGGGAAACTCACTACCTTGTAAATATTAGATTAGATTTTCATTCCTCCAAGTGCTTGTGTACATTGTTTTGCTATAGGTTAGTTTTGTTTTCCCTAAGTGCTTTGGCACAGCTTGCTGTCCATGGAGATGTTTTGCAGTCCTTGCTTCCATCAGGTGATATTCCATCTTCCTCCTTACACATTCTAAGTCAGTTGGGGTTCTAAACAAAATATTTGATGACTCCATGCCAAATGGACTGCTTCAGGCAACTGGTATCTTCTACCTAGTAGGCAGGTGACCCAGCTGAGTCGCCAAATTGTTATCCAAAATTCACCCCCCAGGGTAATTTTGATAACATGCATTAAATTCTTCGGTCCTGATTAAGATAGATTGATTCAAGGCAAAAAATCTTGTTTCTGGGGTCCCCTCGGCTTTTTTCTAACTCTCCTATCCAAGAAGAAAAGAAAAAGTTCTAAAAAAAGGTGAAAAAGTTGCAAAAACAAGCTTGGGCCAGAAAAAATCATGAAAATTGGCTAAGTCCTAGTCCAGGCAGCACTGAGACAGTTGGGACGTAGGGGTGCGAATCGGCCAAAAAGCCTCCAGGTGGTCTGCACAGCACTGGGACAGTTGGGACATCGGGACGTGCGTGACGCGAAAAGCCGATTCAGCCAAAGGAAAGCAAAATCGACTAGCTGTTGTGCAGAACAGGCTGGGACATCTGGGCCGTGAGGACGTGAAGGACGTGAACCACCGAGATCGGCCAGCGTAGGGAACTTTCATCTGAGACAGTTGGGACAAAGGGACGCGTGGGATGCGGAAAGCTGGAAGAGTCGAGAGCCAATTAAAGCGTGCCACATGTCTTTGCCTCAAAGAGGGACAGGGAAGCCCGAATCGGGCGGATCGGAGGAATTTGTCCCTGACAGTTTGGGACATCTGGGTCAAAAATACATGGAGGACGCGAAAAACCGGCAGGCCCGCAGATGAATCAGAATAGGACACATGTCCTAAGGGTCGGGGAGTTTGCGGCGCGGGGAGTGAAACAAAATTTTGTCTAAGTGTTTGATGCAAATTTTAAAGGGGAGAAAATGGAAGCCAGGGCTGTGGTAAATAGGAACAAGACACGTGTCTAATGGAGTAGGGAAGTACGGAGCTCGGGGAAAGTTTGAAGTTTTTGGAAAGGTTCTTTGACCAAAAAACTAAAAAAGCAAAGATGCCTCTGCACCCCTGTCAACCAATCAATGCATGCCACGTGTCCCAGGTGGCATGGTGTGGGGGGAAAATGGAAAATTTTCCAAAGAGTTAAAAAGTTTGAAATTTCAAGGGAAAGCCCGCGGAAAGATGGAGGAGAGGGAATTACCCAGTAAACCAGCACCTGAAACGTGGCATCCGACTGACGGAGCGCGGAAATTTTTCAAAAAAAATTCCAAAATGCAAAAAGGTCAAAATTTTAATTTTTAATTTTTATTTTTGCTCGACATCCATTTTTTGGGCCGTTTTGCCCTAAAACTTCAGACCTTCATATATTTTGATCCAGAGCTTGGATTTGCACATTCTTCATATCATTGGAAAGATTATGAAATTCTCTATAGGATTTCATGGTCAATTTTGAATTTTGGTTCAGTTTCAGGAGCTAAAATTCAGAAACGGCTCTGGTACGTGTCCATGGCCAGAAATGACATTTTAGCGACTAAATTTAATGCAGAATGGGTCGCACTCTCCTCCAATTTGGTCAAAAATGATAGGGTATGGGTTTGTAAGGTCCTCCATGCTGATTTAATGCATTTGCAGTCAATGAGGAATGGGTTCCCACGTTTTGTATGTTTTCTCTCTCCTGGGCTCGATCCATGCAATGTAAAAGCCAGATTTGGCTCATTTCAAAGGTGGAAAACACTTTTGGCATAACAATCTTCTTCTTTCACCTTTAGCAAGTGATTTTTGCAAGAATCAGACCTCTTCAAAGTTTGTAATAGGTTTTCTACCTCTCTGAGGTTGTAATGTAGTGGCTTTGACATTGGAAATGATAATGCAAGCTTTGTGAATGGGTTGCAGTCCTTTGTTTGTATTATTTGCTTCATTTCAGATCCTAAATTATATCTTATTAGCCTGTGTATGTTTTATGTTGCAATCTTTAGTTTGTTTCTATTTGCATGAAAAAAATATTCACCACTCCTTTTGGTGCATCACCATCTTTAGTTAGTTTCAGTTTTTACATTCTATCCCTGTCTCCTTGCAATTTAGAGTAGGATTAGGATCTAAATCTCTGTAGTTGTGCAAAATATAGATCTAAATCAGAGGAGTTTGAGGAACCAGCCTCTAATCTGGAGATTCCTCTCTCAGTTTAACAAGTCCCACACTTGGAGAGAGGTTTCCATGTTGTGCAATCACACTAGATGCCTAAGACATCATTTAGAACCTTGATTTGCATCCAGGGGTGATGTGATTCATCAACAACAATAATGATTGTGTTGTACCCTGTATATTTATACCATGCGCAAGACGTTATGGTTATGTGTGAGTTACCATTATGTTTGTGATGTAGCTATGTGTATGTTGTGGACCTTACACTAGATGACCCTAAGGGGAATAAATTGTCAAGAGTGTGTGTGTTAAGAGAGGAGGCGTGGACCAGATTGTCATAATCTTGAGATGAGTACAAGTGAGAAAGTGGAGTCTTATATAGACTAAAAACCCACTTTTATCTATTTAGTACACTTCGAGCTTGCTCAGTATATTATGGGTCCGCACCACCTTAGGCTCAACTTATGTAACCTTGTGTCCCCTAATCTTCCCTATTGGATTGTTCATTGAATAATCCTATGTGATTTTGACTATGTTGATCCTTGTGGGAGTTTGGAGTTATGATTCAGGACAGAGATGATGACAGTCACATTATTTGATATACTCATTTCTGGTTACATGTATATTTTCACGAGCTGAGGCTCGATGTCTGAGTGCCAACAACTCGATGAGTACCCCTTTGGTGGCGGTATGAGGCCACATAGTGATTGTGATGTGCTATTTTCTCATTACGTATTTTATTTGTAAATTAATCTTTCTCTTTTAGCTAGAACTAGCCATTTTCTTGATTGACATGTTCGTATATTTTGGGAATTTATTTTATTGTTGCACTAACAGTTAGATTTTACACTAACCATGGCTAATTAGCCATTTGTTTTCTTAGTTTTAAAACCTTCTTTTCATATTTAAAAGATTTGTAGCCTAGCCCAAGGCTTTTGATTTTGCCACTTGGCATTTGATTGGATTGTTATGCTGGTTCTAATGTCGTAATGTGTTAGATTAGGGTCATGGGGTTAACCATGGAGTGGTTAAACCTATGGACCCGCTTCGTTGTATGGGGGTACGCCCCAAGGAGTTACAGATAACTAGCGGGTTGTTGAACCACGAGTTATTATGTCACTTGGGTTGGGGGTGACGGGGCTCTATGTGCCTAGGGCCATAGGGTGACCCAGCCTTATTTAAAAGGAGAAAGAAGATAGGACTCTATGGTTGAGTGACCTGTTATTCTTTATGACACTCTATGGTCGAGTGACCGGATATTCTAGATGGGGCTCTATGGTTGAGTGACCCGACTTGGTTCTAGCTCTATGTTTCTTCCTCTTGGGAGGTATATGGAGATTATCTGGTGATGCTTTGGGGAGTATATGGAGTTGCTTTATGATACTTCAGGAGATATATGGAGTTTTACCTAGTACTTTTGGAGATATCTGGGGTTTGTTTCATGATGTATTGTTATGTGTGGAGTTGGTACATTGAGTCATGTGTCCTCTTGTGAGCTCTGGTTAGACTTGTTATGATTGGTGGTGTGACTCTTCCCTTGGTTGGTATTGACTATTGGATATTGTCTTGGCACTATGTTGGTGCAGTCATTGATTTTTGGGGTCATGTGATACCTGTTGTATATGTATCAACGTGTTGATTTTGTTTGTTAGTCATATGTGTGTACTAGATCTATGTCTGGCGCATAATTGTTGGAAATTAATTGTTATGTGGTCTACTTGTTGTCATTCCATGGTTTGGTGAAACCCTTGTGATGTGGTACGGTCATGAAAGTATGTACAAGTATGTTGTGAAAATTTGGTGTTGTGTATGACCCTGGTAGGGTGTTATGACGATAGTTCGTGATGGGACCCCATAGGAATGAATAAACTAAAATTCGATAAAAATGAAATTTTAAAGGACTTGAATTAAGAATAATGTTAATGGAAAGAGATTAATGAAATAAAAAATAAGAGAGAACTGTCAATCTTCACAGAATCTTGAAAGTTGAAATTTCTACCAATTGTTCCTAGGGCCACCCCGTGACCGTGCCTTTGTGTCTGAAATCTTAACCTTAGAGCATGCCTTCACCTTATTCGTTCATTTTTGTTTACCATTTCTCCTTCTTCATTGTATGTCGCATCAAGGATGATGCTTTCTTAAGGGGAGGAGAATGTAATGCCTCCATTATTTTTTAAATAAATAAAATTAAAAAAAAAAAGTAAGAGAACTAAAATTTAATAAACCCATGAAATCGATGAGGCGGATTTATGGCAAATCTGGGACTATTTTCCATCATTTTGTTTTTTTGTGGAGAGAGAGAGAGAGAGAGAGAGAGAGTGCAGCCACTTCTGCCATGGGAGGAAGTTCTAGTTTAGTTCTATGCCTCATCAGTTGTTGAAGAATGTGTGGGGGGGAGCCTGTGAACCTGTGCAGGCATTTTTTTAAAAAAGCATAAAAGATAGGTGTTTTATCAGATGTTGTAGTTTGCATATACTTTGGGGGGCACCATTTAAGTGTTTGAAAAATGGAAAAAATGGGACATCTTATCATAGAATGTGTTTATTGCAACAAACTGAAGGCATGGCTTTCCTCAAGAGATAGTCTCACGGTTCCATGTGTGCAGCAAACAGGGTTCCAACCCCATTAGTTTACATTTGCTAGCACACCTCCAGCCTACGTCAAAACTTGAGCTCCCTTTTCCGTGTGGACAGATGCCAAAACACAAACTAGATAGGCATTTTTGTCAGATGTTGCAGTTGATGTTGCCCTAGTAGACATGTTTGCGCAAAATAGACTTGTAGGAGGCCTATGAACTGTTGGATAGAATGCCCCAAATAGATGTGGCTCTTGGAATGCCACGAGAGCAGGATATGCACAAATGTGTTTGTTGAAAGGCCTTTGAAACTTCCAAGAAAATGTATTTAGTGCCCAGTTTGGCACGTAGGCAAAATGTGAAGGCATACACAACTCAGGTGAATTGTTTGACAAAATACCTAAAAGATATGTGGCCTCCTGGGTGGAAGTGATAGCAGGTATGCAAAAATGGGTTTGTTAAAAAAGATGTTGAAATGTTTGTTTTAATGCCTCAAAGAAATGTTGTCTCATGGAATGCCATGATGGCAGCGTATGCACAAAATGGATTTGTTAAAAAGGCGGATTGGATTGTTTGACAAAATGCCTCAAGAGACGCAGTCTTATGGAACATACCCTGACCATGTAAGCTTCATTTTTTTAATTCGATTTATCCATACATGTTCAGTGCATGAGGGTTGTAAATACTTCGATGGCATGAGTTCCTCTTGTAGAATCATGTCTATAATTAATCGTTATGCTTTCTTGGATTTTTGATGAGCACATGAGAATGTGAAAAATGTGGAAGCATGCTTGAAGACAATGCCTGAAAGGAATGTGGTTTATGGGCAGCAATGATTGCAGGAGGTGTAAAAATAAAAATAAAAATGAGTTGGTTAAAAAGGCCTTGGAAAACTTCAAGCAAATGCAATGGACGTGTAAAGCCAGATCCCACAACCTCTGTCAGCATCCTCCCCGCATGTGCAAAAATAATAAATTTAGAATTGAGCATGGAAAACCATCAAGGCATAGAAAACAAGATGTTTTTGTTTGCAATGCAACTTCCCTGGTAGACATGTATGTAAAATGGTGGAGCTGAGGACGCTCATGGACTGGATGACGAAGTGCCCAAGCAAGAGACTAAACCCAAGCCTGCGGCTTCGACCGACTTCATTCTCCAGGCATGGTCCTTCTTCCCTTACCTCTCATAATTCTCGTGTTTTAGTTCTCTTTTGCAACTAAATAGAATTTTAAAGTATTAGGATTTTTAATACAATTAAATGTCCCTTCAACTCATTGCAAAACAATAAATTATCGTGTCACAAATCACGAAGTCATTATAACTCGCCTACTTTAAACCATGAACTATCACCCTCACTTTGAGATGATTTAGAAAACTCTTACCCTTTTGATCGCTTCAATATCGTTTTATCGACCAGACGAATTTGACTCCCATTGATTAAGTTGACCTTCTTCCTGCTTAAAATAGTTAAATTTTGCATTTTTGGAGACTCACTAAGTACCCTTTTGCAACTCTGGAAACGAGATGTGAAGTTTCATTCGTGTACCTTGGTATACGAGGAGTCACCTTGATTTTTGGTTTGACCTAAAACGAACATATGACATCCTTCTGACACTCTTATAGGAGCCCTGTAACACTGGTTTACAACAGTAGAAAGTTGTTAAAACTAGAAAGTTGGCTTTCATTTTGGATCGCCATTTGAAACCTGGAAAGAGAAATCACTTCCCGTCTTCACAAACCTCTAGCGATTATACTAGACAAATGCATGGAACATTCAGTATAGGAAAGAGAACTTTTCGGGATAGTTTGGCGAAGCCATTTTGTAGGCCTCCGGTCACAGTTTGACGAGGTCAAACTGGTCCAGTTTCATCTTGTCACTCCAGAAAACTTGTCGCCATTTGAAAATGGTTTACTAGTTCTCAGTCCCGTCGACTCTGATGAATTCTCCCCATATAGAGGAACTAGTAGGAGATGTCTCGTTGCGTGCTTCTCCAACAAACGTCAGTTATGGATGCAGTTTTCTGGGCACTCGAGCTAACTTTTGTCATTTTACAACTGGGTGAACTATGACCAGTGGCCCCGGAAAACTAACCGCCAAACGCAAACCGTTCACTCTTTTTCAATTCCGTCAGCTGCTATGAATTCTTGGTATATCTGGGGACACATGGAAAGTTAATCGTAGTGTGTGTTCTCATCAGAAGATAACTTTTGGAAGCAGTTTCTTAGCCTCCGAGCCCGTTTTGAACGTTTTGTAACTAGTGAGAAAATGTAAAAATAGAAAGCTGCAGGACCCTCGTAGGGTTGCCAAATCACCCTGGAAACTTTTAACACATGTAGATAACTGTTTAAAATACTATAATGAAACTTGTTGTGTGTATTAGAGCTTTTGACAAAACGATGTTTTCTCTCTCTTCCATTCTCTTTCTCTCTCCTGGGTTACAAAGTGAAGTGAAATGAAATGCATTGAATACATGTCTCTAAACTCTTTCTCTCGCTTGCAAATTTTAATTATTATTATATGTAAAGGAGAAAACTGAAAAATGATAATTATGTCTGATTAGGGTGGATGCCATGCCAGCGATTTATCGCTGATATCTTGCTCACGTGGTTTTTGCAGGAGGACAGAATGATGACATAAAGGCGTTGAGTAATTCATTGTTTATTTTGGTATTATATTGAAGGACTTATTATTGGAAAATTGGTAGTATGTAAAAGTCGTTAGATTATTAAGTGCTTGAGAAATTGGTATTCTTTCATGGATGTTATTTTGATCCCAAAATTTGTTATGGTAAAGGTGAAATACAAATGTCAAAAGAAGTTGAAATTAATACCTTGTAGTGAACTTTCGTTGTGCAGTTATTTGTTTAATAATTGGTGTTGTTTTTCTTCCTTGAAAATGTAATAAAGGAACCTAACCACAACAGTTAGCCGTAGTTCAAAATTTGTATATAACTAACCTGCCTATGTTAATCCCTTAGCGTAGAAAACTGTGACCTTCAAACGAACCCTTACACTCGATGGAGCATCTTGGTTTAGGCAAATAAGATCCCAAGAAAAAGGGGTTTATCGTCTTAGTAGGTACGTTTAGTGACATCGACACAAACCAAACATATAAGAGCAACACAGTCAAATAAATCTTCTGCATCAAATGAATTTCTTGTTAAATCCAGATGACATCATGGGGCTAGTGGAATAGTGGTTCTATCACTGTAAATTTTGTTAAGGAATAGCTCCTCTTAGCTATATGTACTATCTTTGGCTAGTGACATTATAGTGCGTTGATCTTTTGCGGAGGGTTTATAGGGTTAATACTTTTCAACCTAAATCAAATCTATAATAGGGATTAAAGCCCTGAGTGAAAAAAAAATTGGATTTAAACTAAACCCTAGTGGATTAGGATGTTAACTTGTGGGAAGAAAACTATAATTTAACTCCTTGCATATGAAGTTGAGTTGAAAGATATTGATTTTAGAGAACCCTAGAAACTGTAATCTTATCCCTTAATCCCTTGTTATGTCATTTTATGGCATTAAGGAATAAAGAATAGTTCTTATGCAGAATCATGCAATGCAAGGATATGGGATCTTCGTGAACTTAGATCACTCGAGTTCATGTGTAGTTTATAATGCTCCTAGTCATGTACTTCCTTAAAATGTCAGACAAGTGTTTTCGTAACTCTTTTGTTTAAGGACGATGCTAAGAACGAGGCCATAGTGCGATGTAAGGGCATATCATATAAAATGAAAATGAGATTGGAGATTAGGATTAAGGTCAATCTTGGAGTCCTTATAACGTAATTAAACATTTTCTTGCGTTGCAAAGAATATAAATTGCCTTGGTGTGACCAAACTTCAAGAAAGCAAAAGATATATAAATAAAAATGGGAGTCCATAAGTTATTGGACTTTATTAACTATGGTAGCGAAATAACTATTTCGTGATCGAAGGATGTTCTTGGGAAAAAAAAAGCTATTTCAATCTATGTCTTCCTTAATCCCAAGATTTCATCTTGACATCACGTTAGGTTCACTTGTGTAACAAGGTTAAATTCTAAACTTTGAATAAGTGTTTTGGGAAGCCTAATCTTAACATAAGAATGAGAGAGTTAGAATTTTGTATAAAATTTGAAATATGGAAAATACTTATGTAAGTTATGAAGATCTGTCATAAGGGTAAAGAGAAAATTAAATGGTTGAACAATAAGTGAACTGTGAAACGAATTTTCAGAACATGTAGGTGGAAAAAGGGAGAAAATCATGCTTACCTAATAAGGATCTTGGAAAGTTAGCCGTAACTAAAATACATTTAAAGTAATGATATGTCGTGGGTTCGTCGTTCCTAAAGTCACGTTTCTTGTGGTTGGGTCTTTGCTAGTATTCATTCATTGGGAAAAGTGTGGTATCGACATGCCGATGTCGTCTGCATGTGTCTATGTGAGTCGATGACTTATGTGATTGTCGCATGTGTGTCGAGTTCTGTACTTGGAGCCCTTACTGTGTTGTGTGTCGTGAGCAATGTAAGTCAAAAAAAAATTATCCTGATATTTTTCTCCTTCAGTTACTTTTGATTTTTTTCTTTTACAACAGGTTCTTGTGTGGATCTCCTTCTGTTGCTTTTGATATTCTTTCTTTTACAACATGTTCTTGTGTGGATCTCAATTTTATGTTTTTCGTCTATTTTATTCTACAACAGTTTTTTGTGTTGGATTTTCTTCTGTTGTGTCTCATATTTAAAAACGATATGCATAGCTCATTTTTTTCCTTCTATCCCACACCTAGCTCATGCATTTCCTCATGCATGTTTTTTATTTATGGCTACCCATAAATTAGATTCAAAAGTTTGATTGCAAAGAGATGCACATATTTTTCATATAAGTAGGAGAGATATGAATTCTATCTTGCCTTCCTTGAAAATATTTAAAAGTGGATCTAGCTGTAGTAAAAAAACATACAAAAAAGCTTATAAATAAAATAGTAAAAAAAATAACTTGATCATACCTCTAGTTGTCTTTGTCATCCTATTGTTAACATTATCAAATATTGCCAAGAAGAAAAAGCCACCAGGTAACAATACATTTCCTTTGAAAAATATCCGCCTCATTTTTTCCTTTGATTGGCCAGCAAGATGGTTTTCCAGTTTATTTTTTTTTGCCTTTGACTGGCCAGCAAGCTGGTTTTCTAATTAAAGTTTTTTAATTTTTATTTATTTTTTGCCTTTGATTGGCCAGCAAGCTAGTTTTCCAATCAAAGCTTTTTAATTTTTATTTTTTTCTTAAAATAATAGCATGAGAAGGATTAGAGAAAAATTTGATCCATCATTAGACTATATTCATCAAATTAAAAATTGGGTAAAATAGGAAGCAATGTCTAAGATCTCATAAAAACCTTTTTGCATACTTAGTAACTCTAAGAAGATTCCAAAAATTGTGTAGACAATTTTTAGGTCTTCAATGTCCATCTTGAATTGTGTAATATCAAAAACACCATAGTAATTTTCAAAGCCTGGACTAGTGATCTCAAGAGATGGATAGTTGTTAATAGAGAGAGTGAAGGTATCCGTGTGTCCCTTCAAAATGTGCATGCTCCTTGGTTGATACGTTATACAAGCATATAAAAAAAATGAAAAAATTAAAACACATAAAAACAAATTTTTCTAATGGATATGGTTCAAGGATTTAATTTTATTATGATATAAAAACTAATTTGAATGAGTGGATAATGGGTGAGTTTTATTTTGGCTCTAATTAAATTCTTGAATATTGATGGAGTTAACTAGAAATGCTACCACTTCATTATGTTGTTTTTAATTTTTTTTCTCTTATAATAAGTTCTTGTGTGGATCTATTTCTGTTGATTTTGATATTCTTTATTTCACAACAGGTTCTTATGTGGATATCCTTCTGTTCGTTTTGATTTTTTTCTTTTACAACAGGTTCTTGTGTGGATCTCCTTCTGTTACTTTTAATATTCTTTCTTTTACAAAAGGATCTTATGTGGATCTACTTTTTATGTGTTTGATCTTTCTTATTTTACAATAGGTTCTTGTGTGGATCTCCTTCTGTTGTGTCTCATATTTAAAATTAAAATGCATAGCTCACGTTTTTCCTTCTCTCCCAAACCTAAGCTCATGGATGTTCTCATGCATGTTGTTTATTTATGGCTTCTAATAAATTAGACTTAAAAAGTTTGATTACAAAGAGGTGCACATATTTTTCATATAAGTAGGGGAGATATGAATTTTATCTTGTCCTCCTTATAAATATTTAAAAGTGGATCTAGCTATAGTAAAAAAAATTACATGAAATCTTAAAAATAAAATAGTAGAATAAAATAACTTGATCATACCTCAAGTTGTCTTTATCATCCTATTGTTAACATGATCAAATAGTGCTGAGAAAAAAAAGCCACCAAGTAACAGTTGATTTCCTTTGAAAAATATCCACCTCATTTTTGCCTTTGATTGGCTAGTAAGCTGGTTTTCTAATTAATTTTTTTTTTCTTCCTTTGACTTGCCAACAAGCTAGTTTTCCAATCAAAGTTTTTTGATTTAATTTTTTTTTTGCTGCAATAATAGCATAAGAAGGATTAGAGAAATTTTTTATCCATCATCAGACTATATTCATCACAGTACAACTTGTGTAAAATAGGAAGCAAAGTCTGAGATCTCATAAAAACCTTTTTACATATTTGTTAAATCCAATTAGATTCCAAAAATTATACAGACAATTTTTTAGGTCTTCAAAGTCCATCATGAATTATGCAATATCAGAAATACCATAGTAATTTTCAAATCCTAGACTAGTGATCTCAGGAGATTGATAGTTGTTAAAAGAGAGAGTGAAGGTATCTGTGTGTCCATTCAAAATATGCATGCTCCTTGGTTGATACTATTGGTGATCCAAAATCAACATGCTGGTATTAAGAACAACTCTAGAAATTCCTATAGATCTAGTCCTCAGATGTTAGTATACAAAAAGTTCTTTCCTTGATATTCACCATAATTACTTTTAACGTTATACAAGTATATACAAAAATGAAGAAATTGAAAGACATGAAAACAAATTTTCTAATGGATATGGTTCATGGATTGAATTTTATTATGGGATGAAAACTAATTTGGATGAGTGGATAATGGGTGAATTTTTATTTTTGCTCTAATAAAATCCCTGAATATGGATGGAGTTAACTAGAAATGCTACAACTTCATTATTACAAACTGGAAAAACTAGTTTTTTTACTACGGTTATGTGTAATAAGATCACTGAGTTATTAGTTGATACAAAGGTAAATGGTGGTGGTTATCAAGAATGGCATATGATATTTAATCAACTGGATCTTCTTCTAGATTCAATATCATATTCTACCATTTCCAGATCTGAATTCTTTGTTCATACCATTATACTTTCTTGATCAAACATCACAGTCATTTTTCTTATACACAAAGTTAGTTTGTGGGAAAATATTTACAATCTAATATTCCTAATTATAGAAATAAAAGTATAAAGAAACTACTTATCAAATACCTCCTATCGTATAATTTGCTAAAAAGTATTCTACTGTCACTAGAATATATTCTTTTAGTGAACTCTAAATCTCCCAAAAACATCTTGTTCCCTAACAATGGTGCCAAAATGATAAAGGTCATCAATCCTCACCATTAATAATGTCAATCTCGGTTGGTTTCTAAAGTCTGTATGTATTAAAAGAAGAAAATCTTGGAAAGTAACTCCTTTAAACACAAACCAAACTTGCATAAAATAAATCATACTTACCGAAATTGGAAGGCACACTTACAGAAATAAATTTTGCATGAAATAAACACACTTTCATAATTGAAATTTGCATGAAAGAAAACCACATGCATGAATTAAAAGGCACGCTTTCAAATTTTTTTTTACTAAATTAAAAATAAACATAATTGAATGAAACACCCACAGGTTTACAACAGAATGAATTAAAGACAAATGAATAAACATAAAAAAAAGTACACAGATCTATCTTCCTTGGAATGAGTGGCCAATTGATTCCTTGGAAGAATATTTAAATCATACTTCTGAGATATTAAAACTATCGAATATTTGAGAGAAAAGAATAGATATTTATTTATTTGGAAAAAAATATCACATAGCTAAGTGTGAAAGGTTGCATTTATAATTCATGCATGTAACCAACTCTTTATTTTAGGAAATAAAATCTGTTCTTATCTTTAATTCAATCTTCACAACCAAAATCTCCATCTCCACAAAATATGGAGAGAGATATATTATTGAAGTCAAATCTTATGTCACTTATTTTAGGAAGATTTGCTCCTAAATCTTCTCCTTGCTTTTCGGTAAGAAATATCATAATGATTTTATTCCTCTACATTGTTAGAAGGAGGATTTCCCTCAAAATATGATTTTGACCAAATATCTTTCTAAGATTTCCATTTGAATTTGTTGTTTTTTACTATGAAACTTTTGACGCTTGTGTGATACGCTTTTTCCTCAGACTGCAATTCACTAAAAGTTAGATTTCTCTTGATTGGTAAAACCTATAGTAAATCTGAAAGAGGTTTTTGTTAAAAACATTATTATGAACAAAAACCTCTCTCATATTTTTTATTTATGAAACTTTTAATGATCGTATGATATATGTTTCCTCGGACTACAACTCACTAAAAGTTAGATCTCTCTTCATGGTAAAACCTGTAACAAATCTGAATAGTTTTTTTGTTAAACACATTGCAATGAATAAAAACATCTCTCAGATTTTCCATTTGACTTTTATATTTTTATTTCTAGAAATTTTAGTACTTGTCTGATACATGTTTTCTCAGACTGTAGCTCACTAAAAGTTAGATCTCTATTCATTGGTAAAACATGTAGAAAATATGAATGAGGTTTTTTTTTAAAATATTGCTGTGAACAAAAACCTCTCTCAGATTTCTGATTGGAATCTCTGAGTTTTCACAATCCCTCAAAAACTATCATTTCATTGATGCAAGTTCCAGAACTAAAGTTGTCATTCCTTTTATGCAAGTTTCGGAATTAAATCTGATTTTTCCACGAATTGAAATTTTTAGAACTAACTATTATTCTATTGATAAAAGTTCTAGAACTAAATCTGTGAGTTCCAGAATCAAACTTGCAAGTTGCAGAAATAAATATGTAATTTACAGACAAAATAATTATAATTTATGGCTAATTTATGGCCTCATTATTTCCCCACACATAATATTATGTATGTCCTCATGCATTACATTATTATCTCCCCTTCTTATAGTAATCTTCATATTAAGAACACATTCTTGTGGATATCCTTCTACTGATTTTCATTTGTTTTCTTTTATAACATGTTCTTGTGTGGATCTCCTTCTATTTCTTTTGATATTTTATCTCTTACAACAGGTTCTTGTGTGGATCTCTTTCTGATGCTTTTGATTTTATTTGCTTTGCAATAGGTTATTGTGTGGATCTATTTCTATTCCTTTTGATATTACTTTCTTGTGTGGATATTTTTCTGTTGCTTTTGATATTTTTTCTTTTACAACAGGTTATTGTGTGGATCTCTTTCAGCTAATTTTGATCTATTTTATTTTACAGCAAGTTCTTGTGTGGCTCTTCTTTTGTTGTGTCTCATATTTAAAATCAAAATACATAGCTCGTGTTTCTCCTTCTCTCCCACACCTAATCTCATGCATGTCCTCATGCATGTTGTTTTATTTACGACTACCATAAATCATGCTCAAAAATTTTGATTGCAAACAGGGGCACATATTTTTCATTTAAGGAGGGGAGATATGAATTTTATCTTATTTTCCTTAGAAATATTTAAAAGTGGATTTAGCTATAGTAAAAAAACTTATAGGAAAACTTAAAAATAAAATAGTGAACAAAATAAAATGGTCATACCTCTAGTTGTCTTTGTCATCCTATTGTTAACATGATGAAATAGTACTGAGAAGAAAAAACCACCAGGTAACAGTTGATTTCCTTTAAAAAATATTCACCTCATTTTTTCCTTTGATTGGCTAGCAAGTTGGTTTTCCAATTAAAGTTTTTTTTTTCCTTTGACTGGCCAGCAAGCTAGTTTTCCAATCAAAGATTTTTGATTTTTTTTTTTTTCTGAAATTATAGGATGAGAAGGATTAGAGAAAAATTTGATCCATCATCAGACTATATTCATCAAAGTAAAACTTGTGTAAAATACGAAGCAATGTTTGAGATCTCATAAATACCCTTTTACTGAGAGCAACAGAGAGAAATAAGAAGAGATAGATTTATTTATCTCATATTATTCTTGTTATAACAATGCACACGTCTAGTTTATATAGGACAGAAGAAACTAAACTGACTCCCTGACAATGCTGGGAAGATCCACAAAACCAGCAGAGAATAATGTGATAACAACAGAAGATAAGAATAGACATCTATAATAAATAACCAACGTATCCTATAGCTAATAAACAACGTATCCTAACATTCCCCCCCTTATTACATTATTCTTGCAAATGTGACCTCTGAAAGATTCAAATTTCACTTTTCCAAGAGATTTAGTGAGAATGTCAGCAACTTGTGCTTCAGTAGGACAGTACTGGAGCTGAATTTGATGGTTCAAGACGTGCTCTCGAATGAAATGGCAGTCAATTTCAATATGCTTTGTTCGTTCATGAAAGACTGGATTCTGCACGAGCTTCAACACACTTTGATTGTCGCAATAGAGAATAGGTGACTGTTTTTCAAGAATTCCTAGGTCATCCATAATGCGACGTATCCATATCACTTCGCACACAGCTCCTCGTGCGGCGTGATATTCTGCCTCTGTGGATGAGATAGAAACAACATTCTGTTTCTTGCTTATCCACGAGATTGGTCCAGATCCGAGATGAAATATGTATCCTGTAGTTGACTTCCTATCATCAACAGATCCAGCATGGTCCGAGTCGACATATCCCTGTAGGAAGAATTGATCATTCTTTTTATATTCCAGACCATAATTAGTTGTTCCTCGGACATATCTCAAAACATGCTTTGCTGCATTCCAGTGACATTTCTTTGGCTCTTGCATGAACCTGGAAAGATAGCTGACAGCATAGCAGAGATCTGGTCTGGTGTATGTCAAATAGATGAGCCCTCCAATCAATTGCCTGTAGAGAGTAGCATCTACTTGAGGTGAGTCCTGGAATCTTGAAAGTTGCAAGCCTTTTTCCATGGGAGTGGATATAGGTTTACAATCAGACATTCTATACTTTTCCAGGAGTGTCTTGGCGTACTTTGTCTGGGAGACAAATATGTGATGCTCCTTTTGCCATATTTCCAAGCCAAGACAGTAATGTAGTAGCCCCAAATCTGTCATGTCGAAGGTTCTTTTGAGATCATTCTTTACAATATCAACCTGATCTTCTGAACTACCAGTGATCACAAGATCATCTACATAAACAACCAGAATGATAATTTCTTTGCCTACCTTCTTTATATACAAATTTGAATATGAGGGACTACGAGTGAACCCATGCTGTAGAAGGTGATCGTTGATCTTGATATACCATGCCCTAGGAGCTTGTTTCAGTCCGTAAAGAGATTTGATGAGACGACATACCTTTTTAGGCTGATTTTCATCAACAAATCCTTCAGGTTGGGTCATGTATACTTCTTCTTTCAGATCACCATTTAGGAAAGCACTCTTGACGTCCATCTGCTGAAGTCTCCATCCTTTCTGTGCTGCAAGTGCGCAAACTACCCTGATGGTCTTCATCTTCGCAGTGGGTGCAAAGGTTTCTTCATAGTCGATGCCTTCTTTTTGAGCATATCCTTTGGCTACAAGTCGTGCTTTATGTTTGTCGATGGATCCATCTGCCTTATATTTTGTCTTGAAGACCCATTTGCAGCCTATGGGTTTCTTTCCTGTAGGCAGATCGACAAGTTCCCATGTCTGATTTTTCATGAGTGAGTCATATTTTGTTTCCATAGCTTCCTTCCATTGAGTTTGACTGAGTGCTTCACGAACATTATCTGGCTCGGAGCTATTCATCAGTGAACTCATGAGTGCAAAGTTTACCTCATTTCTTGTTTGACTCCTTGTTTTGACTCCGGATGATGTATCTGGGAGTTGTTGCAAATTTGAGTCCTTGATAGTTCTTTGTACCCACTTCGGATGAGAACTTGGCTGCTTTTGAGAAGAACTGTGTCGTTGCCGTGAGGATTGATGTGGAGTCACATTCTGCAGTTCTCCAAGATCAACAAATAGTTCTCCTGGTAGCATTTCTTTTCTCTGAGTAGTCTCCTCCAGCTCATCATCTGATTCAGAGACTAATCGGTGAGATGTGTTTGGAAGTGGATCTTCTGTTGATACTATTGAGTCAAAGGATGACTCGTCACAAACCACATCCCGACTCTCGTATACTTTCTTTGTCTCAGGATCCATGAGACGATACGCCTTCGAGGTAGTACTGTAGCCAAGAAGGATACACGGGAGTGTTTTTGGCTCTACCTTCTTTCTCTTCTGAGCTGGAACATGCATGTATGTTGTGCAACCAAATACTCGCAAATGAGAAATTGATGGCTTTTTACCACTCCATACCTCTTCTGGCGTCTTGTTCAGTAGGATCTTTGTTGGTGCCCTGTTGAGAAGATATACAGCCGTTTGTACTGCTTCAGCCCAATAGCGTTCTCCTAGCTTTGCAGTTGATAGCATGCAGCGAGCCATCTCCATCACTGTGCGATTGCGACGCTCAACTATGCCATTTTGTTGGGGTGTGTAGGGAGTTGTCAGGTGCTGCTTAATGCCGTGATGGTTTAGGAAGGCCAAGAACTTCTTTGATGTGAATTCCCCCCCTCGATCTGAGTGGAGTAGAAGAAGTGGTTGTCCAGATTCTTTGACAACACGATGATAGAAGTTCTGAAAGTGTTGAAGAGCCTCACTTTTCTGTTTTAGGAAATATACCCACATCTTGCGAGAGTGGTCATCCACGAACAACTGGAAGTATTTGTATCCTGAAAACGAAGCAGGAAATGGGCCGTTCAGATCGGTATGAACTATCTCCAGACACTTCTTGGCATGGAAGGTGCTCGCTTGAAACGGATCTCTATGTTGTTTTCCTGCAAGACAACCAGGGCAAATAGGCAAGGAACTGGACAATTTGGGTAGTCCACGGACCATTGCTTTTGAACTCATCTGGTGCAGTGAACCGACCGACAAGTGTCCATATCTATAATGCCATAAGGCAGTTGATTCTATTGTTGAAGCAGATAAAGCTACTGCAGAAGATGAAACAGTATCTAAAGCAAATAACTTATCTTTTACAAAGGCTTTAGCAAGAATCCGTACCTTGTCGAAAGATTAACCATGATTTAATGCCATTTTGAACAAGAAATTCAACTTTAAGGTGATGATTCAAGAGCTGAGTAACTGACAAAAGATTGCTAGTCAAGCCAGGAACATATAGTACCTTTGTAAGTGTACATTTTCATGGCCCCAGAGGAATGGTCACATTCCCTATTCCTTCTGCAATGTACTCTTTGTCATCCGCTATCCGAACTCGATCTCTAGTTGGTTCTTCGCGTAGTGAATCAAACAGCTTCTTGTCACCTGACATATGCTTGCTTGCACCAGAGTCTATCAACCAGACTTTCTTCGTGGGCTGAGAAGTTTGAGAGACGAGTACAAGATTCTTACTACAATGGGCTCCTTCTGATGTCTCGTCATCAGATTCATCATCCTCTTGTTGGGCTGCAAGATGTCCTTTTTGCTTTCTCCAGCGGGGACGTCGTTTAGACTTTTGAAAATCTTCGCACGCCCGGATGTGCTTGTATGGCTTGAAGACCCTTGTTTCAGGCTGTTGTGCCAACAGTGATCAGTGTCGTGAGTATTGGTTCTGCAAATGTGACACCATCTCTTTGAATTTTGATCTTTCTGTTTGGATTGCGCTGGATTTGGCTTCTCTGGGGGACCTTTCCGATTCTTCTGGCCACGATTAGGCTTTGAGAACAAGGCTTTGTCCTGAGTCTCCCCATTCGATGAAGTGATAGCTTCTTCCTGCTGCAGCAAATTCACAAGCTCTTCGAATGTCACTGTTTGTTTAGACACATTCAGTGTTGTAACAAACACTCGAAATTGAGAAGGGAGTGCTCTCAAGGTGATTGGGACGAGTAGTTTATCATCTACCGTTTCACCGAGCGCCAATAACTCCGATCTCAACTCAGCCACGCGACGCAGGAATTCCTCCACTTTCTCGTCAGACCCCATAGAGAGGGTGTGCAGCTTCGACTGAAGATGAAGAATCTTTGTCTGATTTTTGGCTTCATAAATGGTTGCCAACTTGTCCCAGGCCTCCTTGGGTTTCTCTGCATTCCGAACATGCGGTTGCACGTCATCACTGATACTGAGCATTATCAGCATCAAGGCTTTAGCACTAGCCATGTCATATTTTACTAGTTCATCAGGGGTTGTGGGAGCAGGCACAGACCCTGTGACAATTCCCCATAATCCTTCAAACTGAAGGATTGTCTTCATTTTTGTCTTCCAGGCCGCAAAATTAGGCCCTTTGAGCAACTGAGCATCAGACAGGAGTAACTTCGGAGCAGACATTGTAATAAAAAAAATATATTTATTTATTTGAAAAAAGGTATTACAATTTGGACTCACTGTCGAGAATGATTGCTCGTAGATGCTCGTAATATTCGCGTGCTGTGAGACGGCGACATTTTGCAGGGCGTTCTTCTTCGTCGTCACAATCTGCGTCGTATCCGGCTTCTAATTTTTCTCGTACTCGCTTTGCTTGGCAGCTGACGTCGAAAAGAAAGTACTCAAGGAGTCCTTCTCGAACAAGTTTGTCGAATGCAAGATTGCCGCAATTTTTAAGCTCGTTCTGCAAGGCAAAGTAGAAACCCGGAGCTCTCAGGAGCTTCTTCACGGTGTTTCTCTGGCTGGCGAGTTGATGTTGTGACTTTCAGCTGTGGCGACCGTGTTGTTGACGCTTTCAATCGAGTTGTCTACACTCGACATTCGATGTAGTGTAGAAGAGACTATTGTAGACTCAAGAAATTACCTCGAAAATCGTTTGCACGTGCTGGCCTTCCTTTTAGCAGGTGACTGAGTAACTCTTCACGTGGCGAGCAAGATTGTTTTCACCTCCACACGGCACACTCTTCCACGCAGCAGCATCTGTCTCCACGCTACAGCAGGTGTCTGTGTTGTAAAAGCTTCAGGCACCTTCAACAATCAAAACTGACGTCTTCAAATAGCTTATTGTTCTCAGATTCTGAAAATGCAAGGTTGCCACGCCTTCTTCACGCACTCCACACATCTGTAGCAGACTGAAACAACGCCTCCTTTGTATATTGCGATTGCTCAGCTGCGGGAAGGGCTAAGTCGAAGTGGCACAGGCAGCGGGCAGAAGTCTTTGATAAGCGTGGTGGTGACTTGTCACCGATGATCCAAGCCCTTAACTGCGGATCCTCCTTTACGCCTACTCCTAGCGATTCAGGCAGTACACAATGAAGAATGGAATACAATGCACTTCTCCCTCGAATCAAAGGATCAGATTACACAGAAACAAGGAACGACCATGGATCAATTTCATAGCTTGGTCGTGGCGTTTCTATTTAGACATTTCTGAGTGCAAAAACCAGATGCATATGTCAGGAGGAAGATGCCAAACAGATTCGATGGTCACAGAGCCATAAAAATCGTGGTTTACTTCCAACCCCTACTCAGAGGAGAATGGGAACCCATACCATGCCGTAGCTTTTATTCTCAATAATCGAACATCCACTTAGCTCGGCAACTCTGGTCTACATCCACTTTCCACGTTTCACACGCGGGATGCAGTGCTGGGATTCCTCACATCAATCCTACATGTGAGCGAGTTTCCAAAACTTGCCCAAAAAGTCACTGGTCTGAGAATCTTCCACACAGGGCGAAGGATATTGATGCTGCTCTGATACCAAACTGAGAGCAACAGAGAGAAATAAGAAGAGATAGATTTATTTATCTCATATTATTCTAATGATAACAATGCACACGTCCAGTTTATATAGGACAGAAGAAACTAAACTGACTCCCTAACAATGCTTTGAAGATCCACTAAACCAGCAGAGAATAAGGTGATAACAACATAAGAATAGATAAGCAAAGATTCAAACCAACGTATCCTATAGCTAATAAACAACGTATCCTAACATTAGGTCATCAGTTCATCGTCCATGGAGTAGAAGATCCTTCACTACCTCATAATATTGAAGACAATTGTAAGTGCTCTATCCATCATATTGAGTAATACATTTTACAACCGCAGAAATAAAATGTGAATATTCAATATGGGTTTAATTATCCCAAGCACTAACTTCTATTTGTGATTATGTACATTATTGAGATGAAGGTATCACTGTGCACCAAAAAAATATATCAACTCCAAATCTATCAAGAATATGTGGTTATCCAAGTATTCATAATATGAAGCCCAATATAGGTATTCCTCTGCATCTCTATGTACTAAATGGTTGAAACTTAAAAACTTTTGGCCTCATGAATTCCCATGTCATTTTAGCGTTCCAAACTAAGTTGTTCATGCAACCTGCTCAAACTAAGACTGTGAAACCAGCCAAAATAACATTTTGTAAGTAGATAGTTTTCTAAGCTCCTCCAAGTTAGTGTATCACCTTGGAGTTTTGGATTGAATCAATAATATTCTTTTGTATGATTGCATGCATAAAGATAAGCCCAATCTCATACCTCTAAATCTGAATTTACATGGACAAATCTAGAAATGTGCTTTCTTGATTACATCATTATCTTAGTCAAAAATTTGAAAGAGGTAACCAATGATCATTAAGTTAGTTGTTACTAATGATACTTGGGTTGGTAATGAACTTCAAAAGGGACTGATGGGATGAGTGACTATACAAGAATTGCAAGTCATGATACAAACACTTTAGACTCATTCTAGCTCACTGTTCATGATACATAACAACAATCATTAGAGAGATTATGAACTTGACTTCATCCACCCTATGATGACATCTTATAGGAAGCCATACTTGTAATACACTCATGAGAACAATGAATTCAGGATTCCAAGATAAACATGAGATTTATAATACCCCACAAAAATCAGAATTCCAAGGACTATAAATTTATTCTTTATCAATAAAGGTATGATGAGCAGCCCCTAGGAACATGCTCAAAATGACTCATATGTGTTACCTTTCCTTCATAGAGGGAAACCGACAGATGATGAGGGTCGTCAATCCTCGCCATTAATAATGTCAATCCGGGTTGGTGTCACATGAAGACTGTATGCATTAAGAGAAGAATGATTTTGGAAAGCAACTCGCCATTAAACACAATCCAAACTTGCATAAATCTATGCATTAAGAAAGAATATGCTTGGAAATAAAATTTTAAACACAATCACACTTGCATAAATGAAATCACACTTGCATAAAGGAAATCACACTTGCATGAATAGAATACAACTTTCATAAATGAAATTGTTGAATTAAAAATAAACACAATTGAATGAAACACCTGCAGGTTTACAATAGACTGAATTTTCACAATACAAAGATAAAAAACAATACAACAGAATGAATTAAAGAAAAAAAATAAACATAAACATGAAAACACAGATCCATCATTCCTTGGAAGAGAATTTAAATCATACTTCTAAGATCTTAATTCAAAACTACAAAATATTTGAGATGAAAAGAACAAATCTTTATTTCTTTGGTGGAAAAGCATTACAGATCTAAGAGTGGAAGGTTACATTTATAATTCATGTATCTAACCAACTCCTTATTTTAGGAAATACAATCTGATCTTATCTTTATTCCAATCCTAACAACTAAGATCTCCATCTCCACAAAATATGGAGAGAGATATATTATTGAAGTCAAATCTTATCTCACTTATTTTTAGAAGATTTGCCCCCAAATCTTCTCCTTGCTTTTCGGTAACAAGAATCATAATGATTTTATTCCTCTACATTATTGGAAGGAATATTTTCCTCAAAATATGATTTTGACCAAATACCTTTCTTAGATTTTCCATTTGACTTTGTTGTTTTTGATTGTGGAACTTTTGACGCTTGTCAAATACGTTTTTTCCTCGGACTGCAGTTCACTAAAAGTTAGATTTATCTTGATTGGTAAAACCTGTAGAAAATATGAATGATTTTTTTGTTAAACACATTGCTATGAACAAAAACCTCTCTCAGATTTTCCATTTGAATTTTCTGTTTCTGTTTATGGAACTTTTAGTGCTCGTTTGATACACATTTCCTCGGACTATAGCTCACTAAAAGTTAGATCTCTCTTCATTGGTAAAACCTGTAAAAAATATGAATTAGGTTTTTGTTAAACATATTTATATTAATAAAAACCTCTCTTACATTTTTATATTTGAAGTTTCTATTTCGTATTATGGAATTTTTAGTACTCATGTGATACACGTTTCCTCAGACTGCAGCTAACTAAAAGTTAGATCTCTCTTCATTGATAAAACTTGTAGAAAATATAAATGAGGTTTTTTTTAAACACATTTCTATGAAAAAAAAAATCTCTCATATTTCCCATTGAAATCTCTGATTTTTCACAATCCCTCAAAAACTTGCATTTCGTTGATGCAAGTTCCGGAACTAAAGTTGTCATTCCTCTTATGCAAATTTTGGAACTAAATATGATTTGTCCACGAAATAATTTTTTTGGAACTAACTGTCATTCAATTGATACAAATTCTGGAACTAAATCTGTGAGTTTAAGAACTAAACCTATAAGTTCTGGAACTAACTCTATGAGCTCCGGAACAAACTCTGCGAGTTCTGTACAAATTTAAAACAACTATAACTTTTGCATGCGACCTCGGATTGATATGATTCTATTTTTAAATGTGTTTAATATTTAGAGAGGAATCTGAATATGAAATCAGATCTGATTTTAAATATACTGTTCATGATAAATTCCACTTTTCCCAATACTAGCATTATCTTTTCTTTATGGCCTACATACACAAGACTTTGCATCTTTTCCCTAATAATAAATAGATAACAAAATATTTATAAAGAATGAATAAGACATATATAATATATTCTATCTTAAGCAAACTATAAGTTCGTAGATTACATTTAAATCCACTTTCAAAGGTAACTTAGAAAGATAAAATAATGGTAATTTATTGTCAATTGATGGCCTCATCATTTCCCCACACTTAATCTTATGGATGTCCTCATGCATTACATTATTATCTCATCTTCTTAGATTCTTCTCCATATTGAGGACACATTCTTGTGGATCTTTTTCTACTACTTTTGATTTGTTTTCTCTTACAATAGGTTTTTGTGTGGATATATTTCTCTTGCTTTTAATATTCTTTATTTCACAATAGGTTATTTGGTGGATCTCCTTATGCTGCTTTTGATTTTTTTCTATTACAACATGTTCTTTTGTGGATCTCCTTCTGTTGTTTTTGATATTATTTCTTTTATAATAGGTTCTTTTGTGGATCTCTTTCTGCTACTTTTAAAAGGAAAACACACTTTCATAAATAAAATTTACATAAAAGATATACCCTTGCATGAATTAAAAGGTACACTTGCATAAATGAAATTACTGAATTAAAAATAAACATAATTGAGTGAAACACCTGCAGTTTTACAACAAACAAAATTTTCACAATACAAAGATAAAAACAATACAACAGAATAAATTAATGACAAACAAATAAACATAAACATAGATACACATATCCATCTTCCTTGGAATGTATGGCTAGCTCATTCCTTGGAAGATGATTTAAATCATACTTCTGAGATCTTAAAACTACATAATATTTGAGAGGAAAGAATATATATTTATTTCTTTGGAGAAAAACATCACATATCTAAGTGTGGAAGGTTACATTTATAATTTATGCATCCAACCAACTCCTTATTTTAGGAAATAGAATCCAATCTTATTTTTATTCCAATCATGACAACTAAGATCTCCATCTCCATAAAATATGAAGAGAGATATATTATTGAAGTCAAATCTTATGTCACTTATTTTAGGAAGAATTACTCCCAAATCTTCTACTTACTTTTCGGTAGCAAGAATCATAATGATTTTATTCCTCTACATTATTGGAAGGAGGATTTCCCTCAGAATATGATTTTGAGAAAATACCTTTCTCAGATTTTTTTTTGACTTTGCTATTTTTTACTGTGGAACTTTTGACGCATGTCTGATATGTTTTTTCTTCAGACTGCAGTTCACTAAAAGTTAGATTTCTCTTTATTGGAAAAACCTGTAGTAAATATAAATGAGGTTTTTATTAAACACATTTCTATGAACAAAAAAATCTATCCAAAACTAAACCTATAAGTACCGGAACTAACTCTGTCAGTTCCAGAACTAACTCTGTGAGTTCCGCAACTAACTTAAAACAACTATAACTTTTACATGTGTTCTTGGATTGAGATGATTCTTGTTTTGAACTTGCATAATTTTTAGAGAGAAATCTGAATATGAAATCATATTTAATTTTAAATATATTTTTCATTATCAATTCCATTTTTTCTAATACTAGCATTATCTTTCCTTTATGGCAAGTATACACAAGAATTTTTATCATTTTCTAAATAATTCATAAGATTAGTCAACAAAATAGATAACAAAATATTTATAAAAAATACACAAGATATATATCTTATACTCTATCCTAAGCAAACTATAATTTCGTAGATTACATTTAAGTACGCTTTGAAAGGTAACTTGGAAGGACAAAATAATGGTAATTTATGGCCAGTTTATGGCCTCATCATTACCCCAAACTTAATCTTATGCATGTCCTCATGCATTATATTATTATCTCCTCTTCTTAAATTATTCTTTGTATTGCGGACGCATTCTTCTGGATCTTTTTCTGTTGCTTTTTATTTTTTTCTTTTATAACAGGTTCTTGTGTCAATCTCCTTATGTTGCTTTTGATATTTTTTCTCTTACAAAAGGTTCTTGTGTAAATATCATTCTTCTAATTTTTATTTCTTTATTTTACAACAGGGTGTGTGGATCTAATTCTATTTCTTTTTATATTATTTTGTATACAAGCATATAAAAAAATGAAAATATTGAAAGACATGAAAACAAATTTTTCTAATAGATATGGTTCAAGGATTGAATTTAATTATGGGATGAAAACTAATTGAGATGAGTGGATAATGAGTGAATTTTTATTTCAGCTCTAATGAAATCTTTGAATATGGATGGAGTTAAGTAGAAATGTTACCACTTCATTATTACAAATCGGGAAAGCCATTTTTTACTAAGGTTATATGTAATAAGATCACTGAGCTATTAGTTGATACAAAGGGAAATGGTGTGGTTAACAAGAATGGCATATGATAATTCATCAACTGGATCTACTTCCAGATTCAATATCATATTCTACCATTTTCAGTTCTAAATTCTTTGTTCGTAAAATTATACTTTCTTGATCAAACATCATAGTCATTTTTCTTATACACAAATTTTTTTGTGGAGAGATATTTACAATCTAATATTCCTAATTGTAGAAATAAAATTTTAATCTACTTGCAGGAAATAAGTCTAAAGAAACTACTTACCAAATACCTCTTGTCGCAGAATTTATTAAAAGGTATACTACTGTCACTAGAATATATTCTTTTAGAGAACTTTGAATTTTCAAATAACACCATGTTCCCTGAAAATGGTACCAAAATGATGAGGGTTGTCAATCCTCGCCATTAATAATGTCAATCCGGGTTGGTGTCTAAAGGCTGTATGTATAAAGAGAAAAAAAATCATGGAAAGTAACTCCTTTAAACACAAACCAAACTTGCATAAAATAAATCACAGTTGTTGAAATTGAAAGGCACACTTGCAGAAATAAAGTTTGCATGAAATAAATTAAAAGGCACACTTGCATAAATGAAATTTACTATGAAAGAAACACACTTGCATGAATTAAAGACACACTTTCATAAATAAAATTACTGAATTAAAAATAAACATAATTGAATGAAACACTTGCAGGTTTACAACAGACTGAATTTTCACAATACAAAGATAAAAACAATACAACAAAATGAATTAAAGACAAATGAATAAACATAAACATAAATACACAGATCCATCTTCCTTGGAATGAGTGGCTAGCTCATTCCTTGGAAGAGGATTTAAATCATACTTCTGAGATCTTAAAACTACAGAATATTTGAGAGGAAAGAATAGATCTTTATTTCTTTAGAGAAAAACATCACATATCTAAGTGTGGAAGGTTGCATTTATAATTCATTCATCCAACCAACTCCTTATTTTAGGAAATACAATCTAATCTTATCTTTATTCCAATCCTAACAACTAAGATCTCCATCTCCACAAAATATGGAGAGAGATATATTATTGAAGTCAAATCTTATCTCACTTATTTTAGGAAAATTTACTCCCAAATCTTCTCCTTGTTTTTCGGTAACAAGAATCATAATGATTTTATTCCTCTACATTATTCGAAGGAGGATTTCCCTCAAAATATGATTTTGACCAAATACCTTTCTCATATTTTCCATTTGACTTTGCTATTTTTGACTGTGGAACTTTTGATCCTTGTCTAATACGATTTTTCCTCAGACTTCAGTTCACTAAAAGTTAGATTTCTCTTGATTGGTAAAACCTGTAGTAAATCTGAATGAGGTTTTTGTTAAACACATTGCTATGAACAAAAACCTCTCTCATATTTTCCATTTGACTTTTCTATTTCTGTTTATGAAACTTTTAGTGCTCGTCTGATACACTTTTCCTCGGACTGCAACTCACTAAAAGTTAGATCTCTCTTCATTGGTAAAACCTGTAAAAAATATGAATAAGGTATTTTTTTTAAACACATTGCTATGAACAAAAACCTCTCTCATATTTTGCATTTGAATTTTCTATTTCTATTTATGCAACTTTTATTGCTCGTTTGATACACATTTCATCGGACTGCAACTCAGTAAAAGTTAGATCTCTCTTCATTGGTAAAACCTATAGAAAATATAAATGAGGTTTTTGTTAAAACAATTTCTGGAATAAAAACCTCTCTCATATTTTCCATTGAAATCTGAGTTTTCACAATCCCTCAAAAAATATCATTCCGTTGATTCAACTGCAAGTTTTGGAAAATCTGATTTGTCCATGAATTGAAAATTCTAGAACTAACTATCATTCAATTGATACAAGTTCTCAAATTAAATCTGTGAGTTTCGGTACTAACTCTGTGAGTTCTGCAGCTAATTTAAAACAACTATAACTTTTGCATGCGACTTCGGATTGAGATGATTCTATTTTTGAACTTACATAATTTTTTGAGAGGAATCTGAATATGAAATCAGATCTGATTTAAATATACTGTTCATGATCAATTCCATTTTCCCAATACTAGCATTATCTTTCCTTTATGGCCTGCATACACAAGACTTTGCATCTCTTCCTAAATAATTAATAGGATTAGTCAACACAATAGATAACAAAATATTTCTAAAGAATGAACAAGATATATATCCTATATTCTATCTTAAGAAAACTATAAGTTCGTAGATTACATTTAAATCCACTTTCAAAGGTAACTTGGAAGGACAAAATAATGGTAATTTATGGCCAATTTATGGCCTCATCATTACCCCACACTTAATCTTATGCATGTCCTCATGCATTACATTATTATCTCCTCTTCTTAGATTCTTCTCCATATTGAGGACACATTCTTGTGGATCTCCTTCTGTTGCTTTTGATTTGTTTCTTTTATAACAGGTTCTTGTGTGGATCTCCTTCTGCTTTAATATTTTTTCTTTTACAATAGGTTCTTATGTGGATCTCTTTCTGTTACTTTTGATTTTATTTCTTTTATAACAGGTTCTTGTGTGGATCTCCTTCTGTTGCTTTTGATATTCTTTCTTTCACAACAGGTTCTTGTGTGGATCTCCTTCTATTGCTTTTGATATTATTTCTTTTACAACAAGTTCTTGTGTCAATATTCTTTTACTATTTTTGATCTCTTTTATTTTACAAAAGGTTCTTGTGTGGATCTTTTTCTGTTTTGTCTTATATTTAAAATCAAAATGGATAGCTCCTGTTTCTCCTTCTCTCAACAACTGATGAGCTCAATCCTCGTCCATCAATACACGTTGTGTATAAAGGTTGTATGGATTAAGAGTAGAATATATTGAAAACTCAAACACAGTTTGATTGTAAATACAATGCACATAAATTGAAGACACTTATAGAAATAAAGTTTACATGGAAAGTAACACACTTGCATGAATTACAAAGGCAAACTTGCATAAACATGAAATTTGCATGAAAGAAACACACTTGCATAAATCAAAAGAAACACTTGCATAAATGAAATTATTGAATTAAAAATAAACATAGTTAAATGATATACCTGCAGCTTTACAACAGATTGAATTTTGATAATACAAAGATAAAAACAATGCAACATAATGAATGAAAGACAAATGAATAAACATAAACATAAATACATAGATCCATCTTCATTGGAAGAGGATTTAAATCATACATCTTAACTACAGAATATTTGAGAGGAAAGAATAGATCTTTATTTCTTTGGAAAAAAGTATCATATATCTAAGTGTGAAAGGTTACATTTATAACTCATACTTTCAACCAACTCCTTATTTTAAGAAATATAATATGAACAACCAACTCCTTATCTTTATTTCAATCTTAACAACTAAGATCTCTATCTCCATAAAATATGGAAAGAGATATATTATTGAGGTCAAATCTTATCACTTATTTTAGGAAGATTTGCTCCCAAATCTTCCCCTTACTTTTCGGTAACAAAGATCATAAAGATTTTATTCTTCTCCATTATTAGAAGGAGGATTTCCTTCAAAATATAATTTTGACCAAATACCTTTCTTGGATTTTCCTTTTGAATTTATTTATTTTTACTGTGAAACTTTTGACGCTTGTTTGATACACTTTTTCCTTAAACTAAAGTTCACTAAAAGTTAGATTTTTCTTGACTGGTAAAACTCTAGAAAATATCAATTGTTTTTATTAAAACGTTGACTATTAACAAAAATCTCTCTCAATTTTTCATTTGAATTTTTTATTTCTTTTTATGGAACTTTTGAGTGCTCGTCTGATACACATTTCCTCGGACTGCAACTTACTAAAACTTAGATCTCTCTTCACTGGTAAAAACTTGTAACAAATCTGAATGATTTTTTTGTTAAAACATTTCTATGTGAAACCTCTCTAAGATTTTCCATTTCACTTTTATATTTCTATTTATGGAACTTTTAATGCTTGTCTTATACATGTTTCCTCAGACTGCAGCTCACTAGAAGTTAGATCTCTATTCATTGGTAAAACCTGTAGAAAATATGAATGATATTTTTATTAAACACATTGCTATGAACAAAAATATCTCTCAGATTTCCCATTGGAATCTCTGAGTTTTCACAATCCCTCAAAACCTATCATTTCATTGATGCAAGTTCAGAACTGAAGATGTCATTCCTTTTATGCAAGTTCCGGAACTAAATCTGATTTGTCCACGAATTGAAAGTTTCACAACTAACTGTCATTCAATTGATACAAGTTCTGGAATGAAATATATGAGTTCCGGAACTAAACCTACAAATTTCAGAACTAACTTTGTGAGTTCCGGAACTAACTCTGTGAGTTCTGCATGCGACCTTAGATTGAGATGGTTCTGTTTTTGAACTTACATAATTTTTAGAGGGAAATTTTATTATGACATCAGACCTGATTTTAAATATACTATTCATGATCAATTCAACTTTTTCCAATACTAGCATTATCTTTCTTTTATGGCCTTCATACACAAAACTTTTCCTATAATCAATAGGATTAGTCAAAAAAATAAAAAAAATATTTATAAAAAATAAAAAAGATATATATCTTATGTTCTATCTTAAGAAAACTATAAGTTCATAGATTACATTTAAATCCACTTTCAAAGGTAACTTAGAAGGACTAAATAATGGCAATTTATGGCAATTTATGGCTTACTCATTGCCCCACACTAATCTTATGCATGTCCTCGTGCACTACATTATTATCTCCTTCTTAGATTCTTCTCCGTATTGAAGACCCATTCTTGTGGATCTCCTTCTACTGCTTTTGATTTCTTTCCTTTATAAGAGGTTTCTTGTGTGGATCTCCTTATGTTGTTTTTAATATTTTTTCTCTTACAATAGGTTCTTGTGTGGATCTCCTTCTGTTTCTTTTGTTTTCTTTCTTTTAAAACAGGTTCTTGTGTAGATCTATTTCTATTGCTTTTGATATTCTTTATTTCACAACAGGTTCTTGTGTGGATCTCCTTCTGTTGCTTTTGATTTCTTTTTCTTTTACAACAGGTTCTTGTGTGGATCTCCTTCTGTTGCTTTTGATATTATTTCTTTTACAATAGGTTCTTGTGTGGATCTCCTTCTGCTGCTTTTGATCTCTTTTATTTTACAACAGGTTCTTGTGTGGATCTTCTTCTATTGTGTCTCATATTTAAAATCAAAATGCATAGCTCGTGCTTTTCCTTCTCTCCCACACCTAAGCTCATGTATGTCCTCATGCATGTTGTTTATTTATGGCTTCCCATAAATTAGACTCAAAAAAGTTTAATTGCAAAGAGGTGCACATATTTTTCATATAAGTAGGGGAGATATGAATTTTATCTTGCCTTCCTTGGAAATATTTAAAAGTGGATCTAGCTGTAATAAAAAAAACTTACAAGAAAGCTTAAAAATAAAATAGTAGAACAAAATAACTTGATCATACCTCTAGTTGTCTTTGTCATCCTATTGTTAACATGATCAAATAGTGCCGAGAAGAAAGCCACCAGGTAAAAGTTGATTTCCTTTGAAGAATATCTGCCTCCTTTTTCCTTTGATTAGCCAACAAGCTAGTTTTCCAATTAAAGTTTTTTTTTGCCTTTGACTAGCCACCAAGTTGGTTTTCCAATCAAAGTTTTTTAATGTTTAATTGTTTATTGTATTTGATTGGCCACCAAGATAGTTTTCCAATCAAAGCTCTTTTATTTATTTTTATTTTTTATGCTGAAATGATAGCATGAGAAGGATTAGAGAAAAATTTGATCCATCATCAGACTATATTCATCAAAGTACAACTTGTGTAAAATAGGAAGCAATGTCTGAGATCTATAAGAATGTTTTTGCATACTTGGTAACTCCAAGAAGATTCCAAAAATCATGTAGACAATTTTTAGGTCTTCAAAGTCCATCTTAAATTGTGCAATATCAGAAACACCATAGTAATCTTCAAATCCCAGACTAGTGATCTTAGGAGATGGATAGTTGTTAAAAGAGAGAGTGAAGGTATCCGTGTGTCCCTTCAAAATTTGAATGCTCTTTTGTTGATACTGTTGGTGAACCAAAATCTGCATGCTGGTATCAAGAACAACTCTAGAAATGTCTATAGATCTAGTACTCAGATGTTAGTACACAAAAATTTCTTTCCTTGATATTCACCATAATTACTTCTTAACGTTATACAAGTATATACAAAAATGAAGAAATTGAAAGACATGAAAACAAATTTTTCTAATGGATATGGTTCAGAGATTGAATTTTATTATGGGATGAAAACTAATTTGGATAAGTGGATAATGAGTGATAATTTATTTTGGCTCTAATGAAATCCCTGAATATGGATGGAGTTAACTAGAAATGCTACCACTTCATTATTACAAACTGGAAAAGCCAGTTTTTTACTAAGGTTATGTGTAATAAGATCACTGAGCTGTTAGTTGATACAAAGGGAAATGGTGGTGGTTATCAAGAATGACATATGATATTTTATCAATTGGATCTACTTCCATATTTAATATCATATTCTACCATTTCCATATCTAAATTCTTTGTTCATACCATTATACTTTTTTTAACTAACATCACATTCATTTTTCTTATACAAAGAGTTAGTTTGTGTGAAGATATTTACAATGTAATATTCCTAATTATAGAAATAAAATTTTAATCTACTTGTCGGAAATAAAATTCTAAAGAAACTACTTACCAAATACCTCCTGTCACAGAATTTGCTAAAAGGTATTCTACTGTCACTAGAATATATTCTTTTAGAGAACTCTGAATCTCCCAATAACACCATGTTCCCCGGAAACGGTACCAAAATGATGAGGGTCGTCAATCCTCTCCATTAATAATGTCAATTCAGGTTGGTGTCTAAAGGTTGTATGCATTAAGAGAAGAAAATCATGGAAAGTAACTCCTTTAAACACAAACCAAACTTGCATAAAATAAATCACACTTGTGGAAATTGAAAGGCACACTTGAAGAAATAAATTTTGCATGAAAGAAACACATTTGCATAAATGAAATTTGCATGAAAGAAACACACTTGCATGAATTAAAAGGCACACTTGCATAAATAAAATTACTGAATTAAAAATAAACATAATTAAATGAAACACCTGCAGGTTTACAACAGACTGAATTTTCACAATACAAAGATAAAAATCAAACAACATGATGAATTAAAGACAAATAAATAAACAGAAACATAAATATATCCATATCCTTGGATGACTTTCTTGAAGAGGATTTAAAATACTTCTGAGATCTTAAAACTAAAGAATATTTGAGAGGAAAGAATAGATCTTTATTTCTTTGGAGAAAAACATCACATATCTAAGTGTGGAAGGCTTCATTTATAATTCATGCATCTAACCAACCCTTTATTTTAAGAAATATAATATGATCTTATCTTTAATCCAATCCTGAAAACTAAGATCTCCATCTCTACAAAATATGGGGAGAGATAAATTATTGAAGTCAAATCTTATCTCACTTATTTTAGGAAGATTTGCTCACAAATCTTCTCCTTGTTTTTCAGTAATAAAGATCATAATGATTTTGTTCCTCTACATTATTAGAAGGATGATTTCCCTCAAAATATGATTTTTCCCAAATACCTTTCTCAGATTTTCCATTTGACTTTGTTGTTTTTGACTGTGGAACTTTTGAGGCTTGTCTGATACGATTTTTCCTCAAACTGCAATTCACTAATAGTTATATTTCTCTTTATTGGTAAAACCTATAGTAAATCTGAATGAAATTTTTGTTAAACAATTTTCTATGAACAAAAACCTCTCTCAAATTTTCCATTTGAATTTTTTGTTTTTGTTTATAAAACTTTTAGTGCTCGTATGATACACAGATCCTCGTATTGTACCTCACTAAAAGCTAGATCTCTCTTCATTGGTAAAACCTGTAACAAATCTGAATAAGGTTTTTGTTAAACAAATTACAATGAATAAAAATTTCTTTTAGATTTTTCATTTGACTTTTTTATTTTTGTTTATTAAACTTTTAGTGCTCGTGTGATACACATTTCCTTAGAATGCAACTCATTAAAAGTTAGATCTCTCTTCATTGGTAAAACTTGTAGAAAATATGAATAAGGTTTTTGTTAAACACATTGCTATGAAGTAAAACATCTCTTAGATTTCCTATTGTAATCTCTGAGTTTTCACAATCCCTCAAAAACTAGAATTTCGTTGATACAAGTTACAAAACTAAAGCTAACATTCCTTTTATGCAAGTTCTAAAATTAAATCTGATTTGTCCACGAATTGAAAGTTTTAGAACTAACTATCATTCAATTGATACAAGTTCTACAACTAAATATGTGAGTTCTGGAGCTAAACCTGCAAGTTCTGGAACTAACTCTGTGAGTTTCACAGCTAACTTAAAACAACTATAACTTTTGAATGTGACTTCAGATTGAGATGATTCTCGTTTTAAACTTGCATTAGTTTTTGAGAGAAATCTGAATATAAAATTAGATCTTATTTTAAATATATTTTTCATGATCAATTCCAGTTTTTTCAATACTAGCATTATCTTTCGTTTATGGCCTGCATACACAAGACTTTGCATCTTTTCCCAAATAATCAATAGGATTAGTCAATAAATTAGAGAAAAAAATATTTATAAAGAATGAACAAGATATATATCCTATATTCTATCTTAAGAAAACTATAAGTTCCTAGATTACATTTAAATCCACTTTCAAAGGTAACTTGGAAGGACAAAATAATGGTAATTTATGGCCAATTTATGGCCTCATCATTACCCCACACTTAATCTTATGCATGTCCTCGTGTATTACATTATTATCTCATCTTCTTAGATTTTTCTCCATATTGAGGACACATTTTGTGGATCTCCTGTTGTTTTTTATTTATTTCTTTTATAACAGGTTCTTGTGTGGATCCCCTTCTGTTGGTTTTGATATTTTTTTCTCTTACAACAGGTTCTTGTGTGGATCTCCTTTTGCTACATTTGATTTTGTTATTTTACAAAAAGTTCTTATGTGGATCTATTTTTGTTGCTTTTGATATTATTTCTTTCTCAACATGTTGTTATATGGATCTCCTTATGTTGTTTTTGATTTCCTTTTTTTACAACAGGTTCTTGTGTAGATTTCCTTCTCTTACTTTTGATATTCTTTTTTTACAACAGGTTCTTGTGTGGATCTCCTTCTGCTACTTTTGAAAGAAAAACACACTTGTATAAATAAAATTTTCTTGAAAGAAACACACTGACATAAATGAAATTACTGAATTAAAAATAAACATAATTGAATAAAAACTTGCAGGTTTACAACAAACTAAATTTTTAAAATACAAAGATAAAAACAATACAACAGAATGAATTAAAGATAAAGGAATAAACATAAACATAAATACACAGATCCTCAGACAAATGAATTTTTATTTATGGAACTTTTAGTGCTTGTCTGATACACGTTTCCTTGGATTAAAACTAACTAAAAGTTAGATCTCTCTTCATTGGTAAAACCTGTAGAAAATTTGAATGATATTTTTTTCAAACACATTACTATGAACAAAAACCTCTCTTAGATTTTCCATTACAATCTCTGAGTTTTCACAATCCCTCAAAAACTATCATTCCATTGATGCAAGTTCCAGAACTAAATCTGATTTGTCCACAAATTGAAAATTACGGAACTAACTGTCATTCAATTGATAAAATTTCAAGAACTAAATCTGTGAGTTCTAGAACTAAACCTGTAAGTTTTTGGAACTAACTTTGTGAGTTCCACAACTAACTTAAAACAACTAAAAATTTTGCATACGACCTAGGATTGAGATGATTTTATTTTTAAACTTGCATAATTTTTCAAGAGGAATTTTAATATGAAATCAGATTTGATTTTAAATATAATATTCATGATCAATTCAACTTTTACTTATACTAGCATTATCTTTTCTTTATGGCCTGCATACACAAGACTTTGCATCTTTTCCTAAATAATCAATAAGATTAGTCAACAAAATAGATACAAAAGATTTATGAAGAATGAACAAGATATATATCCTATATTCTATCTTAAGCAACTATAAGTTCATAGATTACATTTAAATTCACTTTCAAAAGTAAGTTGGATAAAATAATGGTAATTTATGGCCTCATCATTACCCCACACTTAATATTATGCATGTCCTCATACTCTACATTATTATCTCATCTTCTTAGATTCTTCTCCGTATTTAGGACACATTCTTGTGGATCTAATTCTGCTACTTTTGATTTGTTTCTTTTATAACAGGTTCTTATGTGGGTCTCCTTATGTTGCTTTTAATATTTTTTCTCTTACAACAGGTTATTATGTGGATCTCCTTCTATTTTTTTTTTTTTAATTCTACAACATGTTCTTGTGTGGATCTATTTCTAATGCTTTTGATATTCTTTATTTCACAACAACTAATTGTGTGGATCTCCTTATTCTGTTTTTGACCAAATATCTTTCTCATATTTTCCATTTGACTTTGTTATTTTTTACTATGGAACATTTAACACTTGTCTTATACGCTTTTTCCTCGAACTGCAGTTCACTAAAAGTTATATTTCTCTTCATTGGTAAAACATGTACCAAATATGAATGATTTTTTTGTTAAACACGTTACTATAAATGAAAACCTCTCTCAAATTTTCCATTTGAATTTTCTTTTTCTGTTTATAAAACTTTAAGTTCTTGTATGATACATGTTTCCTTAGACTGCAACTCACTAAAAGTTAGATCTCTCTTCATTTTTAAAACCTTTAAGAAATCTGAATGAAATTTTTATTAAACACATTCCTACGAATAAAAACCTCTCTCAGATTTCCCATTTGACTTTTCTATTTCTATTTATGAAACTTTTAGTGTTCGTCTGATACACATTTCCATGGATTGCAGCTCACTAAAAGTTAGATATATCTTCATTGGTAAAATGTGTAGAAAATATAAAAGAGATTTTTGTTAAACACGTTGCTATGAACAAAAACCTCTCTTGGATTTCCCATTGGAATCTCTGACTTTTCACAATCCCTCAAAAACTATCATACTGTTGATGCAAGTTCTGGAACTAAATCTGATTTGTCCATGAATTGAAAATTATGGAACTAACTATTATTCAATTGATACAAGTTTAGGAACTAAATCTGTGAGTTCTGAAACTAAACCTGCAAGTTCTGGAACTAACTTTACAAGTTCCACAACTAATTTAAAATAGCTATAACTTTTGCATGCGACCTCAAATTGGCATGATTCTCAGTTTGAACTTGCATAATTTATCGAGAGGAATATGAATATGAAATCAGATCTAAATTTAAATATACTATTCATGATTAATTCCACTTTTCCCAATACTAGCATTATCTTTTCTTTATGGCCTACATACTCAAGACTTTGCATCTTTACCCAAATAATCAATAGGATTAGTCAACAAAATAGATAACAAAATATTTATAAAGAATGAATAGGATATGTATCATATAATCTATCTTAAGCAACTATAAGTTTGTAGATTACATTTAAATCCACTTTCAAAAGTAACTTGGAAGGATAAAATAATGCTAATTTATGGCCTCATCAATTCCCCACACTTAATCTTATGCATGTCCTCATGCATTACATTATTATCTCCTCTTCTTAGATTCTTATCCATATTAAGGACACATTCTTGTGGATCTCCTTCTCCTACTTTTGATTTGTTTCTTGTATAACAGGTTATTGTGTTGGTCTCCTTATGTTGCTTTTGATATTTTTCTCTTACGACAGGTTTTTATGTGGATCTCCTTTTGTTGCTTTTGATTTTTTTTTTTATAACAGGTTCTTGTGTGGATTTATTTTTGTTACTTTTGATATTCTCTATTTCACAACAGGTTATTGTGTGGATCTCCTTATGCTACTTTTAATTTCTTTCTATTATAACAGGTTCTTGTGTGGATCTTCTTATGTTACTTTTAGATATTATTTCTTTTACAACAGGTTCTTGTGTGGATCTCCTTCTGCTACTTTTGAAAGAAATACACACTTGCATAAATGAAATTTACATGAAAGAAACACACTTTCATAGATTAAAAGGCATACTTACATAAATAAAATTTGTATGAAAGAAACACACTTTGCATGAATTAAAAGGCACACTTGCATAAATGAAATTGTTGAAATAAAATTAAACATAATTGAATGAAACACTTGCAAATTTACAAGAGACTAAATTATCACTATACAAAGATAAAAACAATACAACGGAATGAATTAAAGACAAATGAATAAACATAAACATAAATACACAGCTCCATTTTCCTTGGAATGAGTGGCCAGTTCATTCCTTTAAAGAATATTTAAATCATATTTTTGAGATCTTAAAACTACAGAATATTTGTGAGGAAAGAATAAATCTTTATTTCTTTGGAGAAAAGCATCACATATCTAAGTGTGGAAGGTTACATTTATAATTCATGTATCCAACCAACTCCTTATTTTAGGAAATAAAATCTGGTCTTATTTTTATTCTAATCCTGACAACTAAGATCTCCATCTCCACAAAACATGGAGATAGATATATTATTGAAGTCAAATTTTATCTCACTTATTTTAGGAAGATTTTCTCCAAAATCTTCGCCTTACTTTTCAATAATAAGAATCGTAATGGTTTTATTCCTCTACATTATTGGAAGGAGGATTTCCCTCAAAATATGATTTTGACCAAATATCTTTCTTAGATTTTTCATTTGAATTTGTTATTTTTTGATAGTGGAACTTTTGACGCTTGTCTGATACGTTATTTCCTTAAACTGCAGTTCACTAAAAGTTGGATTTCTATTCATTCGTAAAACCTATACAAAATATGAATGATTTTTTTGATAAAAACATTACTATGAACAAAAATCTCTCTTAGATTTTCTATTTGAATTTTCTGTTTCTGTTTATGAAACCTTTAGTGCTCATATGATACACGTTTCCTCGGACTGCAACTCACTAAAAGTTAGATCTCTCTTTATTCATAAAACCTGTAACAAATCTAAATGAATTTTTTGTTAAACACATTTCTACAAATAAAAACCTTTCTCATATTTTCCATTTTACTTTTCTATTTATTTTTATGGAACTTTTAGTGCTCATGTGATACACGTTTCCTCAGACTGCAACTCACTAAATGTTAGATCTCTATTCATTAGTAAAACATGTAGAAAATATGAATGACGGTTTTGGTAAACACATTGATATGAAGAAAAACCTCTCTTAGATTTCCCAGTGGAATCTCTAACATTTCACAATCCCTCAAAAAATATCATTCCGTTGATGCAAGTTCTGGAATTAAATCTAATTTTTCCACGAATTGAAAATTCTGGAATTAACTGGCATTCAATTGATACAAGTTCGGGAACTAAATCTATAAGTTCCAGAAACAAACTTGCAAGTTCTGGAACTAACTTTGTGAGTTCCGCAACTAACTTAAAATAGCTATAACTCTTGCATACGACCTCAGATTGAGAGGATTCTGATTTTAAACTTGCATAATTTTTTGAGAGGAATCTGAATATGAAATTAGATCTGATTTTAAATATACTATTCAAGATCAATTCAACTTTTTCTAATAAAATAATTATCTTTCTTTTATGCCTTACATATACAAGACTTTGCATCTTTTCCCAAATAATCAATATAATTAGTCAAAAAAATAGATAACAAAAGATTTATAACGAATGAACAACTTATATATCTTATATGATATATTAAGAAACTATAAGTTTGTAGATTACATTTAAATCCACTTTCAAAAGTAACTTGAAAAAATAAAATAATGGTAATTTATGGCCTCATCATTTCCCCACACTTAATCTTATGTATGTCCTCATGCATTACACTATTATCTTCTTTTCTTAGATTCTTCTCCGTATTGAGGACACATTCTTGTAGATCTCCTTGTGCTACTTTTGATTTGTTTCTATTATAATAGGCTCTTGTATGGGTCTCCTTCTATTTCTTTTGATATTTTTTGTCTTGCAATAGGTTCTTGTGTGATCTCCTTCTGTTGCTTTTGATTTCTTTATTTTACAATAGGTTCTTGTGTGGATCTATTTTGTTTGATTTTTATATTCTTTATTGCACAACAGGTTATTGTGTGGATTTCCTTATGTTACTTTTTATTTCTTTCGTTTACAATAGTTTCTTGTGTGGATCTCCTTCTACTGATTTTGAAAGAAAAACACACTTGCATAAATAAAGTTTGCATGAAAGAAACACACTTGCATGAATTAAAAGGCACACTTTCATAAATGAAATTACTAAATTAAAAATAAACATAATTGAATGAAACACCCATAGGTTTATAACAAACTGAATTTTCACAATACTAAGATAAAAACAATACAACATAATGAATTGAAGACAAATTAAACAAACTTGCATAAATGAAATTTGTATGAAAGAAACACACTTGAATGAATTAAAAGACACAATTGTATAAATGAAATTGTTGAATTAAAAATAAACATAATTGAGTAAAACACCTAAGGTTTACAACAGACTAAATTTTCACAATACAAAGATAAAAACAATACAACAGAATGAATTAAAGATAAATGAATAATCTTAGAAATAAATACACATATCCATCTTCTTTGGAATGAGTGGCCAGATCATTCCTTGAAGGAAGATTTAAATCATACTTCTAAGATCTTAAACTACATAATATTTGAGGAAAGAATAGATCTTTATTTCTTAGGAGAAAAGCATCACATATATAAGTGTGGAAGGCTGCATCTATAAATCATGCATATAACCAACTCATTATTTTAGGAAATAGAATCTAATCATATATTTATTCCATTCCTAATAACTAAAATCTCCATCTCTATAAAATATGGAGAAAGATATATTATTGAAGTCAAATCTTATCTCACTTATTTAAGGAAGATTTACTCCCAAATCTTCTCCTTGCTTTTCGGTAACAAAGATTATAATTATTTTAATCCTCTACATTATTGGAAGGAGGATTTCACTGAAAATATTATTTTTACTAAATACCTTTCTCATATTTTCCATTTGGTTTTGTTGTTTCTGGCTATGGAACTTTTGACGCTTGTCTGATATGTTTTTTCCTCAGACTGCAGTTCACTAAAGTTAGATTTCTCTTTATTGGTAAAATCTGTAGAAAATATGAATGAGGTTTTCATGAAACATGTTACTATGAACAAAAACCTCTCTCAAATTTACCATTTGAATTTTCTGTTTTGGTTTATGAAACTTTTAGAGCTTGTAAGAAACACGTTTCCTCGAAATACAACTCACTAAAAGTTAGATCTCTTTTTATTGGTAAAACTTATAATAAATATGAATTAATTTTTTGTGAAGCACATTTCTATGAATAAAAACCTCTCTCATATTTTCCTTTTGACTTTTCTATTTCTGTTTATGGAACTTTTAGTGCTGGTCTGATACACATTTCCATGGACTACAACTCACTAAAAGTTACATATCTCTTCATTGGTAAATTCTGTAGAAAATATAAATGATTTTTTTGCTTAAACACATTTCTATGAACAAAAACCTCTCTTAGATTTCCCATTGGAATCTCTGACTTTTTACAATCCCTCAAAAACTATCATTTCATTAATGTAGGTTCCAAAACTAGATCTAATTTGTCTACGAATTAAAAATTCTAAAACTAAATGCGATTTGTCTACGAATTATTCTTCCGATCTTCCGCTGCTCTCTCTGCAGCCCTCTGCTGCTGCTCTTCCGCTGAAACATGGTTAAAAAACCCCAAATCGTCCTGGCCACGTGTTTGGTGAAAACCCTAATCCGAGTAGTAGCGTTGGGGAAAAAATATGCTCTGCAGAGAGTCGTGATCTCTCATGGATTAACCTAGCATTTGGTAAAGATACTCCCACTACTGAAAGAGTCAATGAAAAATTAGTGGAAGGCGGTGGCGCAGTCTACACTGATAGATCCGTGGCTACTGGTAAAAATCTGAATGGAAACAAGGAATGCAGGCGTCATTCTCCCACAAAGTCACAGGCCCGAGGGTTTGGAAAAATCAGCTTTAGGTCAAGCTCACGACATGGGATCTCTATTACTCCCCTCAATGGAGAAAATGTAGTTTGGCAGAGTGGCGGATCTGATTCGATTCCTACACTCTTTCTTGAAACGTTGAACCAGGGAGGTGGGAAGGATACTGTTAATAGGAGATCCAGTGGTCCCTCCTTCGCCGATATACTATCTAAACAGTCAAAGAATACTGCAAAGACTACTATGAAGCCTGCTGAGAAAAATCCATGATTACCTTCGGAGAGGAAGTCCTTGAAACAGAGTCTTTCTATCAAGAACATGCCTTAGTTTGTAGATTCTATCTGGACTTTGGCCTAGTTTACCAGTCCTACACGAATGGATCTCCAAGCACTAGATCCTGCTTCTCGGAGGAAGGTTAGATCTCTACCCATGTGCTAAAGGTATCTTCATTATTTCTTTCCAATCCATAGATGATAAGGTTATCATTTCTAATCAGCTTTGGCTCTGCCAGAAAAAATACCTTATTTTAAAACCTTGGTTCCCATCTTTCAACCCTCTCACTGAATCTTTCTCATGAAAATCGATTTAGATCAGATTACCCCACCTTCCTCTGCAATTCTGGGATCAAAAATGTCTGATAGCCATAGGCAATACATTGGGCAGCATCATTAACATAGACTCCCAAACCTCTGAATTCATGCATATGACCTATGCAAGAATTATTGTTGAGGTTGATACCTCTAAGTATCTTCCAGTTTATATTGAGCTAAAGGTGCAAAATCGAAGTTGGACCAAACCTCTGGACTTCGAGGGCATACCTTTTAGATGTAGGAATTGTTTCTCTCTGGGACATTCTGTTGTTAATTGTGAAATGATAAAACACAAAAAGGAGAACGCTAACTGGTGGAAAAATGATCTCCCAGAACATTTGAGATTCGATCCTCTAAATATCCCTGTTGCTGAGAAAGAAGACATATTGTAGTCGGTCCCTAAAACTCCTTTGAATGAGCTCAAAAACCATGTAAATAGAGTCATCTGGGGAGGAGACACAGAGCATCGGAATTACTGAAACAAGAAAGTTCACAGCGGACAAGGAGAATATTCCTAGATCTCATTGCTCATATAATAATTTTCAGCCAATTAAGGATTCTGAAATTCTCATTCCTTTACACAAATCTATGGATGAATGGATTACAGTTCGTGACAAGAAGAAAATTGCTCGAATTGAAAATAGTAGTAATTAATTGGAAACAATAGTAGAATGACTGTTGGTCTTTCATGTAGCTGCTGGGTAGCTTTTCTGTGGTTTAGGTGTTGTTTTGTTGTTGTTTTTTAGCTATTTTTCATCTGTTGGATTACTGGTTATAGGCTTCTCTTGGTAGATTGTTTTCTGCCGTTGGGCTTATTGTTCATATCTGGATCCTGATCCTCTTTGGTTATGTTACTTTGGCTATACCTGGCTTTTAAGTTATGTTTTACAAGGGTATAGTCCTTTTCAAAAAACTATTTTCCAATATTAAAAAAAAATTGATACAGGTTCAGGAACTAAATCTGTGAGTTCTGAAACTAAACCTGCAAGTTCTGGAACTAACTTTGCGAGTTCTGCAGGTAACTTAAAACACCTATAACTTTTGCATGTAACCTCGGATTGAGATTATTCTTGTTTTAAACTTGCATAATTTTCTGAGAGGAATCTAAATATCTAATTAGATCATATTTAAAACATATTTATCATGATCAATTCTACTTTTTTCAATACAAGCATTATATTTCCTTTATGGCCTGCATACACAAGATTTTGCATCTTTTCCCAAATATTCAATATAATTAGTCAACAAAATAGATAAAATAATATTTATAAAGAATGAATAAGATATATCTCATATAATCTATCTTAACAAACTATAAGTTCATAGATTACATTTAAATCCACTTTCAAAAGTAACTTGGAAGGATAAAATAATGGTAATTTATGGCCTTATCAATGCCCCACACTTAATCTTATGCATGTCATCATGCATTACATTATTATCTCCTCTTCTTAGATTCTTCTCTGTATTGAGGACACATTTTTGTGGATCTCCTTCTCCTGCTTTTGATTTGTTTTTTTTATAATAGGTTCTTGTGTGGGTCTCCTTATGTTGTGTTTGATATTTTTTATCGTCCAACAAATTCTTATGTGGATCTCCTTCTGTTACTTTTGATTTATTTATTTTACAACAATTTCGTGTGTGGATTTATTTTTGTTGCTTTTGATAATTTCTATTTCACAACAAGTTAATGAGTGGATCTCCTTATGATGCTTTTAATTTCTTTCTATTACAACAGGTTCTTATGTGGATCTTCTTATGTTACTTTTTGATATTCTTTTTTTTACAATAGGTTCTTATGCGGATCTCATTTTGATAGTTTTAAAAGAAATACACACTTGCATAAATGAAATTTACATGAAAAAAAGACACTTGCATAAATTAAAAGGCATACTTGCATAAATGAAATTACTGAATTAAAAATAAACATAATTGAATGAAACATATGTAGGTTTACAACAAACTGAATTTTCTCAATACTAAGATAAAAACAATACAACAAAATGAATTAAAAACAAATGAAACACACTTGTATAAATGAAATTTGTATGAAAGAAACACACTTGCATAAATGAAATTGCTGAAATAAAAATAAACATAATTGAATGAAACACCTGCAAATTTACAACAGACTGAATTGTCACAATACAAAGATAAAAACAATACAACAGAATAAATTAAAGACAAATGAATAAACATAAATATAAATACACATCTCCATCTTCCTTGGAATGAGTGGCTAGTTCATTCCTTGAAAGAAGATTTAAATCATATTTCTAAAATCTTAAAAATATAAAATATTTGAGAGGAAAGAATAGATATTTATTTATTTGAAGAAAAACATCACATATTTAAGTGTGGAAGGTTGCATTTATAATTCATGCATCCAACCAACTCCTTATTTTAGGAAATATAATTTGATCTTATTTTTTATTCCAATCCTGACAACTAATATCTCCATCTCCACAAAATATGGAGATAAATATAGTATTGAAGTGAAATTTTATCTCATTTATTTTAATAAGATTTACTCCCAAATCTTCTCCTTACTTTTCGGTAATAAGAATCATAATGGTTTTATTCCTCTAAATTATTGGAAGGATGATTTTCCTAAAAATATGATTTTGACCAAATATCTTTCTCGGATTTTCCATTTGACTTTACTATTTTTTTCTGTGAAAATTTTGATGCTTCTCTGATACGCTTTTTCCTTAGACTACAGTTCACTAAAAGTTATATTTTTATTGATTGGTAAAACCTATAGAAAATATGAATGAAATTTTTGTTATACACATTTCTATAAACAAAAACCTCTCTCAGATTTTCCATTTGAATTTTCTTTTTCTGTTTATGAAACTTTTAGTGTTCGTATGATACACGTTTCCTCGGACTGCAACTCACTAAAAGTTATATCTCTCTTCATTGGTAAAACCTATAAAAAAATATTAATGAAATATTTGTTAAACACATTTCTATGAATAAAAACCTCTCTCAGATTTTGCATTTGACTTTTCTATTTCTGTTTATGGAACTTTTAGTGCTCGTGTGATACATGTTTCCTCGGACTGCAACTCACTCAAAGTTAGATCTCTCTTCATTGGTAAAACCTGTAGAAAATATGAATTATATTTTTGTTAAAAAAATTGCTTTGAACAAAAACCTCTCTAAGATTTCCCACTGGAATCTCTAAGTTTTGACAATCCCTCTAAAACTATCATTCTATTGATGTAAGTTCTAGAACTAAATCTGATTTGTCCACAAATTAAAAATTATGGAACTAACTATCATTCAATTGATACAAGTTCGACAACTAAATCTGTGAGTTCTAGAACTAAACCTAAAAGTTCCCAAACTAACACTGTGATTTCTGGAACTAACTCTGCGAGTTTCACAGCTAACTTAAAATAGCTATAACTTTTGTATGCGACTTTGGATTGAGATGATTCTTGTTTTAAACTTGCATAATTTTTCAAGAAGAATCTGAATATGAAATTAGATCTAATTTTAAATATACATTTCATGATCAATTCAACTTTTCCCAATACTAGTATTATCTTTCCCTTATGGCCTGCATACACTAAACTTTACATGTCCTCATGCATTACATTATTATCTTCTCTTATTAAATTCTTCTCCATATTGAGGACACATTCTTGTGGATTTCTTTCTATTGCTTTTTATTTGTTTCTTTTATAACAGGTTCTTGTGTGGATCTCATTCTGTTGTTTTTGATATTTTTCTCTTACAATATGTTCTTGTGTGGATCTCCTTCTGTTGCTTTTAATTTTTTTAGTTTATAATAGGTTCTTGTGTGGATCTCCTTTTGTTGCTTTTAATTTTTTTATTTTACAACAGGTTCTTTCATAGATCTATTGCAGAGAGGTGTAAATATTTTTCATATAAGTAGAGGAGATATAAATTTTATCTCGCCTTTCTTGGAAATCTTTAAAAATAGATTTGGCGGTGATTAACAAACTTACATGAAAGCTTAAAAATAAAATAGTAGAACAAAATAACTTGATCATATCTCTAGTTGTCTTTGTTATCCTATTGGTAACATGATCAAATAGTTCCGAGAAGAACAACACAGGTAATAGTTGATTTCCTTTGAAAAATATCTACCTCCTTTTTCCTTTAATTGGCGAGAAAGCTGGTTTTCCAATTAAAGTTTTTTTTTTGCCTTTCACTAGCCAACAAGCTGGTTTTCAAATCAAATTTTTTAAATTTTTATTTTTTTTGTTGTATTTGATTGGACAACAAGTTGGTTTTCTAATGAAAGCTTTTTTTTTTTGCTGAAATGATAGCATGAGAAGGGGGTAAGTGCAGGGAGTTGATGGACAAATATAGGGTCATCTGTGGACGTCATATTGCAAAAAACAATGAAATCTCAAGTTGTAGGGATTATTAGCTATACGCGCACTCAAAATTAGAAAAATTTATATAAGTATGAATTGTAGCATTCGGAATCTAATTTCTAAAATAATAATTTTTTTTAAAAAAGGACAAGATTAGATTTTTTAAACACTTAATATTATATGAATTAGTTTGTTTTTTTTTTAACTTATAAGATTGTAGTCCGTTTGCCCGCATTTTGGATGACTAAATCTTGTTATTATTTTTTTCCTTTGGTGAAATGTTAGATGTAATTTCTATCTTGGGATCGATTTTATTTTGTATTTTTTTTAGCAATATTTTTTTAATGATTTTTTCCATGAAAGTGGTTTGAAAATATTTAGAAAATGGAGCGCTTTCCGTTTGCCCACCATAACTACATCAAAAAATATTGAAATCAAATATATTTTTTTTAATGTGTATAGAATTTTTCCACACTTCGGATGGTATAAGTTTTATCACATTTTGATAAGTGAAACAAAAGTTAGAGTCTTAAACATACACATGAACATTCATGGGAAAAAATGTCTTAAAGACCTATTGTTAGCAAAAAATTATAAAATGATATTTATCTTATTCTATTCACTTTAAAATCAATATTTCTACGATGCTAACAGTCTCCCCTACGCGATGGCACCATTTTTGTGAAATGTTTTTAGATTTTTTAGCATGGTTCCAAGTCTTTGGAAGAGCAGATTTGAGGTTTATTGACATTTTATACTTCATAATGACCTTCCATAGCTTTGGTTGGGGAAAAACTAATATTTTCCGAGGCTTAGGTTCGGCAGATAGATCCACGATCATAGTTTATAAAGCGTGATCGCAGTTTTCTTAACACAAATCATGAGCATATTTTATAAACCACAATCGTGGTTTATAAAGCACACTCGTGGTTAATAATTATATTTACACACATCCCAATGTCTGAATTACCATGTGATTTTTACTCTCTGACCTTACCATACAAATTATTGTGAAAATCTATGTCTTTTTCTGCATGTTTTTCTTATCACCGGAAGTAAAACATCATGGGAGACAAGAAACGAAAGTCAAAAAAGGAAGTCATTAAGTAAAAAAACCCCAAATGAATTAGAGGCCAGAAAAATTCAAAATGCTGAGCGAATGCAGAAACTTTGTGAATCAAGAAGAGGTTCATCTTCAACCCCAACTATTGTAAGCAATGAAGAACCAGGTAATGTTTCTACTGTCAATATTAAAGTTGAATTAAATACTTGTGATGAAGATGTTTTTACTGTCAATGTTGAAGAAGAATTAAACACTCCTAATGTAGCAAATGTTGAAATTGAATGAGACAATGAAAATGTGAATAAGGAAATTCATGTTGAAACTGTAGACAAGAAAAATTTGACAAAAAGACCTCTTAGGATTTTACCTAAGAAACCTAATTTTTTTATTGAAATTGATGAAAACATTTTGAAACCAATGTCTAACAAACTTTCTGAACTGACAAATAAGAAGAAAAGCCACTGAAATTTGGGATAAACATTCTGAAAATTTTAAATGATTCCCAAAGATGTCAATTATTGGTTAGTTTGATGAAATTGATTAAAATGAGACCTACATTAAACACCTTAGGATTCACAACATCTAATGTACGTGGTCAAACCTCTACAATTGTTGAAAACCTTCATGATGCATATCACACTATTGATGTCAAGAGACGCACTAGGGATAGTAATATTGTGTGTCATGTACTTGCTACTAGTGTTGTAAGTGAATCAATAAAAAACTATGTTTGATTATGCAAAAAAGTCAAATGTTGCAAGTTAATCGAAAAAATATAATGAAAGCAATTGAAAGACGTAATATCCTTCAATCACTCAATAACGTCGATTTTTGGGAATTTTTTGCTAGAGCACCTCGTAAGGACAAAATTAATGCTGATGCTATAAGAGAAATTGTTATTAAATTTTGGCATGATAACACTAGAGTTTCACCTAATACAAGAGATGTTATAAAACGGAGATTTGGTTCTACTAATTGTGAACCACATCCAAAGAATTTTTTTGATATAACTCAAACTCAATTTTTTCATAAGTTTGAACAAGAGAATCTGGAAATTAAAATTAGTCAACATTTTTTTGAAATGTTGAAACGATTCTATGTGAAAATCAACCACGCTTCGCACCACTTGTTGTTATAGGTAACATGTTGAATTTGTGATGCATAATGCTAAATTTTTACGTATTCGATTCTAATTTTCATTCTGAAACTATGTTATCGGAATGTGGTGTTTAATTTCTCATCAAACATCTTCCAGGGATTTCATTCCTACTATATTTTGTGAAAAAGTTGGACATTTTTTTTATAGTCAAGATTGTTTAGATGGAAGTTGTAGTACATGCGACGGATTACCTAAATTGGAAATTTGCATCCATGAGCAAATTGAAGGTACAATAGGACATAATTTAGTTGAGTTTGATAAATATAAATCATTTGAATACTAGTTGAAAGATGGAAAAGAGTCTAAACAGTGTGAGCTAGTTACAGAAGAAATGTCCATGTTTTCCATTTTTTAGGAAAATTTAAGGATGAAATTGTTTATGAGTATGTGAGGCACACACATAGAGCTTGATGGTTGGATGAATAGTTCAAGCTATACAAAGACACATTTCCTATCCATACTATTGGTTTAGTGGTTGATTTTGATAGACAAGGGTACACATTGCAACCACAGTTGTGGGACTTGCAATCACTTGAGATATTACAACTCCAGAGACAAGCTGGTACCATTTTTGTGTATATAACATTACTACATTTTCCTGACAATACAGAGAATTATCAAAAAAATTTAAGCAGGGGACCACTTTTATATCAGTGATGATCGTACTCATTCTACTGAATTTCTGCAAGGGTGTTTCCAGGGATTTTATGGAGAACTTGTCTGATAGGGATATCCACTTCAAAGCCTACACTATATAGTGGTCAGATAATTGCACGTCTCAGTTTAAGAAGGCAGGAATGTTTTATTGGATGAGTAGAATCCAAGTCAAGATGAGTGTGTAACATATTTGGAGTTTCACTAAGGTTGCACACTAGAAGAAGAGTGCATGACAGTGTAGGGGCATAATCTAGCAAAGATGCTCTTCACAAGAGAATAGTTCCAAGCATACACAGATGATGCTAAATGAATCCCTGCAAAGAACATAATGGAATAGTGTACTGACAATATGGCAAGAGATTGTCAATAAAGATTCCAAAGTTTGAAGATATTTTTGAATGCATAGAGGAACACAGCAGGGGAATTGATACATCCACAAAGGATTGTATGACACTCACTGGGTCTAGTAATATGCACTGATTTTGTAGCTCAGACGCTACGATAATGGGCCTGGATGGACCATGGAAGTTGACATGTTTTTGTGCATCTACTATTGAATTTGTCACTGCAGCACATGTGGCTTCACAAGAATGGGTTGAAAGATGGATTTGTAGGCCTCTAACTCTTCTTCCTAGTTATCAACCTCCACAACCATTACGACTTGTTTCTATAAATGAAGTTGCAACATCCAAGGACTTTGATGAAATTTTGATTTTGGGGCGACAAGGTATTTATGGTTATTTATTTAATTTTTGTATTGAGTTATGTCCATTGAAACTTTAATATGTAATTTAAATTTGAGTTATTCAACCTTTATTTTTTTGTAGGACATGTGTTTGCAGTAATTGCAACAGAAGGCAATGAAGAAGGAACAGACTATTTCTTATGCCGTTGCATCGAGGAAAGAAAGAAGTTGACTTCTCTTATTATAGATGGTGAAGATATTGAGTATCCTACAGGGTAAGTGGTAGTTACTGGAACTTGGCTTCGATGGTATCCATTAAAAAACTCCTTTATTTGGGTGTTTAAAGACTTTGAGACACACAAGAAAATACTCTTATATTTGCATCTAGTTCTAGCAATAAATATTCAGCTGTATAGATATCGAGGAAGGCCTAATAACAAGATTCTTTGGAAGGTTCGAGAGTCAGATCATGAAGCGATCTTATCTGCTATTCAGAGTAGATCCGATCCTGATGGTTCATTGGAATGAATTTATAATGCTCATGTCTGGTATATATAATTTCTTATATATATATATATATTTGTTAGTTTAAATATCTAGATTTAAGTTTGAATATATTTTATTTTAAATTTATGTATTTTGTATATATAGATAGTATATGGTTTTGATTTTAAACTTAAATTTCTTTTCAACTAACACTTTTATGTTTAGGTTAGTGGTGCCAGAAAAACTTCCACCTTCACGTCGTTAGCACTGTTAGTAGAGGATTTTAAATTCTCGAAGCTAAGAGAAGCTTTCATTGTTTGAAAAAGTTGTAAATTTTTAAAATGTTGTAAATTTTGAAAAAGTTGTAAATTTTGAAAACGTTGTAAATTTTGAAAAAGCTGTAAATTTTGAAAAAGTTGTAAATTTTGAAAAAGTTATAAATTTTGAAAAAGTTGTAATTTTTGAAAAAGTTGTAAACTTAGAAAATGTTGTAAATTTTTTAAAAGTTGTAAATTTTGAAAAAGTTGTAAATTTTGAAAAAATTGTAAATTTTGAAAGAGTTGTAAATTTTGACAAAGTTATAAATTTTGAAAAAGTTGTAAATTTTGAAAATGTTGTAAATTTTGAAAAAATTGTAAATTTTGAAAAAGTTGTAAATTTCAAAAATGTTGTAAATTTTGAAAAAATTGTAAATTTTGACAAATTTGTAAATTTTGAAAAAGTTGTAAATTTGGAAAATGTTGTAAATTTTTAAAATGACTCCTCCACAAGTGTTTACAAGACCATACCTACGCGTGTGCACCAATCTGGGAAGGAAAAATCCAAGAGAGGATATTATAGAGGGTCCCTATACTGAGGTGTTGGATTAGACAAGACGTCTCTAGGTGCCATGGAGTTCGAGTACTCACCTGTCAAAGTTGAATGATATTTTGGTCTCAGGGCTCTTAAGGGACTACACTAGAACGAAGTAGCTCGGAAGCAACGACCTTGTCATGCACCAAAACACCACCTCCTCTAGTATTCACCTGGCCACCTAGACGTGTCGGCGTAGTCAATTTGGTGCCACGACCCATCGTTTGTAAAATATAGCATTTGACAACCAATCACGGGCTCTAACTACACTATTTCACGCGTTTACAAACAATAGGCCAGAAATAGAACCAAAATGAGAAGGAAAAAATTGAGAGAGGATTTTATAGAGGGTTTGTATACCAAGGTGTCAGATCAGATGAGTTATCTCTAGGTGCCATGGAGTCTGAGTAGTCACCCATCAAATTTGAATGATATTTTGGTCTCAGGGCTCTTAAGGGATTACGCTCGAATAAAGTAGCCTGGAAGCAATGACCTTGTTGCACACCAAAACACTACCTCCTCTAGCGTTCACCTAGTCACCTGGATGTGCCGGTGTAGTCGGTTTGGTGCCACGACCCACCATTTGTAAAATATAGCGTTTGGCAACCAATCACTGGCTCCAACTGTACTATTTCATGTGTTTGCAAACAATAAGGCAGCGAGAGCACCGAAATGAGAAGTAAAAGACTGAGAGAGGATTTTGTAGAGGGTCCCTACTCCAAGGTGTCGGATCAAACGAGTCATCTCTAGGTGCCACGGAGTCTGAGTAGTCACCTATCGAAGTTGAACAATATTTCCGTTTCAGGGCTCTTAAGGGACCACCCGAACGAAGTAGCCCGGAAGCAACTACCTTGTTGTGCACCAAAACACTACCTCCTCTAGCATTCACCTAGCAACCTAGATGTAGTCAGTTTGGTGCCATGACCCACCGTTTGTAAAATATAGCGTTTGACAACCAATCACTGGCTCCAACTGCACTATTTCACGTGTTTGAAAACAATAGGGTAATGAGAGCACCAAAATGAGAAGGAAAAAACGGTGAGAGGATTTTGTAGAGGGTCCCTACATTGAGGTGTAAGATTAGATGAGACATCTCTAGGTGCCACGGAGTCCAAGTAGTCACCCGTTGAATTTGAACAATATTTTGGTCTCCGGGCTCTTAAGGGACTATGCCCAAACGAAGTAGCCAGGAAGCAAAAACCTTGTCGCACACCAAAACACTACCTCCTCTAGTGTTCACCTGGCCCCTTAGACATATTGGCATAGTCGGTTTGGTGCCACAACCCACCGTTTACAAAATATAGTGTTTAAATACCAATCATTAGCTCCAACTGCACTATTTCACGCATTTACAAACAATAGGGCAACGAGAGCACCAAAACGAGAAGGAAAAAACTGAGAGAGGCTTTTTTAGAGGGTTCCTATACTGAGGTTTCGGATTAGACGAGCCATCTCTAGGTTCCATGGAGTCCGAGTAGTCACCCGTCTAAGTTGAACGATATTTTGGTCTCAGGGCTCTTAAGGGACTACGCCCGAATGAAGTAGCCCAGAGGAAATGACCTTGTTACACACTAAAACACCACCTCCTCTAGTGTTCACCTGGCCACCCAGACATTCCGGTGTATTTGGTTCAGTGCCATGACATCCTAAGGCATGACTTCTCACTCCTTGCCTCTGTTCATTTCCTAAGAGTCAAAACATTCAATGTCACTTGTTTACCTTCCATCTCTCTTGTTCTCTTTAGACTTTCCTCTTTCCTCTTAGACCTACTTCATCACTGTCCTTTATTTTCTCTCTTGAGCTATGTTTTTGTGGTGATCTCACTCCATCCTCTACTACCCCAGCTATGTGCTTACATGCTCATTATTTTTTCATTGTAATAGGATTCTTCATCACAGATCACTAGACACAAAATTAGGACTATAAGTAAATCATCAAACAATTAAGGGAACAAATGTGTGAGGACATTTTATTCATAAGTGCCATCATTGATTACATGAGATAAATCATCTCTGCCTTAAATTGAAGTAATGTCTCCCATTTGAAACTTCAACCCCCAGTCCAACAAGCAAGATCAAGCATTCATACTACAAAGAAGGACATGTGACCATTGGGTGAGCATGATCCTTGAAAAAGGGAACATGATCTATTTCCTGAGATTATCTCTTTGTTTAGATTGTTCTTGGTCATATTTTTGAAAATCAATAGGAATAGAGTTGAGATCAAGAAAGAGAAATTCCATTGGGAAAATAATCTCCCATTTGCGAGTGAGATGAATAATTTTGATTCTCATTCCTTGGTGAGCTTAGGTGAGTTTTCATCTGACTCAGAGAACTTGTATGACATTTTTTCCCATACCATCACCTAGAGGTTTGACGCTCTAAAAGAAGCCATTTCTGATTTTGAATCCCATGAGGAGAATGTATCAAATTCTTTGGAAGATCTTGGCACAAGAATGCATGAGCTTGGTACTCCTCTCAAGGAGAATAATTCCACATGAAGAATCTTCAGGATTCAAATTTTAAGAATTGGTTCAGGAAAATATTTGTGACCCTTTCCTTCAATAGTCAATACTTTAGTTAAGCCCTTGTAGAGATCATAGATTATATCTCTAGAATCCTATGAATATTTAAATGAAAAATGTTTTATTCAATGTGGAAATATCAATGTCATTCCTCAAAATTGACTCGACACATTGGAGCATGTGAACATCTTGGAAGATGAGAAAGTTTCATTTCTAGTTTCTAGATTCAACAAGATGGTCTATGGAAAAGCCTCACCATTCAAGATCTTCCGCGGAGGAATACATGAGTTGATTCTTCATTAGAGGACAATTCTTCATGTGATGGGTGGAACCTAAGAATAATAATAAAGGCTTATTGTCAAATTTTTACCCTTTTCAACTTGGAACATCAGAATGCACCACCACATGAAATCTCTCCCTTTCATCACTTAAGGCTTGTAACATTCTCACTAGGTATTCAATTCCTCAGCACCCCAACTTGATTATGTTGCCCCCTCTCATCAATACTTAACCCGTTCTCACATTATAACCCCTTTAAGTCCCTTTGTCACTTAAGGCTTCTAACCCTACCCTGTCATGCCACGTAACCCGGGTTAATCCAGAATGGTCAAGGGTGAGTTAGAAGGTGAGTTAGCTAGGTTAATGTTATAAGGTGAGTATAAACATACACTTAGCCATTTTTTTAATCCCTTTTTAATATTTCCTTTTCCTTCATTGCTGCTAGTATTTAGTTATGCTACTAAATTTTCAAGAAACCCTATTGCAAAAATCACATTTTTGCTCATATCTCCTTCTTTTTTGATCCATTTCCCTTGCAATTTTGCACATAACTTCTACTCATGAACTCCTTGAAGATGATATTAAAATATTTTCCATTAGTACCATTATTTTTTATAGCATCCCATTTAAAATTTCAGAGCAAAAACTTGCCTTTTTAGATCCTTGCAATTCTAGAGATCAAAAACACTTGAAATTTAAAGCAGGAAACCATATGAAAATACCTAATCTAATGAAAAAATTTCATCTTAATCCAAATACAAGAAGACATGATTAAATATTTAAATCAAACATGTACATATCACAGAACTAATTTAAATGGTTATGAAAACATACATAGAAGGATATCATACACGTAATGAAATCAAATCAAACATATATAGTTCAGATTTATCATTATGAAAACCAACACACATGGATATATAAGAATCAAAAAACGTGTGCTCCAAACACACGTCTCTAAAAATATATACATAATTTCATAATGTATGTGTACATCTTGAACTAAGTGTGTCATAATGTACATATGGGACCACATGCGTTCGCAAAAGGCTATATATATAATGGACTATATGAAGAAACATGTTCACTAGGACCAGATGGCCCATATATATATCTATGTACATCCAGGTGGACTATGAATCTACTCACGAAACATCTTCCCTCTCTTCGCCCTGCTAGAAGTAGCACGTCCACGACCTAGGGATGTAGTGGAGGGAGATGCCACTACGTATTTCACGGTCCTAGGTGTCTATAAGCATGCCTACAACCTAACCTATAAATTCATAAACAACAAGTTTTTAACACCCAAAATTTAAAAATACATTCAAAATTTAAAAAATTATACAATTTAGTTAAAATACATGTGAAATCTTACCACAATGTCATGATCCCTATCAATTTGTTGTTGATGCATTACATGGACAACACTAGACTCACGAGGGGTAAGCTACATATAAACAATTAATTTTCAAATTAAATATTTCACATATATATACAAAATTTGATATTATATATTTAAGTAATAAGAAATAATGAACCTCCAAAATTTAACAAATTTAAAAAATTGTACCTCGGTTAGTGGATCTGCAGATGCTATGGCAGTATCTATAGTAGCCTCCACAGTCTGCATATATGGAGGAGTCTCTCTAGCAGTCATAGGCTATACAAAAAACATGTACAAATCAATATTAAAATCTACATGACTATGCACCACATAATAGAGGTCCAAAGCATGTAATCCACGTGAACTTCCAGTAATTACAAACAAAGTGTAAAGAGATTTACTAACCTGCATAAAAATCATGTGAGACGTGCTAGTAGCCTCAGTTCCCAAAGAAGATGATGACCTGTCAGGCTCCTGTGTATAAAAGAGAAACATATTAATATGTACAACATATACGTGAAACATTATAATAATAATCTAGTGTAATCAAATGAAATTAAAAATTTAAGTTTGTACAACTTGAAACTTACGTTTGAAACACACCCAACTACAGTAGCTAGCATGTCGACACTAGATGTTTCCTTCAGCGGCTCTTTCTATTTAAAATAAAATAAAAAATTAGTTTTTTTCATGTATGTACATGATGTACAATCAAATATATATATATATATATATATATATATATATATATATTAATATCTCAAACATGTGAATTAAACTATTGTATATATATATATATATTATTTATATTTATTTGAAATTTATCTATGAAAGACCAATATCAGTGGCACCATTTCTAAAAACATTCCCCAGCATCTCATCTATAGAAAATAAATCCTATGAACCAGTAAATGATTTCTTGCCCGTAGTGCATACGACACCACATGATCCACAATGGTGTGGTGTGCTAGAACTGGCGCCTCCACCAACATCACCAGTTGCAATCTGGTCACTATGCTGGGTCAGAGTGTCAGTGAGCTCCCTCAATGCATGCAATGTATCAATCTTCACAGCCTCCTTCACTGTAGGAGGGATAACTAAAGGTAGTGAGGGTTTTGGGGCATGGAGAAGCCTAGGTTGACCTATTCGTGCACTAGGTCTACTATGTGCAGAGACACCTCCTTGACCAAAAAAGTCAGAAAAGTCAAAATGATTCGGGAACTTATTGAGTACGAACTTGTAATATAATTTCTTCAAAAAATAAAGAGGAACCTCATTGTTGTTGCATGGTGGATAATCAAAAAAAAAATTTCATTCAGTCATCATGGCACTAATGGATTGGGAACCGTTTACAAGTAACTACAAGGGGGCATTGGTTTTAGGGTCGGTAAATAATGCACAAATGAGGTCTTTTAAAAAAAAAATTGTCTTTTACGGCCGCATGGGATAGTTTATCTGCATACCACCACCTACAGTCACCTCTAAAGGTATTCCATCTATGTATTTGGTTAGTTGCAAACTCGACTTCACTAATCAATATTTGCAACGTGTTGGCTAAAGTCGTGCGAGATGGATTTGTAGCATGATTTTTTCTTATAGTTTGAATTAGGTTCTCAATGACAATTTTATTTTCTCAGATTCTTCCAATGATATTATCTTGTGTTCCTGCTAGCTCAGTGGGGACAGAAGGAGCCACAAGAGGCGGATCTATGTTTGAAGGAGGGTTTTGAGGAATGTTCGGTGGGTTTTGAGGAATTTTTTGACAATTTGCATGATTTCGAGCTTACCGACCAACTGATAAAACAAGAAAATTATATAGATAAACAAACATTTCAAAAAATGATGAAAATGTAAAAAAACCTAAAATGTAAAAAAAATGATTAAAATCAGGGGCTTACCTCCTCGTCTTGGTGGCATGGTTGAATCTATCACTATCCAGAAGTCTGATGAGTAATTTTGAGGTGCTATTCAAAGCTCGAGTGAAAAATGTCTAGAAAAAATTGCGGTTTGAAATGAAAAATGAGGAAAATAAGGAGTCATGGGACTGCTAATTTTTATCTTAGAGTTCTACGATCGCGGTTTTAGGTTCGTTAATTTCTGAACCTAGAATTCAGGAACCACGATCGCGGCTCCTGAATTTTAGATTTTTATGTCCATGGAATTATCCACCAAGTTCATGTACTTACCCAAGGATTAGAGAAAAATTTGATCCATCATCAGACTATATTCACCAAAGTATAACTTGTGTAAAATAATAAACAATGTCTAATATCATATTAAAATCTTTTTGCATACTTGGTAACTCTAAGAAGATTCCAAAAATTATGTAGAAAATTTTTATGTCTTAAAAGTCCATCTTGAATTGTGTAATATCAAAAACACCATAATAATCTTCAAAGCCGGGACGAGTGATCTCAGGAGATGGATAGGTTTTAAAAGAGAGAGTGAACGTATCCACGTGTCCCTTAAAAATCTACATGCTACGTGGTTGATACTGTTGGTGATCCAAAATATGCATGCTAGTATCAAGAACAACTTTAGAAATTCCTATAGATATAGTCCTCATATGTTAGTACACAAAAAGTTCTTTCCTTGATATTCACCATAATCAATTCTTAACGTTATACAAGCATATCCAGAAATGAATAAATTGAAAGACATGAAAACAATTTTTTTAATGGATATGGTTCAATGATTGAATTTAATTATGAGATGAAAACTAAATTAGATGAGTGGATAATGAGTGAGTTTTTATTTTTCCTCTAATGAAATCCCTTAATATGGATGGAGTTAACTGTAAATGTTTCCACTTCGTTATTAAAAACTAGAAAAGCCAGTTTTTTTACTAAGGTTATGTGTAATAAGATCACTGAGCTGTTAGTTGATACAAAGGGAAATGGTGGTGCTTATAAAGAATGAGATATGATATTTCATCAACTGGATCTACTTTCATATTTAATATCATATTCTACCATTTTTAGATCTGAATTCTTTTTTCATACCATTATACTTTCTTGATCAAACATCACAGTCATTTTTTTATACATAGAGTTAGTTTGTGGGAAGATATTTACAATCTAATATTCCTAATTACAAAAATAAAATTTTAATCTACTTGCAATTAATAAAGTCTAAAGAAACTACTTACCAAATACCTCCTGTCACAAAATTTGTTAAAAGTTATACTATTGTCACTAGAATATATTCTTTTAGAGAACTCTGAATCTCCCAATAATACTGTGTTCCCCAGGAAATGACAAAAAAATAATGAGAGTCATCAATCCTTGCCATTAATAATGTCGAATTAGGTTGATATCTAAAGGTTGTATGCATTACGAGAAGAAAATATTGAAAATTAACTCCTTTAAACACAAACCAAATTTGTATAAAACAAATCAAACTTGTTGAAATTGAAAGACACACTTCCAGAAATAAAGTTTACATGAGAGAAATACACTTACATAAATGAAATTTGCATGAAAGAAAACACACATTCATGAATTAAAAGGCACACTTACATAAATGAAATTGTTGAATTAGAAATAAACATAATTGAATGAAACACCTACAGGTTTACAACATACTGAATTATCACAATACAAAGATAAAAACAATACAACAGAATGAATTAAAGATAAATGAATAAACATAAACATAAATACACAGATCCATATTCCTTGGAATGAGTGGCTAGATCATTCCTTGGAAGAGGATTTAAATCATACTTTTGAGATCTTAAAACTAGATAATATTTGAGAGGAAAGAATAAATCTTTATTTCTTTGGAGAAAATCATCACATATCTAAGTGGGAAAGGTTAAATTTATATTTCATGCATCCAACCAACTCCTCATTTTAGGAAATAAAATCTAATCATATATTTATTCCAATCCTGACAACTAAGATCTCCATCTCCACAAAATATGGAGAGAGATATATTATTGAAGTCAAATTTTATCTTACTTATTTTAGAAAGATTTACTCCCAAATCTTCTCCGTGTTTTTTTGCTAAAAAAGATCATAATGATTTGATTCCTCTAGATTATTAGACGGAGGATTTCTCTCAAAATATGATTTTGACCAAATACTTTTCTCAGATTTTCATTTGACTTTGTTTTTTTTACTGTGGAACTTTTGACGCTTGTCTGATACACTTTTTCCTCGGAATGCAGTTCACTAAAAGCTAGATTTTTCTGGATTGTTAAAATATGTAGTAAATTTAAATCATGTTTTTGTTAAACACATTACTATGAACAAAAACATCTCTCAAATTTTCTATTTAAATGTTATGTTTCTTTTTATGAAACTTTTAGTGCTCGTATGATACACGTTTCCTCGGACTACAGCTCACTAAAAGTTATATCTCTCTTCATTGGTAAAATTTGTAACAAATTTGAATGAAAATTTTGTTAAACACATTTCTACGAATAAAAATATTTCTCATATTTTCCATTTGACTTTTCTATTTCTATTTATAGAACTTTTAGTAGTCGTGTGATACACATTTCCTCGAATTACAACTCATTAAAAGTTAGATCTCTCTTCATTGCTAAAACCTGTAGAAAATCTGATTGAGGTTTCTTTTAAAAACATTTCTATGAACAAAAACCTCTCTTAGATTTCCCATTGGAATCTCTGAGTTTTCACAATCCCTCAAAAACTAGAATTCCATTGATGTAAGTTCCACAACTAAATCTGATTTGTCCACGAATTGAAAATTTTGGAACTAACTGTTATTACATTTATACAAGTTCGGAATCTAAATCTATGAGTTTTGAAACTAAACCTGCAAGTTTTCGAACTAACTTTGTGAGTTCCTTAGTTAATTTAAAACATCTATAACTTTTGCTTACGATCTCGGATTGAGATGATTCTCTTTTTGAACTTTCATAATTTTTCAAGAGGAATTTGAATATTAAATCAAATCTGATTTTAAATATATTGTTCATGATCAATTCCACTTTTATAAATATTAGCATTAACTTTCCTTTATGGCCTGCATAGAAAAGACTTTGTATTTTTTTAAATAATCAGTAGGATTAGTTAATAGAATAGATAAAAAAACATTTATAAAGAATGAACAAGATATATATCCTATATTGTATCTTAAGCAACTATACGTTCATAGATTACATTAAAATCTATTTTCAAAAGTAACTTGGAAGGATAAAATAATGGTAATTTATGGCCTCATCATTACATCACACTTAATCTTATGCATGTCCACATGAATTTTATTATTATCTCCTCTTCTTAAAGTATTTTCCACATTGAGGACTTATGCATGTGGATCTCCTTCTGCTAATTCTCATTTTGTATAATTCAAAGACAGGTTCTTGTGTGGGTATCCTTATCTACTATCTTTTGATATTTCCTTTCTCTGTACAACAGGTTCTATAGTGTGAATCTCTTTCTATTGTTTTTTATTTTCTTTATTTTGTACAACAGATTCTTGTGTGGATCTTCTTCTGTTGTTAGCTGATTTGACATCATATTCTACCATTTCACAGATCTGAATTCTTGTGTGGATCATACCATTATACATTCTTGATCAAACATCATAGTCATTTTCTTATACATTAGAGTTAGTTTATCGGGAGATAAATATTTACAATCTTAATATTCCTAATTGCATAAATGAAATTTCTAATTTACTAGCAGGAAATAAAAGAATAAAAAAACTACTGTACCAAATTATTCCTGTCATAAAATTTTCTAAAATGTATTCTACTATTACTAGAATATTCTTTTTAAGAACTCTTAATCTCCTAAGAACACCATTTCCCTGGAAACGGTGCCAAAATGATGAGGTTCGTCAATCCTTGCCATTAATAATGTCACATCCGGGTTGGTTAAATGAAGGATGTACTGCATTAAGAATTAAGACATAACTCTGGATAAGAATACCTCCAGGTTTAGCACACAAACCACAGACAAAGCATGACCAATTAAACAATACAACTGCATGAAATTTAGAGGCACACTTGCAGAAATGTAAACACACTTGCATAAAAGAAACTCACACTTGTAGGAATATCAAGGCACCACTTGCATAAAGGAAAAAACACTTGCATGAAATACACACACTTGCATGAAAGAAATAGGCACACTCACATAAATGAAATTTCTAAATTAAAAATAAACATGAATTGATAAAAAGACACCTACAAGTTCACAACAAATTGAATTATCACAATGACAGAAGGATCACATAACAATAATACAATCAAAAGTTTACAACAAAAGGAGAAATTTAGAAATAAAGATAACAATAAATTAACACATTGATCAATCTTCCTTGGAATGAGTGGCTCAACTCATTCCTTGGAAGAGGACTTAATTCATACTTTTAATTTATAGTCTTGTAGAATAACTTTACTTCAAAAGATTGGAAAGGAAAGAACAGATATTTATTTCTTGGGAGAGAAGGCATTACATGTCTAAGTGTGGAAGGTTGCATTTATAATTTAATGCGTCCAACCAACTCCTTATTTTGGGAGATACAATATGATCTTATCTTTTATTCTAATCCTAACAACTAATTATCCTCCATCTACACAAAATATGGAGAGAGATATATTATTGGAGTCAAAGTCATATCTCACTTATTTTACGAAGATTTGCTCCCATATCTTCTCCTTGCTTTTCTGGTAACAAGAATCATAATGATTTTATTCCTTTACATTATTGGAAGGAGGATGTTCCATCAAAACATAGGATTTTTGACCAAATAACGTTTCTCAAATTTTTTTATTTGACTTTGTTGTTTTTGACTGAGGAACTATTGATGCTTGTCTGATACGCTTTTTCCTAGAACTACAGTTCACAAAAAGATAGATTTCTCCTTATTGGTAAAACCTGTAACAAATCTGAATGAATTTTTTGCTAAACACATTACTATGAATAAAAACCTCTCTCTCTCCGATTTTGATTTGAAATACGTTTGAAACACCACCCAACTACAGTAGTAGCAGGTCGACACTAGATGTTTCCTTCAAGCGGCCTTTCTATTAAAATAAAATAAAAAAAATTAGTTTTTTTCATGATGTACATGATGTAGCAATCAAGATATATATATAATATATAATATATATATATTATATATATATATTAATATCTCAAACATGTGAATCATAAATTGGTATATATATATATATCTTATATATTTATTTGAAATTTATCTATTGAAAGACCACTACAGTGGCACCATTTCTAACAAAAATTCCCCAGCATCTAATCTATAGAAAATACATCCTATGAACCAGTAAATGATTTCTTGCCCGTAGTGCATACGGACACCACCTGATCCACAATGGTGTGGTGTGCTAGAACTGGCGCCTCCACAACATCACCAGTTGCAATCTGGTCCACTATGCTGGGTCAGAGTGTCAAGGTGAGCTCCCTCAATGCATGCAATGTATCAATCTTCACAGCCTCCCTCACTGTAGGAGGGATAACTAAGGTGTAGTGAGGGTTTTTGGGGCATGGAGGAAGCCTAGGTTTGACCTATTCGTGCACTAGGTCTACTATGTGCAGAGGACACCTCCTTGACCAAAAAAGTCAGAAAGTCAAAATGATTCGGGACACTTATTGAGTACGAACTGTAATATAATTCTTCAAAACAATAAAGAGGAACCTCATTGTTGTTGCATGGTGGATAATCAAAAAAAAATTTCATTCAGTCATCATGGCACTAATGGGATTGGGAACCGTTACAAGTAATACAAGGGGGCATTGGTTTTAGGGTCGGTAATAATGCACACATGAGGTCTTTTAAAAAAAATTGGTCTTTTACGGCCGCATGGGATAGTTTATCTGCATACCACCACCTACAGTCACCTCTAAAGGTATTCCATCTAGTATTTGGTTAGTTGCAACTCGACTTCCACTAATCAATATTTGCAACGTGTGGCTAAAGTCGTGCGAGATGGATTTGTAGCATGATTTTTTCTTATAGTTTGAATTAGGTTCTCAATGACAATTTTATTTTCTCAGATTCTTCCAATGATATTATCTTGTGTTCCTGCTAGCTCAGTGGGGACAGAAGGAGCCACAAGAGGCGGATCTATGTTTGAAGGAGGGTTTTGAGGAATGTTCGGTGGGTTTTGAGGAATTTTTTGACAATTTGCATGATTTCGAGCTTACCGACCAACTGATAAAACAAGAAAATTATATAGATAAACAAACATTTCAAAAAATGATGAAAATGTAAAAAAACCTAAAATGTAAAAAAATGATTAAAGTAATTAATGAATCATGTTGAGTAGTTCTACTATACCTGCATACATCCCTGGTGGTTCAAGGAGAACTTAGGAAATCCAAATCATTTTTAAACAAGGGTGATGAGTACCCCAAAAGTGGTCTTCAAAGCTCTATTGAAAAATGTCTAGAGAAGATCGACGAGTTACTCAGAGAGATCACCCAATGTTAGGACCGAACTAAGTTGAACTCACTAGGTGGAGATGTTAGTCATTATGTTTCAAGTTCTTGCAGAGCTCAGTTTATAAGGTGAGATTGAATTTCTGAAGGTAGAATTCAGTGCATCATGCTAGCGTGTTCTCCTGAATAATAGCTCGGTCGGGCTAAAGGAGATTATACAACGAGTTCATGAGGAATGTGCTGGTAAGGATCAGCTCGACATATTTGACTCCATCATCAGGACTGTATTTCACCATGGTTTGGGCTCACTGCGTGAAGTAGAGGTAAACAATGTCTAGATATACAGGGTTAAAATCTTGATTGCAGTTTAATAATGGTAACTGTAAGATCGGATGAGCCAAGCCATGTGTACGAAGAGTTCGGGGAGGACCTTAATATATTCCAGCTTGGCTCGTGTAATATCAAAAACACACATAATAATCTTGGGAGCTCGGTGTCAAGTGATCTAAAGAGTTTGATAGGATGTTGCTCGTAGTGAAACTGAATGGAGATTAACGCTGTGGCTTAACAATCTACATTGCTACATGGTGTGAATAGGAGATTGAGGTGTTTGCGAAAGGTTTGCATGATAAGTTGAATCATGAACAGGCTTTAGAAATTCAAACAGATTTCAGTGCATCATATGTTAGAGAAAATGTGAGAAACGAGCTAATTTAGCTTGAGCAAGTTATACACATAGAGGAATTCTTGAAATGTTCACTGGAAGCCATATCCAGGAAATGAATAGCAATTGAAGATATGGCAACAATTTTTTTAGATGGAGATGGTCCTAAGTGAGCTCAATTGAATGTAACTCAGATCGGGTCATGTCTCAATTAGAATGAATCGCTAATAGAGCCGAGATATTTAAATAAAATCCAGAGTGTAGATGAATTAACTTGCTATGGATCCAGGAGTTAACTGGAAATCGTAATACAAGCTTGCGAATATGAAGAGACTGGAAAAGCCAGATAGTTTACGAAGGTTATGTGTAACAAGATCATTAGGGCGAGCTAGTTGAGGTACAAAGTGAAATGAAGCTCATGGAGCTTATATGGAATGAGATATAGTTATTACAGTAGAACTAGATCTGCTTTCATATTTAAGGATCATTTTTACTTAAGACCACTTTTAGACACCGAATTCTATGTTCATACCATGGTGGTGAGTGGTTCAGGCATCACAGTTACTCAGTGGTACATGGAGTTTCAGTTTAAATGAAAAGATGAAAAACAACCTCGAATCATTCCGTGGGATCACTGGAGAAAAGAAAGGAATTTAATCTACTTGCAATTAATAGAAGGCTAAAGAAACTACGTACCAAGGTGACCTCATGTCAGCGAAATTTGTTAAGCAAGATGAATTAGCTAAGGCTACACTATGGGTGATATGCGTTTAGAGAACTCTCAAACCTGAGCAATAATACTGTCTTGACCATTGGACCACAGTGACAGGATTTTAATGAGAGTCATCAATCATTGCCAGTGTTTTAGAAGTCGAGATTATGGTTGATATCCGAAGGTGGTCAAGCTATTACTGATCAATGAGATCAAAGTTTATTGCATCCATGATCGAGTGAGTCACTTTAGTCAGAAACCAAGGGTGTATGGAGTTGCAATCAGATGACTTCGGGTGAAATTGCCTACAGACAGACTTCCAGTGAATAAAGTTTACATGGGGGAGTTTCAATACACTTTACGGAAATGGTAAAGATAACTCCTTTGCAAGACAAACACAACAATTCCATGAATGGGAAAAGTTACATCCTCATCACTAGGTGGGAATATTTTTGAATTAGAAAATAAACATAATTGAATGAAACACATGAGCGGGTTTACAACATACTGAATTATCAGAATACAAAGTTGGTAACAATTGAACAGAGGTGAATGAGGACCGAGTCGATGAGATAAACATGACTCGTAAGTACACAGATGTAAATTCCTTGGAATGATTGGCTAGGTCATTCCTTGGTCGAGCATTTAAATCATGGAAGTTTGAGATCTTAAATCGAGACAATATTGTGAGAGTTCAGAATCGATCTTGGAGTGTTGAGCTTTGGTGAGAATCATCAGTTGAGCTCAGTTGTGATAGCTTGACGTTCGAGTTCAGGCATCGAACCAACTCCTCATTTTAGGAAATAAAATCTAATTGATATATTTATTCCAAGCATGACAACATAAAGCTTGGTCCAGTTTCCACAAAATTTGGAGATGAGCTATGTGATTGAGGCCAAATGCCATCTTACTTATTTTAGAAAGATTGTAGCTCCCAAATCTGGTACCTCATTAGAGTCACATTTAGAAGTACTAGATATACCATATGATTGGGTGATTTGCTCTAGATTGTTAGACGGAGAGTTATCTCTCAGAAATATGGATTTCCATGACGTCAGGATACTTTGAGTGATGGGGAGGTGTTGGTTTGAACTTTATTATTTTCAGGAAATTATGTAGTTCTTTAAAGACTTAGTCTGACCTCACACGATGGTTATCCTCGGGCTATGCACTTCAGTCAAGTCATAGGTTTTTATGATTGTTATATGGAAATATGAGCTATATTGGCTAAGTCATAGAATTATTGGGTTATTATCATATGTAGATATTTCTCACTCGGAAGCATATCTCAGGATTTCAGTGATTCATGTTATGAGTATTTTATGAATACTTTCAGATGTTTCGTATGATAACGTTTCCTTGGAGCAATATTCAGCTCACGGAAAAAGTTAGATTGCTCTAGATTGGTAGAACTTGGTGGTACACAAATTTGAATGAAAATTCAGAGTTATGTACATTTCTAGCGAAGAACAAGACTCTCATATTTTCCAGTTGACTAGGTCACAGGATGATGGCTAGTTGGAAGCCGACATGTTAGAATAGTCGTGTGCATACGACTTGACATGGAATGTACAACTAAGTGACTCTAAAGAAAGATCTCTCTGTCATTACTAAAACTGTAGAGAAATCTGATTGACAGTTTACTAAAACAGGTTTTTAGGAACTGGAAAACCACTCTTAGCTTTGGTATTGGGGCCTGCGAGGTGATGGTCACACCGTACTCATTCCTAGTATGCTCCATTGGGATCTATAGTTCCACAGATGAGTCTAGAGTCCATCGAGTTGAAAAGGTTTGGAACGTAGACTGTTATGGGATGCATTTCCATACAAGTTCCGGCTAATCTAAGTCTACTGATTCTATGAAAATGGCTAAAACTGGCAAGATTCCGAACTAACTTTTGACCTTAGTGATTTACTCAAACTATCTAACATACTTCTTTGCACTGGCTCGGATTCAACATGGAATTCCAAATACCTAGAACATTCATATCCCAGCCTATGTGAGCATTCCAAGCTCATGGACATCTTATCCATTTCAATCAAATAACATTGATTTTAAAGTAAGTATATGTGTCCATGATCAATTCCACGATTTTAAAATAGAGGTACACTGTTCCCACATTGAGCCATGGCATGCCGAATAGACATGGTTGTATCATTTTTAAAGGCTAACCCAAGTAATGTGGGACTAAGTTAATGGAATTGAAGTAAAATGCGAGTCATTGTGTCAGTAAATGAATTGGAACCCCCAAAGAGTATGGGTAATCCAAAATTAATCTTAAGCAACTATTTGAGTTCATAGGTTAGGATTAAAGTCTATATTCAATAAGGTTCCACGATTGGTATTGTGATAAATATAATGGTCAGATCTGGTTATGGTAATCATTAGCCATCACAGGCTTAGCTCATTGTGAAATCGATGAGTTTACATTGAGGCAAGCTAGGAAAATTCTTAGAGGATTCTGGGATATTGGAAAGTTTTGACATAATTCACATGGACTCCTTCATGCTAATACTTCATTTTTTATTTTATAAAGTTTTTTTGATGGGGGCTCCTTACGTTTCTTTTGAACATTCTCTAGATGATAGCATTAACCCATGAGCATTTTTATATCCTTCTGTATATTGCTTCAAGTAATGGGTGCAGAAGAATAAACATTGAGCTTCATGTGTAGAATTTTAAGGGGTTCCTTGAATATTCAACATTTCACAATAGGTTATTGTGTGGATCTCCTTATGCTGCTTTTGATTTCTTTCTTTTACATTAGGTTTTTGTGTGGATCTCTTTCTGTTACTTTTTTATATTCTTTCTTTTACAACAGGTTCTTGTGTGGATATCATTCTGCTGCTTTTGAAAGAAAAAAACACTTGAATAAAAGAAATTTGCATGAAAGAAACACACTTGCATGAATTAAAAGGCACACTTGCATAAATGAAATTACTGAATTAAAAATAAACATAATTGAATAATGTACAATCCAGGTTGGTGTCAACAAACAAAGCATTAAAAGAATACAACTGAATGAATTAAAGACAAAAGAAACCACACTTTAAACACAATCCAAATTTGTATGAAAGAAACACACTTGCATAAATGAAATTTGTATGAAAAAACACACTTGCGTGAATTAAAAGGCACACTTGCATAAATAAAATTTCTAAATTAAAAATAAACATAATTGAATGAAACACCTGCAGGTTTACAACAGATTGAATTTTCACAATACAAAGATAAAAATAATACAACACAATTAATTAAATACAAATGAATAAACATAAAAATAAATACACAGATCCATCTTCCTTGGAATGAGTGCTCAGTTCATTCCTTAGAAGAAGATTTAAATCATATTTCTTAGATCTTAAAACCACAAAATATTTTAGAGGAAAGAATAGATCTTTATTTCTTTTGAGAAAAGCATCACATATCTAAGTGTGGAAGGTTGCATTTATAATTAATGCATCCAACCAACTCCTTATTTTAAGAAATAGAATCTGATCTTATTTTTATTCCAATCTTAACAAATAAGATCTCCATCTCCACAAAATATGGAGAGAGATATATTATTGAAGTCAAATTTTATCTCACTTATTTTAGGAAGATTTGCTCCCAAATCTTCTCCTTACTTTTCGGTAACAAGAATCATAATGATTTTATTCCTCTACATTATTGGAAGGAGGATTTACATAAAAATAGGATTTTGACCATATACCTTTCTCAGATTTTTTATTTGACTTTGTTGTTTTTGACTGAGGAACTATTGATGCTTGTCTGATACGCTTTTTCCTAGAACTACAGTTCACAAAAAGATAGATTTATCTTTATTGGTAAAACCTGTAACAAATCTGAATGAATTTTTTGCTAAACACATTACTATGAATAAAAACCTCTCTCAGATTTTGTATTTGAATTTTTGTTTTTATTTATGAAACTTTTAGTGCTCGTATGATACACGTTTCCTCAGACTGCAACTCACTAAAAGTTATATCTCTCTTCATTGGTAAAAGTTGTAACAAATCTAAATGAGTAAATTTTTAAACACGTTTCTATGAATAAAAACCTCTCTCAGATTTTCTATTTGAATTTTCTTTTTCTTTTTATGGAACTTGTACTGCTCATCTGATACACGTTTCCTCGAACTACAACTCACTAAAAATTAGATCTCTCTTCATTGGTAAAACCTGTAGAAAATCTGAATGAGTTTTTTGGTAAACACCTTGCTATGAACAAATCCTTATTTTTCCATGAATTAAAAATTCTGGAACTAACTTTTATTCAATTGATACATATTCGGGAACTAAATCTGTGAGTTACGGAACTAAACCTGTAAGTTCTGGAACTAACTCTGTGAGTTCTGTAGCTAACTTAAAATGGCTATAAGTTTTGCATGCGACCTCGGATTGAGATGATTCTCTTTTTGAACTTGCATAATTTTTTGAGAGAAATCTGAACATGAAATAAGATCATATTTTAAATATATTTTTCATGATCAATTCTACTTTTGTCAAAACTAGCTATATCTTTACTTTATGGCCTACATAAACAAGACTTTGCATCTTTTCCCAAATAATCAATAGGATTAGTCAACAAAATAGATAACAAAATATTTATAAATAATGTACAAGATATATATCCTATATTCTATCTTAAGAAACTATAAGTTCGTAGATTACATTTAAATCCACTTTCAAAAGTAACTTGGAAGAATAAAATAATGGTAATTTATGGCCTCATCATTGCCCCACACTTATTCTTATGCATGTCCTCATGCATTTAATTATTATCTCCTCTTCTTAGATTCTTCTCCATATTGAGGACACATTCTTGTGGATTTCCTTCTGCAGCTTTTGATTTGTTTCTTTTATAACAGGTTCTTGTGTGGGTCTCCTTATGTTACTTTTGATATTTTTTTCTCTTACAATAGGTTCTTTTGTGGATATCCTTCTGTTACGTTAGATTTCTTTATTTTACAATAGGTTCTTGTGTAGATCTATTTTTGTTGCTTTGGATATTCTTTATTTCACAACAGGTTATTATGTGGATCTCTTTATGCAACTTATGATTTTTTTCTTTTATAACAGGTTCTTGGATGGATCTCCTTTTATTAATTTTTCATATTTTTTTTTTTACAATAGATTCTTTTGTGGATCTCCTACTATGTTTGAAAGTAAAACATGCGCATAAATAAAATTTGCATGAAAGAAACACACTTGCATTAATGAAATTACTGAAGTAAAAATAAACATAATTTAATGAAACACCTTCTTTGGAATGAGTGACCTTTTCATTCCTTGAAAGTAGATTTAAATCATACTTTTGAAATCTTAAAACTATAGAATATTTGAGAGGAAATAATATATCTTTATTTCTTTGAAGAAAAGAATCACATATCTAAGTGTAGAATGTTACATTTATAATTCATGCATCCAACCAACTACTTATTTATATTCCAATCCTAACAACTAAGCTCTCCATCTCCACAAAATATGGAGAGAGATATTATTGAAGTCAAATTTTATCTCACTTATTTTAGGAAGATTTGCTCCCAAATATTCTCATTACCTTTCAGTAACACGAATCATAATGATTTTATTCCTCTACATTATTGAATTTTTTATTTGACTTTGTTGTTTTTTACTGTGGAACTTTTGACGCTTGTCTGGTACGCTTTTTCCTCAGACTATAGTTCACTAAAAGTTATATTTCTCTTGATTTGTAAAAGTTGTAGCAAATATGAATGAGTTATTTATTAAACACATTGCTATGAAAGAAAACCTCTCTATGATTTTCCATTTGAATTTTTTGTTTCTATTTATGAAATTGATAGTGCTCGTATGATACATGTTTCCTTAAACAACAACTCACTAAAATTTAGATTTATATTCATTGGTAAAAATTGTAACAAATCTGAATGCAATATTTGTTAAACAAATTACTAAGAATAAAAAACTCTCGCATATTTTCCATTTGACTTTTCTATTTCTTTTTATGGATCTTTCAGTGCTCATGTGATACACATTTCCTCGGACTGCAACTTACTAAAAGTTAGATCTATCTTCATTGGTAAAACCTATATAAAATATGAATTAGGTTTTTGTTAAACACATTGCCATGAAGAAAAACCTCTCAAAGATTTCTCTATTAGAATCTCTCAGTTTTAACAATCCCTCAAAAACTATCATTCTATTGATGCAAGTTCTAGAACTAAATCCAATGTATCCATGAATTGAAAATTCTGGAACTAACTGTCATTCAATTGATACAAGTTTGGGAACTAAATCTGTGAATTCTGGAACTAAATATGCAAGTTTTGGAACTAACTCTACGAGTTCCGCAGCTAACTTAAAATAGCTATAACTTTACATGCGACCTCAGACTGAGATGATTTTCGTTTTGAACTTAAATAATTTTTTGAGAGCAATCTGAATATGAAATTAGATTTTATTTTAAATATATTGTTCATTTTCAATTCCATTTTTTCCTATATAAGAATTATCTATCTTTTATGGCCTACGTACACAAGACTTTGCATCTTTTCCCAAATAATCAATAGGATTAGTCAAAAAAATAGATAACAAAATATTTATAAAGAATAAACAAGATATATATCCTATATTCTATCTTGAGCAACTATAAGTTCGTAGATTACATTTAAATCCACTTTCAAAAGTAACTTGGAAGGATAAAATAATGGTAATTATGGCCTCATCATTGCCCCACAGTTAATCTTATGCATGTCCTCATGCATCATATTATTATCTCATCTTCCTAGATTCTTCTCCGTATTGAGGACACATTCTTGTGGATCTCCTTCTGCTAATTTTGATTTATTTCTTTTATAACAAGTTCTTATTTGGGTCTCGTTATGTTACTTTTGATATTTTTTCTCTTACAACAAGTTCTTGTGTGAATCTCCTTCTGTTGCTTTTGATTTTTTTTACAACAGGTTCTTGTGTGGATCTATTTTTGTTGATTTTGATATTCTTTATTTCACAACAGGTTATTGTGTGGATCTCCTTATACTGCTTTTGATTTCTTTTTTACAACAGGTTCTTGTGTGGATCTCCTTCTGCTACTTTTGAAATAAAAATACAAATGCATAAATGAAATTTACATAAAAGAAACACACTTGCATGAATTAAAAGGCACACTTGCATAAATGAAATTACTAAATTAAAAATAAACATAATTGAATGAAACAACTGTAGTTTATAACAAACTAAATTTTCACAATAAAAAGATAAAGACAATACAATGGAATGTATTAAAGACAAATGAATAAACATAAATATAAATACACATATCCATCTTCCTTAGAATGAATGGCCAGCTCATTCCTTGGAAGAGAATTTAAATCATACTTCTGAGATCTTAAAACTACTAAATATTTGAGAGGAAAGAATAGATTTTTATTTCTTTGGAGAAAAGGTTCACATATCTAGGTGTGAAAGGTTACATTTATAATTTATGCATCCAACCAACTCCTTATTTTAAGAAATACAATATGATCTTATCTTTGTTCCAATCCTAATAACTAAGATCTCCATCTCCACAAAATATGGAGAAAGAGAGATTTTTGAAGTCAAATCTTATCTCATTTATTTTAGGAAGATTTGCTCCTTAATTTTTGGTAACAAAGATCATGATGATTTTATTCCTCTACAATATTGGAAGGATGGTTTATCTAAAAATATGATTTTTACCAAATACCTTTCTCATATTTTCTATTTGACTTTGTTGTTTTTGAGTGTAGAAATTTTGACTCTTGTTTGATATGTTCTTTTCGCATATTACAGTTCACTAAAAGTTATATTTCTCTTGATTGGTAAAACTTGTAGTAAATCTAAATATGGTTTCTGTTAAAAACATTGTTATGAACAAAAACCTCTATCATATTTTTCATTTGATTTTTTTATTTCTGTTTATGAAACTTTTAGTGCTCGTCTGATAAACGTTTCCTCGGACTGCAGCTCACTAAGAGTTAGATCTTTATTCATTAGTAAAACCTGTAGAAACTATGAGTGATGTTTTTATTAAACACATTACTATGAATAAAAACCACTCTTAGATTTCCCATTAGAATCTATGATTTTTTCAACATCCCTTAAAAACTATCATTCCATTGATGCAAGTTCCGGAACTAAAGTTTTCATTCCTTTTATGCAAGTTCTGTAACTAAATTTTATTTGTCCACAAATTGAAAGTTTCAGAACTAACTGCCATTCAATTGATGCAAGTTTTTGAACTAAATCTGTGAGTTCCATAACTAAACCTGTAAGTTCTGGAACTAACAACTAACTTTGTGAGTTATTCCTTGAAATGAGTGGTCAGCTCATTCCTTGGAAGAGGATTTAAATCATACTTCTGAGATCTTAAAACTAAAAAGTATTTGAGAGTAAAGAATAGATATTTATTTATTTGGATAAAAACATCACATATCTAAATGTGGAAGGTTTCATTTATAATTCATTCATCTAACCAACTCCTTATTTAAGGAAATATAATCTGATCTTATCTTTATTCCAATCCTAACAACTAAGATCTCCATCTCCACAAAATATGGAGAGATATATTATTGAAGCCAAATCTTATCTCACTTATTTTAGGAAGATTTGCTCCCAAATCTTCTCATTTCTTTTCGGTAACAAAGATCGTAACGATTTTATTTTTCTACATTATAGGAAGGTAGATTTCCCTCAAAATATGATTTTCAACAAATAATTTTCTCAGATTTTCTATTTGACATTTCTTTTTTTTTACTATGGAACTTTTGACACTTATCTGATACGTTTTTTTCCTTAGAATACAAATCACTAAAAGTTATATATCTTTTGATTGGTAAATCCTGTAGTGAATATGAATGAGGTTTTCGTTAAACACATTGCTATGAACAAAATCCTCTCTCAGATTTTCCATTTGATTTTTTGTATCTGTTTATGAAAATTTTAGTGCTCGTATGATACAAGTTTCCTTGGACTACAACTCACTAAAATTTAGATCTCTCCTCATTGGAAAAACTTGTTACAAATCTGAATGATGTATTTTTTAAAAATGTTACTATGAATAAATACCTCTCTCAAATTTTCTATTTGACTTTTCTATTTATATTTATGAAACTTTTAGTGCTCCTCTGATACACATTTTCTCAGACTGTAGCTCACTAAAAGTTAGATCTCTCTTCATTGGTAAAACCTATTTAAAATATGAATGAGATTTTTTTTTAAAAAATTTCTATGAATAAAAACATCTCTTAGATTTCCCATTAAAATCTCTGAGTTTTCACAATCCCTCAAAAACTATCATTCTGTTGATGCAAGTTCCAAAACTAAATCTGATTTTTCCATGACTTGAAAATTCTGGAACTAACTGTCATTCAATTGATACAAGTTCAATTGAGAAAGCCTATGATAAAAACTATCAAAACTATCCTTATGTTTTATGAGGAAGCCTCGGGACAAAAATTTAATTTTGACAAAAGCTCTATATATTTCTTCAATACTCCTATGGAAAGGCAAAGAAAGATTGTTAATATTCTAGGATGCACTATTAATTCTCTTCCCGCTACTTACTTAGGTTTACCTTTAAGTACTAGTAAGATTTCTGTTGAGGTCTGGAATGATAAGAGATTTCAAAGAAAATTGGTTGGCTGGAAAGGAGCTATACTTTCAAGTGAAGGAAAGTGCCTATTGATAAAAAGAAAGCTCCAAAACTTACCTATTTACATCATGTCAATGTTCAGCATACCAACAGCAGTGATGAATAGTATTGAAAAGATCCAAAAGCACTTTTTGTGGCACGGTACTGAGGACAGGTTTAGATATCATCTTGTGGCTTGGGAGTAGGTATGTAAACCAAAGAGGCTTGGGGCGTTAGGCATCAAAGATATCAAACATATGAGTGTTGCCCTTATTACAAAGTTAGGTTGGAGACTTATAAAAGAGCACAAGCCTTGGACAGAGTTGGTTAAGATCAAATATCTTTCAAACCAAAACAAGATTTCCTTCATTTATGATCAGTCTCTTCTGAGTGGTTCTATTTTCCTGAACAACCTTCTTCACAGCAGACACATCCTTTCTCAAGGGTATAGCTAGAAGCTTAGGGATGGGCAAAACATTAACTTCTGGACTGATAAGTGGACTGATTCTAACTGGATTTCTTCTTATGATCACGTTAAAGACAGCTTAATTACAAAATATGGACATAAAATTCAGGGATACATTGAGAGGATGGAAACAAAATAAAATGGAAACAACTAAAAGTGGAGAATGATAATGTAAAGGCTGATGTTTCTTCTTTACAAAATCAACTTTCTCTAATCCATATCAGTAATCAAAATCTTAAGGATGAACTTATATGGAAAGATTATTTTTATGGGGAATACTCTGTTAAATCAGCATATAATTATTTCTTTGTATCTATTGAAAGTGAAATTAAGTGGCACAAGTTGTGGATGCCTGAGTTAACCCCTAGAGTGAACTTCATTTGGTGCCTCATCATTAATGGCAAGATCCTGACTAACAACAACCTCATCAAGAAGGGATTCATCGTGCTGAATAGATGTTGCATGTGTCAGAAAGAGGCAGAAGATATAAAACATTTATTCCTCCATTGTGAGTATGCTTCCAAAATTTGGTAGCTTTTTTTGGCAAAATTTAATCAGAGATGGATTTTTCCACTTACCTATCTTCAGGACTGGGAACAATGGGACTCTCCGTTTAAGCATTGTGTGGTGAAGAGATTATGGCAACTCGTTTTACCTCACACTATGTGGAGAGTTTGGAAGGCTCGTAATAATGGCATTTTCAGAAACAGTAGAAAGGAATATAACAAAGTCTACAAGGAAATTATCATTGCTGTGTAAGATAATATTGCTAGATTTAAACCTCCTAAAAATAGACTTTACCCTGAGAAGGAAGAATACATCCTGACTGATTGGAATATTGACACTACATTCAATAAGAATAACAATGGCATAGATAGAAACACCGTCTGATGGATTAAGCCTCCCACTGATTGATACAAGTTAAATTTTGATGGGGCCTCAAAAGGAAATTCGGGAGACTCTGGAGGAGGGGGAGTCATCAGAGATCAAAGAGGCAGTTTTGTTGCTATTTTTTCTAGGAGAATGGGAAGACAAACTAATCATTACTCTGAAGCCCTGGTAGCTCTTAGGGGTATAAGACTTACTAGAGATTGTAATATTCTGAATATTATAATTGAGGGTGATTATCTGAATATCATCAATCTATTAAACTAAAAGCAACACCCCAGCTAGTCAATTAGAGATTTCATTGGTGAAGCTATTGATATATGCAAGAGCTTTGAAAATGTTAAAATCACCCACACCTATCGGGAAGGAAATAGGGTCACAAATAGTTTGTCAAACCTTGGTGTTACTAATACTTTTCAAACCTGGCTTAGGGGGGACGTTCTGCCCACTCAAATCAATAAAGCCATAATCAATGATCTACATGGCCGAGAAAATCAACACTAACAGCTGTAATGTGGATGTTAATGTGCGGATCCTCAAGTACAATATGATGACATCACATAAGATATGTATGATTGATGTGATCTGTGCGAGCTGGACTGTCATCATTTCTTGGCATAGGAAGAAAGCCAAGGAGCGGGGCACTAATTACAAGTATGGTATAATAATTAAATTTACTTTCATGGAAGCAAAAGATTCAAAAACCAACATCAAAGCTTAGCCTGTCCTGCATAGTGATAGCATTTTTACCGTTGAGAACAGGAACATAAAAAGTGGAAACATGGGGGTCTGCCTTGAAAAACTGAACCCACCCACAATCCGGCGTGGAAAGAGGATACAGTGCTTTGAAACTACCTTCAAATCGAGGTTCTGTCAAATTTAATTGAAAGGATTCAAGGGTTTGATCAAGACATTTCTATTAGATTCACCCAGGGATGGAAGAATCAAGTTGTCAAATACAACAACATGGAGATTGAGATCATGGAAGAGCTCATCACCCAGATCACTGACCTCATCCTGGAGGGCACCAAATTCTTCAATAAGAAGGTTGACAGGGAGGTGGAGACCAAGAAGTTCCTAGACAATGGGGAGAATCTTGAATTTGTAACTGTTGGCATCAAGGTGGCATCGATTCCTAAGCCTTTTGCTAAGCTTGTCAGGATGGTTGTTAGGTATGTAACTGTTGAAGGAATATTTGTAACTATACCTCAAAAACATTTGATATTTCTTAATCACTTTTGTAGAAATATTATCATCAGCCTCCCTCACTACTTGATAAACTCACTGGAGAAATCAATTAGGGAAGTTCAGAGCCACTCTAGGGTTGTCCCTCTGCACCAAGGGCTTATCCTCCTTATCCATCACCACTGTTCTAACTACCCCCGCATGAATCCAACCCCACCCTCTTCCTTCATACCTCCAGCTGCTCACACCGCTTCCACTCCCCCCTGCTGAAAAGCAAGATTGAAGCTACTGCTTCTAGTAAGAAAAGCAAGAGTATAAAAACTAAAATCCCTTCTTCTCAATGAATCCTAAGAAGTCACAAAGACCTGGAGCTTGCTGAGAACCTCCTGCATATCAGCAAACCGATGGAAGAACCCAAGGAGGAGGACTTGATGGATAGAGCGGAAAGAATGTAAAAGGAAATACAAGAGCTCAAAGGGACTATAAAAAATATGGAAAAAGCTAAGGGAAAAGGAATACTTCAAAGTGATGACGAAGAGGGGGTTATTGCTGAAGCTTTCAAGAAGTTACAGTCTTTGGATGGTAGAATGAGGAATGCAAAAAGTTGCAATGACTACATACTATCTGCCCTTAAAAGCATTTATAATTTCATTAAACAACATGTTCATAGTGTTTGCAGTTTAAGTGTGATTAATGAAGACATTTGGGGCCCCAAAGAGAAAATGGATATTGCAATTTCTCAGGTGGATATGAAAGACTCCTCTTAGGCCACTGCCATTGCCTTCTTCATGTTGCTGCAGGCTATCAAAACAAAGATTGATAGGGCTATCAAGTAACGGGTTGTTGTGATGTTGTTTTTTGGCTACGAAGTTACTATTTTCTGGCGCTTCTAGAGCTACTTTTTGGCGGAGTTTTTATATGATGAATATCTTTTGTTTTCTTTTTGATCTTTTCTGCTACTTTTGGATCATTGTTCATCTGGATCCTTTCTTCTCATGTATTATCATATCTAGCTGATGAGCCCTCTTAGGTTGGCAATTTATCCCTTCTCTGGGTTGTTTCTCTCACCTATGCTATCTGGCTTTTGAGCACTTTTGTATATAGGGTATAGTCCCTTCAAAACTATTTACCCTTAATAAAACAAATTGATACAAGTTCAGGAATGAAATTTGTGAATTCCAAAACTAAACCTATAAGTTTTGGAACTAACTCTGTGAGTTTCACAGTTAACTTAAAGCACCTATAAATTTTACATGTGACCTTGGATTGAGATGATTCTCTATTTGAACTTGTATAATTTCTCGAGAGAAATTTTATTATGAAATCAGATCATATTTTAAATATGCTATTTATGATCAATTCAACTTTTCCCAATACTAGCATTATCTTTCCTTTATGGCCTACATACATAAGACTTTGCATCTTTCTTCAAATAATCAATAGGATTAATAAAAAAAATAGATAACAAAAGATTTATAAAGAATGAACAAGATATATATCCTATATTCTATCTTAATTAACTATAAGTTCGTAGATTAAATTTAAATGCACTTTCAAAAATAACTTGGAAAGATAAAATAATGGTAATTTATGGCCTCATCATTTCCCCACACTTAATCTTATGGTAATTTATGGCCTCATCATTTATCTGTATTGAGGACACATTCTTGTGGATCTCCTTCTACTACTTTTGATTTTTTTCTTTTATAACAAGTTCTTATGTCTGTCTCCTTATGTTACTTTTAATATTTTTTCTCTTACAACAGGTTCTTGTGTGGATCTACTTCTATTACTTTTGATTTTGTTTATTTTACAACAGGTTCTTCTGTGGATATATTTCTGTTACTTTTGTTATTCTTTATTTCACAATAGGTTCTTGTGTGGATCTCCTTTTACTGTTTTTGATATTCTTTCTTTTACAACAGGTTCTTATGTGGATCTCCTTCTGTTACTCTTGATATTATTTCTTTTACAACAGGTTCTTATGCGGATCTCCTTCTGCTACTTTTGATCTCTTTTATTTTATAACAGGTTCTTGTGTGGATATTTTTTTGTTTTGTCTCATATTTAAAATTAAAATGCATAGCTCATGCTTCTCCTTCTCTCCCAAACCTAAGCTCATGTATTTCCTCATGATTGTTGTTTATTTATGGTTTCCCATAAAAAATACACAAAAAATTTGATTGCAAAGAGATGCACAGTGTTTAAGAGAATAAAATCTTGGAAAATAACTCCTTTAAACACAAACCAAACTTACATTAAATAAATCACACTTGCGAAAAATTAAAAGACACACTTCAGAAATAAATTTTGCATGAAAGAAACACTTGCATAAATAAAATTTTTATTAAAGAAACACACTTGCATGAATTAAAATACACACTTGCATAAATGATATTGTTGAATTAAAAATAAACATAATTGAATGAAAACACCTGCAGCTTTGCAACAGACTGAATTTTCACAATACAAAGATAAAAATAATACAACAGATTAAATTAAAGACAAATGAATAAACATAAACATAAACACATTGCTATGAAAAAAAACCTTTGTTAGATTTCCCATTGGAATATCTAAGTTTTCACAATCCCTTAAAAACTATCATTCTGTTGATGCAAGTTCCGGAACTAAAGTTGTCATTCCTTTTATGTCAGTTCTGGAACTAAATCTAATTTATCCATGAATTGAAAGTTCTAGAACTAACTATCATTCAATTGATACAAGTTTTGGAACTAAATATGTGAGTTCTCAAACTAAACCTGCAAATTAAGGAACTAACTCTGTGAGTTCCGGAACTAACTTAACACAGCAATAACTTTTGCATGCGACCTTGGATTGAGATGATTCTCATTTTGAAATTACATAATTTTTTGAGAGAAATTTGAATATGAAATAAAATTTGATTTTAAATATACTTTTCATGATCAATTCCACTTTTTCCAATACTAGCATTACCTTTGCTCTATGGCCTGCATACACAATACTTTACATCTTTTCCCAAATAATCAAAAGGATTATTCATAAAAATAGATAAAACAATATTTATAATGAATTAAAAAGATATATATCCTATATTCTATCTTAAGCAAACTATAAGTTCATAGATTACATTTAAATCCACTTTCAAAGGTAACTTGGACAGATAAAATAATGGTAATTTATGGAAAAATTATGGCCTCATCATTTCCCCACACTAAATCTTATACATGTTCTCGTGCATCACAATATTATCTCCTCTTCTTAGATTCTTCTATGTATTAAGGACACATTCTTGTGGATCTCCTTCTGCTGCTTTTGATTTGTTTCTTTTATAACAAGTTCTTGTGTGGATCTCCTTATGTTGTTTTTGATATTTTTTCTCTTACAACATGTTCTTGTGTGGATCTCCTTCTGTTTATTTTGATTTCTTTATTTTACAACAGGTTCTTATGTAGATCTATTTATGTTTCTTTTGATATTATTTATTTCACAATAGGTTCTTGTGTGGATCTCCTTCGGTTGCTTTTGATTTCTTTCTTTTACAACAGGTTCTTGTGTGGATCTCCTTCTGTTGCTTTTATATTATTTCTTTTACAACAGGTTTTTGTGTGAATCTCCTTTTTATTTTTTTGATCTATTTTATTTTATAACATGTTTTTTTTGTTAACTCTTCTTTTTTAATGTCTCATATTTAAAATCAATATGCATAGTTCATGATTTTCCTTCTCTCTCACTTCTAAGCTCATGCATGTCCTCGTGCATGTTGTTTATTTATGGCTACCCATAAATTAGACTCAAAAAATTTAATTGCAAAGAGGTACACATATTTTTCATATAAGTAGGGGAGATATGAATTTTATCTTGTTTTTCTTTAAAATCTTTAATAGTGGAACTAGCTCTAATAAAAAAAACTTATATGAAAGCTTAAAAATAAAATACTACAACAAAATAATTTGATAATACCTCTAGTTGTCTTTGTCATCCTATTGTTAACATGATCAAATAGTGCCGAGAATAAAAACCCACTAGGTAACAGTTGATTTCTTTTGAAAAATATCGGCCTCTTTTTTTCCTTTGATAGGCTAGCAAGCTGATTTTCTAGTTATTTTTTTTTTCCTTTTACTGGCCAGTAAGTTGGTTTTCTAATCAATGTTTTTTAATTTTTATTTTTTTGGCCTTTGATTGACCAGCAAGTTGGTTTTCCATTCAAAGCTTTTTGATTTTTTTTTTTTTTTTTGCTAAAAAAATAGAATGAGAAGGATTAGAGAAAAAATTGATTCATCATTAGACTATATTCATCAAAGTACAACTTGTGTAAAACAAGAAGCAATGTCTGAGATCTTATAAAAACCTTTTTGCATACTTGGTAACTCCAAGAAGATTCTAAAAATTGTGTAGACAATTTTTAGGTCTTTAAAGTCCATCTTGAATTGTGTAATATCAAAAACACCATAGTAATTTTCAAAGCCTTGACTAGTGATCTCAGGAGATGTATAGTTGTTAATAGAGAGACTGAAGGTATCCGTTTGTCCCTTTAAAATCATTATGATCCTTGGTTGATATTGTTGGTGATCCAAAATATACATACTAGTATCAAAAACATCTCTATAAATTCCTATAGATCTAGTCCTTAGATATTACTACACAAAAATTTCTTTCCTTGATATTCACCATAATTGCTTCTTAACATTATACAAGCATATACAAAAATGAAAAAATTGAAAGACATGAAAACAATTTTTTCTAATGGATATGGTTCAGGGATTTAATTTTATTATGGTATGAAATCTAATTTGGATGAGTGAATAATGAGTGATTTTTTATTTTGGCACTAATGAAATCCCTGAATATGGATGGAGTTAACTAGAAATTCTACCACTTCATTATGTTGCTTTTAATATTTTTTCTCTTACAACAGATTTTTGTGTAGATATCCTTCTGTTGCTTTTGATTTTTTTATTTTACAAGTTCTTGTGTGGATCTATTTATGTTGCTTTAGATATTTTTTATTTCACATCAGTCTCTTATGTGGATCTTCTTCTGTTGCTTTTAATTTTTTTCTTTTACAATAGGTTCTTATGTGGATCTCAAGGAGTTACTTTTGATATATTCTTTCTTTTACATTAGGTTCTTGTGTGGATCTATTTTTTATGTTTTTGATTTTTTTTATTTTATAGCAGGTTCTTGTGTGGCTCTTCTTCTATTGTGTCTCATGCATGTTGTTTTCTCCTACACCTAAACTCATGCATGTTGTTTATTTATGGCTGCCCATAACTTAGACTCAAAAAATTTGATTGTAAAAATGTGTAAATATTTTTCATATAAGTAGGGGAGATATGAATTTTATCTTACCCTCCTTGTAAATCTTTAAAAGTGGATCTAGCCATAATAGAAAAACTTACATGAAAGTTTAAAAATAAAATAGTAGAACAAAATAATTTTATCATACCTCCAGTTGTCTTTGTCATCCTATTGTTAAAATGATCAAATAGTGCCGAGAATAAAAAGCCACCAGGTAATAGTTGATTTCCATTGAAAAAAATCCACCTCATTTTTTCTTTGATTGGCTAGCAAGCTAGTTTTCCAATCAAATTTTTTTTATTTTTTTTTATGAAATGATAGCATGAGAAGGATTGGAGAAAAATTTGATCCATCATCAAAATATATTCATCAAAGTACAACTTGTGTAAAATAGCAAGCAATGTTTTAGATCTCATAAAAACCTTTTTACATACTTGGTAACTCCAAGAAAATTTAAAAAATTGTGTAGACAATTTTTAGGTCTTAAAAGTCCATCTTGAATTGTGCAATATCAGAAACACCATAGTAATTTTTAAAGCCCGAACTAGTGATCTCAGGAGATGGATAGATGTTAAAAGAAAGAGTGAAGGTATCCGTGTGTCCCTTCAAAATCTGCATGCTCCTTGGTTGATAATGTTGGTGATCCAAAATTTACATGCTGGTATCAAGAAAAACTCTACAAATTCCTATAGATCTAGTCCTCATATGTTAGCACATAAAAATTTCTTTCCTTGATATTCACCATAATTGCTTCTTAACGTTATACACGCATATACAAAAATGAAAAAATTAAAAGACATGAAAATAAATTTTTCTATTAGATATGGTTCAGGGATTGAATTTTATTATGGTATGAAAACTAATTTGGATGAGTGGATAACGTGTTAGTTTTTATTTTGGCTCTAATGATATCCTTGAATATGGTTGGAGTTAACTAGAAATGATACCACTTCATTATGTTGCTTTTAATATTTTTTCCTGTATAATAGGTTCTTATGTGGATCTCCTTCTACTGATTTTTATTTCTTTATTTTACAAGTTCTTGTGTGGATCTATTTCTGTTGTTTTAGATATTCTTTATTTCATAATAGGTTCTTGTGTGGATCTTCTTCTGCTACTTTTAATTTTTTTTCTTTTACAACAGGTTCTTGTATGGATCTACTTTTAATGTTTTTAATCTTTTTAATTTTATAGCAGGTTCTTGTGTGGATCTTCTTCTGTCGTGTCTCATATTTAAAATCAAAATGAATAGTTCGTTATTTTTCTTATCTTCCACACCTAAACTCATACATGTTTTTTATTTATGGCTGCCCATAAATTAAACTCAAAAAGTTTGATTGCAAAGATGTGCAAATATTTTTCATAAGTAGGGGAGATATGAATTTTATCTTGCCCTCCTTGTAAACTGTACTAAAAAATTGACATGAAAGCTTAAAAAATAAAATAGTAAAATAAAATAACTTTATCATACTTCTAGTTGTCTTTGTCATCATATTGTTAACATGATCAAATAGTTCTAAGAAGAAAAAGCCACCAGGTAACAGTTGATTTATTTTGAAAAATATATTCCTCATTTTTGTCTTTCATTGGCCAACAAACAAGTTTTCCAATTAAAGTTTTTTTTATCTTTGACTAGACAACAACTGGTTTTCCAATCAGAGCTTTTTGATTATTTTTTTTCCTTTGAGTGGCCAGCAAGCTGATTTTCCAATCAAAGTTTTTTTATTTATTTTTATTTTTTGCACTGAAATGATAGCATGAGAAGGATTAGAGAAAAATTTGATCCATCATTAGACTATATTCATCAAAGTACAACTTGTGTAAAATAGGAAGTGATGTTTGAGATCTCATAAAAAACCTTTTTACATACTTGGTAACTCCAAGAAAATTCTAAAAATTATGTAGACAATTTTTAGGTATTCAAAGTCCATCTTGAATTGTGTAATATTAGAAACACCATAGTAATTTTCAATTCCTAGACTAGTGATCTCAGGAGATGGATACTTGTTAAAAGAGAGAGTGAAGATGTCCGTGTGTTCCTTCAAAATCTGCATGCTCCTTGGTTGATACTGTTGGTGATCCAAAAATTTCATGCTTATATCAATAATAAATCTAGAAATTCCTATAGATCTAGTCATCAGATGTTAGTTCACAAAAAAAATCTTTCCTTGATATTCACCGTAATTACTTCTTAACGTTATACAAGCATATACAAAAATGAATAAATTAAATGACATGAAAACAAATGTTTCTAATGGATATGGTTCAGGGATTGAATTTTATTATTGGATGAAAACTAATTTGGATGAGTGGATAATGGGTGAGTTTTTATTTTGGCTCTAATAAAACCCCTGAATATGAATGGAGTTAACTAGAAATGCTATTACTTCATTATTACAAACTAGAAAAATTAGTTTTTTACTAAGGTTATGTTTAATAAGATCACTAAGCTGTTAGTTGATACAAAGGGAAACTATGGTGGTTATAAGGAATGACATATGATATTTCATCAACTAGATCTACTTCCAAATTCATTATCATATTCTACTATTTCCAGATCTGAATTCTTTGTTCATACCATTATACTTTCTTGATCAAACATCACAGTATTTTTTCTTATACACAGAGTTAGTTTGTGGGGAGATATTTACAATCTAATAGTCCTAATTGTAGAAATAAAATTTTAATCTACTTGCAGTAAATAAAAATCTAAGAAAATTACTTACCAAATACCTCATGCTGTAGAATTTGCTAAAAGGTATTCTACTGTCACTAGAATATATTCTTTTAGAGAACTCTGAATCTCAATATAACATTGTGTTCCTTGGCAACAGTGCTAAAATGATAAAGGTCATCAATCCTCGCAATTAATAATATCAATCCGGGTTGGTGTCTAAAGGATGTATGCATTAAGAGAAGAAAATCTTGGAAATTAACTCCTTTAAACACAAAACAAACTTACATAAAATAAATACTACTTACGGAAATTGAAAGGCACACTTGTAGAAATATAATTTGCATGAAATAAACACACTCAAATAAATGAAATTTTTACGAATTAAAATGTACACTTGCATAAATGAAATTGGTGAATTAAAAATAAACAGAATTGAATGAAACACCTACATGTTTACAAGAGATTGAATTTTCACTATACAACAGAATGAATTAAAGATAAATGAATAAACATAAACATAAATACACAAATCCATCTTCCTTAGAATGAGTGGCCAACTCATTCCTTGAAAGAAGATTTAAATCATACTTCTGAGATCTTAAAATTATGTAATATTTGTGAGGAAAGAATAGATCTTTATTTCTTTGGAGAAAAGCATAACATATCTAAGTGTGAAAGGTTACATTTATAATTCATGGATCCAACCAACTCCTTACTTTAATAAATAGAATATGATCTTATCTTTATTCCAATCCTAACAACTAAGATCTCCATCTCCACAAAATATGGAGAGAAATATATTATTGAAGTCAAATCTTATCTCACTTATTTTAGGAAGATTTGCTCCCGAATATTCTCCTTGCTTTTCGGTACCTAAAATCATAATCATTTTATTCCTCTACATTATTGGAATGAATATTTCTCTCAAAATATGATTTTGACCAAATACCTTTATCAGATTTTCAATTTGCCTTCGTTGTTTTTTACTGTGGAACTTTTGACGATGTCTTATAAGTTTTGTTCTCGGACTGCAATTCACTAAAAGTTAGATTTATCTCGATTGGTAAAACTTGTAGTAAATCTAAATAAGGTTTTTACTAAGCACATTTATATGAAAAAAACGTCTCTCATTTTTTATTTGAATTTTTTGTTTTTGTTTATGAAAATTTTAGTGCTTGTATGATACATATTTCCTCTTACTACAACTCATTCAAAAATAGATATTTATTCATTGGTAAAACCTGTAACAAATATGAATGAGATTTTTATTAAAAGCCTCTCTCATATTTTCCATTTGACTTTTCTATTTCAGTTTATGGAACTATTATTGCTGGTATGATACACATTTCCTCAAACTCCAATTCACTAAAAGTTATATCTCTCTTCATTGGTAAAACCAGTAGAAAATATGAATGAGGTTTTTATTAAACACATATCTATGAAAAAAAACATCTCTCAGATTTCCCATTGGAATCTCTTTGTTTTTACAATCCCTAAAAAACTAGCATTCTATTGATGCAAGTTCCGGAACTAGAGCTTTCATTTCTTTTATGCAAGTTCTGGAACCTAATCAGATTTGTCCACGAATTGAAAGTTCTAGAACTAACTGTCATTAAATTGATACAAGTTCAGGAACTAAATCTGTGAGTTCTGGCCCTAAACCTTTAAGTTCTTGAACTAACTCTGTGAGTTCCGAAACTAACTCTGTGAGTTTCACAAGTAACTTAAAATAGCTATAACTTTTGCATACGACCTCGGATTGAGATGATTTTTTCTGAACTTGCATAATTTTTCAAAAAAAGTGAAAATGAGATTAGATCTGAATTAAAATATATAGTTCATGATCAATTCCATTTTTCTCAATACTAGCATTATCTTTCCTTTATGGCATGCATACACGAGACTTTACATCTTTTTCCAAAAAATCAAAAGAATTAGTCAACAAAATAGATAACAAAATATTTATAAAGAATGAACAAGATATATATCTTATATTCTATGTTAAGCAAACTATAAGTTCGTAGATTACATTTAAATCTGCTTTTGATTTCTTTATTTTACAACAGGTTCTTGTATAGATCTATTTCTGTTGCTTTTGATATTCTGTATTTCACAACAGGTTCTTGTATGGATCTCATTCTATTACTTTTGATATCTTTCTTTTACAATAGGTTCTTTTATGGATCTCTTTTTTATGTTTTTGATCTATTTTATTTTACAGCAGGTTTTTGTGTTGGATCTTCTTCTATTGTGTCTCATATTTAAAATCAATATGCATAGTTTGTGATTTTACTTCTCTCCCACACCAAAGCTCATACATTTCCTCATGCATTTTGTTTATTTATAGCTACCCATAAATTAGACTCAAAAAGTTTAATTGTAAAGATGTGCACATATATTTCATATAAGTAGGGGAGATATGAATTTTATCTTGCCCTCCTTGTAAATCTTTAAAAGTGGATCTAGCTGTAATAAAAAAACTTAAATGAAATCTTAAAAATAAAATAATAGAATAAAATAACTTGATTATACCTCTAGTTGTCTTTATCATCCTATTTTTAACATGATCAAATAGTGTCGAGAAGAAAAAGCCACCAAGTAACAGTTGATTTCCTTTGAAGAATATTTGCCTCTTTTTTGCTTTTGATTGGCCAGCAAGCTCTTTTTATAATTAATTTTTTTTTTGCCTTTGACTAGCCAGCAAGTTGGTTTTCCAATCAAAGCTTTTTGATTTATTTATTTATTTTCCTTTTATTGGCCAGCAAGTTGGTTTTACAATCAAAGATTTTTTATTTAATTTTTTTTTTGCTGAATTAATAGCATGAAAAGGATTAGAGAAAAATTTGATCCATCATCAGACTATATTCATCAAAGTACAACTTATGTAAAATAGGAAACAATGTTTGTGATCTCATAAAAACTATTTTGCATACTTGGTAACTCTAAGAAAATTTTGAAAATTGTGTAGATAATTTTTAGGTCTTCACCATTTGAATTGTGCAATATCAAAAACACCATAGCAATTTTCAAATCCATAACTAGTGATCTCATGCGATGGATAGTTGTTAATATAGAGATTGAAGGTATCTGTGTTGCATGCTCCTTGGTTGATAATGTTGGTGATCTAAAATCTATGCTGGTATCAAGAACAACTTTAGAAATTCCTGTGATCCCTTAATATGGATGGAGTTAACTAGAAATGCTACCACTTCATTATGTTGCTTTTAATATTATCTCTTACAACAAGTTCTTGTGTGGATCTCTTTCTGCTACTTTTGATTTCTTTATTTTACAAGTACTTGTATGGATTATTTCTGTTTCTTTTGATATTCTTTATTTCACAACAGGTTCTTGTGTGAATCTCATTTTACTGCCTTCGATTTATTTTATTTTGCAATAAGTTCTTATGTGGATCTCATTTGATTGCTTTTAATATTATTTATTTTATAATAGGTTCTTGTGTGGATTTCCTTTTATGTTTTTGATCTTTTTATTTTACAGCAGGTTCTTGTGTGGATCTTCTTCTGTTGTGTCTTATATTTAAAATCAAAATGCATAGCTCATGCTTTTCATTCTCTCCCACACCTAAGCTCATGCATGTCCTCATGCATGTTTATTTATGGTTGCCCATAAATTAGACTAAAAAGTTTGATTGCAAAGAGGTGCACATATTTTTCATATAAGTAGGGGAGATATGAATTTTATCTTGTCTTCCTTAGAAATCTTTAAAAGTGGATCTAGCTATAATAAAAAAAACTTACAAGAAAGCTTAAAAATAAAATAGTAGAACAAAATAACTTGATCATACCTCTAGTTGTCTTTGTCATCCTATTGTTACCATGATAAAAAGTGCCAGGAAGAAAAAACCACTAGGTAACAATTGATTTCTTTTGAAAAATATCCACCTCATTTTTGCCTTTAATTGGCCAGCAAGCTGGTTTTTCAATTAAAGTTTTTTTTTACCTTTGAGTGGCCAGCAAGCTAGTTTTCCAATCAAAGCTTTCTGATTTTTTTATCTTTGATTGACCAGCAAGCTGGTTTTCCAATCAAAGTTTTTTGTTTTATTTTTATTTATTTTTCTGAAATGATAGCATGAGAAGGATTACAGAAAAATTTGATCCATCATCAGAATATATTCATCAAAGTACAACTTCTGTAAAATAGGAAGCAATTTCTTAGATCTCAAAATAACTTTTTTTCATACTTGGTAACTCTAAGAAAATTTCAAAAATTATGTAGCGAATTTTAAGGTATTCAAAGTCCATTTTCAATTGTTCAATATTAGAAACACCATAGTAACTTTCAAAGCCCAGACTAGTGATCTCAGGAGATGGATAGTTGTTAAAAGAGAGAGTGAAGTTATCCGCGTATCCCTTCAAAATCTGCATGCTCCTTGGTTAATACAGTTGGTGATCCAAAATCTGCATGTTGGTATCAAGAACAACTCTATAAATTCCTATAGATATAATCCTTAAATGTTAGTACACAAAAATTTCTTTCCTTGATGTTCACCATAATTGCTTCTTCACGTTATACAAGCATATACAAAAATGAATAAATTGAAAGACATGAAAACAAATTTTTCTAATGGATATGGTTCAGGGATTAAATTTTATTATGGGAAAAAACTAATTTAGATGAGTGGATAATGGGTGAGTTTTTATTTTAGCTCTAATTAAATCCCTTAATATGAATGGAGTTAACTAGAAATGCTACCACTCCATTATTACAAACTAGAAAAGTGAGTTTTTTACTAAGGTTATGTGTAATAAGATCACTGAGCTGTTAGTTGATATAAAGGGGAAATGGTGGTGGTTATCAAGAATGGACATATGATATTTCATCAACTGGATCTACTTCTAGATTCAATATCATATTTTACCATTTCTAGATCTGAATTCTTTGTTCATACCATTATACCTTCTTGATCAAACATCACAGTCATTTTCTTATACACAGAGTTAGTTTGTGGGGAGATATTTTACAATCTAATATTCTTAATTATAGAAATTAAATTTTAATTTACTTCTAGGAAATAAAATTCTAAAGAAACTACTTACCAAATGCTTCATGTCACAGAATTTTCTGAAAGGTATTCTACTATCACTAGAATATATTATTTTAGAGAACTCTGAATTTTTCAATAACACTGTGTTTCCCGGCAACGGCACCAAAATGATGAGGGTCATCAATCATCGCCATTAATAATTTCTATCTGGGGTGATTTCTAAAATTTTTATGCATTAAGAGAAGAAAATCATGGAAAGTAACTCCTTTAGCCACAAAGTAAACTTGCATAAAATCTACCATAAAGATGAACACTACCATGTGGCTAGACTGTTAAATCTAGATCTATTAGATGAAAGACTCCTTCATGTACTCAACCACCTGAAAGTGTATGAGAATTGAGTATCTCAGGGTTACAAAAAGTGTACCATACCTTGCAAATTTGAGGTAGGGGATATCATTATTAAAGAAAAATCATTTAATACAGTTAAAGAAAGAGAAAATAAGGGTAAGTTCAAACAAATTTTTTGGGACCTTATATCGTGGTAGAAAAATATAGATAAAGGGTGATGGGTGTCATTATTCCCTTCATTTAATCAAATTCATGTTGATGTCATATTTAAACCAGGGGTGTGTCTAAAGCTATATGCAACAAGAATAACCTATCGATCTAGTAGTTGATTGTAGTTATTTTTGTATTTTCTAGGGGATCTTTTCAATGTCTTAAGGACTTCTTGATAAAAACCTTATTTAAATCATATTATCAAAACTTTGCTGAAAGGAAACACATTGAAAGCTTTACTGAAAGGAAACATACTTTGCAGAATAGAAATAAACACACTTTGTAAAATAGAAATAAACACACATGCTTTTGGAAATAAACACACTACTTTTGGAAATAAATACACAACTTAGAGTTCTTAAAAATGGTTGCAAGAAGAATAAGAATCTATCTAAACACCTGTAGGAATGAGTATACAACAGATTTTAACTATAAGAATTAAACACGACACAAAATTAACAGATCTAAACTATTTTCTTAGGAAATATAAATACCAAATAGACGAATATCCTAGTCTTTGGGGGAGTGGGCCTTTACTCCTCCTTGAATTAGGATTTAACAACTTAGAATTCTCTCAAATAGGAATGACTATTTATTGATAAAACATTCGGTATTACAAAACATACTGGATCTGTATTACTTATTCTATATCTATATCTATCTTCTCTATTATATATATTTATCTACTGTAGCTCTGATTATATATACATTTACAATCATATTTGTCTCTATGATTATGATGAAACTGAATCGTGCCCAGAATAGATGTTGAATAAAATTTTGGTTGATCAGATAGCTGTAAGATAACTATCCCTTGAGCTCTGATAAAAAATCTTCTCATCCTTTCTTGATTGAAAAGGTCATTGATGCTAAATCATTGGATGTGGTTAGAATATATAAACTTCCATCAGTTCTGGAACTTCAAAGAAGTTATAGAACCATCAGAAATTGTTAAAGATCAAAACCATGAGGGTTCCGGAGCTATACTCAGGAGTTCCGAAACTAATTCTAAAAATTATGGAACTAAATACTGAAGTTTTAAAACTAAGTCTAAAAGTTCTGAAACTAGATGATGAATGTGTAATGGATATCTAGAAATATCTTGAAAGTTATAGAACTAAGTTGTATCAGAACAGATGATACTGAAAACATGTTGAATGCTACATACTTCATTTCTTTGACCGATTGGACCTACTTTATTACAAAACTAAATTTCAAACACACTTCATTAGGAATTTCAGAGCTTTTAAACATGAGAATTGCAATCAATCAAAAGATGGAAAATTACATCCTAACTCATATACGACCAAATAAAAGTCACAAAATGTAATCAAACTTAATAAAATGGAGAGTAAGATGAGATCATTTATTGTACATTTAATGGGAATATTATGGCCTCGTCATTTCCCCCATACTTTCTTGTTTGTAAGTCCCTTTACAAACTTTATTCATAAAAATTGGGGTTATATGTTCTGTATTCCATTTGATTGCTCAAATCAAATGGCTAAAACTGGATCTTCCAATGCTTAAAATTAGAGGTAGTGTACACTGATCCTGCTTCTATTTTCCTCTGCCACTCTTCAAATTGAGTAGGATCTTGAGGTTCTCTATTTTTCCAAGGAGATATGGGGGTGAGAAGTAGAGGGGGCCTTGTTTACATTCCCATCCATATGTTCCCATAGGTCTCATTGATCTGAGGAATTATTGTGCATAAAGCTTTCGTTGTTTCTAAACTCCAGATCAGATTTATAGGGGATATTACTTTTCTTCTTCTCAAGGAAACCGTAAGAAGTTCCAAATTTTTTTAGCATCCCTCATATATATCTTAAAATTTCTCCTCCTCATAGGAGGTAAAGGTATCAATACTTTTTTTTAAGCTAGAAAAATAATGTATCTTGAATCGTTCATCAAAGGCATGAGTTATAAAATGTATGAAGAAGGAATAAGGTTTACCATAGAGAGCCCTCATGCAGAGACCAGTTGAGATAGCTTTCAATAAAAACTCAAAATCCCTTTCCTTCCATATAATCTGATTTTACATAATAGAGACAAATGCATTTAGCTGACTTTCCCCCACATACAAATTGATCACAAATCCTGTGTTTTTTTCTAGCATTAGATTACAAAGATATAATTCACACAAAATATTTTTTTACTCGGGACTAGCTAAAGAATAAGTTGTCATGAATTCATATTCATATTTTATTTCATGTGGAATTCGACATGCAATCCTTAACAGCTACCAACGAATGAATTGTTTCTTCTAAAAAAACATTATATGTAGGAGAGGGCCTCTTGCACGCAAGTAATTTTTCACTCATAATGCAGACCATCTATATTTTTGTAGGAAATTTATATTTGTCTCCTTCTTCCTTATAAACATTTTCTCTCCACTCTTTTCTTGCCTTCTTTTCTTCTTCCATATTGGTCTTCAAATCTTCATTGGATGTTTTAACTTCTTTGAGTTCCCTGCAAGTGTCATTCCATATTTTTTTGAGTGGAAAATAAGTTAACTAGTCTGTGTAGAGACTATGGACACAACATTCTATTTTCTAGAAGTTTGATATTGTTCCTCTTTCTCTATTAGTTGTTTTTTAATTACTGATAATTCCTCAATCCTAACCGCAAGCTAAGTTGTTATCTCTCTAATGAGCATTTCCCTCTGTTCTAATTTGAGTTTGAGGAAATCCAATTCCTCATCCTTTTCCATGAGAATGAGCTCTACTCTAGATAAGAATAGAGCCTATTTAACCTAATGTTTTTCTTATTCCTCTAAAATTTCTTGAGTAGTTGAGCATTCTTCTTCTATCAAAGGAAATTTACCTTTTCATCTCTAAGATGCCAAGTCTTCTTCTTCATGTGATAATGTTGATGGTTCAACCAGCCAATTCTTGAAAATCTTGCTCCTCAAGTCACTCATCTCCTTAGTTCATCTCAGCTTAGCTTGGTTAAGGAGGAGCCATGGCCATGCTACCCAAAATATTAGCAGCTTCTTTTTCCATCTTTTCCTATTCACCCCTTCCCATAAGGATTTCCCTTTACCTCTTATGAATTTTCCTTCTTTGGGGAATTTCAACATGCCTAGTGGTGGATTTCCTTCTAGAGATTCTTCTTACTTTTCTTTCTTTCTCTTGCATGGGTTAACCAATTTTGGTTTCTATATTTTTCCCTTTTTTGTTGCATTGCTTGTATTGGTAAGTGATCCTGACAAAAATAAGATGTGGTTTCCCCATGTGTGGGTGAAGGTGATCCCCCTCAAAATAACAACTGGTGAGGTAGAAGCTGGAAGTGGTGAGTGGTTTGATTAAAGGTGGATGTGGTGAAGAGGAAGGTGGACGATTGGAATAATGGGTAAAGGTCCAGTTGGGTAATTAAGGTAATGGGCCAGTGTAAAAGGTAGTGATAGTCAAACACACACACACACACACATGTATAAACTATGGTAGGGTACCAAAATGAAGAGATTGAAAACTCTACATCGTCTAATGATGATAGGTTTATCCAAACAAGATTGAGGTGATTCTGGTATCCAAGGTATAGGATATGGTGTAGAAGCACATTACAGGTTAGGTGTAGGAATGTTTAGGTCTGTTCCGAGACACCAAAGGTTGGGTTAGGATAAATGGCATGACAATAAGCAAGGTAAGGTAATTAGGTCAAACAACACAGATAACAGTGTCATAAGGTATAATGAGCACATGAGTTCATAGGTCATTAACAATGTTCCCGTTCCAGGTAGTGAGGTCACGACATAGGTAGAGATGAGGTACAGGTAAAATAACAAGTCCCTAAATGTAAATAAAGATAGGTATAGGTAATGTAGGCTTCAAGGTAGGTTGCGATAAGGGTGGGTAAGGTCAAACGGTGGCGGGGAAGGGTAAATTGTGGTTGAAAATGGGAAAAGGGTATGGACAAGAGTATGGCAGGAAACTGATGCAAGTCATATGCAACCAGTGATGGTCTAGGTAAGATGATCACAATTTCTTAGGATAGATGACTGACGTTAGTTTTTGTACAACTGACTATGGTTTGCTAGGGCACATGACCGATTTTGGTTTAGGTATAACTGACATCGGTCAAGTTGACCTGGGTATATAAAAAGAAAAAAATCTATATAATATGGATTCATTTATACATTTTGGCTTTTGTTAAAATGACAGAGCACTGAACAAGTTCTGATTTGTCAGGAGAAAAGGATGAGGGATGATATCCCACTGAGGTAAAGAGATCTGATTTGGTAGAGGGGCCAGGTAGACGGGTCCATGAAATCAGGCAGAGTGAACTCATTGGTAGAGAGGTTGGAGATTGATTTAGACATAGCAGAGGTGGGAGAGGGTTCGGGTGGACCACCAGCACAATGGCTAGACGTGCCACTATGGCGGTGACATTGAGATGAGGTAAGATCTAATCCTGTTCTTGTTGCGTGATATAAGAAGAAGGGAATAAGTAGGTCAGTTTGGGAATGCTAGATAATTTGAAATTTGGTGGTTAAAATGGTTGAAAGAGGGGGTGGGAAAGGTCATCGGTAGAGGAAATAGGGTTGGGGAGTAATTTGGGGTAGGTTTGGGTAGGTGTGTAGGGGAAATGGGAAAGAAATGGGGGTAATAAAATTGGGGTTTCAAGCTTGGGCGTGGTAACAGTGACTAATTCTGGTTAAGGTATGGACAACATCAGTCTTGTTATGTCAACATCAGTTAGGGATGAGGGGAACCAATGCCGGTGATAATGGATAGATGATGGTCAGGAGTAACCGGTGTCAGTTAGGGTAGAAAATACTAGAAGTCATGGAAGGGTAAGGCGAAAAAAATATGTAAAGTGGGTAAAATTGATAATAGGTAAGGGGAAGGGAATAAGGTTAATGTTGGCTAAAAGAAAGTTTTAATAATGTGTGTGATTGGTTGAATGTAGGCCAGGGACCAGTTACGGATGAGAGATAGGGTACCTCCCTTTCTCATGGAGGTACAGGGGGGATACGACAGCTGATGAATGGTGTCATGTTGTAGAGGTTAGCCTAATTGGGGTTAGACGTTACTGACATGCAGTCTGAGAGCTGAGTTTTATGGTCATTCTCATCAACATATGGGACTCAGTGACCAATACCTTATATTTTCTGACGGGTGAGATCACAGTCACCCTAGAGGATGTGTACAGGATCATACGGCTATCTATAGTGGGGACGCAGGTGTACTATATCTCCTCATAGGCCTCTAAAGAGTTGATGCTAACCATGCTTGGTGACAGTCTAGCAAAGATGAGGTTCCATAGTGCCAGTATGAGCTATGGAGATATGTACCGAGCCCATCAAGAGGAGATGAGGCTGGTAGTGTTGCTAATGGAGGTAGTCTATTACTTTGCACTACCAGATGTAAAGGGTGAGAGATTCCCATGATCATTGATGGTGGTTATGCATGACATGGTGGAGGCCAGGACCCATTTTACATGGGCACCTGCATTCCTAGTACAGTTTTACATATGGGCTTATGGGCGGCTATGGAGGTTTAGCCTTTGTTGTACTTCCCTACTTCATTGTTGGGCTTATGAGAAAATTATGTGTGCATCTAGTTGGTATGCCCCAAGATGATGCATTTGAGCCAAATCTTATTCGAGTGGGCTTCAGGAGATGGGTACATATAACTAGGGATCACCGAGCTGCTAGAGATACACATGATGTAGCCTTTATAGACGATTGCTAGAGGGGTTGTCTGGTGTGGACATCATTTGGATGTCTTATGTGGGTTTTCCATCATATGGGTAGATGACAGAGGAGCTAAAAGAGCTACAGTTTCTCCAATGGATAGAGGGAAGACATGTCAGAGAGCACGAGATGATACCTATGGATAGGGTCAGATGGTAGTTTGGACTACTTTATGATATACCCCCTCCCTTCTCGTAGTATAAAAGGGATGACATGGAAAGACCTCTACCTCCACCACAGCCAACTATACCGATAGGGAAGGAGGATTAGGTGATAGACTACCGGATTGATGATGTAAGGGTGACTGATAGATATAGGCAGTGGTGGGTTACACATTAATGAGTAGTACCGTCAAGGCCAGGGAAGTCATATTTAGCCACCATCATAGTGCAAAGGGACACCCTAAAGGGGTAGGTGGTGACCCTAATTACACAAGTTGGGTATAGTGCAAGGGCAGCTAACAGGCTCAGAGGAACAAGTTGTTATTTTGTAGGTACAGGTTGCGACTCTATAGGCCCAGGTAGCATAGGGAAAGGTACCTACACAGGGTGGAGATGGGGATGGGGTATAAGTGGCGACCCTAAAAGCACATATTATAGTTTTATAGGGCTAATTTACCACTTTATAGGCATAGGTTACAGCCCTTCAGGAACAGATATAGGCACATGTACAAGTTCCCTCAAGACAGACACAGGTACAGGGATAGGGTCCCTCTTTACAGGTACCAGCGGTACAAGGTCCCAAGAGATAGGCATAGGGGCAAAGACCGATGGCTCCACTATAGAAAATAATGATAGGTAGGTTAAGGGATGCCTTGGATGAGTTCAGGTATTATCAGGATATTTTGATTTCTGTCGAGATATATTGCAAAGTAGGCCTCGAGTGAGAGGACCAAATCATGCACCCATAGTGTGGAGAGCATAGGGGGCCATCGATCCCTAAGATAGGGTGAAGGAAAGGCCACCAGTTCACAGAGGCCAGCCCCAAGTGAGGTACTAGCAGAGATCCAGACATGCCCGATGATGGGTAGTGAGATGCTAGCTAGATGTCATGTGGGGGCAGAGAAGGAGGAGACATGTGAGACAGATTTGGAGGATATCTAGCAGGGTGATGTCTGATAGCCATATGTACCTCGTGTTTTGCATAGTCATGTATTTTTTATATATACCAGCTTGCGTGTTAAAGAGAGTGAGGATGTACATGAGATTTTTTGAGATTTTTGATGATATATCAGCCTACGTGCCGAAGATGGTGAGGATGTATCTGAGTGATTTGAGATGATTGTGATTGTTATTAGGATATATATTCACATGTATATTTATATAGACTATCTGATTTATAGAGGATGGTGTTTATGGTATTGATAGTGTACATGTTTTAATTTTCATTGCTATATATAGATAGGTTGAAATCAAGTGGATTAGGCCTGATAGATTCAAGGTTGTGTAGGCATGGCAGAGTCAATTATTTTTAGGTAGGGTTTGAGTTAGGTCATAGGCATGGATGGAGTTAGGTTATTTTAGGCATTATTGAGTCAGGTCATAGGCATGGATTGAATCAGGTTAGTTTAGGTATGATTGAATTGGGTTGATTTAGGCATGGTGGAGTTAGGTTGGTTTAGGCATAGATCGAGTCAGGTTGATTTAGGCATGGTGGAGTCATGTTGGTTTAGGCATGATAGAGTGAAGTTGGTTTAGGCATGGATCAGGTCAGGTTGGTTAGGTATGATTGAGTTTCTAAATCATTAATTTGTGTAATTGATGATGATGTGGATTGTGTTAAGATTATTTGTAGGAAAATGTTTGATTACAATAAAGAAATTGTAGACAAGATGAAATGAATGTGTAAATTATGATGGTAAAGATGTGTAAGATTTTTTTCTTGTTGGGTGTAATTTCTAGTTATCGATATAGAAAGTAAAATGAATAGGATAGAATGTGAATAGGAAAGGGAAAGAGAGAATTAGTTAGGGTAAAGAGTGTCCGAGCTAACCTCCAAGGTCCCCATGCCCTCGAATTGCTGCCTATATAGTTCCAATGAAAAAGAGACCTTCGGCCAATGTAGTTCTCCCATAAGCTACGGAAGACTAGGATGAAGTAGAGGAATGGATTGATAGGTGTTATGAATGGGTGAATGTAGGTCATAGGCATGGTTGAGTTCAGGTCATAGGCATGATGGAGTTATTTGAAATATAAGCATGGATGAGATGGTCCTATTATAGGAGAATCAATAGGTGAATAAGAAGACAGAATTGTAAGAGGTGGCATGATTGAGTTGAGGTCATAGGCATGGTCGATTTTTTGTAAATAGAGGTGTTGATGATCTATCCCTGGATAGGATAATCAATAAGTAATGAGGAAGGTGAATGGTAAGAGGTGGTAAAAGAAATGCCTAATTAATAAGAACCCTACTGAGTCTACCATACCCTAGATGGGCTTATGAACGTAAGACCCTACAAGCCTTTCATAATGGACTATTCTAAGGGTGAAGAAAAGTCACCTAATCATGAAATGTCACGGTTACAATGAGTAACTTGAGTAGAGAGGGAGTTAGGATAAAAAGGTAAATGAGGCGAGAATGGGTGGTTTACCGTAACTTAGTGTACAATAGGATGTTATTATTAACAAGAAACCTAAGATCAAAAAGGGCAAGTCCATGACGAAAATTTCATCTTTTTCTTCATTTTTTTGTAATAGACTGATCAATGCAGGAAGTCTAGATGGGATGAATATATTATCTCCTTGAGGTCTTCATGAAGTTGATCGATGTGGGAAGCTTCTAAATATTTATTATATTTTTGTAATTACTTTATATAGTTGTCCTTCAAGGGAGTAGTCTATTGATAGTGGTAGAATATAAAGAAGAGAATTCCCTTTTGAGGGAGTTACCTTTTGTTGGAAATTTGACTCAAGGAGTGGTATCTGTTGTTTTTTTTAAATGTTTAAGTCATGGATAAGATGATAGAAGATGATTAGGCTCTTTTTTAGAAGACAAGACCATAGCACACAGATATTAATTGTGGAAGAGGTGGTTTCGAGTGATGAATGACCATGGGATTCCATCTTGAAGAAGATGAAAATTATCCATGAGAATCATGCTATGAGTAGAGCCATGGTACTCATATTGAGGACAAGGCTAAAAGGTGATGGGTAATCACATGATTCTTGTTTAGTTGTAGATCCTCCAAAGGGGTAATATAGAAGGGGAACAAAACTCAAGGGATGAGTGATCAATGGATATGAAGTGATATAGGACTTGATATAAATAATAAAATGGTCAAAGATACAAGGTGTTAAGGGGCTCAAGTTTGGGTTTACCTTCGAGTGAAGACAAACGATAAGCACCTGATCCATAGCCATGGGTAATGATATAGGGTCTAAGCCAATTAGGAGAAAATTTTCCCCGTTTACTTTTCTCCTCTTTGGTTAGATGTTGATTTTCCTTTAGTACAAGGTCACCAACTTGAAAGGTCCATTTGTGAACAAATTTTTCATAGGCACGTTTGATATGATTTTGGTAGATTTAGAGATGCTCAAGAGTGTTCAGATGATGTTCATCTAATAATTCAAGTTTTGCTAAACGATCCTGGATAAATTCATTCTCGTTGAGCATGTCTTCTAGTGAGATGTAGAGAGATGGAATATGGACTTCAAGAGGTAAGGCAACCTCAGTACCATAGATTAGAGAAAAGGGGCTGGTAGCAGTTGAAGTGCAAATGCTAGTGTGATAAGCCCACAAACCGAAAGGAATGTGTATATGCCAATCTTTCCTAGTATCATTGAATACCTTCATAAGAATTTAGTTCAAGGTTTTATTGGTTGATTAGGATTGACCATTGGTTTGTTGGTAATAAGGTGATGAGAAACTGAGTTGGATGCCCAAATCATTGCATAGTTTGCATAGGGTTTTGTTTTTGAATTGTTTTTTGTTATCAGTGATAATGCGGTGAGGGACACCAAAATGACAAATGATGTGATGGTTGATGAATTCACATATTTTCTCAGCTTTGGTGAAAATAATGGGAATGGCTTCTACCCATTTATTGTAATATTCAGTAGTAGTTATGATCCATTGGTGGCATTGTGAAGAATGGAGGCTGATCTCACCGATAAGATCCAAACCCCATTGAGAGAAAGGAAAAAGGTCTCACACGACCTGTAATGCGTGACTAGGTTTGTGATGAAGATTAACATGTTGTTGGAATTTGATGAAATACTTGACATAATGACAACAACAATGGTTTAAGGTTTACCAATAATATCCTAGGTGAAGAATGCGCTTTACGACGACTAAACCAATAAAGTGACGTGGACATCCTTAATGGTGTAGGGAATTTCAAAACTCGTAAGGCATCATAAGAGAATATCGTCGAAGCCACACTTGTACAAAATACCACCCATGGGGACATAACGGGAGACACTTTTGAGAAATCCATGTTTTCTATTACGAGTGAGATCAGCAGGTATAATGGAAAGGGAAAGATAGTTTGAATATTTCTTATAAAAAAGGTCACAGGGTTCATGCGAAATGGTTTTGATGGAGTAAAATTCATGAGGTAAGTAAGAGGGTGATTTTATCCTTTGTAAGGTGACAAATATTTTATAGTCACAAACACAAGTATCTGAGAAGCCAAGAAGGCCATGGTATCCAAAAATTTATTGGTAGAATGTGGGGTGGTTTGAAGTGCGTAACGGTCAAAGGTGGTCAACAGTATGTCTACGTGATGTTTATACTTTTAAAGTATCTCATTAAGACATTGGTATATACCATTGACTTGGTTTATGACCAACTGAGAATCACCAAAGATGTCGATAGACTTAACATCTAAGGCATACGTAGCCTAGAGACCTAATACGAGTGCTTCGTATTTAGCAATATTGTTTTTACAATCAAAATTGAGTTTGAACAACAAAGGCATAGGTTCACCATCAACTAGAATGACAATAACACTAGCCCCACCCCCATGATGACACTTGGAGCCATTGAAGAAGAGTGTCATTTGATAAACACATTCATACAGGGAAATGGTAGCTATAAACTCATCTGGGAAGTTGAAGTCAGAGGGTTGAATCCTGGAAATAGGTGCGTCGGCCAATTGGTTAGCAATATCCTTGACCTTGATAGACTTTAAATGGATGAATTTGAGGTCGAGGTCATCCAGAAGCATAAGCCAACATGTGACACATTGATGTTGGTAAGGTTTGGCATACATATAGTGTAATGGGTTAGTATTAGTAATGAAAAAGAGTTTTTGGTTGACTAGGTAATGGCGGAGTCTGCCGGCGAAGAAAACTAAGGCTAGGAAAAAAATTTCAGCATGGGTATATCTAGTTTCGTAGTCAAGAAGGGTACAACTTATCTAATAAACCATTTGCTCTCGGTGTTGGTCATCGTAATGAGTGAGCATGGCACCTAGATAATGGTCAGTGGTAGAAATATATAGGTAGAAGGGCTAGTCATCCTTAGGAGGAATAAGCACTGGTGGTTGATGGAGGTATTGTTTCAAGGATTCGAAGGATTTATGGCATTCATCATCCTATTTTAATGAAATGTCTTTCTTGAGAAGATGATGAAATGAGTGACAGTGGTTAGAAAGCTATGAGATAAAATGATGAATTGATTACATCTTTCCTTGTAGGCTGCAAAGTTGATGGAGATTAATGGGTGGCGGCATTTCAAGATTAGCCATGACTTTAGCAAGATCAAATTCTATTCCTCGCAAAGAAACGATGAAACCTAGGATTTTTTTGGAAAGCACCACAAAGACACACTAATTTGGTTGAAGATGAACACAATACTTGATGAGGTAGTCAAATATTACTTTAAGAATGGGCAGGTGTTCAATTCAATGCTTGGATTTGGGAAATAGATCATTGACATAATCTTCCAACATGCGATGCATGATGCGATCAAAGATGTAATTCATAGCTCGTTAATATGTAGCACTAACATTTTTGAGGCCAAAGGGCATGAGTCGATAGTATAAAGTCCCCCAAGTGGGGATGAAGGTAGTCTTGTGTCGATCCTCAGGGGCTAGTAATATTTGATTATAACCTAAGAAAACATCAATAAGTGATAAAATTTCATGGCCAGTGGTGAGATCAAATAGTTGGTCAATACCTGGTAGTGGGAAATAGTCTTTGGGATAGGAGAGGTTGAGGTCACGAAATGTTTTGCAAATGCAAAGTCCCCTTGTCACTTTTGTGAAAGGAACGATGTTAGAAATCCATTGGCGATAATCAATGGTTAGAATGAACGAAACTAAGAGAAGGCACTGAATCTCTTCTTTGAATAGAAGAGCAATGCGAGGATGCATTTTCCACAACTTTTGTTTGATGGGTTTGGCATCAGGAATGGTTACGATATTGTGAACCACAATTTTTGGGTCAATGCCAGGCATATCAGCATAAGACAAGGAAAAATTTTTTGTGGTCCCAAAGGAAAGAGGTGAAGGCTTCTTGTTAGGTAGCGTTTAAGGATTGGCCAATCTTGAGAATGTGTGGGTCGTCCTAAGTATTAATGTTAATTTTGATGTCTGATTCATTAAACATGGTTTACGTCTCAGAGGGTAACGACTGATGAATATAAGAGTTTTCTACACCAAGGTAGGTGAGGATGGACTCGTCGTCCTAAAATTGAATGACCTTAATTAAAGGCGTATCATCATCGATCATGTCAGGATACATGAATGGGAGAGAAGAGGGAGCCTCGCCATCACGTTGATAGGTCAGCAGTCCCAGGGAAATTATGTTTATGAAAAAAAAAGTTAGGAGGAATAGATTCAGGATCTATATACTTCATGGGTAAAGATGGTAATGTGGGTGAATGAGAGGGGGAAGATTTCCAATCTTGGACAAGGTTGACATGAACCCTCTTGGAGGGTGGAGCATCAAAACCAATGCCACTATAGTCATTGTGTTTACAAGAGGTATAGGAAACGATAGTATGGTGGCCTTGTTTATAAAATCCAAAGCTAAATACTTTCCATGTGCACCAGTGGAGGAAAGTGTGACCAAAGTGGTGGTTATTGAGGGATTGTAGGCCATATTAAAATGGTTGGGTTTTGGATGGAGGTTTGTGTTTATAGGTGGCCATATCAAGTCCCGCATACGTTAGGTTGGTGTGAAGGTGGGGAGGGCCATAAGGTAAAATTTCACCGATATGTAGTAGTCATAACCAAGGATGCTAACGTGGAGGTTTCCATACTCTTATAGGAGTAAGGAACGTATCGATATTATATAAGTGGTACTCCCCTAGAGTGACGCATTGAAACACACCTTCTAAGGGATTAGTGGTTGATATGTGACCAGTGGGGATAGACAACTCACTAGATGATGGGGAAACATGGGTGCAGTCAGCTATAGAGGTTACGACGGTAGTAGGAGATAGTAGGGTTAGATGTCGTAAGAGGTGGTGGAAGTCTTGGTGGAGGGGCTCATGTAAATGAAGGTGAAGTAGGGGTACGGTGACAAATGCCTTGACTAGGATATAATTACATCATTGGTCTGGTATAACACGTTACAGGTCTTGAAAGGTGATTGGTTGGTCCAGAGACGGTGAAATTATGTCCCTCGTGTTCAAATTTGAGGCAGTGGTGTAAAGTCAAATGGGACACAACCCATAGAATGGATCTAAGGTCGTCTAAGAAATAAGTTATACTAGAACTCTCCTTCTAGGAACATAGAATAGTTCTGGGATAGTAAGGTGGATACCTACATGGACATGGAGAACTACGGTACCCAGGGTAGACATTATGGCGTCATTAAAGAAGCACAACATAACTAGGTTACCATGTATACAATTGGTAGGTATGCACATTTGGCTGTATTTATGGGAAGAGATGATGTTAATACTATTACCACCATCGATCATAACATGTGTCGTATGTGTATATTATCGATAATATGGACGGAGATGAAAAGAGTAGGATCAGGTTATGGCATATTGGAAGGGAGAAATCTCTTCATCTGAAAAGCTGAGGGTGGCTACTTGGCGAGTAGGTGGAGGTGTAGAGGAAGGTGACAACTTATTAAGAGAGGCTATATGATGAGGGGTAATGATGGAGGCTATAGATGCAGGGTTCATTTGGTAAAGACCTCGATAGATTGAAGGATCTCCAGGAGGGCTTGGCAATGTGACTTAGAGGTTTTGATGAGGATCATATAAAGAAATTTTAAGGGATTATTAGTGCAATTGTTTTAGACATTGTGCGATGTGTGACCCCATCATAAATAGGACATGTGGGACCCTCGAATGGTGACTTCTGGGTGTAGGTGTTGATGGTATGTTGGGTACAGGGTTGGTTGATGGGCTAGCCGCCTTTTCTTTACCCTTGTCTTTCTTAGTGCACGGGTGGCAACATGAACCATGTTAATTTGAGGGGAGGTGGATGAAGAGATTGTGTCATAAAAGGTATAACAACATGATGGGAGAAATTCTAGCAATGGATCAAAGTGCCTTGTGAAATGAGTAGGGGTGCATTGACATTTGGGTGGTGGTTTGGCCATTCTCTTATACAGACCATGTTGATCTCAAATTTTGGGGGCAAATAAAATGGTTTTGGGGTTGGAGATACTGGTCACTGAGTGGGTAATGGAAAAATATTTAGGGAGATTGGAGAAGGTGGAGTGGGGTAGTCATCCAGAAGATCGTCGTCATTGAAATTATGTTCAGGAGGACAGAAGTTGGACTAAGGAATGGTCTTCAAGGCCTTACAATTTTCAACATCATGTCTTGGCACAACGATGATAGGCACAAATCTTGGTCTCATCAAACCCTGTGGGTTTGGGCTTGAGAGGATCGTAAGGTCGAAGCAGTGGTAATGTGATGAAAAAAGTATCTAAGAGATTGGTTAAAATCTTAGCGTAGGACCCCAATAACGGATCACAATGGGACGTGAGTTTGGGTTTGGGTATAGGTGTGGATGATTATGGAGGAAGAGGTTTTACAAGCAGGGGAAATGGTGTTAGTCCACTAGTTTGGTATGTGGAGTAGTCTTAGGTCTTACGGGCATCTGTACTTGGATAAAGGAGGCATGGTAGAAGAGCTGGTTATGGAAGGTTTTTCTTTTTTTAACTACTTTATTGGAGGGAAGCAGATTCTTATCTTTAGGATGCATCCTCTATAGGGTAAAGGTGATACATGGGAGTATGAGATGTAGAGGGAAAATAAAATGGTGGCAGAGGATGGGTTACCCATGAGGGAAACCAAGTTGCAGTGGAGGTGGTTGTTGGAGGTTAGGTAGAAGGTGTGAGTGGGAGAGATGAGAGTGTCATGGGTAGTGAAGAGGTTATGGACAGGTAGTGGTGGTATGGATGGTAAGAAGGTCACGGGAGATGGCGGGGGTTGTGTAGATCGTTTGGGTATGTTAGAGGGTAGTGATGAGGAGGTGAGTTGCTGCGTTCTTGGTTTACCAATGGAAATAGGTTTCTTGGAAAGGGTTGAGGGGTGAGGTCCCTAGGATTGATGGACAGGGTTGAAGGTGATAATGGTGTGGTAAGTGAGGTTGGTGTATGAGGCCTAGAAGGTTGGGGATTCTATTTTAGGGTCCAGGGTGAAGTTTAGTGTTTGTCTAGGAAGATGTAGCTAAATCTAATCTGATGGGTGGGTGAGTAAGGCTAGTGATGTCGGCATGACACCTAAGGTAGTGATGGGTTTAGGAAATGGGAGATGATATAGGCATGGGTAGGTGTTTGGATGTAGGTGTGTGTTGGGATATGGGTAGAGGTGTGATTTGGGCCATGGAAGGTGTTCTGGAAGGTATTTCCATGGTTATAGTTTGGTTGGGTTTAGTCACTCGAAACACATTTGGATAGATTGTGGAGGTTTCGGTGAGTGACAACTACATTTGGGTTGAAATAAGGAAGTAGAATGATGTCCCCAAAGTAAGGCTCTATCAACATAGTCCAGGTGATCGGCCAAGCGTGAGAATTGGTACCACTATAAGTGGAGCTGATGTGGATCAAGTAACGATACCTCGTAAAATGTGTTTGAGAAACAGATAAATGGTTAGCTTCAGACTATGTGGGTAAGAGATCTGAAAGTCAGATCAGGCAGGATCTTGGAGGTCTGATGGAGAATGGTCATCTAAAGGTAGTGATACTTCTATAGTATCCTCCATGGGTAGAGGAGAGGATGAGAAAACTGAAGTAGAATCTTCTTGTGTTGGTGTAGGCGATGGACTTGCATCTGTTATGAGTAGGAGAGCTACCACTAACAACTACTCAAAATTTTGAGGGGTCAAAGGTGGCGTGATAATTATGGGCTCTACGATGGATGAAGATTAAAATGAAGGTGGTGACTTAGTGGGTAGAGGAGTAGATGAAATAGGCCCTTGTGTAGGTAACGGATATTGGGATAATATTTCATCTATGGAGGGCACATGAGGCAATTAGGAAGCAACTGGTATGTCATCAAAAATAGTATGGACCTCGTGAACATTGCTATCACTGTTTGAAGTGTAACTAGCTTGGTTGGAAGACAGAGCATGATTAGGGAATGGCTTCTTAAAGATGTGTAGGTTTTGGTTAGCAGGTGTATTTGGGTTATCCAAGACTAGATCTCCATTGTATAACATTTCTTAGAATATATTCTTGAAGGTGGTGTAGTTATTTTTGCTATGACCTTTGACATGATGATAGTTACAAAAGTCATGTTCCTTATATGATTTGAAAATCAAATTTAACTGTCAAATGTTTACACAACAAAATTTTCTTTACATTGATTTTCGACTTTAAAATTAAGTGATTACGACCTTTTTATATTTTTTAATAAAATATTAAAACCTACAAGTACTGTTCAAAAAATTCAGATAAATTAAGATAATTCACTAGCAATTCGATAAAAAACATGATAATGGAGTTCGGCGCTTGAGGCCTATGTCTCCAAGTCCAGTTGAATGGGACTAATCTATGAAAATCTTGAAAATAATTCTTTACAAAGAATTCTACAAAATTATGACCTTCTCACAGTCTTCCTCTTTTGAAAATAACAGGGGTTGCTTTTTACTTCTCCTCCAAATTCCACTCCTAGCTCAAGTTATGAGCATTACAATAATACTACACAGTCCCCCAATCGTACCATACAAATATGAATATCAGCTCCTTTTATATTGTTTCTACACCTGGCTAGCATGCAATGGTTGGGCGCTTATCATTTTACACGGGAGGACCCAGGTTCCATTCCCCCTACCTCCACCTCCTGCTCCTTCTGCTCAGGCATCCTTTTGGGATCATTATCCCACATTGTGGCGCATGTGCAATCTTGGTCAAGGGCTTTTAAATATGCCTAGGTAGGCAGGATTAGCATTGAGTGGCTTAAGAGCTGCACTTTATGCCTATGTGGACAGTGGTTGATTTTCTGATACTTGGGGCGCATTTCTTGGGGATGGCAACATTGTTTATTATAGTTTAGGCACCAACATATCCCAGTCAATATATGCATTAATACAGTTTAACTTGGCAGTGGACAGTTTATCAAATATGCGATTAGAAAATGGAGGAGGTATATGTAATGCGTTGAATAGTTTAGAAATACTGTGTGGAAAATGTGGCAAATAGGTAATTAGGTGTGGGTAATTTAAATAATGCACTTACACATTATGTCCCACATGCATGGTGCAAAGGCAAATATAGAGGCATATATATACACAAGTTGGTTTAATGATTAATATGAGAAGGAGGCCAAGGCACCCCTCCATAATCGAGTGTGTCGAACCTGGCTGAGGGCCCCCAGCTAGTAAATAGTGGGGTCCATTTTGTCCGAGAACGAGTTTCTAAGACCAGCGTTCCAAAACCCATTTTTTTAGTACGTCACACAATATTGTCCACGTGTCGCAATATGATCGAAACTCTTGGACGAGCGTGCACACGTCCCAACCTGCACAAAATCTCAAAATTTTTCTAGTTGCCCAAAAATTTCAGCGGGCTATAACTTTTGCAAACGAGCTCCGTTTCCTGCAAACAAGATGTCAATCAGAGTCGTATAATTTTTCTCCACATGCTTTAAAAATGACTGCAACAATTATTCTGAGAAGATCTTAGATCGGTGTTTCTCTAGTGAGGATCCTATAGATCATTCCTCCCCACTGAGAAACTTTTGGACCCCAAAATTCAACCTAATTGGTGAATAGGTGAGGGTATTTCTCCCTCACCTTTCCGGTTTCCATCCATTTTTCCTTGTTCAGATGCATGTCTTTAAACCCAACACGAAGATACTCAATATCACCCCTTCACAAAGTTCTTACTTTCCTGTCCAAAAATGATGTCTTCCTACAACTCATCAAGATACTCAGGAGCAAAATCATTAATGAAAGGCATAATGTTAGAATCATCATGATCAACAAATCATAGATCGGTTCATACAATCTTAAATTCTCAACATTTACTAACTGAGTAGATTTGCATATATGGAGGTAAATCTAACCGGAAAGCGTTGTTACCAATTTTTTCCAATATTTGGAATGGACCATACCATATAGGTTTCAATTTTTTACCTTCACCTGTTAGTCTTTCCTTGCTGATGTGAAGCCAAACTGAATCACCAACTTTGAACTTGTGATCAGTTCTATGTTTATCATGCCTAGCTTTGTACTTAGCCTGGCTTTTCTCCAATTGTTCATGGACATACTGATGAACCTATTGTATTCTCTGCACAAATCTTTTAACCTTGTCAAAATGACTTTCACCATTAACAACTGTTTTGTGTCCATAACATATATCTAGTGGAGAATTAGGAAGATATCCATAACAAGTCTCAAATGGAGACTTCAAAGTAGAAGAATGTAAGGGCATGATTATAAGCATGTTGCACATAATAAAGATGTTCATCGCATACAATTTAGGATGTTTGTTACTATAGCCCCTAAGTAATTGTACCACTGTGTACGGTTTACAACCTTTGTTTGACCAACAGTCTGTGGATGAAAAGCAGTGCTTTTTTTCAGTTTTGTGTCCATTAACCCCCACAATGTTGAAAAAAATTCCCCAAGAAATCTAGAATCCCGATCAGATATGATTGAAGTAGGTAAACCAAAATGAACCCAAACAAACTGAAAAGAAACAAATGTGCAGTTCCCTCACCAGTTATTTGTTTAGTACATGGAACCAACACACACATTTTGCTAAATCTATCCACTACCACATATAAGTAATCATGTTTCTCTCCGTGTCATGGGCAAGCCTCCTACAAAGTCCATGGAAACACTTTCCCAAGGCCATGTTGGAACAGGAAAGAGGAGTGTAAAGTCCTAATTTCCTATTACTTGGCTTGCTTGTGGCACAAAGAACACATCCCTTAATATACCTGGTTTACATGTTCATGCATTCTAGGCCAATAGCAATATTTTTGTAAATGTGCAACTGTCTTACTAACACCAAAATGCCCTGAAATAAGAAAAGTATGTGCTTCCATAATCATATGCACATGCTCATTTTCTGGAATACAAAGTTTTATCAGAATGATATAACAATCCTTCATGCAAATGATAATCTTTTTCTCCTACTTGTTTCCCACTTACTAAATCCTCATACACTTCTCTAAAATCAACATCATTTGCATATTGTTCCTTGTAACTAACATGAGCCAAAGAACTGATGCTGCAAAAGGATAGATGCTCCTACCACTGGTGGTCTGGATAACATGTCGGCAACCTTGTTTCGAATACCTTTTTTATACTTGATTACAAGATGAAATTGTTGCAAAAATGCCATCCACCTGAAATGTCTAGACTGCTGCAATTTGGTTTGTGTTTATAAATATTGAAGTGGTTGATGGTCAGTATGGATAATTGTTTCTTTTCCCATTAAATAATGCTTCCATTTTTTAACACTTTGAACCAAAGCATACAAACTCTTTATCATAAGTTGGATAGTTTCTTACCGCACTTGTAAAGGTTTATGAATGGTAACACACCGGTCGTTTGTTTTGCATCAAAATTGCCCCCATTGCGTAGTCACTAGCATCCGTCTCAATCTCAAATGAATGTTGTAAATCTGGAAGTGCTAAGATCGGAGCGGTACTTATCTTCTCTTTCAGTGTATCAAATGTTTTTTGTTGTTTTCCTCCCCACTGAAAGACCTGTTTAATACTTGTCAAAGCATGCAAAGGAGATGCAATATATGAGAAGTTAGCAATAAATTTCCTCCAGTACTGAACTGCACCTAGAAAACTTCTAACTTCCATCACATTAGTCGCTCTAGGCCATTTCACAATAACCTCTATTTTTGCAGGATCAATTTTCAATTCTCCATTTCCTACAATATAACCCAAGTAAATTAAAGATGTTTTTCCAAATTCACATTTTGACATCTTCAAATACAATTTCTCTCTCCTTAGTGCATCTAAGACTTTTTGGATGTGTTTAATATGTTCATCCCATGATTTACTGAAAATAAGAATATCATCTAAGTAGACAATAACAAAATTATCAATGAATGGTCTAAAAATTTCATTCATAACTCTCATGAATGTTGCCGGTGCATTGCACAAACCAAAAGGCATCACTAACCATTCAAACAATCCCTGTTTCATTTTAAAAGTAGTTTTCCAAACATCACCTTCTGCAATTCTTACTTGGTGATAACCACTTCTTAAGTCTAACTTAGTGAAATAAATTGCATTCTTAATTGATCCAGTAAATCATCTATTCTAGGAAGAGGGTAACGATTCTTTATAGTAATCTTGTTTAAAGCACGGAAATCAACACACATTCGCCAAGTGCCATCCTTCTTAGGAACCAATATAATTGGTGAACCACATGGGGATGTACTTGGATGAATTATACCTTGAGCCAAAAGTTCCATTACCTGTCTCTTGATTTCCTCGTTCTCTACTACTCGACAACCTGTACATTCCGATATTGGGAAGAGGTGCATCTGAAGCAACTGTATCTCATGTTGAACCCCTCTTTTGGGAGGTAGACCTTGTGGATCCTGAAAAAACATCTTCAAAATGAGAAACAATTTCTACCAATTCATCCTTATGTTTAAGATCACAAGTCTCAAAAGCCATCTCATTTTCTTTTCCCCTGGCTTTGACCACCATGAGCACAAAACTTTTGCTTGAGTTTACAAGCCTTTTCATTTGACCTGCAGTTACCAAGGATAGATTATTCTTTTCATGGTGAGCTCTAATAATAAACTCAATTCCATCCTTTACAAGCAAATATTTATTTTCTTCCCTATAGAAAATTGCTTTACGATCATACAAATAAGGACTTCCCAAAACCACCCCACAAATATCCAAAGGAACTACATCCAATTCAACCTCATCAATAAACTTGTCTATAATGGCAAATCTGAAAGTACAAGTTTTAGTTACCTGCAGTTTTGCATCATCACAAACCTAGCCCAAAGGATAAGGCTTAGGATGTGGTTTAGTTTTGAGTCCTAGTTTCTTAACAACCTCCTCAGAAATTAGATTAGCTTGAGATCCACTATCAAAAAGAGTATCAATTTTTGTATGCTTTGAAATTACTCTAATGTGGAAAAGCTCATTTCTTTTCTTATCGTCAGGTATAGTTTGTTTACTAGAAGAAGATACAACATCTGTAGTGCTATTGTTGGAAATTGAAAGAGTTGATTTACCTTATAAACCCATAGGTGTGATTTTGGTTTCATCACCTGAATCAGAACCAAGATCATGCACTACGGTGTTTGTTTACTTTTCTTTTCCTTTCTTAACCATCCATTTAGGCTTCTTTTCAGGATGTAATTTCCAACATTTAGACTCATCATGGTTTTTTTACAATGATTACAAAATGGTTTTTCATCTTCCTTCTTAACAGTAGAGTTTGTTTTATGCTTACCCTTTCCTTTTCCTTGTTCTTTCGAACCTTTTCCTTCAGATTTCTTGTTCTTCTGATTAAAAGAAGAGAAAGAGGACTCCTTTGTCATTTTCCCTCATGCTTCCAGATGGGTTGCTTGAACACATACTGCATCAAGATTAGTAGGACCTAAAACAAGTATCATATGCCTTAGATAACTATGCAATCCACCAATATATTTGAGCAGTGTTTCTTCTGTGTTTAGGGAAATTCCCAGAATTAGAGCCCTTTTCCTAAATTCTTGTGTGTATTCTTGAACACTTTGTCCCTTAGTTTGTCTTAATGTTTACCAATCCATCATAGCTTGTTGCTTATAACCAAGAGGATAAAATTGTTTCCTAAGTTTTGAAACAAATTCAGACCAAGAAGTGATTTCTATACCTTTTGTTTTCTTCCACTTCCTGAAGCTTACTCTCCCACCAAATGAGTGATGTTCCACCCATCCGACAGAGTTTCCAGATGAATCTTTGCTTCATCATCAACAATTCTCTGAACCCTGCAATATACTTCTATTTGCTAAGACCCAATTATCCAACTTCTCTGAATTTAAGCTCTCCAGTATACATAGGCAATTCAAACTTGATATCTAACTTTAATGAAAGAAAATCAGATTTTAAAGGGTCTCTTTTTGGAATGTCAGAACTAGAGCTTTCTTCTTTCTTACCTTCTCTAGTCCCCTTTTCCATTTTTCCTATCTTGGTACATTTCTTCCACCATTTCCTTCATCTGTAGGAAGGATTGAAAAAACGTTTTCCACTTCCTCTCGATCTATCATTGTAGGACTTCGAGATCGTCTGGTTCCAATTTTGGGATCTCCTCCAACTAATTCTCCTTCACCCTTCTTAGATCGAGACCTTGTTAACATCCAACACACAAAACTTACAATCCAAAAAACTGTTAATCTGAACTAAAATCAGTCAAAACTAGCTTTGATACCATTGATCTGAAAGTCAAATTTAACTAGCCAATGTTTACACAACAAAATTTTCTTTCTATTGTATTGATTTTCGATGTAAAAATTGTAGCGATTATGACATTTTTATATATTTTAATAAAATATTAAAACCTGTAAGTGCTATGCAAAAAAATTCAGAGAATTCACCAACAATTCGACATAAAGCGTGATAACGGAGTTCGACGCTTGAGGCCTATGTCTCTGGGTTTGGTTGAATGAGACCAACCTATTAAATTTTTTAAAATAATTCTTTATAAAGAATTCTACAAAATTCTAACCTTTTCACAATATTCCTCTATCAAAAATAATAGGGGTTTCTTTTTACTTCTCCTCAAAATTCCACTCCTAGCTCAAGTTATGAGAATTTCAATATTACTACACAGTCCCCAATGCATACCTCAAATAGAATAAACATCCTTTTATATTGTTTCCCTCCTAGCATGGCTCAATGGTTGGGCAGCTATTATTTTTCATGGGAGGATAGAGGTTTAAATCCCCCTACCTCTACTTCCTTCTCCTTCTCCTTAGGCGGCCTTTAAGAAGTTTATCCCACATTGTGGGTGCATAAAACGAGGAGGGCTTTTAAATATGCCTATGTGGGTGGGTTTTTGCAGTGGCTATAAGAGCCGCCTAAGCCTATGTGGAGGGTGCTGGTGGTTGATTGGGGTTGGCCAATGTTTGGTGCAAGGTGCCAAAAATGACCATGTTAATTATTGCATGTAGGTGTCGTAATGCAGTAGGACAATTTTTAATTAATACTTGGGATTAGAATATGGAGGAAAGTTTATAGGTAATGCGTTGAATAGTTTGAGAAATAGTGGCGTGGAATGCATTGCAAATAGGTAATGGTCTTGGTTTTAAATAATACACTGGCCCAATTAGTCCCACATGCATGGCGCAAAGGATACAATATAGAGATATCTATATACACAAGTTGGTATAATGATAATATGAGGAGGCCAAGACATCCATCCATAATCATGTCTGTCGAACCTGGCTGAGGGCCCCCAACCAATAAATACTGGGGTCAATTTGTCCTTGACCAAGTGTCTAATACTGGTGTTCCAAAACAAAATTTTAATTTGTCACAAAAAATTTCCACGTTTCACAATATGATTGAAACACCTTGCAAGCATGCACACGTCCAACCTACACAAAATTTCAAATTTTTCCAATTGCCCAAAAATTTCAACGGGCTATAACTTTTGCAAATGAGCTTCTTTTTTTGCAAATAAGATATCAATAGATACGCCTAATTTTTCTCCACTCTTTTGAACTGACTGCAAATTATTCTAAGAAGATCTTATATCTAGGTTTCTTGGTGAGGATCCTCTAGATCATTATACAATGTGGGCATGGGGCACTCAGGGTAAAAACTAGTATGTGGTTTTATAGGTGGAAAGGTAATGGCACCAGCCTTAACAAGCTTTTCCAAAATAGAAGAATAATGTTCTTCTATGGAAGTGTAGTTTCATTGTTCTCATCTAAACTAGAAATATTTGATAGGATAGAGATTAGAAGGAGGTTTGGCTGGGTTTGATTGATGAGCCAGGCTAGGCTTGAGAATGATGGCATTGGAAGACCCTTTGGGTTTTGAATAGTTGTTTTGGGGTTTTAAAGATGAAGAAGCATCATTGGATTTGAATGCTATGTTCTTATTACAAAGTTGAATATTCTTTTCTTCGATAGCAAAAATTTGTAATTTCCATGCCATGGTGAATGCCTCATAAAAATTGTAATAGGTTTGCACCTATAGGGTTGGTGAGATGTGTCTAGCACAAGCCCAAGTAAATAGTTGTATAAGCTTAGTCTGAGGTACCTAGAATGTGAGCTGATTAATTAAACTGTGCCAACGAGTGACAAAGTCAGTAATAGACTCGTCATCGTACTGTCGAGTGGAATAAAGATTAGTCATGGTAACCTTCTTGACAATATTAATCGAGAAGTGATCTAAGAAGGCCTGGGCTAGTTGATTGAACTAGTAGATGGAATGTCTTGGTAGCCCACTGTACTAGTCTAATGGAGGTCCTGTCAGGGACATTGGGAAAGTCCTTAGAAGTAAAGCATCATCATGGGTAATTAGGTAACATCCATGTTTAAAGGACCACAAATGTTGTTGTCTATCTTCTTTGCTATTGACATGGTTAAATTTTGGCATTTACCAATGTACAAGGTATGGCCGAATAGGAATGGATGGGTGAATATGCTCATTACAAATTTCATCATAGGTGAGGGAATTACGTGAGACAGAAACCGATGCTTTAAGTGTCAGCATCATTTCCATCATCAACTTGATGAGGTCATTGGTAGGTTGTGATGGGGGGACACCTCCTATGGCATAAGAGGGTGGATATTGAACTTGATAGGGAGGTTGAGAATATGGCACTGACATAAAAGGAACATATCTTGAATAGGTAACAAACAAGATAGGGGGTGTTTGATAGTATGTGTATGTAGGTGGGACGGTCATGGTGACTCTAGTAGCTATTGGGGCAATTTTTGTGGGATGAAGAGGACAAAATTCTAGAATGGAGCAGGGGTCACCAACACCACAGGTGATTGTGTTGCAATGGGTGTTGACTGGGCTATGGTCTGAATGGTTGATGATGGGGCAACCGATACGACATGTGCGAGTGATACTGTAGACACAATAGTCATGGTGGGTATGGGTCCTAGCTACAAAACTATTGGGGGTGAAGCAAGTGAGGGTAACACCAAATTATTAAGGGCTAATGCAAAATCAAGAATAAAGGCAGGACAGATGGATACTTGCATGTCGTATATCAACTCACCTGAGGAGTCTCGGGTGGAAGAGTGGGAAAGGTAGAACTGTAAGGTTGCAGGATTCTGATCAAGGAGTCCTATAAATTCTTTATCACCTGTGCCAATGGTGATTGGATAAGTAGGATCTATGGGTGAAAGAACGGAAGGTTGTTAGGGACTAGGTGGGAGTGATTGATGACTAGCATGGAATATGAGGGTGTTAGTTTGGATACGATTCAGCACCATGTGAATAAGTGCTAACCTAGTAAGTATGTATTATGTACATGACACAGAACATAGTATGAACAATGAATAATAAGATCTGAAAGGTGAATCTGGTCAATTTTTAGATTTGAAAATCAAACACAGGAAACTGATGATGGTTAGGTTGACTGATGATGTTTGAGGGAAAATTGATGACAGTTACTGAAACTGATACTAGTCAATGTGGAAGAAAACCAGTCTTAAAGCACAAAAAAAGAATGTTGGATGTGTATAGGGGAAACTATATATGATAATAGGTATAAATAGGGGATAAATATGATGATGCCTTAAGGGCCAGAAGAAGAATAGAAAGAGTGATGAAGGCTATTCTAGGTAAAGTAACTAAAAAGACAAAAGTTGACACCAGTTAGGTTTTAACTAATGATGATCAGAGGTAACGGTCGTTGGAACGACATCAATGACTATGAAATTAGAAAGAAATGAAGAAATTGGGTTTTGTGAATTAAATTAAGTGAAGAATAAAACTCAAAAACATGAGAATGAGGAGATGGGGCCCTGCCACACTCAGAATAATCCAACTATGATGGTGGCATGTGCAAGGAAGAAAAGAATGGAGATTTGTAGTCTCACACCTCAAAACACAAGTGAAGAAGAATGCTAAGAAAAAGCATGATCCTAACAGTTATTTTCTTATGTTGGTTTAGCTTATGCTATTTAGAACTGATTGTGTGTATTTAGAAAATAATTTTTAATTAGGAAGGTATCCTAAAAAGAAGGATATCTAAAAGGAGAGGTTTCGGGAATGTTGTGGCGGGGGCGGGCCATTCTCTGAGATGATGACTTGACAAAGGCAAAAAGCTAGGGAGTACCTACCAATCTGATTATGTGATCGGGGACATGTGTTCCTAGGTAAGATGTTGTTTAAGAAAGATGTGTATATTTTAATTTTTTCCAAGTTTGGTAAGACACAAAGAGAGAGAGATAACATTCTTTCTATGATTCTTTATGTCAACCATCAGCTGGGCATGACTTCCAGGATATAGGTTACCCTCATTTTAATGTGCGCTAAATGCAGCAAATTAGAATGTAATGTAACCAATTTTAATCCCAAATCGAAAGATTATGTTTGATGACACAAAAATATGAATAGGAGAGGGTATGCTCTTTCACTAAATGTAAAAGTCGAGAAGAATGGTTCTTTTTAAATGCAACAAAAAAAAATCATCCTTTAGAGCAATTAGAAAGAAGAGAAGATTACCAATGAAGAAGATTAATGTGTAAGCCTTTTGAAGGGAAACAAACACACAAATTTTTCCTAGGAATGAAGAAAATTTAATAGAACCCTTGATGGGTCCCACCATACATGCCAAAATGTTTATGCATTTTCTTTACCTTTTTGAAATGATGAAACATATAAGGGTAAGGGCCAACAAGGAATAGCTATTTATGCTAGTTGGTGGATGGTTGTTGCGTGTGTTCTGACTTCTTGATCCAATTCTGATTGCAAGAGCTTCCCTTTGGCTAGGAGTAACTACCTGTAATAGAAAAAAAGACCATAAAAAGATAGTTAAATGATATTTAATAGTGGAGTACTTAGCATGTGCTAGATTTGAGAAGTGTGATACTCCCTAGATGGTTGTCAATCCACTATTTAAAACAAATTAATGTGAGGAAGAAACAAATTCATACTATATTTGATATGATTTAGGTATCTCATTCAAGGAAAATAAGAAAATCTAATATAACAGGATAGGTTCTAGTCAGATTTAAATAATAAGTAGGTGTTAGGTTGTTAGAACTTGTCAGGGTCAGGTTCTCGGTTGTTTAGGTCAACTGGTGAGATTATTTTTTGGTCTATTCTTGGTCAAGGTATAAAACATAGAGACCAATGGCAGTCGGGTATGACCTATGCTAGTTTAGGTAGAACTAATGATGGTTGTGGATAACCAGTGTCGATATGGTTGATCTGAAAGAAAATCGAATAGATAAAATGGTAGGGGATGATTTGAGGTCAAATGAGGTTGGGGGAGTGGATGAGAAGGTCTGTGGAGATCTCAGGTATCCTCAGAAACAAATATTAGGTTCGAATTGTGATTTGGTAGTGTGGGTAAGGGAAATGGTTTAATTACAAGTTAATAAGCAATGGAGGAATGAACATGTAAAGTACAAACTAATAACAGGGATAAACAAATTTAACTATGCTGGAATAGACACTGGTATAAATGTACCTACTTTGATGTAAGTTTTGATGGCTAAATGGAGGTGGTTATTGATCAGATGGATAGTGTTGGGTATCATAGCAGTGGCTCCCATAATGATTCCATGAGTGCAATGCTTCCAAAATCTATCTTGGTGATGGCTCTGGATGTCTGGATGGTGAAAGGATGCTTGTTTTACTTGCATGTAGCTCTAATTTCTCTCTCTTGCTCTCAGAATGTGCCAACCCAAAAACAAGGTTACTTAGGTCCATAAATGGTAACCGACGATGGTTCCTTCTTGAATGGCATCGATTTAGGTCTGACCAACATCAGTTAAGACGGGATTCCGTAGGTTTACTAAAATGGGTAGATCTTTGTAATTTCTTGGACCAAGTTGGTTTGTTGTCATGGATTAGAATGGAAGCTTCCCTTATAATAAGAAGGAATGTGGTTAGAGAAATCTTAAGCATTTATTTTAAGGTTGGACCAAATCTTAGCTCATTAAGGCAAGTAAGAGTAGGTCTTAGTTAGTTATGGAACATGCCAAGAATAGGTCTAGGCTGAGGTGACTGGATGAGGTGTCTAGGTGAGGTGGAATTAGGTCAATTAATGTAATTTAATGAATATTGTGAGGATGGGTATTAATTTAATTTAAATAATTAATATTAATGTTATGTGGAGGGGGGCGTGGTTAAGTGAATATGTTTGGTTTGGTTATTTCATGGGGTGCCAAGGAGAGTGTGACCCAATTTTGGTGTCTACATATTCCATCACTGATTTTGTTTCCCGCTAGAGGGGTACAATCAACCAACTATCCTTTTCGTTACTACAAACCAAATTAATTGAAGATTTATGTTGATCATGTGCCAAACATATCTCGTCAACATTATAAATCAAATCATTCCATACTTTCGATGAAGCCTTTACCACGACTCATATATTATAATTGAGAGATATACAAGATGGTCATGTTAAGGTTCAACCTAAGAAACCATGAAATGAATTTCCCACTAAGTCCTCTGCCAGTCCCGATAAATCAAAATCATTTGCTAATGAAATAGTTGTGATGTTAGAACCTAAATAAAACCTAACTACCAAATGTTCCCATCCCCAATGTAATTACAAACCAATTGGAGAGACTTATAATGCATTCTTTGATAAATTCTTAGATGCAAATATGATAACTCTCTCTCCTATTCGACCCATCGACACTTCTATATCTAAACCCTCATGGTATCGAGATAATGATTATTTTAAATACCATAGGTTAAAGGGAAATGACATTGAAAGGTGTCATATGTTTTGAAAAGTTCTTAAAGACTTGATTGATAAGGGTGAACTACATTTCTATAATCTCAATACACGCCCAAATCAAAACCTTGACATATTCAAACAACCTTTTAGAAATCATCATCTGTCATAGTTGTTATCCTTGACCACTTTTGTAATTGAAGAAGAAATGTTGATAAGTGATTCTCATTTTGAAGACGAATGTATGCAAATTTAAAACTGATTAATCATGTTGTTGTAGATGATATGATTTATCTTCTAAAATTGGATAACATCATGCCATGAAAATTCTGAATTTGTTAATGAAGTGTTTCATATACTTTTTATGTTTAAATTTTTAATGTATTCTACATGTGGATGAAGGAAATAAATTCAGTCTTATTTGTTCATTTCCTATTTTGAATGTTGAACTTGTGTTTTAGTGTATTGATTTCATAGCACATGAATAACCACACCTTGGATTAATTACAGTGATCCAAGGCATGTTTAGGATTTTTTAATGTTTCGATCATTATGATTGAGTCAATCAGAATATATGATTTCTGAACCCATGCTTACGTTGGGGTCACAAGGGTGTCATATAACATCTTATGATTTCACACTTCAAGGTGATCTGATTTATAGTTTTGATGAATTATGAAAGGTAATGTACTTGATTAATTTATTGGGACCTAATTAATCTAAGTGTTTTGATTATTTATCCTATCCTAAACCTATGTTAAGGTGATTATATTTATTATGATGATTAATTCCTAAGTGGGATAATGAGGAACTATCCTAAGTTTTGGATACTAATTAATCCTAAGCTATTGTTTATAAACTAATACTAAGGGAACCTAACCTAATGAACATTGATCTAACCTAAGGGAAATGTGGTTTGCTTTGTTAGAAAGTTGTTGGATGGTGGTGGCACCATTCCAAATGCATTTTTGAGGTTTAAATGTGGCATTTAATATGTTGTTACCACAAATTTTGTCCAAGGTGTAGAGGTAGGTGGAAATTTGAGCTGATAACTCTGTATTTTTGGTTGAATGAAGTTTTAAACTGTTAGTTGTAACTAACAGAAGATAAGTCATGGTGGGAGTTTTGGAAGGGACATTGTTAGTCTTGTTCACATTTATGAACCTCGACCTGAGAAAAAACCACCTGGGGAATAGTAAGGAAGGTTGGAGGAAAAAGAAAAGGTTTGGTTTTTATTGTTCATTCAGATTTTATTTTGAGATTTTGGGATCTACATGTTGTATTCCATTGTTCAAACTTTCACTTTGATCTATTGCATGTTTGAAATTTCCCTTGCATGGTGGAAATGATGGAAAATTTGACCGTGGAAGCTATAAGAAGAAATGGGGAAATTTTCAGAGGATTTATTTGGTGTTTTTCATTGGAAATATTTCTGTGGAAGCTTTGTTTGAAGGATTAGAGCATGGAAGAGAAGCTAGGAGAACTACCAGGCATGGTAGGCTCTGTCTCTTTAAGATATCTTGATTTTATTTAAATGTTTTCATTTAAAAAATGATGATCTTCATGAAAATGTCTCCGAGAATTATTTCGGGTGTGATTGGTTTCTTCTTCTTACTTCTATGAGTTTATTTTGGTTATGGTTTCTTGTGGTTATAAGTGATTCTATGGAATGAAATATTTTAAATGTTTCATATTTCGAATGACGTTAAAAAATAGATGTGTTGTTTTATTTGAAACTGGGTATGATTCTTCAAGGGGATTCTATGTTTTAATAAATATGTCTCCTTGTTTTGTAGCCTTTTTGCATTTAGACAATTTTGCAGGGATTTAGTTGGAAGTATCTTTAACTTTGGATCACTCTAGATGTTTGTGAAATTGGGTTTTGATTAATGCTATTTGGGTCAACATTGTTTGTAGTAATAAAAAGGGGCTTGTAATAAAAAATCTTATTTCACTTTGATAGTCATATAACTTGGTTATATTATCAATTATTGTCGGTCGAATTGTTCTATAATGCCTTTTTCTGATTCTTGTTTTAGTTCTTAATCCTTTGTTTTGTTAATATTCATAACTAATCTTTTTATCTTTTAGTTATTTAAGAGATCTTGTTTCAACCCATAGTGGGTATTCACGAAGGTGGTATTTGAGAATGTGCATGTTGTATAGGTGAATTATGGAGTATCCATCTCTATCATTTATAGTTCATTTCATTGTTTTATTTACCCTTCTAGAGTCTGCTTACGTTTTTGGAACTTGGTTGATTTTTGAAATGACCCAAGGTTTGTATTATTCTCGAACTAGGTTTAATTTTCTTTTGTTATATGTTCCTTTGAAGAATTGTTTGTCTTTGAGCACTATGTGTGGGGTTTCATGATTTAGTAGAATTCTTGTTCAACTTTGGAGATTCTTGTGATCTGGATCATCATTGTTTCCTTGGTGACCGTTGCATGTTTTTTTGAATGTTTTTGATCTTACGAAACATCTCCTTGAAACTATACTCGCATATATGGGATAGTTTAAAAGGTTTGAATATATATTCTCTCTCGTATTTTTTTTTTCAAATAAGTTGGACGATGTAAGTTCTTCTTTGATCATTGTTAAGGAATTTTTCAATTTTAAAAAACTTGGATCTTGGTCTTTTTTGGTAAGACCATACTCTATGTTTTTCTCCTTGAAATGTTTTTAATTAATTCTCTTGTAGATTGGATGTAGGAGTATTTGGGCATTCAATTTATTATTGATTTTTTGAGATGTATTGTGTTACGATGTGCTCTCTGTCATATTGGTTGAATGGTTATGTTTTGATCATTTGGGTTTTGAACTCAATATTGTTTTTGATGACAGATCCTTCAAGGAGCTCTTGTATCTTGTGTTTGTTTTGTCTTGTGAAGGCTTGATAAACCTCCTGTAGAATTTACAATGTGATTATATTCAGTATGGTATCAAGTTTGTTCTTTTCTTAAATTGAATCCTATAGGAATAGAGGCAGGGATTTAGATAACATGGTTGTTAGGATAGTATGTTGTCCATGTTGGGTCATTTGTGTTTTTATATCAAACCTTTTTAGTAGTTGATATGAAATTGATTGTTATAGGAACAACATTCTGTTCTTATCATGTCATTGTGTTTTTAGATCAATTCATTTTTGATTGATTGATTGGGAATTGACCGTGATATAGTGAAACTTGGCTTGGTGAATTAAATTGAAACCAATGAGGACAGATCATGACTTTAATTAATTCTCTTCCTAATTGGTTGAAGTTTTAAATGTTATTGTGTTGAACTGATTGTCAATATTTTGACATAAATGGAATTAAACTATGATGTATTATTTAAATTCTTATATGAGAAAATGATTCTTAAATAGATTTATTGAATTCTTTTCTATTCTGACATTGAGTCTTTTTGGGTAGTTTATTTGATTGATCCCATTTTATGTGTACTTGGAACCTTTTCATAAATAGCAGGGTTCCTTTTAATGAAACAATTAGATAAAAGCATATTGTTTTAATGTTATAGCACTTATCATGCTCAGTTCTTGTGAACTGACTCATGCTAACAATTTTGCAGATGGACTTCGTGAAAAGTGAAAGGAGAAAGACTTATATAAAGTTGCATTTGTTTTATTAACTAAGTCATTTTCCTCATTTAGATGCTTATGTATTGAAATTCTCTCGAAATGAACTTGTTGGAAAACTATGAAGATGTATTAAATTAGTTTTGTAATGATTAAATATGTTTCTTATAAATTTATGGAATATTAATTAAGTTTGGGAGTAATGTGATCTCTCTCTCTTTTCATAAATGAATTGTTGTGTAAAGGTTGTTGAATTCTGATTTATTCTATGGTCTTATATGAGTTAGATTTGATTAATATTCCTAAATGTTAACATGCATGATGGTATTTTATTAATATAGTTAAATATTGAAATGCATGGCTTAATGGATTCTAAGGTATAGAGTAATGCTTGGATAAGGAACTATATGTATATACTTACGAATCATTTCATTTTTTGGGAAATGGTATAACTATGATGATTATGATTGATATATGCTTACTCAGAAAAGGGAATAAGGATAGTTCTATATAGATGAATGTGGCATTCCTATTATTAGGAATCTAAACCTTATGTTTTATGATTTCATTAATAGGAAATTAGTCCTTAATTAGGAAGAAAAGGATACTTCCTTTTATCATTAAATCAGAACTAAGTATGTTATCCTTATAATGTAATAAAGTATAACCATTATTCATATGATTGGTTAAAAGTATGCTCTTATATATGAAAAAATAAATGGAAATGGGAAATCTTAAAAGAATTAATAAGAAGATTTAGACTTTATGATATCATCTAAGTCTAATGTATAAGCTTCAATCAAGATTTTTTACAATGATAAACTATATTAAGAGAACTTAATGATCTTACTTACTTACTATTGAATCATATTTATCGATAAATGGAAATAATGGTTTAAGATAAAAAAATTCATATGCATGAATGTAGATTTTATCTGCATACCTTCAATTGGTGTAAAAGTACATTTTGAATCCTTCCTTTGGGTCAATCATACTTAGTGAACCCTTAGGTGCATTGTTTAACAATTAATTAAACAAGATAATAAATTGAATGGTTAATAATCTAATGTTTCTTAAGTATGTTAGTTTAGTTGAAAGAACTTAGTTAGGTTGTTGTAATATAGGGATTGCAATAGAGTACCCTCATAATGACAGGGAGTCATTATGAGGATACTGTGATGTAGGAAGATATGCTTCAACACCCCACTTAGTTCAATTGACTCAATTGACATAAGTGGACATTTAGTTCATAGTCCTACTCTAAATAGAGATAGACACATGGACTAGTGTAGTGGTCAACTCATATTGACTTAGGGTAACTAAACACACTCAAATCAACAAATCTTGATTGATATGTCTATTTATCCTTAGTCACCATTGAGTAGCCTTCCACACTAGTGTATGTGAGCTGCCCCTATTTAGTGTGAAACTTTGACTCGGGTTTGGGACGGATAAAGTCAAGGAAGACCAATCTATTTTTACCGATAAAAACTCCTGTGGTGAAAGACATATTCCTTTCGAATGATGCCATGTCGTCTTGGAATGTAAACATGGTAAACATGTTTAAAACTTTGGCCAAAGTATCAAAGATAAGAGTTGCATTGTCTTATGTCACCTAGTCTAAAGGTGGGATTTCAATGAATATCAGTAACAAATATTTAAATAGGCTTCTTAGACTAGAACACTTGAGTGACCCTTGATGGGTAAAATGAAATATCCAAAATACTTAGTATACACACAAAAAAGTTAAACATGAGAGATCAGTTTAATACATTAAGTCATGAAAAGAGATCACAAAACACCGAACTCATTACAAATGCATATGGTTTTCTATTATGAATGGATTGGAAATGGAACATGTGTTTGAATTTATGAGGTTTAAATAGAAACATTAAAAAAAAATTTACTAGAATTCAATTAAAAAATGGATGTTAATTTTGATCTAGAGCTATTGCAACTCTAACAAATGAGTCTATCTCTTACATTTAAAGATTAATTTCTTGGGGGAACATAAAATGGGAAAAGGTGGAGAACACTCAAAATTAAAACTCTAAAATTAGTTGAAAGTTCCCCAAAATATTGATGAAGCATTATTTACTGCCCTGTTGTAAATTCATTTTATCTAGATATCTATGAAAAGTAAATTTTTACTTAATCAAGAGAGGAAGCTGATGTTTGGCATGTTGACTCAGAAGAAAGGGGGCAAGGAACATATCAAAAATTGGGTGGTTGGATTCAAAATAGATCTGCTTATTAACAATGCTTATAAATATGTTTTATCATTTCTCACCCAAAATCTTTACCAAAATTTGAATTTGAATTTCCCATGGAACTATAGCTAATATCAGCAGCTTTTTGACAAGTCCATGTGCATGTTGATCTGAGGTTTCTCTGTATAAAAGGATACGGTTTTCATAAGATGTTATAGTTGTCAATCAAACACAAACATGAATGTCGCGCACTCAATTGGCTTGAAATTATTAGTGCAATTGTAACATATTTATCATTTCTACCACGTGTGGGACTTTTAATCAGTTGAAAGGATCTCGGTGCCTTGTAGGTCAGTTCCTATTCCTGGTTGCATGCACGCATACTAAAGTATGTCAGAGGATCTACTCTAAAATATAAGGGTTTCCAAATGACAAGGTGTAAGAAGATGGAAGAAAATAAAATGTAAACTAACAAAAGTGATGCACCAAAGGAATGTTGAAACAAATTTCGTAATTAAACACAAACCATAGAAATTTAATGGTGAAGGTCACAATATTTCAAAGTAATGGGCGCGAATGAGATATTGGTGACGGACTTAGCTGATTGAAGAGAGGGTTGAAAATCATCCAAAGGATGAATTATTTCTCTACAAAGTTAATAGAATGCATTACAATGTGGTGGTAAGAGGAAAGTTGAATTACAACTTGAATGGGAGGTTTAGGACTCCACAAATGTGACTTAGGGAAAGTGAAGAAGGGAGGGTTAAATTGGTTGAAATGCTCCGTAACCTTTAGAAATGAGTACCTCCTTTAGCTAGAATGTATAAGAAGTTATGAGAGAAGAGGCTAGGAATAATTTGGATAACTCTTACTTAACACACCCAACGGAATTTGCATTGAATGTCATGTATCCTTATTCACCATGAGTGGTCTTCCACACGAACCCATGTCCAGCTACCCTTGTTGGGAAATGAAACTTTGGACTCATTATGGTTGATAGGTGAGTTAAGTGATGACCAATCTAGATTGCATAATGGTGTGGTGAAAGACCATATTTAGCTCTTTCGAAAAGTTATGTTATCTTAGAATGTCATAGAATGTCGTAAAGCAGACGTTTTCGAAAATTTTCCAAACTATCATAAGCTTTACTGGTAGCATTGGCCATTATGTCACCAAGATATCTTTTAAAAACATACTTGTGCGATTCAGATGAATCTATCCCTAACCATATATTAAGATTTAGGCAGAATTCTTAGATTTTAAAATGCCTAACACATGAGTGACCTTTAAAGGGAAAAGAACCACTTATTCATATTATGCCACTTGAATACGTTAACACGAGAGATTGATTTAAACTCAAATCCTTGACTGTTTGAGATCGATTTTTAGCCTTTCGAGACATGAGGCATTACAACTTCTTTTGGATTCCACCTCCTATTTCATGCAGTTTTAGGGTCTGATATTATAAAGATGGATTGGATCCAATTAGAATGGAATGTGTTCTTGAATTATATTAATTTCAGAACAATGAAACATTATGTACAAAAAAATTCTCTTATTTCTAAGTTTTAAAAAGTGGATGTTACCATTTTGGTATCAGAACTGAAGGTTATAGCTCTTCAACCTATTGACTCTATATCTGATAAAAAAAAATGTTTTGTTAACAGAAAATGGTTAGAACAAGGGGGTGTTACCTGCTGATAAACCACCTCCAAGTGGAGAGGAAGCTACAACATTTAGGACTTGATGAGATTCTTGCTGCCTTGTTGAGATTTGTAAGAGATTGTCTTGTGGATGCACTTGAATCATACCAGTAATGGGTAGTCTGATGAAGAGGAAGAAGATGATACTCCTTCCAAAAATCAGCCACCTCCAGGAAATAATGTCAATGCCTAAAATTTTGGTGTTTATACTAATTGGCAGTAAATATCAATGCTCAAATGTGAATTTAACTTTGCAAATGCTCCAATGTAAATTTACCAAATCAACCTCAAAATAAAAAGGCAAGATTAGTAGCTGAACTTGGGACTAATGACATAGAAAATTGATAAGTCCACCAAAGTTTGAATGGCACTACACGATGGGACATGTGGATGAGAATTGGCTCAATGAAATGGAAGAAGTACTTTTCTATAAGGAAACTTCTTGGAAGAAACAATAGCATTATGGGGAGCTTACCAGCTTTCCCTTGAGGCATCCTCCTGGTGGTGACAGACATAAGGGTGAACTGAATATTGATGAATCAAGCCTTACATGAGATCAAATTATAAGGGATAATTTAGGAAATTATGGATACCACAACTCTATTATGATCAGAAAATGACAAAATTTCAGAATTTAGTTTAAGGAAAGTTAACTGTAACTAAGTACTGGGAGAGGTTTACCAAACTTCTTAAGTACATTCCATTATCTGAAACTGACAAAAAATTTAGGATACACAAGTTTATTATGGGATTGAATCCTATCATAGGAGGAGAGGTATATGTGCACAGACTAACCACCATATAAGGGGTTGTAGAAAAAACCATAAGGAAAGAACAAAATATGAAGGTGATTTCTACACATAAAGAGGAGAATCGGAAAAAAACTTTCCAAGCTCTTCTTCATCACTTGCATAGGTCTAAAAAGGTGGCATGGAAATAGTTTTGGGGTCAAAACCAAGTTTGTGACTTGAAAAAAAATAAGAAAACAAAAACAAATAAACCTTCTGAACATATTAGAAACATTTTGTGAAGAATAACAATAATGGGCAGAAATCTTTGGAGGTCAAAACATTAATTTCAAGACCAAAAATAAGTTTGAACCAAAGAGAGGACCTGTAGGGTTTTTTTTTATTGTGGTAAGGATCACTACGCAAATCATTTCCCTCTAAAGAAATTATGACAGTCAACCAACAACATAAGATATATGCTAAAGTAGCTGATAAGCAAGCTGAAAAGAAATTTATGCCCATAAAAGTGCCAGATAAATTATTTGGTACACCTGTTACTATAATTTCCGATACTTGAGCTACATAATGTTTTATTTCTAGTAAATTAGATGAAAATTAAAAATAAAATTAGGAATAATGGAGAAATCTTGGACTATGCACATTATGGTAATAATGTTGTCCATATTGTTAGTAATGTCTTTTATGGAGTAGTTTTAGAGTTACCAAAAATTTCAATTGAAAGTAGATATTTATGTTTCTCCTTTGGGGTCATGTGATGTCATAATTGGTGTTAAATAGCTTCTTGGTCATATAGCAAAAGTTGATTATTTTGAAAAACAAACTAGATGCCTTGATGATCTATAGAAAACAATAGACATTCAAGTGGCAAAATGAGAAATTTTAGTTAGGAAATTTTCAGCTATGTAGCTTAAGAAAGCCAAAAAAAGGTTCCATGTTATATGCAGTAAAAATTTCTGAAACAATAGAAAAGGATAGTAATTTCTTGAAAAATTATCCGTTGTTAAGATATTTCAGCGATGTGTTTTTAGAATAACTACCTGGTCTTTCCACCTAAATGAGAATTTGATTTTACAATAAAAATCAAACCTAGAACTCAACCTATTTATAAGGCACCTTATCAGATGACTACAATTTAACTGGTAGAAGTTAAGGCATAATTGCAAGAAATTTTTTCTAAAGGTTTGATAAGACCAATTATTTCACCTTGGGGAGCACCAGTAATTTTTGTGAAAAAGAAGGATGGAATACTTAGACTTTTCATTGATTACAGAATGTTAGACAAAGAAAAAATCAAAAACCATATCCTACTTCCTCTAATTTATGATCTATTTGATCAGATGCATGGTGCATCAGTATATTCAAAGATGGATCTTCATTTCTGGATATCATCATTTGAGAACTAGGGATGAAGATATTCATAAAACAACTTTTAGAGAAAGGTATGGACATTATGAATTCACAATTTTTACCTTTTAGTTTGAAAAATGCACCTCTAATGTTTATGAATCTAATCAATAATATCTTTCAAGAAAACTTAGACAAGTTTTTACTTGTATTATTCGATGATATTCTTATCTATTCTAAAAGCATTTGAACACCAAGAGCATCTGAAGATTGTACTTGAAATTTTGCGAAAGAGAAAATTATATGGCAAGTTGTCCAAATGTTCCTTTTATGAAACAAAAGTGCACTATTTAGGACATGTCATAAGAAAAGATTGAATAACAGTTGATCCATCAAATATTTTTTCCCTAATGAATGACGTGCACCTAAAAAAGTACATGAAGTTAGAACCTTCATGGGGCTTGTTAGATATTATAGAAATTTTTTTAAGGATTTTTCAAAATTCACTACCTCGATTACTTCATTACAAAATAAAGACAATTTTTTTGTTTGGAGTGATAAATGTGAATCAACATTCAATACTCTAAAGTAACAACTAACTTTTTCACTAATTTTTGTTGTACTGAATCCAAATGGAAGCTTTACGGTAGTTACAGATGCTTCCAAAGAAGGAATAGGAGGTATACTTGATAATAATGGTATAGCTTAGATACCAAATGATAGAATAGAATGAGATTGCAATGACCAAAGATGGACGGAAGCCTCACAAATATTATTGATCATGAAATCAGATTACATTACAATGCAAGAGCTGTAATATTTATAGATATTAGACAGCCTCATATGGATAGACATGACACCCTAGCAGACACCAACTACGAGATGATAAAACCCATCTCACATGCACATGTAATTACTACTAATACCAATATTGAATGTTATCCAACATAACAATATTGAATGCAAGTCACTAGACTAGAGTGCACATGTTGCACATTATTAAATAAAAGACAATGCAATAAAATGCAATAAATATGCCTATGCTAAATTATGCTAACATTCCCCCCCTTAATTTTGCATAGTTTCCAATGAAGTGGAGAGGAAATCTCTGAACAGTGTGAATTTGTCACGTGCAAGTGACTTAGTGAAAACATCTGCCTTCAGCTGTTGGACAAAATTGGAGCTGTATGTTGTGCTTCAAGACATGCTTGCGTATGAAATGAACCTATACTTCAATATGCTTGGTTCTCTCATGAAAAACTGGATTGCGAACAAGTTTAGAACTCCTTCATTATCAACATATACTGGAGTAGATTTCTGTTGTGGTAGACCAATTCCTTCCAGTATTCGGCGTAGCCATATCACTTCACAAACAGCTTCACCTGCAGCTCATACTCTGACTTCTTGTAGAAGAGTGAGAAACAAAGTTCTGTTTCTTACTTCCCCATGATATCAGTCCAGATCCCATAAAGAAGACAAATCCTGAAGTTGATTTCCTATCATCCATGTTTCCTGCATGATCTGAATCTGAATATCCAGTCAAGAAGAAGTTGTCATTCTTCTTGTATTCTAGACCAAGGTCCACTGTACCCTTTAGATATCTCAATATTCTCTTTGCTGCTTTCCAATGACAAATTTTTGGTTCTTGCATGAAGCATGATAGATAGCTGACTGCAAAGCTGATATCTGGTCTAGTATATGTCAGGTAAATGAGACTCCCGATCAACTGCCGATAGAGAGTTGCATTCACCGGTGGTGATGGATCGGAATGAGATAATTAAAGTCTCGCTTCCATAGGTGTAGCAATAGGAGTGCAGTCCATCATCCTGAATTTCTCGAGCGTTGTCTTGGTGTATTTCAACTGCGACACAAAGATATGATTCTCTTTTTTCCATACTTCCAACCCAAGACAATAGTGCATGAGCCCGAGATCTGTCATGTCGAACGATCGATTAAAATCCCTCTTTGTTGCATCAATCATCTTCACAGAACTTCCTGTAATGACTAGATCATCGACATAAACAACCACAATGACAATCTCCCCCCCTTTCTTTTTGAGGTAGAGATTGGGGTCATATGGATTCCTTTCAAATCCATGACTTATGAGATGCTCATCAATTTTGATGTACCATGCCCGGGGTGCCTGTTTTAGGCCATATAGAGATTTTATGAGTCTGCATACCATCATCTCTTTTCCTGGTATTACATAACCCTCTGGTTGAGTCATGTAGACTTCTTCTTGCAAATATCCATTAAGAAAGGCACTTTTCACATCCATTTGGTGGACTTTCCAACCAAATTGTGCAGCTAGAGCAAAGATCATCCTGATTGTCTTGATCTTGGCTATGGGAGCAAATGTCTCCTCATAATCAATGCCTTCTTGTTGTGCATACCCCTTTGCTACAAGTCTTGCTTTATACTTGTCAATAGTCCCATCTGATTTGTACTTAGTCTTGAATATCCATCTGCATCCAATGGGTTTCTTCCCTGGTGGAAGGTCGACAAGTTGCCATGTGTTGTTCTTCATCACTGATTGATACTCTGAATCCATGGCATCTTTCCAAGCTTTTGATTATAGGGCTTCCTGAACTGTAGATGGCTCAACTATTTCAACAACTCTGCTCATTAGGGCATAATTGACCTCTTCACGAGCTTGACTGCGAGTTCTAGGTCCAGGATTGGATGATGTGCTAGGTGCTTCATCCAAATTTGCATCTCTTATTAATTGAGTATACCATTTAGGTAAATTCTTAGTTGTTCCATTGGCTTGTGGTGGATCCAAGTTTTCACCATCATCCAATTCATCACTGTCATCTTCAGTGGGAACATCAAATTTTTCTTCACAAGAGGTGTATTCTACATGTTTGTTGAGTCGCTGAGTGGAGCATCTTCTTGTTTCTTCTCAAAGAACTCAACATCCCTACTTGTGTATACTTTCTTTGCTTTTCGATCCCATAATCTATACCCAAGTGCTTCTTCACTGTATCCAATGAATATCAGTTTCTCAGCTTTCATATCCAACTTGTTCCTGTTCTTCTTGGGTATGTGCATGCTAGCTTTACACCCAAATACTCTTAGGTGTGTAATTGATGGTTTCCGATTTGACCATGCTTCTTGAGGTGTCACTCCTTCAAGAGCTACTATGGGCACTCTGTTCAACAAATAGACTGCAGTTCTTGCAGCTTCTGCCCAAAATGTCTTTGTTAAACCTGAGTCATCAATCATACATCGCACCATTTCCATGATAGTATGATTCCTTCTCTCAACTATACCATTCTGTTGTGGTGTGTGAGTAGGAGGCATTTGTCAACGAATCCCATGAGCTTCCAGGTAAGTCTTGAACTCATTGCTTGTGAATTCCCCCCCTCGATCTGAGCGGAGAGTTTTGATCTTGCGACCAACTTCATTCTCAACAAGTGCTTTGAACTTCTGAAATGTCTCAAAGGCTTGACTCTTGTTTCTTAGAAAATATATCCACATCTTTCTTGAGTAGTCATCAACACAAAGCATGAAGTATTGACATCCAGAATGACTTGGTTGCATGGGCCCGCAAAGATCGGTGTGCACCAAATCAAGCTTTCCCTTAGCTCTATATGTGTTCTTCTGGAAGGGTACTCTGTGTTGCTTTCCAGCTAGGCAATTGTGACACTTGTCAGTGTTGTGCTTGAGTGTAGGCAATCCTTTCACCATGTTTCCCTTTTGAAGTGTTTGGAGATAGCCAAAACTGATGTGACCATATCTGCGATGCCATAGTTCTGCAGATTGTGTGTCTTTGGCCACTAGAGCTTGATCATCCTTGTGGACAAAATCAAGTTGGAACATGCGTCCCACATTGGAGGCTCTTGCTACAATCTTGGAACCTCTTGACTTATCTCTTATCAAGCACACTTTTTCTCCATTATTACTGTCAAAATCTAACTTCAAGTTGTGATCAAGGAGTTGACTAACTGATAGCAAATTCTTGGTCAACCCAGGTACATACAATACATTTGTGATTTTGCAGTCATGCTTTCCAAGAGGTAGTGAAATGTTTCCAATCCCCTTGACACTGTATGATGAGTCATCACCTAATGACACATGGTTCTTGTTAGGTGAGTCACGTAGTGTGTAGAACCAATCCTTGCGTCCAGTCATGTGTCGAGTTGCACCCGAGTCAACATACCAGATATCTTGTGTGGACTTGGTTTCTTCATCAAATTGAGTAGAATACATGTGGTGTCCTTCATCTGAATCATCCTCATGTTCGGCAATGTACCCTTGTTGTTTGGGTTTTCTTTTCCAATTACCATTTTTCTGCCCTTGATTGTTGTTATTGGACTTCCCTTTATTTGAATTATTGTTACCCTGATGGTTATTGGGTTTTGAATTGCTTGATGAACCCTTTTTATAGGAATTGTACCAACAATCTTTGATGTCATGTCCCCCTCTATTGCAAATGGGACACTTCTTGGTGTTGTCTCGTTGACTTTGATTTTTTTGGGACTTCTTGTGATTGGACTGAAATTTTTCCTTTCCTTTATGATTGGAAGATAGTGCTTGCTCATCTTCATGATCTTTGTTGTTCATTGCCTCTTCTTGTTGAAGTAGATTGACCAACTTCTCAAAGGTGACTGTGTGTTCACTCATATTGATAGTTGTCACAAAGATTCTATAGGAAGGAGGAAGTGCTCGCAACACAATTGGTACGAGGTCTTCATCACTTATCTCTTTTCCCAATGCCAATAGAGATGCCCTCAAAGTAGCAACTCGTCTCAAAAAAACTTCAACCTTCTCATTGTGCTTGAACTTGAGAGTATGCAGTTGTGATAGTAGGTTGAGGATGGCATTCTTGTTCTTTGCCTCATAGACTGTGCTCAACTTATCCCATGCATCCTTGGCCAATGTGGCATCTCTAATGTGGGGTTGCACATCGTCTGTTACGCTAAACAAGATGATCAACTTGGCCTTTTGATTGGCCCTGTCAAATTGAACTTGTTGTCTTCCATCATCAAGTGATCTTGTTGTTTGTCCATCTACAACTGTCCATAGGTCTTCAAACTCAAGTAACGTCTTGATCTTTGGTTTCCATGCAGCATAGTTGTCTCCTCTAAGCAGTTGTGAATCTGGCAAGAAGAACTTTGGTGCTTGTGCACCCATTTCTGCAATCTGAATTTTTGAAACTCTGAATTTCTGACAAAGGGTAAGGCTCTTATCACTCCAGGTTTATGGTCTCCCTCTCAATATACCGTCAGGCCGATATACCAAACCTTTCTATATACGCTCCCTTCCGATATACCCGTCGGTACGTGGAAGAAGATCACCCTTTCAATATACCCGTCAGTACGGAAAGAGGTGTTAACGCACGTGAAAGAATTTAGTATGTGGTACTTAGACAGTACGGAGAGGGGTTTGTGCAAGCACAAACGGATGGGAGGGCTCAAATGTGTGTGTATTGTGTCCTTATTACTCCCCGTCGATTTTATAGGGTCAATGCCCAGACGACGTTTAGGCAGCTGTGTTAGGCGTTAAGTGCAGTAGTAGTCACGACGGCATCACCCGTAAGCGCTTCCCAGAGGCACCGTATATACCGAACGCTGCTATGAGATCAAAGATCTCGTGTGATAGAACCAAACATAAAATGAAAAATTTGCACTTTTTTTTTTTTTTCACTTTATGCACCAAGATTACTACAACATGCTCCAAAAGTACATCAAAATGAAGTTTTTGTGTCCCCCCTCTTTACAAAAAAGGGTCTAGAATCACAAAATACACAATTTAGGCCAAAAATATTTTTTACCCACCAATAGGTGTTTTTCTGCTAAATTTAGCGGTGGCTCTAAATGTGTTTGGTGAGCTTCTAAATTTAGAAATCTCCCAAAAATTATTAATTTCTCCAAATTTTCCAAAAAAAATAATTTAATAAAAAATATGGAGAGAGTGGGAATCGAACCGCTGACCTGTTTGTTCCCAAGATCCAAACAAACAATCTGAATATTGTTTTCACCTTTTCTCACAAACCGTGATCTGGGTTTTTCTAAAATTTTGACAGCAGCATCATACAATATTTTTCTTGAAACCCACAAAATTTCAGAAGAATTTGAATCTTGGTTTTTGAGATCTTACCAATTTACCAGCTAGATCTGTTTTTTTCAGAAAAAATGATCCGACTTGTACAGACTTTTCGTCACATGTAGAGGCCGAATCTGAAGATGATGTAAACTGTAAAGTTGTGCGTCTCCTTCTTATCTTTCCAGCAAAAAAAATGGCACATCAATCTGACATTGTATGAAAAAGTTACGTCCTTTTTTCTAAGAGCTATCTGCTGGAATTTTGTTGACGGGACTGCTTCAACCTTTGCTCCCGAATTCTTCACACCTCCACTTTCAGATCTAATTTTTTTTTAGATCTGATCTTTTTTTTCTTTAGATCTACAAAAAAAAAATTCAAGATCTCTCTCCTTTTTTTTCTTTTTTTTTTAAGATCTCTTTTTTTTTTCACAAATCTTTTTTTTTTTTTTAGATCTGCAATTTTTTTCAAGATCTTTCTCCCTTTTTTTTTTAAAGATCTCCAAATCTGAAATATTCCACCAATATGTTAGATCAATTGGCTATGCCAATGACTAAAAAAAAATTTACCTTCCAAATAAGTGGATAGGTCAAATTTTAGTTGAGGGATGCTTGGAAGGAATGGAGGCTGCGGATGCTTCAATGGCTCTCCTTTGATGCAGATCTTCTTCTCCAATGGATCCTCTCCAATAGTGCTCCTCTTCAACCTTGCTTGGATAGAACCTGCTCTGATACCAAATGATAATAATGGTATAGCTTAGATACCAAATGATAGAATAGAATAAGATTGCAATGACCAAAGAGGGACGGAAGCCTCACAAATATTATTGATCATGAAATCAGATTACATTACAATGCAAGAGCTGTAATATTTATAGATATTAGACAGCCTCATATGGATAGACATGACACCCTAGCAGACACCAACTACGAGATGATAAGACCCATCTCACATGCACATGTAATTACTACTAATACCAATATTGAATGTTATCCAACATAACAATATTGAATGCAAGTCACTAGACTAGAGTGCACATGTTGCACATTATTAAATAAAAGACAATGCAATAAAATGCAATAACTATGCCTATGCTAAATTATGCTAACAATACTTTTGCAAGATGATCATGTTATAGCTTATTAGAGCATGAAAATCAAGTTACATGAGTTGAATTATGCTCCCCATGACCTAGATCCTATTTTCATGGTTCATGCACTTCAAGTATGGAGACATTATCTCTTAGGAAGACCTTTTGAGTTAAAAAATGACCACCTTGGGCTGAAGTATATTTTCACTCAGTCAAATCTAAATGCAAGACATCGAAGATGGTTAGATTTTTTTTTCACAATATGATTTTGACATAAGTTACATTACAGTTAAAGAAAATAGAGTGGAAGATGCACTAAGTCATAGGAAACATATTTCTGCACTTGTAACTTTGAGAACTTAGTTTAAGGATGAAGTAAAGAGTATCATGGATTCTAATTTGTATTTTAAGCAAGTAAAAACATCACACGATGCATATATTAATGATGTAAGATATAAAGGTTTTTATTTTGATAATGAGGAATATTAAGATATGAAAAGTGAGTGGATGTACCTTAAGGAAATGAGGTAAAGAAAATGTTAATGATGGAATTTCATAATTCACCTTACTCAGGACATCTCAGTGTTACAAAAATGCTTGGTGATGTAAAAATACAATATTTTTAGAAAGTGATGAAGAGAGACGTGACTGATTTTGTTTCACATTGTGTGGAATGTTAGTGTGTTAAGGATGAGCATATGTACTCATCTGGTTTATTGTATTCTGATGACATACTGCAATATAAGTGGCAAGTAATAAATATGAATTTTTTTCAAGGGCTTCTTTTGTCTAAAAATAAGCATGATTTTATTTTAGTTGTGGTTGAAAAATCAAACAAAAGTATCACATTTTATTGTTGGTAATATTAAAGATGGTTCACTTGTTTTAGCAAAAATATTTGTGCATGACATTTTTAGATTACATGGAGTACCAGAATTAATTATATCTAATAGAGACCTAAGAATGCCATCTTATTTCTATAAAACATTGAATGCATCTTTAGGAACAAAATTAAATTTTAGTTCCGCATATCATCTGTAAATAAATGGTTAAACCAAGAGAGTACATTAGGTTTTGAAGGATATGTTAAGAATGTACTTTATGGAACATCAGTATAAATTAGAAAAATACCTTCCTTTAGTTGAATTTGCTTACAATAATATTTATAAATCCTCTTTTAAAATGGCAGCTTTCAAAGTATTGTATGGTAGGAAATTAAGAACTCTAGCTACTTGGGATAGCATTGAATATAGAGAGGTGATTAGTCTTGAAATCCTTACTGAAATGGAACAACAAGTAAAAATAATTTGTGATCTAGTGAAAAAGTTTTTGATAGGTAGAAAATTTATGCAAACCTAAAAAGGGTCAATAAGAAATTTGAACTTGGTGAAAAATTATTTTTACGTGTTAAGCATAAAAAGAGATCTATTCCCTTTGGCAAGGAAGCCAAATTATTACCTCATTTTGTGGGACCTTTCAAGATTTTTTAAATGATTAGCCCTGTAGCTTATCGCTTAGCATTACCTCCCACATTATCATAAATGCATGTTGTTTTCCAAATTTCTTTTCTTGAGAAATACGTTTCGTATTTATAACATGTATTAAATTATGATTCCTTGCAGGTCCAAGATGGTAAGGCAAAAATATGGCTCATCAATGTGCAACAAAGGATCTTATTTTACTCTCCTTTTTTATCAAGTTTGACTTTATTTTGTTTCTTTTGTTTTATCTAGTATAAGTTAGGATGTAATTGTTCATATTTTGTTTGATTTATTTCTAACATCTAAAAAATTTGAAATTCCTAACAAAGTGTGTGGAAATTTAGTTTTTGTAATAAAAAAAGTCACGTTTAGTCGGAAGAACAAAGTATGAAGCAACCAACATGTTTTTGGGAACATTTCCTTTGATACGGATTAGCTCTGAAACCTCTAAGATTAGTTTTGGAACTCCATTGCACAACAAAAGAACTCTATCGCTTAGTTCCAGAACCTTCAAACTTAGTTTTGCAACTCTAGAATTTAGTACCAGAACTCCTACGCTTAGCTCCAAAACTTTCTTAGATTTTTCTAGAATATTTCCCTTTGGTTCTGGAACTTCCCCAACATTTTGGAATCTATCAAAAACTATTTATTTTGACATCTAGTGATAGAGAAATTAATGGACCTTCTAATCAGGAGAAAATCAACAAATTGTTGATTCTTCATACTCAAAAAATACTTATGCATGATCAGACAACTATATGTCCAACAAGGTTTCTAAATTCCACATCTAATTTAAGCACTATTTTTTTTCAGTAGAACATATTGTTGGATGGAAAACTATTGATCACTTATGATTGTAAATGCATCTTCGGATGATGAAATATATAAGGACCTGTAGATAGATTATATATATACAATAGATGATATATAAGATAAATATACAGTGAAGTTTGTAAGACAACACATTTTAGTAATAAGTTATACATTTCATGTTGAGAGAATCATACATTTTCATCTCCTGATTTAGTGGAGAAAGGGATCACTCCTCCAAGAAGTAGGATTCTTTGTTTCATCAGTATTTATGTCTTTATCTAAATTGTTTGATGTTCTGAAAGATCATACTAAAGATTTTTCTTGGGATTACAAAGATATGAAAGGAATCCACCCAAGTATCTACACTCATCACATCTATACTGAAAACATTAAACTAGTTAGGAAACCTCAGAGAAGGATAAATCTAGCCTTAAGGGATATAGTCAAACAAGAAATTGAAAAACTATTACAAGTAATTTTTATCTACCATATCTGAGATAGCTAGTGGGTGTATCCTCTTATAATTGTCCCTAAAAAGAATTGAAAATGGAGGATTTTTGTTGACTATACGGAACTGAACAAAGCAACACTGAGAGATTATTTTCCCTTACCATTCAGAGATCAAATATTAGACAACCTTTCAAGTAAACAACACTTTTCCTTCTTGCATGGCTTGAGTGGATATAATCAAATAAGAGTTGCTACTAAAGATTAGGATAAAACTACATACCAATATATAAGATAGATATACAGTGAAGTTTGTAAGACAATACATTTTAGTAATAAGTTATCCATTTCATTTTGAGAGAATCATACATTTTCAACTCCTGATTCAGTGGAGAAAGGGCCCACTCCTCCAAGAAGTAGGATTCTTTGTTTCATCGGTATTTATGTCTTTAAGAAATTCATGTAAATCTTTTAAGTATTAATTATGTCAATGCTTTTGATTCTTTAGTTAAATTCTATTATGTACTTGTCCCTGTAGGTGTTATAGATTAGAAACTTATTTCCTTGCAAGAATTTTTTATAGCATTTTCAATCGTGTGCTTATTTTCAAGCAAGTGTGTTTACTTTTGCAGCGTTTGTTTATTTTCAGCAATTTGTTTCATTCTATAAAAGTGTGTTTCATTTCCAGCAGCACGTTTAATTCTGAAGATTTATTTATTTCAGCCATGAGTGCTTATTTCAAGTTTGTATATTTTAGATTTAATAAGGCTTTGGCCATGAAATCCTAAAGACACTGCAAAACCCCCCTAGAAAATATAATAAATAATAAGTACCTTCAATCAATTACTAGATCACTAAGATTCTTCTTGTTGGATATAGCTTCAGATACACCCCTAGCTTTAATATGACATCAAATAAGAGTTGATTAAATGAAAGGAATAATGACATTCATAATTTTTGGTGCCGTCGTTGGGGACCTACTAGTTATAATCGTTTAATCAGGCGTCAACAAGAGCAACAATCATATATCTAGTAATTAAAAAATCTTCCCTAAGTTCTCATAAAATTTATGAGTAGAAAAAGAGACTCAAAGGGTATATTTATCCCAAAAATATATCAAGAATAACTATCATCATCCTCTAGTTCAACTAAGGAGGTTGAGCAAGAATTAGAAGTACAATTGTCTCATGTTAGACAAGAAGTAGAAATTCCACCTTTGGAATTTTTGGATCAATCACTAGAAGGAATTACAACTTTTAGAAGTATTATATCCCAAGACCCTCTTAGAGAAAAATTTTATTCTCAATTGATTAGTCAACCCCCTACTCCTGAATTTTCACCTTCACCAAAGAGAATGACATACCACATCTATTGGGAAAAGGATTTAGAAGATACTATATATATGACATGAGAAGCTGAAAGAGAACCTGATAGGACCTTCACATATCCAATTCAAGTGGAGGATGATGATACACCTATGAATAATATTTCACCTACACACCTTCCCTACATTTAGAGGGATGTCATTTGAGGACCCTGATGAATTTTTTGTTTGAATTTAAAGTATTGTGTCAGACCTATAATTACAAGATAGAAAATCAAGAACTCAATTTTTTTCCATCCAATCTGAAAGATGCTGCAATGAGGTGGTTAATGGGATTAACATCCAATTCTATTACCACTTGGGCACAAATGGAAACTACCTTCCTAGAAAAATACCAAGACTATTGTTGAGGGAGACATTTTTTTAGGATTAAAGAGGAAGAGGATGAGAATATGGAAGATTATTTAGATAGATTCCTCTTTGTAAGTAAAAGGTGTGGATTTGTACTTCAAGAAGAGCTAAGAAAAACCATTTTTTGTAAAGGTGTGGATGATGAATCTAGGGAAGGCCTTAACTTGATGGGAAGTGGAAACATCAATAAATTAAGAATGAATGATATTAAAGAACTTTATAGAAGTTATTCAAGAACAAGGGGTGGACCTAGAAAAGGAAAAATTGTGAAAAAAGTAAATCAAGACATGAAAAAACTTATGGATGAGCTAGCAAACTTGAAAACAAACATCCTAGTTTAATTAACTTCCACCATGGATGGATTTCAAGACAAATAAAATTCTAATACTGAGGTGTTAACTATGTATTTTCCTAAATGCAGAAAGAAACATGAAATCAAAGATCGTCCTTTGGATAAAATAGAAATGTGTCTTATTTGTGAATCTAGGGAACATGAATAAAACATTTTTTCTCTTCTTTCATTCATAAAAAAATAGCTTAAATAGACCAACACTTCATCCACTGCAGAAGAAGTAAATTTTTTCCAAAGACAACCTAGCCAAAGGTAGTTAATACTAATATATGTTCATAATCCTTGGATGATGTCATGGGCAACTCAGAAAGTGCCACAAAATTGGAGACAGACACCTTGGGCCCATTAACCAACATGGAATCCCCATGATTGGGTAGGATAAGCTCAGTATGCTCAGGGACACCAATAACCATGACTTGGTCAGAGTAACCCTTATACTTGGCCACAACCTAGGTAGAACCCTAATAACTATGCTCAAGGAAGAACATATCCCAACCAACATAAATAGTCCATAATGGGTTCTCTAACACAAGGTTCACAAACTGAAAATGTAGTTCAAACACAAATGGAAGAACAACTAATGGCTAATCCCAAAAATAAAAAAATCACCCATGTCTATGAAACAAAGTAAGAAAAACTAGTTGATCTTAATGCCATGGAAAGTAAGGATATTCAAACAATATTTGGAAAAATAATTAATAGTCCACCTGTTATAATTACTAAGATGACAGAAGAAATTTAAATCCCTAGTTTAGTTGTTTCTCATGATGATAAAAAATAAAAATAAAAGGAACCAGATAACAATTCTACTGAAACTTCATTTCTAGAAATATTTAAAGATGTTATTGAGACCAAGGAATCTTAATTAGTGTAAGAATTAAGGAAACTAAATATTGAAATACCATTATTGCAAGTAATCAAGGAAATTCCTGAATTAAACAAATTAATCAAAATTTTATGTTTAAAAAGGCCTGGAAGGAAGAAGAAGTACCCTAAAACTATTAAGGTAGATGGGAAACTTGCTGATTTATTGGAAGGAAAACTCTTACTTCCCAAAAATGGGGATCGAAAAATCCCATTTATTTCTATCTCTATAGGAAATAAAGATATACATAATGTTTTGGTTGATTTTGGAGAAGATATAAATTTGATGATAGTGGACACTTTGAAAACATTACCATTAACACATATACAACCTACTAACATAATATTGAAGATGGTAGATCAATTAGTAGTAAAAAAAAAAGAAAACATTGAAGATGTGGTAGTTATGGTGGAGTCATGGGAGTATCTAGTGGACTTCCTTATATTACGGCCAAAAGGTAAAACACTTGGTTTTCCCATTATTTTGGGCAGACCATGGTTAGCTATAGTTGTATCCTTAATTGATTGCAGATTAGGTGATATGACTATCTAAAATGGTAAGAATTCTAAGAAAAATTACTTATATCCTTCTGCATGGCCTTTTATTGATAATCAAGGACAATTATGGGTTAATGATCTTGATAATAATAAAAAAAATTGTCTTCTTTGGCTATGATAACATTGCAGGACCACATAAGGGAGGTGAATAATCTAATTAATCATCCATTGAATGATCACTAGTTGTCTGTGGAACCTTCGGACTTAGTTTTGTAACCATCAGACTTAGTACCAGAACATGTATACTTATCTTCAAAACCACAAAAATTCAAGGTAGATGTAAATAATTTCACTCTAGAGGAATCATATTTCTCTTAGGGAGAGGAAGAAATAGCTACGGAATTAGTAGATTTGGTCTCAAATATATCAAGGAATGGTGAGGAATTTTTTGAAAGCATTAGTGATGAGGAGTTTTTCCAAAAATGAGATAAGTATCATAACTCTGCCTATTGTCCTTTGTCTAATATTATTTCTCAAGGGAACTTTAGAGATGTTCTTGCATATCATATGTTGTTACCATATTCATGTCTACTAAACATCATAATGGAACCTTTTCAAAAAATCAAATCATCACACAATGGAACCAAATAAATTAAGATTCAACCAAGTAAAATTTTGAACATTAAAAACTAGTTGGAAAGTGATTAAGAAGCCAAACTATTTGATGTTTTAAAATTCATACTAGAAATTTTATTTGGGACTATACAGACATGAAAGGAATCCATCCAAATATTTATACTGATCACATTGATACTCAAAATGTCAAACCAATAAGGTAACCACAGAGAAGGATCAACCCAGCCATAAGGGACATAATCAAGTAGAAAATTGAAAAGCTATTGCAAGTAGGATTTATCTACCCTATCTTAGATAGTGAGTGGGTGTCTCCTCTTGTGATTGTGCCAAAAAAGAATGGAAAATGGATAATTTGTGTTGATTATAGGGAATTGAAAAAAGCTACACTTAGAAATTATTTTCCCTTACCATCCATATATCAAGTTTTAGACAACCTTTTAGGTAAATAGTGTTGGCGTAGCAGCTAATTAACATGATGAGATCCTGTCACACCAAAAGCTTGAACTCATGGTGGAGAGGGATATCATCGTGTTAATCAGCTACTATGCCAACACCCTCTCACACGATGGATCCGGGTATACACCCAATCGGCCCAACAACATTAGGAGGCAGTGACACCAGAAATTTCCCTGGAGGTCACTCATCGCCACACTACTCTGGGGCTGGCACGTTCAACTACCTGGCTCTGATACCAAATGATTTTCCACTTTTGGTGTGATGGAAAATCATTTGGTATCAGAGCTAGGTAGTTAAGTGACAGCGCCAGAGTAGTGTGATGATGGGTGACCTCCCAGGAAATTCTTGATGTCACTACCTCCTAATGTTGTTGGGCCGATTGGGTGTATACCCTGCTCCATCGTGTGGGAGGGTGTTGGTATAACAGCTGATTAACATGATGAGATCCCTCTCCACCATCAGTTCAAGATTTTGGTGTGACAACAAATTATTTGGTGTGTCTCCTCTTGTGATTATGCCCAAAAAGAATGGAAAAAGGATAATTTGTGTTGATTATAGGGAATTGAACAGAGCTACACTTAGAAATTATTTTCCCTTACCATTCATATATCAAGTTTTATACAACCTTTCAGGTAAATAGTAATTTTCCTTCCTGGATGGTTTTAGTGGATATAATCAAATCAGGGTGGTTGTTTAGGATCAGGAAAAAACCACCTTTACTTTTCCATGGGGTACCCTTTGCCTACAGGTTATTGCCATTTGAACTATTTAATGATCCAACAACCTTCCAAAGAGTTGTGCTAGCAATGTTTATAAATCTAACTAATGATTATGTGGAAGTATACATGGATGATTTCATTGTGCATGGAGAAACTTTTGATGATTCCTTTAAAAATCTAGATAAAATAATAACAAGATGTAAGAAAAACCATTTGTCCCTTAGTCATGAAAAATTATTGATGATGTTTGATGAGGGGATTATACTAGGATACCGCATTTCAAAAAGAGGAATTTAATTTGACTAAAAAAACATCAAGATTATTACATACCTACCTATTCCTGAAACACCAACAGATATCAAGTCATTCTTAGGGCATGTTGGATACTATATGTGTTTTATCAAATATTTTAGTAAAATTATTTCCCCCATATTTTGTTTACTTACCAAGGATTGTGAATTTCATTGGGATTAAAAGTGTCAACATGATTTTGAAGAAATTAAAAAAAATTAATCACTACCTAAATATTGAGAGGACCTAATTGAGAGAAACCTTTTCACATCAAAACAGATGCCTCAAATAATTCAATAGGTGTAGTTCTGGGAGAGAGAGATGAAGAAGGGAAAATGTATGCTATTTACTACCTAGTACAAATCTTACTTCCACTAAAATAAATTAAACTACCACTGAAAAATAATTTCTTGTTGTGATTTATGTAATTAATAAGTTTAGGAATTATATTCCAAGTTACTAAATATTTGTACATACAGATCACTCAGCAATTAAGTACTTAATGAACAAACTAGTGGTTGGAGGTAGGATAATTAGATGGTTATTATTTTTACAATAATTTGATATTACCATTGTGGATAATCCAAGAAATCTTAATGTGGTAGTTGATTTCTTATTGATATTAACCACTACAAGGGAGCAAGATCCAGTAAATGACAACTTTCTAGATGAACAATTATTTTCTATTTCAGTTGATAACCATGGTTTTCTGATATGGAAAATTATCTTACAATAGGGAAGATTCACCCTTATTTTACCAAGAAACAAATAAAAGGATTAATAAAAACCAGTGGAAAATTTATATGGTTGAATGGAATGTTATTTAAATGTGGTCCTGATTTGGTTTTATGTAGGTGTGTGAGAGACGATGAAATATTTGACATACTCACAACATTTCATGATGAACCAAGTGGAGGACACTTTTCCATTAAAATAAAAACACAAAAAATAATTTTCACTGGTTATTATTGGCCATCTTTGTATAAATATGTGAAGAAGAACATCAAGTAGTGTGATCCTTGTCAACGGAAGGGACAACAAACTTTCATGAGTGAAATACCTATGCAGCCTCAAGTAGTGATTGAATAATTTGATAGATGGGGGTTGGATTTTGTTTTCCCTTATAGTCCTCATTCACAAGGAAATTAGCACAATATTTTATGTATTAATTATGTGACAAAGTGGGTAGAGGTTCAAGCTTTAACAAATGCTAATGAAGATGCAATTGCTGATTTTATGTGGTACAAAATTATGATGAAGTTTGGTGCACTAAAAAGCATAGTTCCAGACCAAGGACCAAAGTTCATGGAAAATATGATCTAGGCCTTCACCATGTACTATCAGATCAATCATAGGAATTCATCTCCCTATCACCCTCAATCAAATGGGTAAGCAGAAGTGACAAATAGAGAATTGGAAAACATCCTCAACAAAATAGTTGAAGCAAGAAGAAGAGATTTGGTAAAGAGATTACCTAAATATTTTTGGTCTTATAATACAACTTGAAAGACTAAGACATGACCTTCTCACCATATGATTTATTCTATGGGGAAAATCCCTTGTTACGCATTGAATTTGAACTAAAAACATTGAGAACGATAGCTAAATTAGGTATTGAATTGGATGAGTTGAGATTGAAAGAACTTCAAGAGACAAAGATAATCCAAGACCAAAGGAATTAGTGGCATATTACACATATCGAGGAAAGAAAATTCAAGGTAGGAGATTGGGCATTATTGTTTGATTCCAAGTACCAACAATTCAAAGGAAATTTGAGAACCAGGTGGTTACGACCTTATCAGATTGAGTAGATATTTGACAATGTCTGTATTCATCTACTTCCCATTGATGGCATCAGAAGGACACTTCTAGTCAATGGACACATACTGAAACTTTATAGGAATCCTCCTACGAAGGATGAGTTCTTGAAGAAAATTGAAGCAGATAAGGAATTTAATCATATGGAGGAACCTAGTTCTTCCAAAGTTATCAAGTAATCAGATGTATGGATCACAAATAAAGGGAAGAGAATGAAAACTGGTAAATGGCATTCTCTTACCCCCAAAAAAGAAAAATAAAAAAAATATTAAAAAAATAATAAAAAGGGAGGGAATGAAAACCAATAAATATCGTTATCTCCCTAAAAAATATCTCAAAGATAAATTGAAAACAAAAAATCGTAGTTGGTCTCCTTAATAAATGGCTAATTACAAATAAAAGGAACTTCTTTGGAATTCCACCTATCTTTCTAACAATTTTTCATTTTTCACTTTTTTTTATGAATGATTAGTCATCAAGGTGGACGAATTACATTAGCATAGACTTGATTTAAGTAGTCGGTATGATGAGTCATTTATTGTACATTATGATTAAAATAAAATAATCATTAGGGTGATGTCGATTGAAGAACTAAAAGTGGTGGCATATTAATAATGAGATATCATTTGGGTGGAATAACTGAAATTGAAAAGTAGTTACAAAAAAATTCAAGGAAGAAATAGTAGAATTATACTCGAATTCCATAGCTAAGCCCAACATTTCCATAGCCAAATATAGTAGTTCTGTAGCTATCTCCTGACCGAGTAAGAATTTGAAATAAGGAATAAATTGAATCATCCTCTTTTCCATGGGTATCAAAAAGAATTCAGAGCTAAAGGATGATACATAACTTCTTGTAGATGGAGAAGTGACAGCCATTTTTGAACAAACAGGGTGGTTGGAGTTCTTAATGAAATTATCAAAGTTCAATGACAAGTTGGTAAGGGAATTTGTTGTAAATTTAGAAGAATCCAAAACTAAGGTTAAAAGCATTATAATTGCCTTTACTGTAAATACAATGAGCAATGTATCTAGGGTACCGATTGTACACGTCCCAAATCCTATCAAGGGGACCCTAAAAGAACTTATGGAAACCTTGATACAAGAGGGGGAATCTAAACCCTAATATATTTATAACACTAAGAAAATCGTCAAGGGGTTTAGAAGAACCATGATGTCAAAACCCTTTGACATGGTAGCATTTTGGGTAGTTAAGTAGCTAACTTTAGATGGCCAATTTGGGACTTTGGGAAGAGAGGTCCTTAAGATGCTAATTTATCTTAGGTATGGGGCTATAAAACTAGAATATATAGTAAACCTTCCAAGGTTCATTTTTGACTCCATCCAGAAAATGGCTCAGAGGTATTCTTAGGGAGTTGGGCCAATTAGACATCATGGATTAGTCCATTTGGTCTGTCAGCACCATTTTCTCTCAAAGAAAAATGGAGAGGAAGCATGGGAAGAATTCCTTAACAAATTCAAACAAATCCCTGATATTATTAGGAGGGGAATACCAACGCTTTTCTCCCCTAAAAAGAATGAGGATATTGATCCCCCTACAAAGAAAAAAAAGGAAATAGGTGGGGTTAATGTGCCAAAGAGGAGGAAATCTGAAAGAATGATCAAAGATGCAAAACCTATTGTGCCTTCAAAAGAAACTCCTTCCTCTGCAGCAATACCTGAAAAAATGATATCTTTCTCTTATAGTGACAATTCACCTAAGTTGGATTAGGAAATAAAAATTAGAAGAATCTCTAGGAGGAAGCCCACTTCAGGACATTTTGAAGCTCCTCAAAGAAGAAGAGTTCATAAGAGGTCTAGGGAAAATCTAGTGTATATTGAAGAACAATATGGTTCAAAGAAATAAGTTGTTGATATTATGGGAAGCATGGCAATGTCTCCTCCTCAAACAAGTCAAACTGAGGTGGAGAATGAAGATGAAATATTTGAAGAACAAGATTTTCAGGAGATGGTTGAATCAACAATAGTGTCAAATGAAGAAGAGGAATTGACATCTTGGAAACAAAAAGGTAAATCCCCTTTGGTGGAAGAGTAATGCTCAATCCCCAAGGAACTTTCATAAAAAGAGAAGAAAACTCACGTTAGATGGGATTTGTTTTTTTTAGAGCGGAACTTATCATTAGGGAGAAGGATGAGGAATTAAAATTCCTCAAGAACAAATTAGAGCATAGGGAAATGCTCATTGAGAAACTAAAAACTCAGCTCATAAATAAGATTGAAGAATGGACATTGGTCAAACAACAAAAGGCTAGAAAAAGAAAAATAATGTCAATTGGCTAGTAAAAAAAGTTCTGTGTAAAAGATATCTTCAATGAATTAGGTTGTATAAACTAAATTGACTTACTTGTCACTTAAGCAGTTATGAGATGATACCTACATAAAGCTTAAAGAATTTAAAACATCAAATGAGTAACTAAGAAGAAAAATGGGAGAAGAGAATAAGGAAAGGAAGGAATGGGAAGAACAATTTTAGAAAATGGAAGAAGACAAATTTAAATGTCTGGTAAATATACAAATGGTATGTATAATGTTTATGATGGAAAAGAATACAGGATTCATGATAAATTTTTATGTAGGGGAAATATAGTTGAATACATGTGTTTATGTACTTCAAAATCAGATAGCATGGAAAGAGAGATATTTTGAACATCTATTAAAGGTTAGTTCATTTGGCCTCTATATGAGAGCTCACTATGGACAACCATTAACCTTTGCTATACATTTTAGATTCCATACCTTTGACAGCCGATTCAAGGAATACTATCTTGTCAACCTACATAAAAGTATTGATGCCTTCACCTCTTATGAGGATACAAAATTTGAAGATATTTATGATGGATTCTTGAAGAGATGTGAGTTTCTCACAGTTGCATTGAGAAGAAGAGAAGTGATATCTCCCACGAACTTAATATGGAGTCTAGAAAGAGCTAGAGCTTTGTGTACACTAACCCCTCATGTCAATGAAAAACACAGGGGCATATGGGTGGGAATGAGAACAAGGCCTCCTCTCCTTCTCACTCACATGCCTCCATGGAAAAATAGAGAACCTCAAGATCCCACTCACTTTGAGGAGTGGCAGAGAAATATAGAAGAAGGATCAGGGTATAGTACTTCTGAACTAAAGCATTAGGATATTTGATTTTATCCATTTGACCTAAGTAGTCAATTGGAATGCATAATTCATAACCCAAGTTTTGAAGAGTAAAGTTTTTAAGGGGACTTAAAAACAAGTGTGGGGGAGACTATAAGGCCAAAATATGCCTCATCAATGTGCAACAAATGATCTTATTTTACTCTCTTTTTTATCAAGTTTGACTATATTTTTTGGATTTTGTTTGATCTAGGATAAGTTAGGATGTAATTTTCCATATTTTGTTTGATTTATTTATAACGTCCAAAAACTTTTTAATTCCTAAAAAAGTGTGTGGAAATTTAGTTTTTGTAATAAAACATGTCACATTTAGTCGGAAGAATAAAGTATGAAGAAACCAACACATTTTTAGGAACATTGGCTTCGATATGGATTAGCTCCGAAACCTCCAAGATTATTTCAAGAACTCCATGGAATAGCTAAGGAGCTCTATCACTTAGTTCTGGAGCTCTAGCTCTTAGTTCCAGAACTCTTACACTTAGCTTTGAAAATTTCACAGGTTGTTCCAGAATAGTTCTCTTTGGTTTCGGAACTTTTCCAAAGTTCTGAAATCAATGGGAATATATTTATTTTGACAACATCTAGTGATAGATCAATTAAGGGACCTTCCAACTAGGATAAGATCAACAAATTGTTGATTCTTTATACTCCAGAAATATGTATGCAGATCAGATAACTGTATGTCCAACAAGGTTTCTAAATTCCACATCTACTTTAAGCACTATTTTTTTCAGTAGAACCTATTTTTTGATGGAAATCTATTGAGAACTTATGATTTTAAATTCATCTTCGGATGATGAAATATATATAAGGACCTATGGATAGATTATATATATTCAATAGATGATTTTTTTTTTTATTATTGGCAAATGGTGTTTTGAAAGGGACTATACCCTTGTACACCAAGGCTCAGAAGCCAGAATTGAAAGTTAAAGCACAAGAGATAGATCAAAATCCATATAGACCAATTAAGCCTGACTGCAGAGAATTGTCTGCAAAGTAAAAACCAACAACTGACAAAGCAACAACAAAAAAAAAGCTGATGTACAGCAAACAAACAGTAATGGCATAACAGTGAAGTTTGTAAGACAGAAAATTTAAGTAATAAGATAACCGTTTCATTTTGAGAGAATCATACTTCGTAAAATCCTGATTCAAGGTGGATCAAGGGTCCTCTCCTCCAAAAAGTAGGATTCTTTGTTTCATTGGTATTAATTCTATAAATGCTTTTGATTCTTCAGTTAAATTTTGTTATGTACTTGTCCCTGCAAGTGTTATATATTAGAATCTTATTTCCTTGGAAGCATTTTCAACATCATTAAAAATCATGTTATACTCATTAAAACTTATTAATCATGTTTTTTTATATGATATGCTTCATCTTATAAAATTGGATAACATCATGCCATGAAAATTTTCAAAAAAGTGTGTTTACTTCTACAATGTGTGTTTGTTTTCATCAATTTGTTTCATTTTGTAAAAGTGTGTTTCATTTCCAACAACACGTTTAATTCTGAATATTTATTTATTTCAGAAATGAGTTTTTATTTAAAGTTTATATAGTTTAGCTTTAATAAGGCTTTGTCTAGGAAATCCTTAAGACCCTACAAATCACCCCCCCAAAAAAAAATAAAAATAAAAAATAATAAATAATAAATACCTACAATCAATTACTAGATCATTAAGATTATTCTTGTTACATATAGCTTAAGACACACCCCTCGTTTGAATATGAAATCAACTAAGACTTGATTAAATGAAGGGAATAATGACACCCATCCCAAGACCCAGGGATAATTATTGTTAAACCCATAAGAGTCCTTGAAACTCACTAGTTACACTTACGAAATCATGAAATCAGTCAATGCAAGGTATAGTGGTACTAGTTCAATGAAGAAAGTGCAACATGGGAAAACCTTGAGGATATGATAAATGCTTTTCCTCAATTGTTTGAATAGAAAACAATCTAATTTTTGAGACAATTATAGACATTTTTTAAAAGTATCTTTAATTTCTACCAGTTTTGGGTAGGTACTATAATTATTAGTACTTGGACAAAAAAATTTGATCTTGTAATAAGTTATGAGAAATTTAAATTTCTGTAAATCTGTTTCTATTTGAAAATTTTGTGGATTGAAGAATTATAATTATGATTATTTTTATTTTTTATGAATATCGATTAAGTTAATCATCAGGACAATGATGCCTTTTAGAGGGGAGGTATGTAATTCCTTTTTCATGGTTGTTATCCTTGACCACATATGTAATTGAAGTAGCAACTTTGATAAGTGATTCTTATTTTGAAGAAGGTGTACTCATTAAAACTTATTAATCATGTTGGTTTATATGATATGCTTTATCTTATAAAATTGGATAACATCATGCCATGAAAATTTTGAATTTATTAGTGAAGAATTTCATATGCTTTTTATGATGAACTTTTTAATGTATTCTGCATGTAGATGAAGGAAATAATTAAGTATTATTTGTTCATTTCCTATTTTATAATAATGGACTTGTTCATCAGTGTATTGATTGCATAGTACATAAGTAACCACATCTTTGATCAATTATAATGATTCAAGGAATGCTTAGGATTTTTAAATGTTTCCATCATTATGATTGAGTAAGTCATAATATGTTATTTCTGGACTCATGCTTACACTGGCGTCATAGGGGCATTCTGTAGAATCTTTTTATTTCACCCTTCAAGGTGATATGATTTTTCATTTTGATAAATTACAAAAGTTAATGTACTTGATTAATTTAATAGAGACCTATTACTCTAAGTGTTTGATTATTTTATCTTATCCTAAACCTATGTTAAGGTTATTATATTCATTATGATGATTAATTCCTAAGTAGGATAATGAGATACTACCCTAAGTCTTGGATAGTAATTAATCTTAAGCTATTTGGAACTATTTCTATGTTCTTAAGCTATGGTTTATAAACTATTACTAATGGAACCTAACATAATGGAAATCGACCTAACCTAAGGGAAATGTGGTTGGCTTCATTAACAAGTGGTTGGATAGTGGTGGAACCATTCCAAATGGATTTTGAAAGTCTAAATGTAGCATATATAATATGTTGTTACCACCAATTTTTGCCAAGGTATAGAGGTGGTTGAAATTACTGAGCTGACAATTCATCTATTTTTTGGCTGAATGAAGTTGTACACTGTTAGTTGTAACTAATAGATGATAAGGCATGGTGGGAGTTTTGGAAGGGGCATTGTTAGTCTTGTTAGCATTTATGAACCTCAACCCAAGAGAAAACAACCTAGGGAATAATAAGGAGGTTTGGAGGAAGAAGAAATGACTTGGTTTGAATTGTTCATTTGGATATTGTTTCAAAATTTTGGGCTCTGCATGTTGTATTCCTTTTTTTTAATTTTAGTTCGATTCTATTGCATGTTTGAATTTTCCCTTCCAGGGTGGAAATAATGAATTTTTTTATCGTGAAGCTATAATAAGAAATTGGGAAATGATTTAGAAGATTGTTTTGGCATTTTTTTGGGAAATATTTTTATGGAAGCTTTGCTGGAAGGATTGAAGAAAGAAAGATAAGGCATGAGAACTACCAGGAATTATAAGATCTATCACTTTAAGATCTCTTTCATTTAATAAAAAAATTTCATAAAAAGAATGCTTCTCTTCATGAAAACATCTCTGAGAATGGTTTCTAGTGTGATTTTTTGCTTCTTCTTACTTATGAGAGCTTCTTTTGAACATGGTTTCTTGTGGTTCTAAGTGATTCTATGGAATGACTTTTTTTTACATTTTCCATATTTCGAATGAAGTTGAAAAATAAATGTGTTGTTTTATTGGAAACTAGGTATGATTGTTTAAGGGGATTTATGTTTTGATAAATATGTCTCCTTTTTTTGTACCCTTTTGGCGTTTAAACAATTTTGTAGGGATTCAACTAGAATTATATTGAATGTTTGAACTCTCTAGGTGGTTTTGAAATAGGGTTTTGATTAATGTTATTTAGGTCAACTTTGTTTGCAGTAATAAAAAGGGGCCTGTAGTAAAACTCATGTTTCAGTTTGATGCTCATACGATTTGGTTGTATTATAAATTATTATTGGTTGACTCGTTCTAGAATTATTGTTTGGGATTCTTATTTCAGTACTCAATCCTACATTTTTTTAATATTGGTAACTGATATTTTGATTTTTTTTGGTTTAAGAGATCTTGTTTCAACCCTTACTGGGTATTCACGAAGGTGGTATTTGAGCACTGTAAGTGCATGTTGTATAGGCAAATGATGGTGTATCCATCTCTGTCATTTTTAATTTTTTTAATTATTTTATTTACCATTCTCGAATTTGCTTAAATTCTTAGAACTTGGTTGATTTTTTAAAGGACCAACGTTTGCATTATTCCCAAACTGGGTTTCATTTTCTTTCGTTATATTTTCCTTAGAATAACTGTTAGTCTTCGAGCATCATGTGTGAGGTATCATGTTTCAGTAGAAGTTCTTGTTCAACTTCAGAGATTCATATTATCTAGATTATCGTTGTTTCTTTGGTGAATGTTGCATGTTTTGTTGAATTTTTTTGATCCTACAAAACTTCTCCTTGAGATTGTACTTGCATCTTTGGGATAATTTAAAAGTTGGCTGAGTGTAGAATCTTGCTCATATTTTGATTTCATGTCTCAAATGATGTTGGAAGATGTGAGATCTTACTTTTATCATTGTTAAGGAAGTTTTCAATTCTTAAAAACTTGGATCTTGGTAATTTTTTTTGGGTAAGGATCATACTCTACATTTTTCTCTTTGATACTTTTTTAATTTCATTCTAATGTAGCTTGGATATGGGAGTATTTGGGAATTCAATTTTTTATTTTTTATTGAGATGTATGATTGTTTTACGACCTGTCTTCTATGTCGTATTTGTTGAATGGTTATGTTTTGATCAAATTTGTATTAAACCTATCTCTTTGTTGATGGAAGATCCTTTAGGAGCTCTGTGAAATAGTGTTTTTTTTTTCTTGTTAAGGATTGATCAAAACTACTATAGAATATACAGTGGTTATATTCGGTGTTGTCAAGTTTGTTCTTTTCGTGAAGGAATCCTCTTGGAATATATTTGGGGATTTAGATAACAGGGTTATTATGACAATATGATGTCAATGTTGGGTCATTCATATTTTTATATCAAAACTTTTAGGTAGTTCATATAAAATTGATTTTTATAGGAACAACATTCTGTTTTTTTCAAGTCATTTTGTTTTTAGATCAATTCATTTTCGATTGATTGATTGTGAACTGATTGTGATATAGTGGAACTTTGGCTTGGTAAATTAAATTGAAACCAATGAGGACAGATCATGACTTAAAATAATTCTTTTCTTATAACTAGTTGCAGTTTGAAATGTTATCATCTTGAAATGATTATCATTACTGTGATATAGATGGAATTAAATTATGATGTATTATTTAAATTCTTATATGAGAAAATGATTCTTAAATAGATTTATTGAATTCTTTTCTATTCTGACATTGAGTCTTTTTGGGTAGTTTATTTGATTGATCCCATTTTATGTACTTGGGAACCCTTCAATAAATAACAGGGTTCCTTTTACGAAAACGATAGATAAAAGCATATTGTTTTAACGTTATAGCACTTATCATACTCAGTTCTTGTGAACTGTACTCATACTAACAATTTTGCATATGGACTTCATGAAAAGTGAAAGGAGAAAGACTTATAGAAAGTTACATTTGTTTTATTAACGAAGTCATTTTCTTCACTAAGATGCTTGTGTTGAAATTCTCTTGAAATGAATCTGTTGGAGAACCATGAGGATGTATTAAAATTATTTTGTAATGATGAAATATGTTTTCTATAGAATCTTATGGAATATTACTTAAGTTTGGGAGTAATGTGATCTCTCTCTCTCTCTTTTGATAAATGAATTGTTGTGTAGAGGTTGTTGAATTCTGATTTATTCTAGGGTATTATATGACTTAAATTTGATTAATATTCCTAAATATTAACATGCATGATGGGATTTTATTAATATACTTAAATATTGACATCTATGGCTTAATGGATTCTAAGGTATATAATAATTCTTAGATAAGGAACTATATGTACATACTTTCGACTCATTTCATTTTGGGAAATGGTATAACTATGATGATTATGATTGATATATCCTTAGTCAGAAAAGGGAATATGGATAGTTTTTTATAGATGAATGTGGCATTCTTATTATGAATCTAATCCTAATGTTTTTTTATTTCTTTAATAGGATAATAGTCCTTAATTAGGAAGAAAAGGATACTTCCTTTTATCATTAAATCTGAACTAAGTATGTTATCCTTATAGAGTAATCAAGTATAGCCATTATTGATGACTGGATATATACTCTTATATATGAAAATAATAAATGGAAATGGGAAAGCTTAAAAGAATTAATAAGAAGATTTAGACATTATGATATCATGAAGTCTAATTTATAAGATTTTAATCAAGATTATTTACAATGATAAACTGTAGTAAGAAAAATTAAAGATCTTACTTACTTAATATGGAATCAGATTTTTTGATAAATGGAATAATGGTTTAAGATTTAAAAGTTCATATGCATGAACGTAGATTTTATTTGCATACCTTCAATTAGGTGTAAGAGTAAATTTCAAATCCTTTCTTATTATAAATCATACTTAGTGGACCCTTAGGTGAGTTGTTTAACGATTAATTAAATAAGATACTAATTTGAAGGGTTAATAATCCATTGTTTCTTAAGTATGTTATTTTACTTGAAAGAATGTAGTAGGTTATTGTAATATAAGGAGCTGCAGCAGAGTTCCCTCATAATGATGGGATTCATTACGAGGATACTATGATGTGTCAACCAGCTATGCTTCAACACCCCACTTAGTTCAATTAACTCGATTAACATAAGTGGAAATTCAGTTCATAGTTCTACTCTAAATAGAGATAAAAACATGGACTAGTGTAGTGGACAACTCATGTTAACTTCGGGTAACTAAAAACACCCAATTGATCAAAATTCGATTGAGTATGTCTATTTATCCTTAGTCACCACGCAGTAGTCCTTTCTACACTAGTGTATGTGAGATGCCCCTATTTAGTGTAAAACTTTGACTCGGGTTTGTTTGACAGAGTAAGTCAAGGAAGACCAATCTAGACAATAGTTTGAGTGGGGTGAAAGACATATTCCTTTCGACGAGCATGTCATCTTGGAATGTAAACATGGTAAACATGTTTAAAACTTTGTCCAAAGTATCATAAACTACTTGGTTGTGTTTTCTTATGTCATCTAGTCTAAGAATGTGGGATTTTAGATGAATATCGAAGAACATATATTCATATAGGCTGTCTTAGACAAAACACTTGAGTGACACTTGATGGGTAAAAGAACAAAAGTATACTTACTAGACAATTGAAAAAGTTAAACATGAGAGATCGGTTTAATACCGAGTCATGAAATGAGATATCGGTGTTACACCGAGTCATTACAATTGTGTACGGTTTTATGTTAAGAGATGGATTGGAAAAGGAATGTGTGTTATTAACTATATGAATTTAGAATAGAGAACATTATAAAAACAATAAAAAAGCATTTCCCTTATTTTTGTGTCACAAAAAGTTGATGTTACAACAATGTTCGTAAATACTTCATTGATAAGGGTGAACTACATTTAGATAATCCCAATACACCCCCAAATAAAAACCTTGACATATTCAAATAACCTTTTAGAAATCATCCTCCATTCACTGATCAACCTCAATCAAATGTTGTCCATACCCACACAATTAATTTCATTACTAAAATAACACTTGTTCCTGAATCTAAACTAACACCTATACCTATTTAATCAACACCAATATCCACAAGTACTCAACCAACATCAAGAAAATAAAAATCCAAATCTATTGAATTAGTATCAACATCTATCGAGTCAACATCCACACCTATTGGATCAAAAAGTATACCTATAGGATGAATAACCACATTCACACCACCAATAAAAATACCTCTTGAGTCTAAACCTATAAAATATTCCATGGAAAATTTTCTCCATCTTCGTTGCCCATTATTTCTAAATCAACATCTATGGTCACACAAGAGTTCTCAAATATAACTATGATACCACTTGAAAATTGTTTAACACAACCATCTCTACCTAAATTGACATTGGGTCATACTCACCATCCTCCCAAAAAATTGAACAATCCAATAACAAAAAAATCTAAAAATAATTTGGATTACATTAACCGCATAATTTAAAATCCTCTTCCTCTATTAGCATCAACTTCGGTAATATCACCTAGTACATCCAAAACCTCAAAAGGAGAAAAAAAATAGGGCATGGTTCAAGTCTTTAAAATTTCTTATTATGATGAAACATATCATTTTTGTGGCCGCTCACCATTTCTTGCATCTCCTCCTAAAAAGGTCATTTCCACTTTTAGTGATCCTCTTGTCATGTTAAGGCCAAGACATGAAACCATTCATTCTTTTAAAATCCCATAAAAAAGAAACCATTCATTCCTTTAAAATCCCATGTCAAGACTCCCTACATGGTCCTTGATCTCTTATACACATGAACACCCCCATTATTTTAGGAACAAAGTTGGTCTATCAAGATTCACCAAGTAGCTCTCGTATGTCATCCATTACAACGCCCAAGATCCCTTAATGGCCAATAACATGACAAAAATTGACCAAATTCTTACTTCCATCAAATGATATGATATTTAAAACTCCATTATCATTTGCATATGCACCAAAATGGCGTTATGGAACTATCTTGGAATACCTCCTTAAACAATCACTCATAACATTACCAACATTAGACCTCCTAGTTTGGAAGACCTCTCAAACCATTAGACTTACGAGGATAGAAACTCACTCGATATGACTTCAATGTCTCATGGAAATATCATAGAATATGAGGTCATTCCATTGACTCAACAAAGTGTTTGAGACTTCCCTAGTAAAAATATACCAAAAAAAATCTAGATTGCCTTTTCTCAGGCACCCTTATTATCCATTTTTCTCTTCTTTTCACATCTTATAAATAATCATGATTATAGGAAACTTGTTGCTTGATTTATTTTTCAATAAATTACATAAAAAAATTGTTATTAATAGTTTAATTAGTTCAAAAAATAATATGTGTGATGTAAATGAATTGTAAATACAACTCATAGATTCTAGGATAGTTGAGAGAATCATGGTGTGAGAAAGAATAGGTGTGTGAGAGATTTTTGTGAGTCTTTGTAGGGATGTGAGGATCATGGAGAGATAAGGGTGATCATGATTGGAATTGAATCCTTCTTTGTAGGAGAAAAATGCCCTATAAATTGTAACCTCCTTCTATAATAAAATATACCAATTGAATCAAATTCAGATTATCACTATATCAGTGTTTTGTTATCTATTTTGTTATTACTATGCACATTGATTTCTTAACAGAACTCTGACTGCATCAACATATGGTATTAGAGCATGGCAGATCCTTAAGGAAGTGTATTCTCTATGAGAGTCTGTGGGAGTTGTATGTTAGAAAAGAGCAATCTGCACATTCTTCCATATGCACCGCCACCCACATGTGATCTGATCTGAGTAAAGCATGCGTGAATTTTTCTGTATTATGCCCATCTGGTATTTATGGTAAAATATGCACTTTATATGAATGAGAATTATATTTCATCTGCCATTTGGAAGTGGTTTACTTGAATTGGAGCCATGCATGTATATGTGCAGAGAATAAGACGTAAAGGCTATTTTTCAAGCATCCAGGAAAGTCATGTGGATGACAGGCCTCAGGAGGAGGCTCAAATGTAAAGGTAGACCTCAGTTGGATTTTGAGTAGATCTCGAGCTTTAAGGAATATATGTTGAATTTTGTGGATCTCTGTCAAGCACCCCATTCATTTGATGGAGGCATTATCATTGTAAATACTTTTTTGAAAACCAAATCAGTGGTCTCTGTTGTTGATGCAACCAACCCCACGTCACCATTCTCTTTTTTAGTGTGTGTCATGTCCATTGCATGTGTACGTTTTGTCAATGTAAATATCCATGTGGAGATCAGTTTCGGAAGGTATTAAACTCTATTTTTGAATTTATTAAAGTATATAAACCATATGCCATTTATTAATTATCAATCTAATATAATATGGCATAAAAATTAGTATTAATATCTTGTTATAAGACTATTCCAAATTGAGGGGGTACATATCAATGGAGTTTGACACCCATAATGGAGATCCCGTTAGAAACATTTAATGGATTAAACTTTCACACTTTTAAAGTTAAAATCCAAATGTAACTTATGAACAAAAACCTATGGGGGATTGTAATTGGAAAAGAAACACAACCAACTGATGCTACTAAATTACTAGAATGACATAGTAGGGATGACAAGGTAAAATCCATTATTGGACTTGCTTTATCAGATACTGAATTACAGTATGTGGATTTAGATAAATCATCATTAGAGATATGGGATCTTCTTAACAAAACATTTGGGTCAAAAGCAACAAATGCTAAATTTTCACTAAAATTGTAACTCTTTAAACTAAGGATGAGTGATAGTGTGACAATGTTAAGTCACATTAATGAACTAAGTTCCCTTTTAAGACAACTCACAGAAGTGAAAGCTAATATAGTAGATGAAGATGCAAAATCCATACTATTAAACAACTTGCCTCCAAAATACAACAATGTTGTATTTACATTAGGAAAAATGCCTTCTCAAACACTTGAGGACATGATTTCAGCTCTCCTAGCGGAAGAGAAAAGAATTGCAGAAGACATAAAAGAAGAAACTACTTTATTTTTAAGGAAAAAGAAATACAATAAATTTCTTAAAAACAAAGAAGAACCAGAATGCTTCTACTACAAGAAAAAATGGCATACAATCTTGTATTGCAGAATTCGAGCTAAAGATTTACTCAATGGAAATTTTAAGCCAAATGAAGCAAATGTAGGTAAAGAAGAGTCAGAGAATGAAGAGGAAGACCTCGTGAAAGAAGATCCTAACTACAATTCTGAAGATTTTTTGTTCTAAATAAATTGACTGGAGGTAGGAGGCAAAGGAGGAGGAGGATGATCAGCATCTCTTGTTAGTCACGAACAAAGAGACTGCTTCAAATGCATTGGTGACTTCTATTTCAGTTGTGTGTTTGCTTTCTGTTCTAATAATGAAAAGTGGATTATTCCTGTTCACGATTGTAATCAATTTCCTATATGAAATCTCCTAAAAATGAGAATATGATAAGAGCTAAAAATAAATTGTAAACAACATGATCTTTCTTGGTTTGTGGTAAACCACTTTAAAAACCACTTCCTTGGTTTGTGGTAAACAAATTTGAAAACCACCCTCCTCTGGTTTATGGTAAACCACTTTGAAAAACCATTTCATTGGTTGATGATAAACCACTTTGAAAATCATCTAGGTCATGAGTCAGCATCAGGTGACAAGTTACAATTCAAGATAAGTTTTCTTCATGTTCACACTAAGGGGGTGAATGTTAGGAATAGTTTAATTAGTGGGAACAATAATATCTGTGATGTAAATGAGTTGTAAATACAACTCATAGATTCTAGGATAGTTGAGAGAATCATGGTGTGAGAAAGAATAGGTGTGTGAGAGTTTTGTGTGAGTGTTTGTAGGGATTTAAGGATCATGGAGAGATAAGAGGGATCATGATTTGAGTTGACTCCTTTGTAGGAGAAACATGCCCTATAAATTATAACCTCCTTCTATAATAAAATATCCCAATTGAATCAAATTCAAATTATCACTATATCGGTGTTTTGTTATCTATTTTATTATTACTGTGCACATTGATTTCTTAACAGAACTCTGACTGCATCAGCAAAAATTTCATTTATTTCATGCCTATTATTACTCTTCCTCAATTCAAGACAATACAACAATCGACTCTATCCAATGAAAATCTCTTCCTCCAATGACCACTCCCAACAAGGTTCTAAACTTAAGAGCATGCCTTCGGTTACCTAGCATGTAGTCTCCATGCTCTCATCTCATGAGGACCATATCATCTAAAACTATCCCCACCTTAGAACTAATCTTCATATATTTCATTAATCCAACCTTTCTAGACCAATTATACCTCCATCTCTGACTCCATTAGAAACCCTTGGTCCTCCCTCTATCCCTATCCATGCCTTCCTACATCAAAAACCCCCTGAATCTCTCATTCCTATAAATATACTCAATTGGTGGATCCCATTACACCCAAATTACTTTATGTTAACTTTATCCCTATCCAACCATTTCAATCTTTTAACACTTATACCCTCGCTCATCATTTATCACAATAAACTACCCAATCTCAATAATCACATCATGTTCTTATTTTTCATCATCAATCATTACCACAAGTTATCATCACATTGAATGATCGTAGTCATGGATGGATGAATGCGTTAGCTAGTCTAGGGGAAATGGCCTTAGGACTGAAAGATATATTATCTTATAAAAAATCTGTAATGAACTCATTCATCTTTCAGTTCCAATCAAACCAGACCCTTCTCATTGGGAGATTCCCAAGGTTAGCAAGTTTAATAGTAAGGAAGATCCCCAATAGTATCTTCATGCATTTAAACATGTGTGCTACCTTATCACACATGATCAAGAACTAATGCTTTATACTTTCCCTCTGTCTTTGGTTGATCTAATACTAGATTGGTACAATGGGATTTCTCAACTTTTCTTATTCTCATTTAGCCATCTTATGCAATTGTTCCTATAAATTTTTTTTATTAATATTACATATAAAATAACTATCAATGACTTATATATCATTAAACAGATATATGATGAATCTATAATATATTTTTCCACTGAATGATGTGGCATCATAGACAAACTACCGTTTACTCTTCCACAAGATAAAATCATCGAACTCTTTTCACGTTCTTGTGTGAAGTACATTTCTTCTCCATTGTAAATCTAATATTTCTAAACATTAGAAGAAGCCTTCCATGGCTCAAAAAATTGAAACTCGTGTCATTGGGAAAGGCCAACTCGAGCCTCGGTCAAACAAGCCCAAGATTGAGTTCATTAAACCCACTACACATAGGGACCCTTCTAAAACTACCACCAATACCATCATGGTCCAATCTCTATCCAGATATGTCTCCCACATAGAGTCTTTACACAGATATTTCAGACCATCTCCTAACTATACCCCCTTGGGGGAATCCTATAGTTTCGTATTTGACAATTTGATGTTGGAACACTCTATTCAACTTCATCCCATATGAACCGTGGACGACTCACGACCCAAGCCCATTTGGTATGAGGAAGGACATTATGGTAAATATTATCAACTGAAAGGTCACGACGTTCAAAATTGTTGTTCCTTCAAATATCATATCCAATACCTTATAAATCAAGGCGATATCGAAATAGACATCTCCACCCCTTCACTTAGCTGACCTTTTCCTAATCAATAACCAATAAATCAAGCCACACCCTCTACATATAAACTGCCAAAATCTCACACCATTAAAATCATTAATCAAAATCTAGTTTCATCAATGACTCCACCTACTCCTACCTTAGACATTATTCCCGCCCCTTATTCATGACTTATGGTATCCACCACTATCACACCTGTATCAACTCTTACTACTTGTCCTATACCTATACCTACTTCTACCCTTACCACATTCACATCAACTTTCAATATACCCCCTACTTCATCCCCTTCAATCATGCCCCAGTCTATTACATTAGATTTATATTTAACACCTATTTCACTCTCGTTTATATTCACATCTCTTCTTACACATTTCACATATGTTACTTCACCCACATCTACATTAAACATACCTATTAATACACCAACATCACTCTTCTCCACATAAATCCCAAATAAACTAATTTATACCATTTATACCTCTACGAAAAAACTTATAACTATCCTAAAACCTATCTCGATGCATGTACCTACATCATTACATATGACTACATCATCCATTATATCCCAATATTTTACACTCACTCCTTCTCTAACATCCATTCCTATATCTACATCTATAACCACTACTGCACTTGTTACGTCCTATCAGTTGATGAGTATATTAATGATACCACTTGTAATTTTCATGAAGCAAGCACCTCCATCCAAAAAAATAGAAGGGGGATTTGTTTTCCTTCTAAAAAATCAATTGTTTCTACATCAACCAATCAAAAACCTACACAAAAATATTCTAACCCTCCAATTAATACTTTATTCGTCATTGCCAAAGGTAAATCTTCTACATCCAAATCTAAGACCTATGGTAAACATTCCAAAATAGTTTCCATGTACCCTCAAAATAAACAAGACCTTACCTTTTCTCAGTAATCCAACATTACAAAATCCATCCCATGCATACCCTCATCCATTGTATGGCTACACCCTTCATCTAAGACATCTCTTAATAATAGATCCCAATATAAATAATCTAACTCCCCTTTCATAAGTGGTTCATCCTCTAAGATGCTTAGTATACCCATGTGACCTAAATCTAAGGAAAAATATCCTATTAAATCCCATAAGAGAAATATTCCTTCGAACACTTTGATGGAGTCCTATGCAAATACCCTTCGACATTTTATCCGAATATCTACCATAATTCTTCCTCCCATTACAACTTTTAATCCTAATAGAAAGAATCCATCCTGGCTTAATCCCAATTGCATTTACACCTATCACCATACCCTGAATCATGATGTTGAGAATTGTGAGGCCTTTCAGACTTTCATCCATAATATTATTGATAAATATTACTTCTGCATTCAGAAAATCCATCATTCATCATCCACTGTGACCAATCGAACTCCTATTCATACATTCCCGTCTATAAAAATTATTAAGCCTCCTCCTTCATCCACTCTTTCACATATCATTTCTCTTGTAAAAGGTCCTCCCTTCTTTATCGATATTTTTTTCCTTTCCAATTATATTTATGAGCGCCAACCATCTCTCCAATCCAATCTAAAATTATGATCAAGATAAACATCCAATCCTTTTTGCAACACATGCACCCATCCACATCCCAATCATATGCATCTATCGTAGTTTATTTTGCTGGTGTATAACCTTCCCTTTTTTTCAAACCTTTTACATCTTATCCACATCAAATCATCCCAAAACTCTTTTGATACTGGGGTAATTCACTTTGGGAATTTTCTTTATTTAATCTTATCTAATCCATATCATCCTATCTTAAATCCAAATTAATCCTGTCTAAATATTCATCTCATTTTAAGTCCATAATTGTGGCCAATACTCATGCCTCTCTTGGGCCACCTTTTTTTTTATCCCAAGCCCACTTTTGGGGCCATATTTTTCCTTCTCTTATGGGACCATTTATTCTCATCTAAAGTATGTTGTTATGGTCATATTCTTCCCTCTCTTGGGGGACCGACTATCTATCTTTTCAGATGCATATTTTCACCTGTTTAAAGGAAGTGCATAATTCTATCTTTTCTCATCTATCTCATGATATCCTATCCTATCAATAAGTAATCCTATCTCAAACACAACTTTAATCATGACATTACATGTAAAGTTTTCCCTTCCTTGGTGGTAAACCTCAAGTGGAGCCTCTTAACGCATGGCACTTGTGACCAATCTACTGTTAGGATGTCTTCCAATACTGTTAGTCATATCTTCTAGATCATTCCTCCATCTTAGACCCTTCCATCTATAATTTAAATGATTGAAATTATGTGATCATCCTTCACTCTCCTAGATGTGACCTTAAATATGGGCACCATATCTCTACTCATAGCATATTTCTTATGTATGGGTTCTCTCTATTGATGAGAATTCCATAATCATTATATCCATCACCTTCTCATTCTCCTATTAGAACCATGTAAATGGTTTAGGGGTGTCTTTCGTATGTTCATTATCCCCTCTTATGTGGTCTACTTATCTAGTCCTAGATTTCTCCCATGTAAAATAAAAACTCATGGATCCTCTTGCTCAAATCCAAATAAAATTTATCAAAAATAGATTTATCCATTAAAGGAAAATTGTTCATAAAAAAAATGTAAAAAATAAAAGCATGGAAATCAAAGTAAAAATTAAAATCATAATAAATACACCGATCCCTTGAAGAACATCTATCATTTTATTCTCGCCATCTATATTATCTGAATACCATACCCTTGAAGTATGGCTACTCCTTACAACATTCAAACGCTTCCCACATTGATCAAACGCCCATTTTATTAGCATCCTAAGAAAGCTTCTCGTATTGATCAACTTTCTCTTTCCCCTTCCTAGAGTTGGGCCATAGTTTTAGGGAACACCACTTTTGGAGAACCCTCTTCCCACTGAAATGTTGCATCTGAAACCCCTTTGGTTTTTTGACATAAGGAATATGAGTTATTTTTATCCATTTTCTCTTTATGATCTCTGGTATAACTAATTATACTTGATTACATGCTAACATCTTGTTTTAGTCGCATGTGCCTTGCGTTGTTTGGATCCTTTACTATTTACCTCCGGTATGGTTTGAGGCATCTTTTCTACATGTTTTTCATGATATGAGGTGATGTCCTTTGTACCCTTATATCGCCATTGTTAAGTCACATCTATCTCTTATCTCAACAAATTCCAATCTGAAATTTAACCTAATATTATCGATCTATATGATCTTATCTATCTATTGCATCAAATCATATCTAATTTATCTCATCTTAAGTCAACTTTTTTCTCCATCTTTGCATTCTCTCTCGGGGCATCATATCTAAATTTTTCCTATCTCACCTTTTGGCTATTGTTACTTCATCACCTCCTTTTTCACTTTTACTTCTCGGCCTTTTTTGTGTCTTATTCTGGGGAAACATAAATTTTTACCCTCATCCCTTGTGTACACATACATATTTTCTCAATATCTCTTATACAAAGGATTTTGCATACCTTTTCACATATACCTGTGCATATTTTGATGACTTGCCCATGACCTGTTGGTTATCCCCGATTTCATCCATATAACAGTGATATTCACCTACTCACTTGTTCGTAGAACATTGTAGGTCATCTCCATTGAGACCGTAATTTTCCTCTACTGATGTGATATTGGTGTCACCACCATATTTCTTATTCATATTACAATATTTTTTTCTTGGGGTATATTTCCTTGGTAATAATTTTACCCATCCTCTCTTCATCCACCTGCCATTTTTCATCTACCTTTTTCAAATTCATCATCGATTTCCCTTGATGTCATTGATCCTGTCTTTGAGGGGGATCTCATCATCTACCTTTCGTCAACCCTCATCACCTACGTGCACATATTTCTTTAATCATCCTCCTTATTTAATTAATAGATCATGCAATCCCCATTAATTAATTAATCCACATTAATTAATCAATCACCATTAATTAATTAATTTTTCATTTAATATTTATTAATTCACATTAATTAATTAATTCCCTTTAGTTAATTGATTAATTAGTATCCAAATTAATAAAATTTAATTAAATGGTCTTAATTAATTATTTAATCCACATCTCTAATAAACCTTCTATTTTAGACACTTTTATTTTATATGCTTTTATTTCGTTTTAACCCACCTATAATTATCCCTTAACTACCCATGACTCATAAAAAACAAACCTATCCGGTCTGCCTACTTTAAAGAAGCTTTTCCAACTCTTAAATACACAAAAGCCTAATCAAATCACAAAATCAGCCTGTTTAGTGGAACTTTCCCCGTAATCAGTGACAACCCAGCCCAGTCGCCAGTGACCCTATAAAAATAAGTCCTTTCTTTCCATTCTTCAATCAGATGCATGTACACACATCTGAGTTCTCTTAGTGACCTAGTGAGACTTTATTTCTTTCCTTAGCATTCTTGCAACAGTTCCAAATGTCCTAGATGTCATTTCGATCATGCTTGCATTTCTCGTGCTCATCCTTTCATGAGACTATATCGATATCTCTATATTTACGTTATTCATCTTTTTTATCATATTATCATTTGTATTAGTTGTGTCTAATCTTCTATGCAGGATCATAATCAGCTTCACCAACACTGACATAGCTTCTCCAACAACCTTCTCTTTTAGTTTATTTGGTTACAGCTTACCTTTTTCATCCATCCATCCTCGACCTTATCACAGTCTGCTATAGTTGGCACTGACCCATATTTAGTTGGTGTAGACCCAGATCTAGTTGGTGTAGACCCAGTCTGGTCAACGTCGACCCAATAAGATCACCCTCAACCCGGTCCAATTGGCGTCGACCCATTCCTAGTTAGCTTCGACCCATTCCAATCGGCAACGACTTGATCCATCTTCTAAATCCAAATCACACCATAGAAGAGATTGAAGGTTTGTTTCCGGTTCCTTTCATTTGATTTGATGTCATCGATATTCTACTGCACAATCTAGGTCACTACTGACCCAAACTAGGTAACATTTAATTTAGATTTATTTCAATTAAATTAGTATCTACATCAGATCTCATTTACTTTCAGATTCTGTATTTCTTCATTTTCTGCATGCTATCAAACTATCCATCATTTATATCACTTTTTTCTTTAAAATGGGGGTTGACATTCACCAAGGAAGTTAATAAATTCTTAGATCTAAATTTTTTTAGTCATCCCCTACATAAATCTATCTAATCAATCATGTTCTATTAGTTATCTTTGAGTTTCAGGTTTATCAGCTTATAGTAATGATGACCCATCATTAAATTTACGCTCATATCCATCACATCACATCTGAGGTAACATAAACCCTCCATCATTTGAGGTGATCTAGTTTTATTTAGTACTAGATCATTGATTTAAAAAGGAACAAGAAATTATATAAAGAGGGACATAAAAATAGACAAAAGAAAAGAGTGAAAAAAATAAAAATAAAAAAGACAAAAAGTAAAGAGAAATTAGTTCATCCAAGTGTGAAAACTATGCAATTGTGGTACTTTGGACAAGTCATTTTGTGAAAAACAGTTTATGATGCCTTGGGAAGATTCATTTTTCACAAGCATCTCACATCTAGGGGTTATATTTTCTTTTTCTATAACTAGAATTCTCCCATACTTGAAATTTGTTTGAGGCTATCCTTCGTAATCCGTTATCCATCAAATCCTCCTCTTATAAATACGTGAAGGTTTTTCCTTTGTACATTCCCACATGACACTGGAGGCACCTTCACATCTTCATTGTCTTGAAAATACGCATGGATGTTTTCCCTTTTACATTCCAATTAAATGCTGGGGGAATCCACCTTTATTTGTTTTCTTGTACATAGGTTTGGAATTTATTTCAGAAAATCATAAAAACATTCAGATATTTTTAGAAAATTATAAAAATATGTTTAGAAATTTTCAAAATAAAGAGAACAACCGTTTCATAAAAAATGTAAAAAAAATACAACATTATTTCCAAAAACTCCAAATCCCACAAAATATAGTAGTTCTTATCTTACTTGTTTGTTTGTTTAATTATTATTATTTTGCTTGGTTATATATTTGTATAGTGTGTTTTGTAACATACTTCTTATATTCTTCTATTCTTTCCTTGATTACATTCATTCTCACTTGTTTATATTCAATCTGTTTTGCATGATTGCATATATTTGTACATAGTTGTGTTGTCAACTTGTTTAGTGTGTAAAATTTTTAGGATTGTAAAATTTTCTTGTTCTTTTTTGTTACTTGTACATTTATTATTTTCACATAGTCATCTATATCATCAAATCTAACATCACATATATCATATATAATGACTAACTACTGAGCTACATCATCATGAAAGTAAACATAAAACATGTATGTTAAGCTAACATCATATATTCTTATAAAAAAGGAAATAGAAATCACCCTCTATCCTTCCTCATCAATGTCATAAATTAAAAATATTGATAATAATAAGTATCTCATAAAAAACAATGTGATATGATACAATCATAAATCATAATAAATTCCATCATCATCATGTAAATATGTCCAATATATCAATTTATATATTTAATGTCTTGTGGTACATATTCATTAGATATAATGTATTCCATCATGGGAATGGGTAAAAAAAATTCCTTCATATCGAGGCATAATTAAAAAAATACATACATATCATCTAAAAAATGTGCTTTCATATCGAGGCGTACATCAAAAATAGATACATGTGTAAACATGTCATCATAACAAAGAGAGACAACCATGTCTCTCACCTACCCCTATATTTCCTTGCCTAGATATAGGTGGGGACATCTATTGTGGGCCTTATAGTGGTGGCATTTTCTATGGGCCCTGTGGTGGTAGCATCTGCTTTGTCAAAGCTCCCTGGTGAGCTGACGGCTGTTGTCCTAATCTCATCAACAAAGATGGCCTGTATGAACTTGATATCAAGTGACTACTATATAGATGATTATAATCAATGGGCCTCTGACCCAATTAAATGGACCCTTGGTATAACATCAAGTAATAAGTGATATTTTCAGTGATTGCAACATAATCAAAAATTAAATCCTAGACTCTCGTTGTTTCCCCTACCTATTGAAGCACATCACTCTCCACTCTTATTCTCTCCAAATAACCCTATAATTATGCCCTCTCTATGATTACCTGGTCCCTCTCGATAGTCACCTGATTGCTATGTGTTAGTACCTGCTATAACTGCTACCTCAAGGAAGCTAGATCCTCTGAAATATGAGCATCCTATTTTAGTGGATATCTCTGTGGAAACCTGTAATCTTCTCACCACTCCCCCACTATACTATATGGTCGAGACCCCCATCCATCTTCTTTACCCCCTCCATCTCCTCCATATCTGTAAAAATGAGTGTAAAAATGAAATTCTACAAAAATATAAAGAAAACATCAATTTTCTCCTCGACACTTGATAACTACACCATCCAAACCATCCCACGGTCTTCTAATAGGTTTTCTAATACAATGGCATCTTTGGTATCCCTTATCCCATAAAAACTGAGTATTCAAAAGATGACACTAATTTTTTTTTCATCATTCAACAACTAGATTATCCTTCACATCAAAATGATCTTCCTTCCATCTATATTGTTGACGATAATCCAATTGATTCATGTTATAGTTAAATGTATGAATATATTTCTGAATCCAAAGTCCAATATGACTTATCACATAATGTCAAATATTCATTTCTTAAATGCGCTACTCGATTCTTCATTATTGGAGGTATGCTTTATCAACAAAGTTTTGACAATATCTTATTAAGGTTCCTAAATACACATGAACCAACTAAAGTTGTTGAAGAAGTCTATGATGGTGTTTGTGGAGGTCATTCGGGTTGAAATTCCATCATTAAACATGTTATACGGGTAGGTTATTACTGGACTACTATCACTAAGTATTTCTTTCAGTATGTTAATAAATGTGTGATTTATGATATGTGATGTTGTTGTATTAATAGGTATGTTTAATGTATATGTGGGTGAAGTAACATATGTGAAATGTGTAAGAAGAGATTTGAATATAAACGAGAGCGAAATAGGTGTTAAATATAAATCTAATGTAATAGACTGGGGCATGATTGAAGGGGATGAAGTAGCGGGTATATTGAAAGTTGATGTGAATGTGGTAAGGGTAGAAGTAGGTATAGGTATAGGACAAGTAGTAAGAGTTGATACAAGTGTGATAGTGGTGGATACCATAAGTCATGAATAAGGGGTGGGAATAACGTCTAAGGTAGGAGTAGGTGGAGTCATTGATACAATCATAAATCATAATAAATTCCATCATCATCATGTAAATATGTCAAATATATCAATTTCTATATATAATGTCTCGTGGTACATATTCATTAGATACAATGTACTTGATCATGGGAATGGGTAAAAAAATTCCTTCATATCGAGGCATAATTAAAAAAATACATACATATCATCTAAAAAATGTGCCTTTATACCGAGGCGTACATCAAAAATAGGTACATGTGTAAACATGTCATCATAACAAAGAGAGACAACCATGTCTCTCACCTACCCCTATATTTCCTTGCCTAGATATAGGTGAGGACATCTATTGTGGGCCTTATAGTGGTGGCATTTTCTATGGGCCCTGTGGTGATAGCATCTGCTTTGTCAAAGCTCCCTGGTGAGCTGACGGCTGTTGTCCTAATGTCATCAACAAAGATGGCCTGTATGAACTTGATATCAAGTGACTACTATATAGATGATTATAATCCATGGACCTCTGACCCATTTAAATGGACCCTTGGTATAACATCAAGTAATAAGTGATATTTTTAGTGATTGCAACATAATCAAAAATTAAATCCTAGACTCTCATTGTTTCCCCTACCTAGTGAAGCACATCACTCTCCACTCTTATTCTCTCCAAATAACCCTATAATTATGCCCTCTCTATGATTACCTGGTCCCTCTCGATAGTCACCTGATTGCTCTGTGTTATTACTTGCTATAACTGCTACCTCAAGGAAGCTAAACCCTCTGAAATATGAGCATCCTGTTTTAGTGGATATCTCTGTTGAAACCTGTAATCTTCTCACTACTCCCCCACTATACTATATGGCGGAGACCCCCATCCATCTTCTTTACCCCCTCCATCTCCTCCATCTCTGTAAAAATCAGTGTAAAAATGAATTTCTACAAAAATATAAAGAAAACATCAATTTTCTCCTCGACACTTGATAACTACACCATCCAAACCATCCCACGGTCTTCTAATAGGTTTTCTAATACAATGGCATCTTTGGGATCCCTTATCCCATAAAAATTGAGTATTCAAAAGACAACACTAATTTTTTTTTCATCATTCAACAACTAGATTATCCTTCACATCAAAATGATCTTCCTTCCATCTATATTGTTGACGATAATCCAATTGATTCATGTTATAGTTAAATGTATGAATATCTTTCTGAATCCAAAGTCCAATATGACTTATCACATAATGTCAAATATTCATTTCCTAAATGCGCTACTCGATTCTTCATTATTGGAGGTATGCTTTATCAAAAAAGTTTTGACAATATCTTATTAAGGTTCCTAAATACACATGAATCAACTAAAGTTGTTGAAGAAGTCTATGATGGTGTTTGTGGAGGTCATTTGGGTTGAAATTCCATCATTAAACATGTTATATGGGTAGGTTATTACTGGACTATTATCACTAAGTATTTCTTTCAGTATGTTAATAAATGTGTGATTTATGATATGTGATGTTGGTGTATTAATAGGTATGTTTAATGTAGATGTGGGTGAAGTAACATATTTGAAATGTGTAAGAAGAGATGTGAATATAAACGAGAGCGAAATAGGTGTTAAATATAAATCTAATGTAATAGACTGGGGCATGATTGAAGGGGATGAAGTAGGGGGTATTTTGAAAGTTGATGTGAATGTGGTAAGGGTAGAAGTAGGTATAGGTATAGGACAAGTAGTAAGAGTTGATACAGGTGTGATAGTGGTGGATACCATAAGTCATGAATAAGGGGTGGGAATAACGTCTAAGGTAGGAGTAGGTGGAGTCATTGATACAATCATAAATCATAATAAATTCCATCATCATCATGTAAATATGTCAAATATATCAATTTCTATATATAATGTCTCATGGTACATATTCATTAGATATAATGTACTCGATCATGGGAATGGGTAAAAAAAATTCCTTCATATCGAGGCATAATTAGAAAAATACATACATATCATCTAAAAAATGTTCCTTCATATCGAGGCGTACATCAAAAATAGGTACATGTGTAAACATGTCATCATAACAAAGAGAGACAACCATGTCTCTCACCTACCCCTATATTTCCTTGCCTAGATATAGGTGGGGACATCTATTGTGGGCCTTATAGTGGTGGCATTTTCTATGGGCCCTGTGGTGGTAGCATCTGCTTTGTCAAAGCTCCCTGGTGAGCTGACGGCTGTTGTCCTAATCTCATCAACAAAGATGGCCTGTATGAACTTGATATCATGTGACTACTATATAGATGATTATAATCCTTGGACCTCATACCCAATTAAATGGACCCTTGGTATAACATCAAGTAATAAGTGATATTTTCAGTGATTGCAACATAATCAAAAATTAAATCCTAGACTCTCGTTGTTTCCCTTACCTATTGAAGCACATCACTCTCCACTCTTATTCTCTCCAAATAACCCTATAATTATGCCCTCTCTATGATTACCTGGTCCCTCTCGATAGTCACCTGATTGCTCTGTGTTATTACCTGCTATAACTACTACCTCAAGGAAGCTAGATCCTCTAAAATATGAGCAAATGTTTTAGTAGATATCTCTGTGGAAACCTGTAATCTTCTCACCACTCCCCCACTATACTATATGGTGGAGACCCCCATCCATCTTCTTTACCCCCTCCGTCTCCTCCATCTCTGTAAAAATCAGTGTAAAAATGAAATTCTACAAAAATATAAAGAAAACATCAATTTTCTCCTCGACACTTGATAACTACACCATCCAAACCATCCCACGGTCTTCTAATAGGTTTTCTAATACAATGGCATCTTTGGGATCCCTTATCCCATAAAAACTGAGTATTCAAAAGACAACACTAATTTTTTTTTCATCATTCAACAACTAGATTATCCTTCACATCAAAATGATCTTCCTTCCATCTATATTGTTGACGATAATCCAATTGATTGATGTTATAGTTAAATGTATGAATATCTTTCTGAATCCAAAGTCCAATATGACTTATCACATAATGTCAAATATTCATTTCTTAAATGCGCTACTCGATTCTTCATTATTGGAGGTATGCTTTATCAACAAAGTTTTGACAATATCTTATTAAGGTTCCTAAATACACATGAATCAACTAAAGTTGTTGAAGAAGTCTATGATGGTGTTTGTGGAGGTCATTTGGGTTGAAATTCCATCATTAAACATGTTATACGGGTAGGTTATTATTGGACTACTATCACTAAGTATTTCTTTCAGTATGTTAATAAATGTGTGAAATGTCAAATTGATTCAAATTTTATCCATTTCCCCACTCAATAATTACAGCTCGCTTAAGACCTATGCCCTTTTTGCCAATGGGGATTAGACCTCATTGGAGCCATCAACCCAAAATTATCTCAGTAACATCATTCTATTATCAGTGCTACTAAATATTTCACCAAATGGGTTAAATTTATCCCTTTAACATCAACTAAGTCAAGACCTATTATCAATTTAATATATCAAAACATTATATGTCATTTTGGCATCCCATATAAACGCATCACAGATAATGGAAAATATTTTAAAAATAAATAAGTTAAAAATCTTCATGACACCTTAAACATTAAACTCAACTTTTCATCACCGGGTTGTTATCCTCAATCAAATGGACAGGCTAAAGCCTGTAGTAAAATACTCAACAAAATCCTTATGAAAACAGTAAATAATGTAGAAAGAAATTATCATCTACAAATCTCATTTTCTCTTTGTTTGTATCGAACTAGCATCCACACACCCATAAGAGGCACACCCAATTCACTTGTCTATGGCTTCACATAGATTGTGCCTCTTGAAATTTAGATCCCATCACTTCATGTATCACTTAAGGAATTCATCCCTAATGAATAATATTTACAACACTATCTAGTATAACTTGAATTATTAGGTGAAAAATGTTGAATGGACCTAAAACATGATCAATTTTATCAAGAACATATTACTAGAGAATATAACAAACATATCAAAGAATGTGACTTTAAAGTTAGTGATATAGTGTGTAAAGAAATTCTAAATGTCAGTCAATTGTAGTAAAGTAAAATGGAAAGTTTTCTCCTAATTGGATCGTTCCATACATCATTACTGATAAATATGGTTCAGGAGTGTACCATCGAACCTCTGTTAATGGTAAACTTGAAGAAGAGCCTTGGAATGCCTTGAAATTTCAGCCTTTTTATTGTTAAATGATTTATCATCATGAAAATAGTTATATCTTATTATTAAAACCATTCATTGTATCATACTAGTGATTTGAAAGTATGTGGTTATCCATCTTTATCCTAAAACACTATAAATATGAGCACCACAATTATGTTCATCACATATTTCTCTAGGGATAAGTTCCTCTTTAGTAGGAACTCTACAATCACTACATATATTCCCTCTATACCAATTAAAATGGAATATAATATGGGATACAAATGGGTAGATCATATATACACCTTTTCCCCTCATCGAAACGGTCTATTAGGGATTTTATCTTAGCAAAAAAATATATGTATTTAAAATCATTTGGATGTATTTCTCAAAAGAGAAAAATAAGCAGTAGATTGGTCCTTTGAAGGAAAACTATACATCATAGACCGATCCCTTGAAGGATGGATATCGATAATAAAAATCCAAAATAGCATAGAACATACCCTAAAAGGATGGATACCCATAACAAAGGGTCTTATCACTTTGATTATACTTTTACAATAAGTACATCAATATCATAAACATCTAAGAAATCTTCCCACATTGATCAACTTTCCCATTATATAAAACTTCCCGCACTGATCAATTTTCTTCAAACTCAAAAATAAATCTGGGGCATCTCTTCTTAAACACATGTAGAAAAGGAGAATTTTTTCCCTCACTCATCTATACTTCTTAAAATCCCCTTTCATATCCTAATAAAGGACTCATTTAATCCTACATTTTATTAAGTATTGTCTAACTATCCATTGATGATCATATTTAACATTTGTTAAAGGTTTTAAGTGCAAGCGTATTCAATCTTTCAAAACCCATCATGTATGTCCAGATTGGGATGATCATTCAATATTTATCATATTTTATTAAGTCACATTTTGATACAATTAAAATCACATTAACCATGCTTTCCCAACACATAAAATCATATCATATAATCAGCTAACATCAACACATTCACATTAAAAAACCACATCAACATACATACTAATATCAACACATGAAAGAAAGAAACAATATAGATCATAAAACCTCTTCATCTGTATCATATATATCGATCAAGTCCATATACATCACTATCAAACATAATATTTTATGATCCATATCATCAAAATACATCGTATCAATACAAAAATGGGCCTCCATGATCCATACAACTACACATCATGAATCGACAAACTAGAAATCTATAAAGTACTAGCGATAAAGAGATATACTACCCTCTCCTCCCTCAACAGCTCCATCCCAAGCTTATACTGAACCACCCACAACACCAGTATCTCCTCTAGCCACTATCTCCCACTCGCTCAGGTGTCTAAGGTAGGTTCCCTACACTCACACCACTAGTAGTAGGAAATATTTTCCTACCAATTAAATGGTTGTCATACAATAATACTTCTGGAAAATAATGATTTACCATATCAATATAATATTATAACTCATCCCACGCTTACTCATTATGAGCCCTAGAAAATATACCAAACCCTATAGGTGGCTTTGTTCCACTATCTTGTGGCCTCTCGGCTAGTCTCTTCCCACTGGCATGTGTTTTCTGAGCCATATCTGCTAACTTTACACCAGAAATAGAAGTCCTAGTAATCCCTAAGGCCTTCCTCATCCCATATCTCTAAAAATTTTATCGATTCCTATCTCTAATATCTTGGACTAGTTGTACACTAATTCCATCCCACTCAGTGATAAGACTATCTCCTTGAGCAGTGACTTTGTCTCGAATGCCAATAAGGTCATTTGTTTCCCTCCTAGACGCATCTCTCTAACTCTCAAGTATAGCCTCCTCAATCCTCACTAATATTTTGGATGCTACCAACTCATCATCACCATCCTCCTCACTATCACCCTTGGCACCCTCCACTACCTCATGTGCCACTACCCCTCTCGCTTCTCAAGAACGTACATGTCTAACTCTAGGTGTTTCTCTATTGATGACCTGAGCCCTATCAAATCTCTTCAATACATGGGTCAACCATGATGTATAATTAGGAGTCACCCCCGCATCATGAATAGGAACAATTTTCCCCTCTTCATTAGGACCCATGGCACCCGGCTAATCCACGATAACCTCAGTATCTGTCACAATGTTCCTTGGACTCTCTGTGTCCCCATCCTCTCATCTGTACTATACAGTCTCTACTGGAAATCCCTATATCAATTGGAATTGTCTCCTAACATGGTTAAAGTGAATAAACTCATTTTCACCCTATTAACGATCCTCCATCCATATAGAATGTTGTAAACTAACCAACTCACTAGTAAACTTAGGTTGAACATGAAAATCTAGCTATGTACTCTATACCACAAAACCAATTTACAGTCCAGACAATAACTCTCTATAGTATCCTGATCTCCTACTATTCAACCTCTAGCCAACATCCTCACTCCATCTTATGAAATTGGGATACTCATCACCAATCACCCTAGGAAATCCTACCTGATGAACAATAACAATGTGCTCAAAGGCTCAAGCCTATTATAGAAATTCAATGTCAATGCCATATTTCTTGTGGAACTTCTAGGCCCACAGCTCTCTGTATGTTTGAACAAGTAGGGTAGGACCCCACTCAAAAATAGTCCACTCCTCCATCATCTCGGTTACAACTCCCATCATCATCTAAGGAAACTAACCACCTCCTAAAACTTACAATACATCACAAAGAATTGCCATCATCATGATGGTCATCTTGGTATGTTCTGATCTCTCATCTAAATACAATCTAGCATAAACAAACCCCATTGAATCCGGTATGATATCCCTTACATCGCCCCCATATAATCTATTCATAGTATCATCTCTCTTCTCCTCAGTGATGAGATAAACACCCTAACCATAGATAGGTAATCTCAAGATGCAATGAACATCCTCTAGAGTGATTATAATCTCTTGAGTAGGTAGCCAACAAAATTTGGTGGAAGGTTTCCACCGCTCTAGTAAAACCAACATAAAACTCATATATCTTTGTAACCCTCGATAATATATCATTACACCAAAACCTACCTTCCACAAAATGATCCCAATAATCCTTAGACATATCAGATGTAACCTAATCTAAGATCAATGCTATATAATGTTGAATAGTTAATTTTTCATCCACCTAAAAAATAGAAACAAACTAACATTAGTATCATCATTAAAAATATATGATTAAAAAAATAAAATAATCCACAACATATAAAAAAATGAAATATCGACCTCAACATCATCACCTATAAATCTTAATACCGACAACATCTAAAACATTAAATAATGATTTGCTATCTAAAATTCAAATTCAATATTTGAAAGAAAAATAATAGATTGCAAAAAATTACTTAAGCGAATCAAAATCAATTTCGTCACCAAAAAAATTAATTTCCACATCAATTACAATATAGGAACCATAAACACCATAAACAAACTCAAGATGTTTATCAAAAATTTCCACTATTTGTATGGCAGGATAATCACCAATGATTCACTAAAAACACCAATGACTATATAAATCACCGACGATTCCTGTGTGTTTTCCCTAGCGAATTCATGTTTCCTCGAAAATGGCCATGCAACCATAGAAATATTAAATATACAAAAATAAATGATGAAAACAATCATATACCAATTACCTCGACCATCATAGGATTCTGTTGCCTACTCAAACTCACAATTCCATCATGAAATCACCATTTTACCCTCGAAAAGATGTTTTTTACCATGCAACTTGCTCTAGAAAATCATTTTCACCCTATAGTAAAATGAGCTCATGTGTTGGATTTTTATCGCTCAAATTTTACATTGAGGGAATCGTCGGTGATTTTCCTTATAGTCTTTTACAAATCATACCTTGTTGGCATATGTGCCCATTTTTTCTTGAATCTTGGAAATGAGAAACTTTTCAAAAAATGTGTCTAAATTTTATTGGACCCTAGTCCTCGAAATATTAAAACAAATAAAAAAAAATTACATTGGGATCCACCATTCTTCTATGAGACATGCGTCGTTTGGCCCCAATCATTTGGATGTTCCTGTTGTTCTAGGCTACCATTACGGATCATTTGTCCATAGGTGTCAAACCCCTTAGTTCCCCTATAACTTGGTCCCTCAGTAGCACATCTTGTTTCAACATCCCCTCAGAATGTGGAAACTACGAAACACATGACACAAAAAACTAGGTGTTCTACTGTATTGAATTACTATCAGATTACCCATTAAATGTTCTATTATGTTTGTCTGACCCCTTTTCTAAGATGTTTGACAAAAAGGGGAAAATGCATAAACCAAAAGTCTACACTCCCCCGTCGTCAATAATTTTTCCCATTCATACTTACAATCTATCATATTAATATCCATTGGTTTAAATATTATTATCATTTAGGCTATCTAATTAAATCTATTCAAACTCATTTCTAAATCCCTTTACCCCGACATATCTACCATAAGCTATTTTATATCCACAAAATCTAAATATTATAATATCCTAACATAATCTATACATTATCCTAAGACATATGTTAATATATCTAACTAAAATAAGTAAAATATATCCCAAACAAACCTAGGTCAAACTAGAACATAATCTAATGATTTACAACACCTCACCTGATAGCACGTTAAATTTGAAAAATAAATTCAAGATCTTATCCCTTGAATACATAATGAATAAACTTGAATCAGGCAATTGTTTCAACTATTAACTTTAATAAACACGAATAACCTGAAATCTTTGGCGTTTCGGTAAAATGCCAGCAATTATATAATCTTTTTTTTAGTCTCATTCAGGGACCATCTTCTTACATCTTTGATCACATTCTCTTCCATCCTTCCATATCTTTGATTGGAAACATTTATCAGTATTCATTTAGCATAGTGTCACAATAGGACTATCTCTATATCATATAGTTTTTCCGATTTAGAGAATCTTCTACATTGTGTCAAAGATATCTTAGTTTCTATTTACTCATCATCCCTCGTTCGTTGATCCATTCAAGCCCATGTTAGTGTAATTCATCTCTGTTAGTATATTCGCTTGTTATCCAACACCTACACTCACCATTTTTAAGCATGTTCATAACATGTTCGAGACCCAACCGATCTTCACCAATTTACAGATTCTGACAACTTCAATATTCATTCAAATCCAAGTAGTATTTTAAATGTGCATCTTTTATTCACATATTCAAAACATTCGTTGTCAAAATTCCTTTTAATTTACACTATAACAAAAATCAAACTGATTAATTTGTCATTAAATTGGTCAAGTTGTTATAAACACATTATATTTCATACTATTTATTTTAACCCAAAATCACAAGCGATTTAGTGAAATGCTTGTGTTTCCCTAAAATGCCTATAGTTCTTGTCAATCCTTTTTCTTATAACTTTTAATTCATTTATTGCATATATTTCTCTATCCTTTCTAACCTACTGTCAAGAATAGATTTTTTAGATGGCTATAAGTGGCCAAGCTCATGAGATAACCAACTTTAAATCCCTTCCAATTATCATTCATCCCTTGCATTAGGAGAAATATGACATTCTCCAAGACTTGGAGTTGTACTCAATTCCTTCAAATCATTTACACCAGCTGAAAAACATCTTTGGAACCACTCATAGGATTTGAGAGGCCACATACAAGTTTTAGGAGGCTTACCTCAAAATTTAACACATTCAAGCTTACTTGGCTTGGTTTTAAAATCTCTACAAATCTGGACTGGAAATTTGGGACTATGACAATGAATCAATAAACCAAATTGAATCCACTAAACACTCTAAATATCAATATTCCACCTCTTCATCTAATTATCAATACATCTCAGAAAACCAAGAACTAGAATACGTCCTTGAATTGTTTCGATACGAGTGTACCAATGATTATGCCTCTGAATTCTCTAGATAATATCAAATAGACTATTTAAAGATCACTTTCGATAATCCATCATCATCTAAAGATTCTAACACTAAATTTGATTCATATTTCTAGGTCATAGTTTATATATCTAAGTTTTCATTTTATGCTATAAATTTGTAATAAAGTTTGAAACTATTGAAACAATCATTATATTTTATCGATCATATATCATGATCAGCTTCATGTATTTATTGATTGCATAAAACAATAGATTGGCATCCTTGTGAGAAATCCCCTTGGATTTCCAAGGAGTTTCATTTTCAAGGTAGCATAATTACTATTATTACTAATTAAAAATATGGTGTAGTATTATTTATTATAGTTTCATTTACATCTGAATTACTTTGAACATGCGGCGTGATATCAACTCAATTCATACACACTTGTGTGTACTGGTAAACCCTTCCATCTCAAGGTTTGGTGAGTTTTAATCTCTTGATTATTAAATTAAATTAAAGATGTAAAATGTTTCTATACACAGTCAACCTCATTCGACTTGTATTGACCATACTACCATGCAGTTCAGGATCACGCTAGTTCTTGTAAACATAAAATTTAGATCCTTTATTTGTGTACTAGGCACAAATATAGTCATATTGAACATAGGCCCTATTGGAGGATTCATACATGTTTTTTTAGATTGTATCCATCATCTTAAAGGTTTAGAATCCCCTATGAGTGATCAAACATTAGGTTTTCCTTCTCTTCTTAGTACTCTTCTCAAAGCTTCGTATAGCTCTTGTTTTCCCAATTCAAGACTAGAAATGAAAATAAGAGGCTTTCATTCCATGATCTCATGGTTTATAGGAATCCTTTATATAGATTAAGGCATTCCTAAACTTTCTTGGGCTAACTATTAACAAATTTCTCCCAACACACTTTTCTTTGTATTCTTTCTAGTGATATAATAAAGTATTACAACATGCATAGTCAATACTAGCTCAAAAATAATGGTATACTCTTCATAGAGAACATCATGTAAACTTTTCAAATACTCTAATACATTATCCATATCATCCTTAAGTTATAATACATTGAAAATTACTAGACTTTACATATATTTTCCACTTACCCAATTCATTGTATTTTTTGTCTTGCTCAAAATTTCTATTATCAAGATCATTCCTTGTACTTACTCAATCACTCTAAAATTTCCAAGGCTTATAATTTGAGCTAGGATAGAGATATATCAAAATAGTTGGCTCATTTCATCGGTGTAAATTTTTTTTAAAGGAATCCATAGTTTGAGAACGAGCACAAACAGTTTGCGATAGAAACCATATCATGCACTTTCAAGACTAATAAAAATTTTAGTTTCATTCCTTAAAACTTGTAGGATCATTCTGCCTTAGCATTCAATATCTTTTCAACATCCAAATGGTATTGACAATTTCATTCTCACTGTTATGTCAATCCCTTCCTCACATAGTCCACAAAACATGCAAATTCACAACAATAGAGACATATTCTTCCTCTCAATCATCACACAAACTTCATTCCTCATTATATTCATGTTACAAATTTTTCCACTTCGAATTATTAACCAAATAATGGATTATTGAAAAATTCTATCTCCTTAAGAAGTTCAACTAGATTCTAGAATGACTTAGTGTACCCTAAAAAAGCTTAACCACATTCTAAACATAAGAAATTTGGATGATCTTCATCCTAAACACCTTAAAATTCATTTACAAGCCTCATTTTATGGTCTTCATGACCTTATCAAGCTATGACAACTCACTTCCACCTATTAAACCTCTCTTACTTAGTCAAACTTAACAATTTACTACTCATTACAAAGCTTTTCACTTTCACTATTACAATGCAAATACAAATTTGAATTTGAACAATGATATAATGGAGGGAAAACAATTATACATCACTTGTAACCAAAATGACCACCTAATTGACTCTTTCTTGCTTGCAAAGGATTCTCTTGCATCAGATTACCCATCTTGAAATTTTTCATGAGCTCCTACTCATGAGTCTTCATCATTTCCTGATCCTTGATCTTGTTGCTGTTACTCATAACTCTTCCATCTTTGTCACATATGTATTCAAAAATTCATGATCTCAATGTTGGTATAAACTTTCTAATTTCATTGAATGATAACAATTGTCTTGAGTTGTAATGCTCTATAAATGAACAACTTTCTTCCACTTATCTAATATTATTTATTTCTTGAGTTATACATAGGTCCCATGTTTTATTTACCATGATAGTTTTTGTGTCTTCTTATTGTATTCTTGGTATCTTATCTTCTCGCTTCACTGTCTCTTCTTGTAATGGCTCTTTCTTGTCTTTTTCTCATCTATCCAACTCCATATTTCTATTTCATCATTATATATGTCTTCATTATCCTCTTGTTTTCTTTGTTTCAAGAGTTATTCCATGGATTCATAAACTTCATCCACATTATCATACCTGTATGCACAACACTAAAAACAACTTCAACTACAAAATTTTAAATCCATAAGGCCTCTTTATTTCTCTAGGATGTTGATGTCCCTTCTTTATTTTCATTTCTTCAATGAAAAAATTTAGTTTAATCTTCACATATCTATTTTTTTCTTCATTTCCAACATGCTCTAGCATGATTCCTTTCTCATTCATCGCCTCATATAACTATGTTATTGTCTTCCATACTTCATGCTTAGTATCTACCTCTTGAGACTCATCATTCTCATTCCCATTACTCTTCTATTCATTATGAAATTCATTAACTTCTCCATTATAAATAGCATGTTCTAATGCATTCATTTCATTTTCTAATTGTTCTATGCTTTCATAAAAAATCTCATTTCCTTCTTGTTCAACATTTATCATTTATTGAATAAGGTTTATACTATCATTTTTTGCATCAAAATCAACAAAATCGAGACAATATGATTTCAATATTTCATGATTAACCTCTTCGTCCGTAACAAACTTCATTATTCTTCCATGTCTCCGTTAATTCTTCACCGATGAGATGGATTGTACTTGGAATAAAATGTTTCTATCATCCTCAAATCTTCCTGCAACAAGAAATCATCAGTATTTTCTTGACAATCATCAAAATTTGGGTATGCATTTAGACACTGCTTTATTTCCAAGAAGTTTTCATCATTTTCCATTATCTCATTTTGGCCTCCATGGGAGTATTCACATGTTTCCATATTAGTCCATCTCATACTTCCTTTGTAAGATTAATTCATGCATTCATCACCATCACTAATCATTCTTAAAATATCATCAGCTGATGTATCAAATTCAACATGTTTACCTTTGTTTCTCATTTCATTTACCTCACTTGAAAGTGCATCAACCTTCTTCCAATAGCTCCTTCGAACTATGACTGGTTCCTTAGTCTTTTCACCTTCATATGCAGCTCCTTGGAATGTTCTTACACCTTCTTAGTATTCATATGCTTTCTTATATGTTGTCTTCTTGAGCCATTTGGGTGCTATGTATCCATGTTCTCTTGCAAGATCCTTTATGCTCATATTTTGATCTTCCTTCTGATTTACTTGCTACATGTCTTCATTTTGAATTAAAGACTCCTCACTTGAATAATTTGAAAAATATGATTCACTTTATTCTTAAGAGCACATATCTATGCCATATTCATGTATGAATGCTTTCAAATGCATTCTTTGTTGTCCTTCCATCATGGATTCTTTGCTTGATTTTCCATCCATAGGTGTCATAACCTTCTCCTTGGCAAGGCTGCCCTTTGTACCTGCAAAATCAAACTGCAACATAAAATTAGCATCCATAAATGTCCTTTTAATGGAATTCACATCATTCTTATTCCTTGGAATTTTCTTTCTCTTGTTCTCTTCAATAATATCCTTCTTCACTTATTTTTGTAGCTCCTCTTCATTCTAGAGGTCTTCAATTCCATCATACCACTCATCATGACCTTCTATGAGGCTTTCACACTCATAATCTATTTCCTCTTTGCAAGAATATTCACATGCTTCACTCATGAAGCTTAATTCCTCTTATATGCTCATCATCTTAATATGTGTGCTTTCAGCTTTTTCATACCCTTTGTCAGCTAAGACTTCTCCTACAACTACTATCTCTTTCTCAAGGATTTCAACCTGTCTCCTTAATTCAGCTATCTCCTTTGCTTTCTTCTTTTCTTTTCTCCTCTTTTTCTTTGCCACTCTTATCTCTCTCATTGCTTGCAAAAAAACAAGTACCTATGTCCATGGTATAGTTTCCATGGTCTCTCTCATCCAAGCTTCCTCTTGGATACTTTTGACTACCTATTTCTTCTTTCCCACAACTTCTTCACTGTGCAAGCTCTAGTGACACCTATGCCAACCTCCTTTGGCTCAATCTATTTCTATGTTGGTTGATTTTCCTTAAATTTTCTTCTTTACTCACTTCTATTCTTATTTGTTGACTACTTGTAGTCTTTTCCCTCATACATCTATAACTTTGAATCAGATCTCATTCAACTCTTAGCAAATATCATGAAACAATAAATAAAATAGATATCATGCTTTATCTTCACATTGACAAAACCACAAAATAAAGATGAGGTATCTCCATGCTCTAATACCAAATTGATGTACCATCTTAGCTCAACTCTACATAGATTATACACAATTTTCTAATCTATTTCCATTTTAAAACACCCACAATCCTAGTATGGTTGCATCTTTAAATTAATAGCAAGGTAATGTTGAAATCAAGAAGTAAATCTCATATACTGGCATGGTTTTTTGGCTTCAATAAGTTTAAGTATTTGATTAAATTTATTGTGTTTGTTCAAATTTAAATCCCTCTTGTTTTAACCTTATATCTCTATGAAATACTAGTTTCAGAGATGTCCCACAATCATATTTATCCACTATTGTTTCTTTATGCTTTAATAATCACAATTTGATAATATGAAATTAAAGTACTAGTTGTATCTTTGTTCTTGTCATGGCCTTACCTGATTTCACCTTGGAATAGTAATTAATGTTAACTTACTAGAATTCAAGAACTAATCTTTCCACTATCCTCTTCTTCTATGTTATGATCATAGTATTAATGAAGATAATCTTACTCTCTAGTTCCACCTTATCCTTTAATGTCCTTATAGCTCTATTTCCTTCTTGAAATATGTTCTAGAGACTCTTCTATAGTCAATATGATTCAGATTTAACCATTTTATACTCTCTCCTTCCTTATTAATATGATCATAAGGATATGGTCACCATTTAAACAATTCTTGTAGGGACTTGAAAGTGGTATAACCCTTTCAAGAGTCCTTTAACCACAGTCTGGAGAAACAAAATCTCAGACAATCATCTTATAGGTTTGATCCAAAACTATGGTATAAAAATTGTCTAAAAAAACATGCTTAAACCATAGAAGATAACATGAAAATGTTGAATTTGGTATAATTCCTCATTCATACCCTTATCAAGATTTAAATCTTGATAAATTGTCAAAAATTGCATCAAATACCTCTTGGTCTGTTCATTGTGTTTCCTCATAATCTCCCAAAATATCTGATATCGATATCTTCACCCACACATGTTGAAGTAATCTGAAAATTGATAAAATCCTTCATCTCATGAGGACAGACATTGCCTCAAATTTTCATAGAATTTTGACAGTTATAAAAATAGTTACACATTTCCCTAATCCATGCTCGTGACCACAAATTTGCATATACCAATCTCTAGACTTGGTTTCAAGAACCTAAATAAATATAATTGAGTTTGTAGTCAGTTTATTCTCCTTCTAAAAGTGACATTCACGAGGTTCAATGCTAATTGGGTATATGGAGGGTTTCATATTCATTGTCCTGTCCCTAACCTCTATGCATAGTCCCAAATTAAGCATACAAAACACAAAACTAGAGCTTCTAGTTTATCAATTATGCATTCTTGTGCCATATATCACTGAAGCACATACATTGAAGGAAGAATATAAAACTATATAGATCAAAGAGTACAAATCAACTCCTTTTATACCTAAAACCAGTCTTACAACCTTCTTTACATGTAATTCTTACTCTTGAACTCCACATACCAGTTCTTCTTATACAAAATATTCACTTCTTCATGATTATTATCCACTAATCCATCTCTGCCTTCATATAATTCCTCTTAAAAATATTTCTCCTTTGAATTCTTAATCCAATCATGAATTATTGACCTATTCTAGCTCCTTAGGAAGCTCAGCTAGCTCCTAGAATGATCGAGTCTACCCTAGGAAAGCTTAACCATACTCTAAACATATAAAATTTGGATGATCTTCATCCTAGACACCTAATTTTTTTTTATAAGCCTCATTTTATGGTCTTCATGACCTTATCAAGCTATGAAAACTCACTTCCACCTAGTAAACCTCTCTTACTTAGTCAAACTTGACAAGCTACCAATCACTACAAGGATTTTCACTTTCATTATTACAATGCACATACAAATTTGAATTTGAACAATGAGATAATGGAGGGAAAAAAATATCCATCACTCCTAACCCAAATGAGAACCTAATAGAATCTTTCTTGCTTGCAATGGATGATTGTGCATCACTCATCACCCAAGAAGTGCAGATAAATAGGAAAAGTGCTACCCAAGTATTCCTCACCTTTTACCTATTTTATCCTTTTAGTATCATAATTTCACATTCCTTGTTGTGTGCTAATTTAATATCATACTTCATTTTGGGCTTAAAACAAACATTCTTTATTCATCCTTCTTACTAACATAGTCTAAATAAGGGTCCAATCTTGTACATCACACATCTTATCACACATGACCTAAAACTCACACATCTAAATAACATATCGAAACATATCTTTACCCAGTTGACGTACTGGGATTTCATCATGCAATAATAGAGTTCTTGAAAATTCCCTAGTAAAAATATACATAAAAAAATCTAGATTTCCTTTTCTCAGGCATCCTTCTTATCCATTTTTCTCTTCTTTTCACATCTTAAAATTAATCATGATTATAGGAAACTTTTTTCTTGATTTATTTGTCAATAATTTACATCAAAAAAATGCTCATCTATTTCATGCCTATTATTACTCTTCCTCAATTCAAGACAATACAACAATCCACTCCATCCAATGACAAACCCTTCCTCCAACGATCCCTCCCAAAAATATTCCAAATTTGAAACCAAACCTTCGGTTACCTAGCCAGTTGTCTCCATGCTCTCACCACATGAGGACCATGTCATCTAAAAGTATCCACACCTTAGAATTAATTCTCATATCCATCATTAATCCAACCTTTCTTGATCAAATATACCCCCATCTCTGGATCCTTAAGAAAACCCTTAGTCCTCCCTCTGGCCCCATATATGAATTCTTACATCCATAGACTATCCCACTTGAATCTTTTCAATGCTTATAAATATACTCAATTGGTAGATCACATTCCACCCACATCAATTTATATCAACTCTATCTCATATTCCATCCACTACAGTTACTAGTATACATATCTAACCAAATCAATCTCATAACACTCATTTTCCACTGCTTATCATATATCTCAACAATCTACCCAATCCTAACAATCACATACCACGTATCGTAATTTCTCAATCATTAATCCATTGCAAAACAAGTTATCCAATCTTACACCCATGACATATATTAATCCTTATCAAATGATTCCCCAAACACCCACACATCCACAAAACTTATCAAGCTACCTTATCAAGCTACTTTCCATACCACACTATTAATCTAATCCCAACCGTATCATCACATAAAATGATCCTATTCATTGCCCTAATAAATAGATTGGATAGTCTATAGGATGCTACCTTGGGACCCAAGGTTACATTATCTTATGAAAAAAATTTGTAATGAACCCGTTCATCTCATCGGTTACAATCAGGCCTTACCCTCCTCATTGGGAGATTTCCTAAATTTACCAAGTTCAATAGCAAGGAAGATTACCAACAACACCTTCATGCATTTAAACATGTGTACTACCTTATCACACATAATCAGGAACTAATGCTCCACACCTTCCCTATGTCCTTGGTTGGTCCAGTCACTAGATTAGTACAATGGGATTTCTCAAAACATTCCTTATTCTCCTTTAGCCTAGCTCATGAAATTATTCCTAATAACATTTTTCATTTAATATTGCACATAAAATCACTATTAATGAATTATACACCATTATACATCTCATAGGATGAAGTCTATCGCAGACTTTGTCCACATGATGACATGGCTATTCATCAGATCAAACTATCTTTTTCTCTACCACAAGACTTAACTCATCAAACTCTTATAACATTCTTTTGTAAAGTCATATTTTCTTCTATATTGTAAATCCAATATTTCTGAACATTTGAAGAAGCCCTTCACCATGGCTCACAAACTTGAAACTCACACCCTTAAGCAAGGCCAACTCAATTGCCTAGATACAAACAATCCCAAGACTGAGTTCATCAAACCCACCACACATACCAACCCTGTCTAAAAATACTGCACTAATACCATCATTATTTAATCTCCATCCACATATGTCCTCTTACACAAAGTCTTCACAAAGATATTTTAGACCATCTCATAGCTACACCCCGTTGCGGTAATCCTATAGTTTGATATTTTACAAGTTTGATGTTGAAATACACTCCATCCAAATTCCTCCCATATGACCCATGGATGACTTGCATGACCCAAGCCCACTTGGTATGACATGAAGGCCACGTTTTTATAAATATCATCAAGTCAAAGGTCATGACATTGAGAGGTTTCATTTCCTTCAAATATTATATCCAAAAACTTATGAATTAGGGGGATATTGAGATAGACAACTCCACGCACTTCACCTAGCCACCCTTTTCCTTAACAATAATTAAGAAACTATCTCCGAATAAACCACTGAAAAATCAACTACCAACCCTTCTACATCTCAAATAAAAAATTCTCACACCATTAATCAAGATATCTAGTCTCATCAACAACTCTGCATGTACTCCTACCTTAGACACTATTACCACCCCTTATTCACAGAGCATATTATATCCATAACTATCACACCTATATCAACTCTGTACTACTTTTCTTATTACCTGATACCTACTCCTACCCTTACCACATCAACATCAAATTTTAATATACCCCCTACTTCATCCACTTTGATCATGTCCCTAATCTATCACATCAGATTCATCCTTAGCACCTATTTTGGCCCCATTGATATACACATATATTCTCTACATATTTCACATTTGTTCCTTCACCCACATTTACATCAAAGACACCTACTACTATATCCAACACCACCTATGTCTACAACCATCTCAACTATGCCTACTATCACTACACCCCAATCTCTCACGTCTAGTCATTAATCAAACACATCTATTACATCTACATCAATCCCAACTACACCTGAATCTACCTCATACACTTCTATGACCTCAATTACACTTATCCCAATATATATTTTGATGAATGTACATACATCTGTACATATGGATACACCATCCATTCCATCCTATTATTTTACACTCTTCTCCTTCTCCAACATCCATTCCTATATCTAAATCTATATCTGCTACCACAACCAATCATATTCTCTCAATTTGTGAACATACCAATGCCACCCCTTCTAATTTTCATGAAGCACTCTACCTGCAAGATAAACAAATAGAAGGGGATTCATTATCCCTCTATAAAATCAAATGTTTCTACATCAACTAATCCTAAACCTACACTTAAATCTTTTGGATCCTCTAGTTGAATATTATTATTCATCCGTGCCAAAGGTTAAATCTTCTACGATCAAAATATGAGACCTATCGATAAACATTCCTAAAAAGTATCTTCCATACACCCTCATAATAGACATTATGACCTTACCTCTCCTCAACAATTCTAACATTACAAACTCCATCCCAATGTACACCCTCATCCATTTTATGATCCACCCCCTTCATCTAAGACATCTCGTAATAATAAATCCCAATCATAAACAATCTAAATATCCTTTCTAAAGTGGTCAATCATCTTCTAAGATTCCTAATTTTCCCCTCCAATCCACATCTACACCTAAAACCAAGCCAAAATATCCTATTAAAATCCCACAAGATTTATATTCCTTCGTGACACTTCCATTGGGTCTTATGAAGGCATACCCTTCTAACACTTAATCTAAATATCCTACCATCACGATTCTTCCTCCCATTAGAATCTTTTAATCCTAATAATAAGAATCCATCATGGTCTATAATAACAGTTGCATTTTTTCTTACCATTATACCCCGGGTCATGAAATTGATAATTATAAGGCCTTTCAGACCATCATCCATGATCTTGTTAAGAAATATGATTTTCCTCATTCATTGGGAATCCATCCTTCATCCATCCATCGCATGACTAATCCAAACTCCTATTCCTATATACCCATCCATAAAAAATATTAAGCATCCTCCTTCATCCACCCCTTCCCACATCATTCCACCTACAAAAGGTCCTCCCTTCTTTATCAATATTTTTTTCCTTTCCAATTATCTTTATGAGCCCCAACCATCTCTCTAATCCAAATCTAAAATTATGATCAAGATTCACATCGGATCCCCTTTGCAACACATGCACCCATCCACATCCAAATCATATGCATCTAAAGTAGTCCATTTCACTAGGGGATAACCTTCCCTTTTTTTTCATCCTTTTACATCTTATCCACATCAACTCATCCCACACCTCTTTTGATACTGGGGTACTTCACTTTGGGAAGTTGATTTATTTAATATTATCTAATCCATATCATCTAATCTTAAATCCAAATTAATCATGTCTAAATATTCATCCCATTTTAAGTCCATCATTGTGGCCAATACACGTGCCTCTCTTGGGCCACCATTTTTTCATCCCAAGCCCACTTTTGGGGCCATATTTTTCCTCTTATGGGACCATTTATTCTCATCTAAAGTATGTCATTATGGTCTTATTCATCCCTCTCTTAGGGGACCATCTATCTGTCTTTTCATATGTATATTTTCACCTCTTTAAAGGAAGCACATAATTATATCTTTTCTCATCTCTCTCATCATATCCCACCCTGTCAAGATGTCATCCTATCTCAAACACAACTTTAATCATGAAATTACATGGAATTTTTTCCCTCCCTTGGCGGTAAACCTGAAGTAGATCCTCTTAACGCATGGCACTTGTGACCATTCTATTATTATTATGTCTACCAAGTGCTCTTAGTAATATCCTTTTAGATCATTCCTCCATCTTATCCCCTTCCATATCTCATTGTGATAATGATTGGAACTATGTGGTCTTCCATCACTTTCCTAGATGTGACCTTAAGTATGGACACCACGGCTCTTCCCATAGCATATTACTTATGGATAGGTTCTCTCTATTGATGAGAACTCTAAAATTATTACATCCATCTACCTTCTTATTCACCTATTGGAACCATGAAAAGGGTCCAAAAGTGTCTCTTATACATTTTCATTACCCCCTCTTAAGTGGTCTACTTGGCTATTCCTCAGACTCTCCCCCATCTAAAATAAAAAATCAGGGATGCTCTTCCTCAGAATTTAAAAATATAAAGTTATCAAAAGATAGCAATTATCCCTTAAAGGATCAATAGTTCATAAAAAAATCAAAATATATAGACTGATCCCTGCAAATAATAGCTAAAAATCATATATCAAAATAAATACATTGATCCATCTAAGGATTATGTATAAATTTATACTCATACCATCAAAGTATTATATACTCTTTTGTACAATGGCATTGAAGTATGGCTTCTCCTGTATTGCATTCAAAGGCTTCCCATTTCATTAGCATCCTAAGAAATATTCCCGCATTTTATCAGCATTTCTTATAGAAAGACTTCTCTGCATTGATCATTTTTCTCTTCCCCCTTGCTAGAGTTGGGGCATAGTTTTAGGGAACACCACTTTTGGAGAGCCCTCTTCCCTTTGTAAAAATTACATCTCAAACCCCTTTTGTCATGTCAACATTAGGTTTATGAGCCCATCTAATCCATTTTCTCTCTTATGATCTCTCGATATAACTAGCTATACGTTGGTTATATGTCTAGCATCCTATTTTGATTACATGTGCCTTGTGTCACTTTAGATTCCCCTCTAATATTTACCTCATGTATGTGATTGGAGGCATATTTTATTCTACACGTTTGCTATGATATCACATGTGTTGTCATCCATACCCTTATATAGTCACCATTGTTAAAGTCACATCTTATCTCTACACCTCAATCCAATCCCATTCAATATGAATATTTAACCTACTATTATGTGGCCTATATTTATCTTATCCCCCTAGGAATTTTAATTCTACATTCAAATCATATCTAATTTATACATTCAAATTCATATTGGACAATCAACTTATTCCTTCACTCAGGAATTTGTACGTTACAACCCTATCCGATTTGCATCATAAATCTCCACCTTTTAACCAAACTTCTCTCCCCTTGGGGCTATTGTTACTTCATCACCATCTTTTTTTTACTTTCACCTTTTGTGCCATATTTGTGTCTTATGCTTAGTGGCAACATAAATTATTTACCCTCATCCCTCATGTATGCATACATACCTTTCCAATCAATTCCATCCTGTACAGAAGGATTTCACCTTTTTTTTTTTCATATATTTGTGCATTTTTTGATGGAATTACCTATGACCCATTGGTCATCCTAGTTTGCATCCATCATAACAGTGAGTCTTCACCCACTCATTAGTCTGTAGAATGTTATAGCTCATCTCCGTTGAGACTGCAATGGTCCTCTGCCGATGTCATATTAGATGTCACCAGTCATAATTCTGTATTGATATTGCTGATCATTTTTTCCTGGGAAATCTTTCCTTGTTTATGCCTTTACCCATATTTTCTTCACCCCACCTGCCCTTCATCATCTAAATTTTTCAAATGTGTCATCAATTTCCCTTGATGCATCATTGACCCCCCCATTTGAGGGGGATCTCATCATCTACCTTTTGTCAATCCTCATCCAACTCTCATTGTTTTTGTCTCATGGCTTGCTAGCTCAAACCACTCAATAAAAAGGGGCAAAATGTAGACACCTAAATTTGATATCCATACCCTAAATCACCCTCATGTGTACATATTTATTTAATTTTTCCCCCTTATTTAATTAAATGCCCTTTTATCCCATCCATATTAATCTTTATTAAATTTAGTTAATTAATTCCTATTAATTAATAAATGTCTATAACCTTTAATCTTTAAACATTAATTAATTAATTTTTCATTTAATATTTATTAATTCACATTAATTAATTAATTAATTCCCTTTAATTAATTACTTAATTAGTATCCAAATTAATAAAAATTAATTAATTGGTCTTAATTAATTATTTAATTAATCCACATCCCTAATAAACCTTCTATTTTAGACACTTTTATTTTATATCTAAATACCCTTGCCTTTATATGCTTTTATCCCACCTATAATTATCCCTTAACTTCCCATGACTCATAAAAAACAACCCTATCGCATCTGCCCACTTAAAAGAATATTTTCGAACTCTTAAATACACCAAATCTTGAGTAAATCACAAAATCATCTTGTTTAGTGAAACTTTCCCCGAAATCAGGGGTGACCCAACCTGCTCGTTAGTGACCCTATAAAACTAAGTCATTTCCTTAAATTCTTCAATTAGATGCATGTAAACATCTGAGATCTCCTGTGAATAGTGAGATTTGTCTCTTGCCTCAGCATTCTTGCAATAACTACATATCTTTCAAACATCATTTCAACATGCTTGCATCGCTCATGATCATCCTTTATGAGATTATATTTATTTTTATATTACTTTAAACATCTTTTTTACCACATTACAATTTCTCTTTTTATAAAAAATCTTTTACAGGTTCATATTAGCGTCAGTAATAGTCACAACTTCTCTAACAACCTTCTCTTTTAGTTTATTTAGTTACAGGTTACCTTTTTCATCCATCCATCCATGATCTTATCGTAGTCTAATACAGTTGGGACTGACATAAATCTAGTTGGTGTCAACCCAAATATAGTTGGCATAGACCCATTTTTGTCACCTTCAACCCAGCCAACTTGACAATGACCAAACCCATCTTCTAAATATAGGTCCAGCCAAATAAGAGCTAATAGGTTCCTAGCATCTTATCTGGTAACCTTTGATCCACCTCTACACATACCGAGTCATCGTCGACCCATACTAGGTAAGATTTAATTTACTTTTATTTCAATTAAATCAATATATGGATCATATCTCATTCACTTTCAGATTCTATATTCCTTCATCTTCTACATGTTATCAAATTATCCATCATTTATATCACTTTTTTCTTTAAAATGGGGGTTGAAATTCACCAACAAAGCTAATAAATTCTTAGATCCGACATTTTTAAGCCATCCCCTACATAAATCTATCTAATAAATAAAGTTCTATTTTACCTTATTTACTAGTTATCATCTACAAGGATGATCCATCACTCACTTTGCACCCGTATCCATCACATCACATCCAAGGTAACATAGACCCTCGATCATTTGAGGTTATATAGTTTTAATTAGTACTAGATCATTGATTTAAAAAGTAACAAGAAATTATATAAACAGGGACATAAAAATACACAAAAAAAAGACAAAAAGTAAAGAGAAATTAGTTCATCCAAGTTTGAAAACTATGAAATTATGGCACTTTGGAAAATTCCTTTGTTGAAAACTAGTTTCTGATGCCTTGGGAAGATTCATTTTTCACAAGCATCTCACATCTAGGGGGTATATTTTCTTTTTCTAGAACTAGTCTTCTCCTATATTTGAAATTTGTTTGAACCTATCCTTTGTAAGCCATTATCCAACTAATCCCCCTCTTATAAATACGTGAAGGTTTTTCCTTTATACATTCCCACGTAACACTGGGGGCACCTTCACGTCTTCATTGTCTTGAAAATACACATGGACATTTTCCCTTGTAAATTCCCATTAAACGTTGGGGGAATCCATGTTTATTTGTTTTCCTGTACATATGTTTGGAATTTTTTTCAAAAAATCATAAAAATGTTTAGATATTTTTGAAAAATTCCAAACATATGTTTAGAACATCTCAAAACAATGTGAAAATCCATTTCATAAAAATGCTAAAACAATGCAACATTATTTGAAAAAACTCCCAATTCAACAAAAATATAATAGTTCTTATCTTACTTGTTTATTTGTTTAATTATTATTTTGGTTTGTTGGTTGTATATTTTGTATAGTGTGTTGTGTAACATAATTCTTAGATTCTTCTATTCTTTCCTTGATTGCATTCATTCTCACTTGTTTATATTCAATCTGTTTTGCATGCTTGCATGTATTTGTACATAGTTGTGTTGTCAAGTTGTTTAGTGTGTAAATTTTTTAGGATTGTAAACTTTTGTTGTGCTTGTTTGTTACTTTTACATTGATTATTTTCACATAGTCATCTATATCATCAAATCTAACATCACATATATCATATATAATCAATAACTACTAAGCTATATCATCATGAAATTAAACATCAAACATGTATGCTAAGCTAACATCATATATTCTTATCAACAGGGAAATAGAAATCACCTTTTATCCTTCCTCATCAATGTAATAAATTAAAAACATTGATAATAATAATTATATCATCGAAAACAATGTGATATCATCAAATGATATCTCATAAATCAAACACATGTGATACAATCATAAATCATAATAAATTGTATCACAATGATGTAAATATGTCAAATATATCAATTTCTATATATAATGTGTCTTGGTACATATCCATCAGATACAATGTACTCCATCATGGGCATGGGTCAAAAATTATCCTTCATATCAAGGAATAATAAAAAATACATACATATCATCTAAAAAATGTTCCTTCATATCGAGGCGTACATAAAAAATAGGTACCTATGTAAACATGTCATCATAATAAATAGAGCCAACCATGTATCTCACCTACCTCCAGATTTCCTAGCCTAGGTCCAAGTGGGGACATTTGTTGTGGGCCTTATTGTGGTGGCATTTTCAATGGGCCCTGTGGTGGTAGCATCTACTTTGTCAAAGCTCCCTGGTGAGCTAACAGTTGTTATCCTAATCTCGTGAAACAGATGGCCTATATGAACTTGATATCGAGTGTCTACCAAATAGATGACTATAATCTATGGACCTCTGACACAATTAAATGGAACCATGGTATAACATCAAGTAATAAGTTACATTTTTCAGTGATTGCAACATAATCAAAAATTAAATCCTAGACTCTGGATGTTTCCTTTGCCTATTGGAGCGCATCGCTCTCCACTCTTATTCTCTCTAAATCACCCTATAACTATGCCCTCTCTACGATTACTTGGTCCATCTATATAGTTACCTAATTTTTGTGTTATTACCTACTATAAATGCTACCTCAAGGAAGCTAGATCCTCTGAAATATGACCATCCTATCACGGTGGATATATTTGTGGAAACTTGTACTATTCTCACCATTCCCTCACTAGACTATATGGTGAAGAACCCCATCCATCCCAACCATCTACGCACCCCCTGAATCTCCTCCATCTCTATCTCATCCATCCCTTAACTGACTATGTGGTGGAATCAAGATATGCGGAGGTGACAAGGGAGCTTATGAAATCTAAATATAAACCTATGGAGCCTATGGAACCTATGGAACCTATATATGGGCACTCATTACAACCTGACCCCATGCTTGATGATTTCTTGTTGTTGTTCTCTAAGATCCCTTCCATGTAAGTCCTCTGCTAATACTTCAATCCCTACATGTATGGTTACCAGTGGTATAATGATCCACCGTGGTAACACTATCGCATACCATGCTCTATAATATCTAGTCTCCATGGGATCCATTATATGTGGCTACGCAACCCAAGGCTGTGAGACCTTTTCTAAAGCTATATTAAGATATTAGGGGTCTAATTCATGGGCCAACGTTGAAGGTATATCTAAACCTGCAACCGTACAACATCACATCTCAAGCAATCCTCTAGATGTGGCCTAACTGTTTATAGACTCTGTCAAATCTATACCACTCAATAATATAATCTATTCTGCCAATGATAAAGTGGTCAACCTCTTTTTTTCTAAGCTCTATAGCATCCTCGAGCAACTAGTATAATTTTTAGGAATCCATGTCACCATGCACAGCTAGATATCATTGAAATATTTTGTATAATATTGTGTATCTAATGTGAGATTAGAAATAATCTCCAACTGCTGCCCATCCCATCATAGAGGAATAATATATATCCCTAGCTCATAGAACTCCTAATGGGTGACCAATAGTAATGTTTTCCCATGCCCATATCTATAACAAAGTGGCTGAACCCATGATCTTCTGACTGCGGTATATAGTAAATTGTAGATACCAGTAAAGGTGTATTAGAATGCACCGAACCTAGCAATAAACCTCTAAACTAATAAGACTAAAGAGGAAGTGTTCACATATCTTGTCCGAAAAAATAATTCCACTAACAAGAGCCATTAAGTAAACTGGCACACAAGAGAGATGACGATTATCAAAACAACTATACAAATGAATTACCATACCTCAGTGTGACATGTCACGTAAAACAAACATCTCCCTAATACACTACAGAATATGGATGTGATCCTCATCATATGAAACCAATCAGCCCTAAATAGGAACTCACAATGTGTGTCAAAAATAATCCAATGTGATACTCATCTCACCGGTCACAAATCTTAAGGTCTTTCTCTCATAATGTCATCTCTCTGCTAAACCTATGAGAAGACTATGATCAAAAGAAATATGTGGCATATAAACCACGTATGATAATCTGGTAATATATAAATTGATCCCCAAATAAATCCTCTTGCACTGTGTGAAGGTATATATGAAGGCTTAAGGTCACACGTGTTGCTCCCACATTTCCAATCTGGGTAACTTAAGATGCAAGATTAGGCATACCACTTATTAACATCATTTCTCATAGAACACATCCTCTAATTTTCTATATTCGACGCTAACTTATTGTAAAAATCTCCTCTAATCTTATAAAAGTCATACATAACTAACCATTCATGCTAGCACTTTCATTTTAGTGCTAGTGCACTCATTTTGGCATTACCATGCCCTAGTACTAAAACCCCCATTTTCACATCAGCATTTTTTTTTAACACTTGCACATACCCCACTAAATTTTGGTCCTAGTTCAACACATACACCTTTATTTTGATGCTTATGGATACCCCATCATGCTAATGTGACCCCCTCCATGATCACATGCTTCCAACCATTCTCATGTGCCCTAGGGTCTACACTTACATTTCTACACGTTTTTCTATGAGTAATAAATGACAATAAATGCACCCAAAACTCAAAATATTTACTTTGCATACCTGGGGGACATCCCTAAAAATCCTCATGTAATCTTGATCTATGTTTACATAGTGCTTATGGTCCTAAACTTGTGCCATTTCTCTCACAGGTTAAAGCAAAATCCTCTTCATAATAAAAAAGGGTGGCGTAATAATAACTCACCGCAATTAATTTTAACCCTCCAACTCGGCTATATAGAGTCCTTTTGACCTAATTCATCATGTTTCTCTCCCCTAAACTTCTATAGGATTGCTTTGATTATTCTACAGTCTTCTACCACTCATTGTGATGATTATTTTTAATAAATTGTCATTTTTCACCCATTTTTGGAATGTTGGGGCATATTTTTGCTTCCCGGTGACCCTTTCTGCTACATGGTGCATATTTTTGCTTCATATCATTTTTTGGAATAACCCACATATATTATCATTCTTCTAAAAAATATCCTTACAAAAATTTCAAATTTCCAAATTTTTTATTTAAATTTTGAAAAAAAAAAAAAAAAAAATTGTTAAAAATCCAAATAATTTGTAATTTTGTTTTTCAAAAATTGGTAACAAGCATGCATACAGCTAAAACCTATGTCAAATGAATTGTACTAAAACATCATAAATTTTCCTATTAAACATCTTTCTTTGATTCTCTTATATTCTTGTCTGTGACTCACGGATCACTTGGATTTACCCTCCATCAACAAAAGTTGGTTTTCTCGATATATGTGTCTTCCCTTGGACGAATATGTTATTTGGGGTAGTTCCATAGTGAACGATCGATTTTTCATGAGACATATACATCCTTAATTTATTTACCTTACATTTATTCTTGCTTGGGGTACCATTTTTAACCCTCTTCATTATTTCACAAAGGTTGGATTTTAAGGTTGATAAAAAAAAATTATGCAACCATCTTGAACCTTGTTCGTTTAAGTATGTGTGTTTGTACTTATTTCCTTGTTGGGTTAGCTTGTGTATTTTCTCGTATTACATTGCATTATGTATTTTGCATTGAGTTAGTGTTTTAGTAATGAATTTTTTTTTGTATTATAGCTTTTCATGTTATTAGACACTTTTGTTGTATGTGCATATTTTAATAAAGTACCGATGACATAGATAATAAGCAAAGTGATGAAATATATTTTTTTTTACATTAGCTCGACGGAAACTATTTCCATTCTCTTCATCTTAATTTTTCTTCCGTATCATTTTCTTCCATCAACACTATTCTTCCAAATCACTTGGGAAAATAGGGATCACCTTTTATCCCCCTCCCCCTCACATTTCTTCTATCCATTTCCTTAATATTTTTTGATTTTCGGTTGACCTATTCCTTCACCCCATTCACACTCTAGGGGGCATCCTTCATTCTAATATTTATTCTTCTACCCTTAATATTTTTTTTGTACTTGTCTACTATCTTTGAATTTTGTGTCGTTCACACCACCCCAAAGAGGGGAAAATGTAGACACCTAAAATCCACTTATGCATTTTTATAAATTCAATTTCACTATCTTTATTCTCATCATAAACTTTGTCAAGAAGACATCTCGTTTCCTCTCATTGGGTTATTTAATGATACTTCACTAACTAAGCACGAAATTCACTCTCTTTTTGTCAATTGAAGGCAATTCATCAATAAACCACCATTTTCCATCTATTCATGTTAATTAACTATATTTCATTAATTAATTAGCCTTCTTATCACTCAGGATGCCAATTAACAACCTTGTTTTAATTAATGTATGCTTCTACTTGGGTGAATTAATTATTATTTATTAATTACACTCTCTACCCTAAATCCATAAATCACTATCTATTAGATCAAATTTATCTCTTACATCCCTCAAATGATATTCATTTTCCTCTAAGTAGTTTCTATAAGATTGCATATACCTATTAATTAATCATGCCTAATTAATTAAAGCATCCCCTAACTCCAATGAGTTAATAATGATAAAATAAACTCTTCTAAATCAAACTTACCTTTTTCAAAGAATGTTTTATCCATTTCTAATCTTTCTCTACCCTTATCCCACATGTACTGAGATGTAAATCTTTCTCAAATAGGAAGGTTATATAAAGAACCCTCCTCCTCCTTCACTTTCTTCTTATACCTCATTTAGATTAGTGAAAACTATAGGTTTTTTGATCTAGAGAAATTCTACATTGTTGGAAATAGATTCTCCATCTTACATCCTTTCTCTCAAAATGAAATGCATGGAAAGATCCAAAAATGGCCTTGTAGCCATTTTTGGTGAGATATCATCCTCAATCCTTAAGGAAACAAAATAAATTTTATTTCTAGGTGATCTAATTAAGTTCATTAATTAGGTAGCAATATTAAAGAGTAGGAATGGCTTGGCATTTAATTGATTTATCATGTTTATGCATTGTAGAATTTTTTATCCATTAATATCTTATCTTGATAGTTCTATAGTAGATTTAGCTTAGCTTTTAGACTAATAGGTGTTATTATATTTGAATTAGCTTTGAAATTTTATTATGTTCACACACAAAAATTGTTTGACATAACGTCATAAAATTAAACTTCTAAATATGTGTCTATAATAGATTGCATAAAAACTATTTGACCAAATATCACAACATTAAACTTCAAAATATGTGACGATAATATATTGCACACAAATTATTTGAATAAATGTCACAAAATTAAACTTCAAAATATGTGCCTATAATAGATTGGACACACACTGTTTGACCAAATTTCACAACATTAAAATTCCAAATATGTCCAAATAATAAATTTCACACAAACTGTATGACTAGATTTCACAACATTAAACTTCTAAATAGCTATCTATGAAAGATTACACATACACTGTTTGACCAATTGTCAGAAAATTAAACTTCCAAATATGTTCCAATAATAGATTATTCACAAATTGTTTTACCAAATTTGACAACATTAAACTTCCCAATATGTACCGAATATTATATTTCACACAAAATATTTGACCAAATGTCACAACCCATATTCATATAAATATTCCAAATAAGAGATTGGATACAAAATGTTTGAAAAAAATTATAAACACATACTCATGTTAATGTGCCAAATAAGAGTTCACACTGCAACTATTTGGAAAAATGTCACAAAACCTTCTCATGTTAAATATACTAAATAAGAGTTTTTACTTCAACTATTTGATAAAAATTCACAACACAGAAGAACCATAGGATAAACACAAAAAACATAAAACCAAAACTCAACAGAACCATAGGCCAACCACAAAAAACCTACTACCAATATCTAGAAAATAATTCATCCCATGAGCTATAAACATTAAATATATACACTTATGTATACCAATAAATTGTAAACTAAAAATGCCATATGGCATCTTCCATATACCCAAGAGAAGAGAATAAATACTTTCAAGTATCTAATAAGGAAATAAAATGAAATTTCATTTACCCAGAATGAGAAAACAAAATTTGTCAATACTTATAGACGAATTTTTTTTAAAAAATAGATACCAAGAATGATAAAACCATATTTATCAATACCCAGAAAAGGTAAAAATGAAATATGCATTCATTTATAAAACAATGCATAGGATAAAATTTAGAAATCCTTTCCTTAGAAATTTGTGTTCAAAGAAGACTAGAAAACTATTCAATTTTCCTCCTTCCTTATCTCTTATTTTCTCCAACTTCCTAGCTCCACACAACTCAAAATAAAACACCAAAACCTTCTTTATTATCTAGAAAAAATATTCACTAAAATGGTTACACCAAAAGAGGTGGAATCCCATAGTGGCAGCCCAAAAATATGTCAAGATTACCGTAAAAATCCTTCATAAAATCCTACCAAAATTTTGACAGAGATTCCCCTCCATTTCTTACTCTCCTTCACTCTATTCCAAATGGTTAAAATAAAAACCTAATTCCCTTTTATGCCATGGATTTCAAAATCCATTAAAATATCATTAAGCCCCAAAATGCCACCACTTAGCTTAAGTCTAAGTTTTAAATAAAATTTATGTGCCACATTCCATATGGAATGATTTGAGACATAATTTAATTCCAAGATAAATCACAAGCCAAATGCCACCAAATATAATCAAACTAAGCACCAAAAAAATTCTACACACATAACATTAATTATACGGACAAGTCGAAGCATGACCAAAACAAATTCCAAGTCACATTATTAAATCTAGAATCCAAGAACCTTAATGACAAGTGAAACAACTTACACCATTCAAGGCATGCATTTATCAAGGCCGAGTCAAAAGCATCCAGATAATGCTGTAACCCTCCATCAGGTTACTAACTTAGCATTGCATTTTATTATTAGGTTAAATCACTTAACCTAGATATTAGGTTAGTTAGGTTAGCAAATACGCTTAGACAATATCATATTGAAAGCTTCAACAAACATTATCACTCACTATCAAATTATGAGTGTCAACTCATGAAAATGCATCCAATATTAAACACCCAAATATGATTTCACTATAATATAGAGTCCCAAAATTCAGGATGTTACATTATTCTAAGTTCTTCCTAGCTCACCTATGATAATGGATAGATCAATAGCAATCAACTATCTATATAGGGTAGGGCATTCATTATTCAACTCTATCAAGCTTTACCCTATATAGAGTTTGGGGTATATCTTGAACAATGTTTGAACTATGTATTGTTTATAGTGACCCAGGTTGATCCCCAATATCCAATCCTCACTATGCTTGCCCCATTCTATGGAGATTTAGGGTCCATTCATCATGCCTATCTTCTATTATATCTATGGGCTTATCTCTTCCAACTCTACTAGCATGCCCCTCCTCAGTTATCTATAGATCCTTCACATACATATATATAGATGAATGAAAACCATATCTAGATCTCATAACATAGAGAGTTCCCCATAGGGGCCCATATAAATAAGATATATAGAGAGGGTTTTTCTTGCCCCATTATTTTCATGATTTTTTATAAGCGAAAAATTCATACTTGAAAGTATGACAACCATAACCTACTATGGAAATTTTTTCTTGAAATTCATCTTGATCCCTTTTCCAGATCATCCTATCCTGTATATCAGACCTATCCTACCTTTATAATTGTTCGAATGGGTTTTTTCAACCTATTCCATAGGTGATTTAGGGATATCAAGGCCATTCAAGCACTTCCAAGTCAAGATCCTTTAAGAAAGGATTTTTGAGAAGCTTAATATAGGCTATTTTGTAGTCTTCTGAATGTTAGTTTACACCCTAGGAGTTGAAAGAAATGATGAAACTCATCAAATAGGTATATCAGAGAGATAAGATAATTTTTCAACTAGTTTTGAAATATTCTTGGAATTTTCAGAGGTTTTGGGACAGATTCAGGAAAAGTAGGTCTTCGAGAGTGAAGCAGTCTGTAGAAATAGCCCCTAAGGTTAACGAAGTGATTCTGAAATCTCCGTAAAGAGTTGGAGGTAAAAAAAATATCATCAGAAACGTAATTAAAACATCTAAGTGATAATGGTACCACTCTTTTCACAAGACATAAGAAATTCTTCCCATAGTTGGATTTCAGCATGTAAAACCTATGAGTCTAAAGAAAATCCCTATTTTTAAGAGGTTTTAAGAAGAATAAAGGTATGTAACAAATCCTATTGTTTTAAATATTCCATTCCCATTTAATTTTATAGAAATAAGTACTGAAAAGACCTCTGGATTCCCGAGTTATGCCTTTGTCAAGTTGCACCGCAAGTTAAGATCAAGGATTTAGCCAAATTTCTAGGTGGACAAATGTCAAACCTAGATGGTGTTGCACTATTTTACACCATCACAAAAATTTAGTATGGTTATGATACAATAGTGTTTCCAGCACCCATGTAGCACCCTAGACTATGATATGGCCCTCTAAAAGCCAAAATTGACTAGTTAAGCTCTCGTGTACCATTTTCTAACCCCAACTCCATCCAACCATAGAGTTCCACATGGATCAATGGGGAAGGGGTGTAATTTTTTGAACCATCCCAGAATTTTGGGACGGTTGGGAAAATTTTCTTCACCCATTATTAGCCCCTTCCTAGGTCACCCATATGACCCTATTTTGGGCCCCTGAATGTTTTAAGTTATTTTTGGCCAATTTCTCTAAAAAAAATTAGTTCATTCCACTTGGACCAACGGGATATGGGAAAAAAAAATTACACCGACAATGTCAGAAATTTGGGATGGTTGGGACAAGAAACTTCACTCATGCCAAGATTGAGGAAATTTCACGTTTTTTCATTTTAAGTGCTAGTTCAATTTCTTCTCATTCATACACACCAGCCCCATGAGTATTAGAATTTTAAATTTTCCTCTATTACAATGATAATTTTCTTCCTCCAATGTTGATATCACACCAAAACCTCAATTTTCCTTCCGTCACTATGGCCATTTTTTTCCAGAAGCTTCTATGACCAAGAAACAAAGGAATCTTCATAACTCATGATCCATAAATTGAATGCTCTTGAAATTTTGGCCACATATATTTCTCCTAAATGCCTTGAATATGAAACAAAAAAAATTCAAATGTTCCCCTATTAATTTATAGTAGAAAACTCCAAAAATTCTCTACAAAAACTTCATCTTCAATTTCCCCTTGATTGAAGAGTGGGTGTGTCCAAAATTTTGAACAGAGAATCTAGAGAAAAAACCCATTACAAAGAAGTTGATTTTTTCATCAACTAGAGGTGGGAAAGATCACTTACAAAAGTATTGTGACTCTATTAATGGCTACTATGGTAGCTCCGTACCTAAATCCCACATTAGGAAAAATTATTATTTTTTATTTTTAGGCAATTGGGTGGGATAAACATAGTGAAATTTGGAGTACATGATTGCGACGAAGAGAAAAATTTATAAATGTTGCTCATCACAAAATGAGGAAATTTTCATGAATTGATAAAAAAGGTGTATTCTGTGATCTTTTACATGTTAAAATTAGTATGTCTCATGAATTGAAATTTTGGTCACTCGGGACAATTAGGAAAGATGTAAAATGGAAGGAATGGTATAAAACAAAAAAAATCTGAAAATATTAGATCCCCAAAAATCAACTTGCTAAAAATAAAATGTGATAAACATAGAAAATCCTTGGTAATAGAAGAGTATGGAGTATGGAAGAAGGTTAATAAGGTGAAATTAGAACATAATAGGTGATATGTCCCAAAATATCAAGTCATGGTCTCACATTCTAAATATAGAAAGTCTTCATTTTTTGTACAGAAAGTTACAAATGGCTTCATTGTCACTCATATTTCCAATTTTTATACTCTTCACATGGTTGTAATATGGTTTCATAGCTCAACTGGAGGAATGATAACTTCACAGAGGTCCTAGAAGAATCATCTTGAGTTTAATTGTATCGAAAATCAAGGTAGAACATCACATGGGAAAGTACATAGAACCATCACCATCACTCGGTGAGCTATGTGATTTGAAATAAGTTTTTCAAGGTGAGTATAATGAGCTAAAGGAGAAAATAAACCAAGTATAAAGTAATATCATTGAGAAATATATGTGTTCATCCTGAACTCACATTGGGATGCCTTGAGACATTGTTTCAAAACACTCATTCTGTGATCCATGGTTTCCATGCATGAGCATCATCAGAAAGGTCTTCATAGATGACAAAGGTATCTTCATTCTTGGGAGAATCTCTTCTTTCCTCTCCTTCCACATTTTTCTCCTCTTCTCTACCCCCTTTATAATTATTCCTTGTGAGAAATCATGACATTCATTATATTCATTCATGCGACTATAGTCCAAAAATGTAATAAGTTACCCTTAATTGATAAAATGGAACTTATTGTTCTTTGCTAATTATGTCAAAAATCAAAGATTATGAGGAAAAACAAAATGTCATGTCAGGGGTAGGATAATATCCTTATCATATTTTATATAATGTAATGACACCATCATTATTAGGGGTTTTCAATTGTGTGTTCTCAAGATAGAGATCTATTTGAGCAACGAAAAAGAGATAACATTATTCTATTTTCCCTATCCATTTTCCTCTAGTATATAACATTGTAAAAAATGTGAAGATGTAATTTGGCAATAATATTATAACCTACTTACAGATTTAATCTCTTCCCCCTAATTTCACTCTCCTTTTTCCCTCACTATCTATAAAATTCCTCCCTTGTAAGAAATTACAAGCATTTTTCATGGGTACAGTGGAGCGTGCCTGATCCCTTCCCTTATAGGCAAAAAATAGATCTCCTTTTAGTTCACTCACAATAAATAGAGTTGCACCATCTAAGAAGAACAACCTAGAGTCCCAAAGTGTTGGCAAGACACCCACCAATTTTTCTAACAAATAAATTTTATCACTAATAGTTTTTGGCACCCATCATGGGGTAGACTTGGTAGGAATATGCACCCAAAATATGATCACAAAATCCAAAAAAATTAAATAATCTAAAAATTAAATAAATTAAAAATCTAAAAAGAAAAAAAAGGTTGATTGAAATCCATTTCTAAAAATCCCATTATTAATTCATATCAATGAACCATCATATTCCATATTGTCCTTTCATATTCCATTTACAATATTTTCCTAAAACTAGATAAAATTATATATACAAGAGTGAATAGGTAGAGAGGAATTGTTGACCCTAATTTTGAGGGTTTACAAAACCAGTAGAAACAAGTCAAAGATAAACCCTATTTTTTATCCCAAGCCTCAACTCCATTTAACTCTTTAAGTGGTACCCTTGGGAATCATATTCAAACTCCTATTAATAATCCTATAAATTCCCCCATCTTTCAACCACCAATGAACATTAAATTCCCTAGTGAAGGATAATAAGATTCAGAAAAAACAACTGGGATAAAAATTTGTAGAAGTAAGAGAATAAGTTTAAATTTAAAGAAGAATAAACAATGAAAAAATAAGAAGAAATTCCTTAACCCATTATTCCATGGGGAATAAATACAGGTCCACTTACTCTTTCACCTCCTCTTCATAATCTATCAACAGGTTCCTACAAGAACTTCCCAAAGTTCAAATCCATTAGGAGGTGACATTTCCATGCACACTCCCCCTCAATGGAAACTATGAAAGGCCAAGCATTTCACAAAACTTGCAATATTTTATAGCACACACTGACTTGTAAACATATCTACAATATAATCTTCATTCAAGCAGTATATTGAGATCTATATCACCGTAGAGGAACCTTCTCTTAATTAACGAGCATATGAACTCTATATGCTTCATTTTATGGTGAACTAGATTTTTTAGTAAGAGTAATACAACATTAACCATCACATAGAAGAGGAATACTTCCTTTATATTTTATGTGTATCTCTTCCAACATATGCTTTAGCCACATGGGTTCTTTGATGCTTCCCATTACACTTCTCTACTATTGCCTCAGTAGAAGAAATGAAGACTATTGGTTGTTTTTTGTTGTTCCAAGTAATGGCACTTGCACCAAAAAACTTGAACATAAATCCATATGTATATTTTATATCCAACACAACATCAACATGGTTAGAGTCATAATATCCATATAGACATCATAATATAAATCATTATTGATTTCACTTTTAACCATCTGTAAAAGTTAAACACAAGTTGTAAAACAACTAACATAACAATATGCTTAAGAACTAACCATGTTTGAAAAAAAATCAACATATTACTCTTGTAAAATATATATTAGATGCAATCAGTATTGGACGTCTCCAATACAAACACAAAGGTGTCCCCAAGTGTCATTTGATATGCATATAATAATATTTTAGTAATCACATACTAAGAAATATTAGAAATTTTATCAAAAACATATATATCTTCATTATCTTATTCTAAGCCTTTTAAATAATGAGATAAGACTTGATAGATAACATATCTGAACAGATAATCAAATCATACAAGAATAATCACAATATTCATTGAAAACATGATCCACTAACTGTGGACACTTCCCATGGATTTAAGTGAAGTTTTTCTTCAAAAAATGATCATGTAAGCACCCTTCAATACATTTCATAGGTGGAAAATTTAAGCCTAGACATGTCATATATGATCATTTTTTCATGCCAAAAAATAAACACTAGTTTTCTTTTTAAATAAACTACCAAAAAATGAAGCAAAATTTTAAAGCACATATAAGCCATTTTGTGTATGTTTTCAGTTGTAGTTACTTCTAGTTCATTTTTACTAACCCATCTAAGTTTATTATGAATGAAAAACAACTCCTTTTTCAACATATATATTCAAATAAATCATATACTTTTTCATTTAGAAGTATTAGAAGTAATTTATAAAGTTACTATATTAGCTCTATGATTATTCTCATCATCTTCATCTTGATTTTGATCTGATTTATTCCATTTTTTATTTTTGAAATTTGACTTGTTTTTCAATTTACAATCTTCTTTCTTATGGCCAAATTTCCCACAGTTATGACATTTACCATCAAAACTAACTTTTAAGTTTCTTGGTTTCTTGTTTTACCAAGTTTTAAAAGTTGATTTTTTATATTTGTTAAGAAGGTTTACTTTTTTTTTTTGAGCAAGAACTAGCTGAGTGACAATCTCTTTTATTCACCAAGTTTGTTCATAACTTGACATTAGCAACCAATGGAGAGCACCTAAGGGTGGAGTTTCTAATAAGCCACAAGTTCAAAAACAATATTTAGAATTGGCCAAATCAAAACTTACCTTAACTAAATTTTTCAAAATATATTTTTGAATAATTAGAAAAAAGTAATTTATCTAAATTAGTTATTACATTTATCTAAATGAGACTTAAAATTTTTATTTGATAATAAAATTAATTTTCATTTAAAAAATGTATGTGGAACCTTTGACCTCTTTAATGAATTTTTTATAAAAAAATGTAAACCATTTGATGCTAAACAATTATACAAATAATTTAAAATGTATTATTTAAATGTTTACAAAGTTTAAACTAATAAAAAAAAAAATTGAAACGCTCTAAAAATGAAGGACATAATACACCAATTTTTTACTATGCCAATGTTGTTTAAGGGGTCCACTTGACCAGTCAACAAGCCTTAAGTGCAATTTTTTTCACAACTACCCATATACACCATGAATTCTGTTTGATCGAATTGTTTAAATGTACTATCTTAAACACATATGAAAGACTTAATTCCCATACCAATCAATAATGGCTTAGCCTCAATGATATATTCACGTAAGATAAGAATTTGAATAATTAAAATATGTTAAAATAATCAAGGTTTATAAACTATCCTTTTAGTCGTTTTTAAGTATATTGGAATCAAAATTCCACATGAGAAACAAAAGGGTGGATTACGTCGAAAGAGGAGGGGAGGCATTGTAATAAACATTTATAATCTACACAACAGTGTATCCTAAGCACTTTGACATTATAATATTTATTGAATCGAAATGTGAGTGAAAATATTTGTTAGTTTTCATAAAAGACGACATATTTAGTCGTCATGTTGTAAAATCGTCATTTTGAAAAAAAACATCTAATTAAATAATTTTCTCACTTTTTATTGTTTAAAAATCTATAAAAATATTAAATCTATTTTTTAAAAACAAGAAATAAAGATTTAGCATATAAAAAAAATTGGTGGAGCATTCCTAATTTATAGGACTTAAATGAGGCTCACCAAGTTGTGTTCCCAACTCAACGAGCTATTTTTTTTAAAGCAAAGCTTCAAGTTTTATATTATATAATTATATTACTTTACTAAACTTAAATGCCACAATTTATTTAAACCATGTGTCCAGGAGGGTAATAGGTAGGTTTCCACAAACCATTTAAACCATAGGTGTCATAAATTTTCACATGTTTAAAGTGTTTTTAGCCACCAAAAACAAAGATTAATTTGGTTGTAAAGGTCCACGTTGCAAATAATTTAACTTGGTTGTAAAGTCTCCCAAATTTACTTCTTTGTCCCATTGGGACTTGAAAAACTATATATATAAATAAAAAAAATCAAGGCCCCCATATCAAGGGTAACACGCGAAGGTAGAAATTTCACTAAACCAATTAATCATGGCAGGATAGGATAGGAAGAGGGGACTATGAAATTTGCCACATGGCAGTTAATGAGATGAGAGAACATTTATAGGGGTCACCTCCCTTTAAACATAAAAAACCGCGACCCAATCGATATTTTAAAGTAAATTTTAAAATAAAAGATAGTATATAGTTAAATTAAATTGAATAAACCAGAATGGTTTATAGTAAAATTTTAAACGATTAGGGGTTAGTCCCTATAGTTTATATTTCATAAACGCTATACCATAGCAAAAACATAGGATTTTAAAATTTTAAACTATATAGATTTTTGTATAAGTATAAATTATATATATAAAAAATGACTTATAATTGTTTTTTATTATATATTTTATATTTTAAAAAACTATAGTTTTAATACTTTTTAAAATAGATTAAATGGCTTGACATACATAAATATATAGGTTTATAAACTTTATAGTTTTAGATAAAACATTTCAAATGTAATAAATGTTTCAATTGGGTACCTGTTACAAACTATGCAACGGTTTTTCTAATACAAAGGTAATATTAAACCCTTAGGGTTTTATTGATTTAAGACCGGGGAACATAGAAAAATTTAAACCACCTATAGAAAAAAATTTTCATATTCTTGTGGGAGTTTGTCTTCCTTGTTCTTTGTAACTTTGTCTCTTTTTTTACTTGAATTTACATTTGAAAATGTTTATCTGCACACATTTGAAACTATACTAAAAAAATATGAAATATTTAAATAACCCTTACCTTTTCCTTGTAGATAACTTTTCACACAAGATTTTCACATGTGAAAGTAAGTATCATGAGTTCCCTTTCACCTGTGTACACACTGATATCTAAAAAACATGTCTCAGAGAGGAAGGGAGGGGAGGTAAAATAAATATTATTAACCAACCAACCAACCACCCAACCATTTGTTGATTAATTTAATAAACATGTACCTAAGCACTTGGTACCATATTAGGATTTAATAAACATTATTAACCATTAATAAATCTGATAACAAAGCATATTAAATGAAATAACATAATAACACCAGATTTAACGAGGAAAACCCCTAATGGGGTAAAAAACCACGGATAAATAATTTTTATAAAGAAACTTTTACATAGTCCAGTAACTAATTCCTCACTCTTGCTCCATGTTTTTAACCCAAGTGTGAATTCAATTTACCTAATTATGGCCCACGGCCATATTTAAATAACCCCAAGGGTTATGAATATTAAGTGACACCCCCAGTTTAATAAATAATTAGTTATTAAATAACTAATAAACATAATATAAATTTTATATTAAATAATAAATAATATAAACTATATTCTAAATTATTTAATTATAAACTAAACATTATACACACTTAATATTATGTTCTAACATGCACCTCCCTTGATATAGATAAGGGATAAATCTCTATATCCCCCTAGGTTAGCATCTATCTATCTATAAAGATAGTCAGCCCATAAATATGGAGTATTTCCTATCCGGCCTAGTTTTCACATATCGAATCACCATATATAGAGAGGGGTAGGTGCAATCCTTATATATATATATATATATATATATATATACATATATATATGTACAATGAAACTACATACATTCCCACATCCCACCGGGTGGAGTAGAGGATATAAATAGGGGGCCTAACTAAATTCTATATAGATCTTATTCTTTTGTGATTATACCATTACAGAATATAGTGATTAGATAATAAATATCTCATATATTCTCTCTGATATCACTAGTGAAGATATCAGTTTAGTCATTTCACCCATAAAATAAAGAATAGAGATAGTCCTCTACCCCTGGATCCAAACTATGGGTGGGTCGGCTGAGCCCCCTCCATAGTTTAGAATTCTAGATAGAGGTCCTCTATAAATTACTCATTCCTAACACTACTCACCTTGCCTATCTATCTATATAAAGTAGGAAAAATATATATAGATAGGACCTTGACCCCTATATCTCGCCTCAACATAGATCGAGTATAGATAGGTCAAGATATATGGGCATATAGAACTAAGCTAAGTAGTGCTAGATGAAATAATCTAATTTGGGATATATACTACATAGCTATTGTGATATGAAGAAATATATAGATAAGGGTGGATCCAAAAATGAAACATCAATATCTAGATAGGCTAGAACCCAACTATATTAGATAAAGGGCCTAGGTTGAGGTGGTCGAATAGATATATGAGTGAGAAATGTCAGTTGTAGAAATAGAAGGGAAATTATGAGAGTTAGGTTTCAAATGAATGATAGAGACTTGAATCCCCCATAACAATGGTATATATATAAAATAGAGTGATTGAACTGATAGTGTAGCGAGTTAGGATCATGGATCCACCTATTGATTAGGATTTTCCACCTTGTGATGATTCAAAATCCTTTCAAGAAGGTGTTTGAGTTCCAAAAACCCATTCACAGTATATATTTGTAGCCTAGATAGCCTTACTCAGCTTTTCCATGCATTTTTCCATCTCCCCACTTCTTTCTACGCTTGTTTTGGCCTTCAGTGCCAGGACCGCCACCCTGTCCTGGGAGGTAGTTCTCAAAACCACTGCCCAGGCAGGGTGGTGGTCCTGAAACTTGCCGCCCTGTATAGGGCGGTGGTCCTGCTCGCTTTTTCCAAATTCTTCATGCATGTTTTAAACATGTGATGGTTCACTTAAATTTTATTTTTGCATGCATCCGTGAGCCGAATTGGTTAAAAATAGCTTTGTTTACTTGGTTCTCTTTGTTCCTTCTATTTTTAATAAGATTTAATTAGTTGGAACTACCTCTTCTTGCCTTGTGCATGAAGTAACCTCCTATCCTCCATTCCTATATATTCCATGCTTGTATTCAAGCAAAAGGCCTGAGAATTTTGTGTATCTTGTATTGTTGTGCTGTCATAATCTTGCTAGGAATTACATAGCCAAGCTCATATCTCTTGTGCTATCTCTCTTCTACTTGCATTTCATTCAGATTTCTTCCAAGATGTCATTACTCAAGCACCATCCTCTTGTTACTTTTCTTTGCATTCCCAATCCTTTGGACTCACATGAACACTCAGAGAATGAAAGGAAAGAACTGAGGGGATAGATACTGATACTACTGGATTTGCCAAGGTTCTTGCTCTTCCAGGTTGGAGTTGTGTATTTGTTTTCTTTGTTCATCAAATTGTCAGTCACGAATTGTTAATTTCAATTACATATCAAATAGAGTAGAGAAACAGTTCATTCCAATTAGCTAGATAATTTCAAGTAGATCAAATCAATAGGAAGTTGTCTCTTCAACATTACCAAGGAAGCTGTGGGGAACAATAGCTCTGTTAGGGTTATGATTTGTTCTTCACTTCTGAGGTAGGGTTGGAAGGATTTTTGATTGAATTAGAATAGGTTTTAGATTTAGATTCACACATCTGCACAAATAGTTAGCTACATCTATCTAATTATTTGTATTTAATTTGTTTGTTAGATTAGATGCATTATCTGAAAAGTTAGAAAAGAACAAAAACATTTACTTTCCTTAGATTAGCTTGTTTTACTGCTTTGTTTTGATATATTGAGAAAACACCAAAAATATAGGTTAGATTTCCTTTGATAGATATTTTATTTATAGAAAGCAAATCAATTCATCTTGCATGACCATCAACGGTCCACAACAGGAAAAGACTTACAGTTGTGATCCCTTGGTCCCACAACCCAATGGGCTAGAGCTAATAACTGACATTGACACAAGTTTGTGCTTAACAGTCTTACGTACACCTGCCACATACGCTGAGAAAATAAGACAGTTAGAGACATTGAACATTGCTGCTAATCAAGCCTACGAATTTTGGACTGCTCCTGGAAATAGGATTTGATTGCATGCATGACCATACAAGGGCCTCAACCTCAACGAGTCTTTGGTTGTGACCCACAGGTCCCGCAACCCAACGGGCCTGCTAGTCAGTTAGATATTGACACTAGTTTACACACATTGGTATTCATATCTTCACCGCTTCCACCCGATATTATTACACAACTTTCATTGTTGAACATAGCAACCGATCAGGCTAAGACTTTCTAGACAAGACCATAAAATCACCCATAGTCTCTGCAGCTCCACTACACCTCTTGTCTCCATTTCCATGACCTTGTCTGGAAACCCATACGAGGCACCTGCAGGGTACTTTCCACATGTTCCACAACCAGTCAATAGAATCTCGACAGAACTAGACATCGATTGGAGTCTCTAAGTAGCTATCATATCAGACTGTACCATCACACCCCTTCAGGTTAGGAGAGCATTATTTGCCTTAGATTCACAGATTCCAGTATTGCGTGTCGAAGACATAAGGTTTCCTAATTAGCTTGATCACCGCCATCACTTTCACTTCCATCTCATCTCCACACCAGCTGTCTCGGCACGACCTCGGGAAGTCGGGTGCAAAGAAGGTCACGTGTTGATTTTCTATCATACAAAATTGGTGAACCCAATGTGAAGAGCTAGTCTCTAAACATTGTTTCCACTTTCTTCGTCCATCCTTTTATTCTACGAGTATTCTTATACCCCCCGAATATGTCGGGACATGACGAGTATGGTCGGCCCATCCCAGGTTTCGACATGTACCATTACCAATCAAGTATACCACAACAATCACCTTCACTTTCAACATGGGTAGACAACCGCTCATCCACTCAAAACCCTCTGCTTCAGGGAACCAATGTTGGTTCTTCTGTACGCATTGAAGAACTAGATCAGGTCACTCAGACTTATCCCCTCGAACAATCAAGTTCAAATAACATGACGTTCACTGGTGAAATGAGTTCATCTCCTCAGGTATTGTTTCGACAACCCATTACCGTGTAATCCAATCAACTCCCCCATCTCGATGAGGAGTATTTAGCATGGTACGCTAGGAGTGAACAATAATTCCAACACATGAACCAATATTTCGATAGGTTGCAAGGACAAGGTGATGTCCTGCTTCAAAAAAATAATGTTACCCCACCACCAAATGACAATACAACCAATGAGGGGTGGCAACATCGTGAACAGTTCATAGCGGGATCCCATATTCCTCAACAACCTCCAACGGTTCAACCAAAGGCACCTAAGCAAGGTACCACCCCGTCAATGGGTGATGTCATTTCAGCTTTGGTTGATAAAGTCAGGGAGTTAGAGCTTGCCCAAAATACACATAATTCATATGCAGGGCAAGCACAGACTCCTTCCTACCCATAGAACTATGGGAAAATACCGACTGCACAGAATCCTCCAGTCTACATGAATATTCCAAACCATGGGGATTTGTTAACTGGGACGGGTACCTTGGGTATGCCTCCTCAAGCCACATATGGATACCTACAACAGGCACCAGCCAGAAGTGTGTTCTCAAATGCTATACTAGCTGGAAATGTGACATTCCTTGGCTTCACACCTTCAACTCCATATCAAAGTGGTCAACCCCCCCTATATGCACACATACTCTAAAATTCCACAAGGAGATGCGTACACCTATCTGGGTCCTTATGGTTATCCACAGGGGATGTCATATGCCCCAAAAAATGCCTATGCCATGTCGTTTCAACAACCAATTCAACCTTTACTCCCCCAACAAGGGTCCTTAATGGTGGAAACATATGCAATGGGGACTTATTCTGAATATATCAAGGAACCCCTAGATTTCTCCATTCAGACAGTCATGCTCCCGAGACCATTTCCTGATCTCCCATGGTTCAAAGGGGAGGGCGATCCTAATGCCCATATCAAGGCTTATGCAACGACCATTCGAGAGCTGCTCCCATGGGATGCAGTTGTTGCAAATATTTTCCCTAAGACGCTAGAAGGTATTGCTCTCGATTGGTATTATAGGATACCAGAGGCTTCAATACGCTCTTTTAAACAAATCATATTAGAGTTTATCAAAGCATTTGATATGAACAAGCTTTTGCGAATAGGAATCAGGGAATTCCTTCATATCAAACAAGAACATAACGAATCTGCAGCCCACTTCATTCAGAGGTGGTGACATGTTCTCTACTCTTCCGCAAGTGCTCCAAACATGGATCAAATGAAACTTTGTGATTTGTTCCTTCACTCTCTCAATAGAGAGATGAAGGAAGAGGTTCAAAAATTCCCATGAAGGAGCTATGAAGAGGTGCTAGAGGGTGCTCTTCGGATTGACCAAGCGGCCATTGATAGTGGTCATAAGACCTATGGAGCAAATGGGAAGTTAGTCACTCTTGCTCAAAGAACTCCTGATTACTCCAACAACACAAATAACAATCAAGGACCAAAGATCCTTAATAAGAATCATGGAGTCACGACCGACGGTGTGACTGACCAGCCCAAAAATCCTAACGTTGTTAATCCTATCAACACAGGTGCTCCAAATAACAATAAAAATAATGACAATAATAAGAGGAATAACAATTTATCACCTTCAGTAAATGCTATGGATTTCAATCATCCTCAAAAACAACAGCAACAACCTTAGCAACAGAGACAAGCACCAACCCCAAACCCTAGTCAATACCCCAACCAATTCCAAAACTAGGGGCAAGGGTTCCAAAATTTTAATTATAATAATCAACAAAAAAACAATAACTGTATTTTCAGACCACAACAAGGAATAAACCAAAGGCCTCAAGATTATGACCCTGACTTATATTGCAGCTTCCATAGGGTCTGTGGGCATGATGCAAGAACTTGTCGTGATTGTAATAAGTTTTTACAACATTTTCTAGAGGACCAAAGCCAGTTATTTGTTGACATGTTTTTGGCAAACCCAAAAGCACCACCTACTCAAAAAACATACATGGGACCAGTATCTCCGCTGAACACACCACTGGGGATCTTCAATGATCCTCTCCTCACATGTCCAAAGGATGGTAGACTAGATCCCAATGGTTCAAATAAAGGTATTTTAATAGGGACTCATGATCATGAAGCCTCAACTTCATCAAACCCACAAGTGGCACCTCCTTTGGATGGTCACCAGCAAACGAAGATCGTAGGCTTGGTTGAGTTAGACGTTGAACCCCAAATTAATGCCGCAACAAGAGCCAAAGACTATTCTTCGCAGCCAATCCCGATTTATCCAGTTGTGTCAGATAATGCTCATGACACACTAAGCAAGCCAGTAGGGGCTTATGATTTGATCAGTGATCTAACCAAGACCTTTTCACACATTTCCTTTTTAGATCTACTGAAGAATTCCCCTGCTCATCGAGCCACTCTTTTGGAAGTGCTAGGTCTCAGCCATTTGGTTAACGTTACCCCTCCGCTAGAGGCATAGATAAATCACATAGACTTTGACATTTTCCCTCCAAGGCAACTTGAAAGGGACATTGGGTTTATATTTGACATAAGCAAGATGCCTACGGATGCTGAAATAGCTCATAGAGGTGATCCGACCTTGTTTTTACAAGTTTGGATCTACAACAACTACGTGAAATGTGCAATGATCGATGATGGGGCAGCAGTTAACATAGTCCCCTTCTCTTTTCTTCAAAAGTTAGGATATGGGGAGACCAATTGCTCCTCGACGTGAAACACACTGAGGGGCTATGATAGCCTCAAGGCAACCTCGATCGGAACCATAGTATTACCGGTTACTCTCGGGCCCAAGATGGTACTGACTGAGTTTTATATTATAGACCAGGAAACCAACTATAATATGATCCTCGACCATCCTTGGATCCACCACATGAAGGCAATCCCCTCCACTCTATTCCAGGAGGTCAGATTCCTGCATTTAGGGAAAGTCTTTGTGGCACAAGGTGACCCAAAACCCTTTGATATACATTTGGCCAACTTAAAGAAAAGGCCAGGGGTCCACTCTGAATTTGAGCTTCCCACAAACCACTTAAAAAAACCTTTCGGCATGGTGCCATAAGAAAAACTGGTTCCTACAACGGAATTATGGCTCACCGATTTAATCGAAGGCATTCTGATAGTCAAGGATGAAAATGTTGTTGTAGAAACAGGTGTCGCTAGGAACCACAACAAATATTGTCGAGCTATTAGAGAAGGATTTGCATATACTCCTCCCCTTTGATTCTATGGGTATGGGACATGCCTTGGGACTCAGTTCCCTTCCATCAGATGAGGTTTGCATGGTTGAGGTAACCGAGGTAAAGGGGGAAGGTACAAAGGAGGACTCAACATCCATCTTCCTGAGTAGTTGTTGGAATCTCCATTTTGATGGAGCCAAGTGTCGCTTTGGCACTGGGGCAGGCATGATCCTTACTTCACCCGAAGGAAGGATTCTACCTTTCACTTTCAAGTTGAATTTCAAATGCACAAACAATGGGGCTGAATATGAGGCTCTCCTACTAGGCCTCATTATAGCTAAGAGGATGGGCATCCTCAATATTAGGGTGTTGGGTGATTCACAACTAGTCACAAATCAGATATCTGAAGTATATGAGACTAGAGCTGAGCATCTACAGCTCTACAAAACAACAGTGTTAGGTCTGACAAAAGAGTTCAATTTCATCTCAATTGAGGTAGTTCCATGTGAAAAAAACCTTCTCATAGATTCTATAGCAACTTTTGCTTCATGCTTTACCCCAAGTAGTGACTTGGAAGATACCAACTTCATGATTTCAGTTCGTGTCGAACCCTTGATTCGTAAAGCACCAACGACCCCAATGTTGACATATGTGGAAACCGAGAGTCAACCCAACAGTTCAGAGCACGTTAATAGTGATGAATCGACTTTGAGTTATTTAAACGCTTTGGCGGAATTGCATCTTACCTACCACGAGATAGACCTTTCCTTGATTTCACGTTCCTCTTCTTATTTTGTGAATCCCATGATCGAATCTTCCCTGGGAAGGGATCTTGAGATCTACGAGGTAGAAGAAGAAGGAGATTTAGAGTTACCTCTAGCCCCACCTGAGTTTGAGGAGGGAAACACCTCCTTAATTGAGGGAATGATTGATATAAACATTGGAACAGAGGAAGAACCAAATATTTTGAAATTAGGATCCTCTCTAACTCCAGAGGAAGTGGAAATACATACTCAGATCCTCAAAGAACATCAAAAGGATTTTGTGTTTAGTTACAAAGAAATGACAGGGATTGCGCCACATATCGCGGTGCACAATCTCATCACCAAACTGGATGCAAATCCGATTAAGCAAAAGTCGAGACCCATGAAGCCAAAAGTGGCCCTCATGGTAAAAGAAGAAGTAATGAAACTTCTTCAAGTGGGATTCATTAAGCCAGTCGATTATTCACAATGGGTATCTAATATCGTCCTTGTCCTTAAAAAGAATGGGAAGATCTGTATCTGCATAGACTTTTGGGACATTAACAAAGCTTGCCCCAAAGATGATTTCCCATTACCATCCATTGATGTTATTGTTGACGCGACAACTGGATTTGAATTGTTGTCTCTCATGGATGGTTTTTTGGGATATAATCAAATCAAAATCTCCGAAGAGGATCAAGCTAAAACTACATTTATAACTCCTTGGGGAACCTACTATTATGCGGTCATGCCATTCGGTCTTAAGAATGCTGGTGCCACATACCAATGAGAAATGACATACATATTCCATGATCTTATTCATAAGATTGTGGAGTCATACGTGGATGACCTGTTGGCCAAGGCCAGGAAGTGTTGCGATCACCTAGAAGTGCTTCGTATCATTCTTTCATGCTTAATCGAATACATGTCACATTAAATCCAGAGAAATGTGTATTCGGTGTAATGGGAGGCAAGCTTCTGGGTTACATTATATCTTCCCGAGGGATTGATGTCGACCCAGCCAAGATCCAGGCTGTGTTAGAAATGGTTCCACCATCAGACGAGTCTGGTATTAGATATTTTCTTGGGAAACTCGGTGCAATCCGAAGGTTCATCCCTGATTTGACCTATGTTGTTCATCCCATCAACAATTTGTTGAAAAAGGATTATAGCATTGATTGGATGGAGGAGTGCAACAAAGCCTTCGAGGCAGTTAAGTGATTTTTGTTATCTCCTCCCACGTTGATGCCACCTAGATCAGATCACCTGTTGATTTTATATTCATGAGCTACATACATCTCACTAGCCTGCATGTTGGCTCAAGAGGATGACAACAAATGAGAACGAGTATTTTACTTCATTAGTCAGACGTTGCTTGATTATGAGACATGTTATACACAGACAAAAAACAAATATATTGCCATAGTCTTTGCAACAAAGTGTTTAAGGCACTGTATGCTGAATCAAGAAACAAGGGTTATTGTCAAGACAGACCACTTACGAACATTCCTCATGCAGGGATCCTTGTCTAAAAAGGCTGGGCATTTCATAACCTTAATGGGTGAGTTTGAATTAACATTTGTAAATCAGAAATCCATTAAGGGAAAAATCATTGCGGACTGGTTGGCTGATAACCCATTAGATGGGGGTGACTTGGTAGATCTAGACTTTCCCGATGAGTGCGTATACTTTGTCAAAACTAGGCCCCCTATCTCTATATGTCCTTGGTATACTGACATTGTCAATTTCATCATGGACCACACATACCCAGAAGGGGAAACATCACAACAAAGAAGGTGATTACGTATCATTGCTGCTAAATACGTTATTTTGGAGCAGGTGCTCTATCGCAGAGCCTTTGATGGGATGTTGCTGAGATGTGTTGACGCCGAAGAATCTGAAAAGATTCTTTATGAGTCACATAGCGGGGTATGTGGAGGTCACTTTGGTGGCCATGCCACTACCTGAAAGATACATCGGATGGGCTATTTTTGGCCCACTCTAGAGCATGACGTGGTGGAATTTGTGTGTAGGTGTCACAAATTCCAAGAGTTCTCTCATGAGATCCATATACCGGCACAAGCTTTGCAACCAATCGCAACCCCATGGCCCTTTTCCACATGGGGCCTGGATTTGATAGGGAAATTCTCTCCCTCGTCAACGGATGGCCATAACTTCATAATCACGGCCACAAAATACTTTACCAAGTGGGTAGAAGCCATGCCCCTTACCACCGTACCTGGTTCTGTAATCGCTAAGTTCATCCTGAACCAGATCATTTGTAGGTACGGGGTGCCACAAGTCATTATTTCTGATAATGGCACGTCTTTCAAAAATGACGAAGTGCGTGAGTTGTGTACAAAGTTCAAAATAAGTCATCACACGGCTTCTCTCTACTATCCTCAGGCTAATGGACAAGCTGAGGCTACAAATAAGACGTTAAAGGCCATCCTTCTCAAAACCGTTAAGGAGAATAAACGAGATTGGCACCTAAAGATTTTTCTAGCTTTGTGGGCCTACCGAACATCAGTTAGAACACCAACGGGGGAAACCCCCTTTTCCTTAGTATTTGGTGCTGAGGCGGTTCTACCACTTGAAGTCAAAATACCTAGTCTCCGCATTTCGTTACATGGGATCCTAGGAGAGGAGGGTTATCGAGAAGCACGACTCTCCCAGTTAGAAAGTCTCGATGAGGTTAGATTGAATGCCAAGCAATGACATAGCATTTATGCTTACCAGATGGCTCAACAATATAACAAGAAGGTTTACAAACGTGAGATCTACAAAGGATATTTGGTATTAAGACTTGATAGCCGAATAGACAAGAATACTGGCGAGGGAAGAAATTTCAGACCTAGGTGGTTAGGTCCATATCGAGTAGTGGAAGACTACAAAAATGGCACATTTCACTTGTGTACACTAGAAGGTGAGGAGTTTAGTGAATCCATAAACTCTCTTCACCTAAAGAGATACTACACATGATCCATCAACATTTTCATATGTACATTATTGCATCTGCATTGCATTTTCATTTGTCCATTCATTTTGTAAAAAGTGTGATCAAGGAGCTTATTCTTATAGAAATTCCTAAAAAATTCTGAAAAATATTGGCAAAAAATTCAAATCATGTATCTTCAAACCTTCATAATATCATCAATTATTTTTGAATCACTTATCAATCCAAACAAGATAAGACAAAGTTTTGATGGTAACCATACCAAGGCCTGCATACTTGGTTCTACTTTTGGTCTCTTCTTAGGTTAGGTGTCTTTTGTTCATGGTCTATTCTAGAAGCTTCATGGTGTCACATCTATCCCATATACATCTCCTTGGAAATAAGAGCATTCTAAACATTTTTCCCAAATAAGTAAATCAAATGCAAATTCACAGAAAATTTTATTTTTACACATTTCTCTGCCCTACCAACCTTCGGTGTTGAGCCTGCATCTCTTACTAGTGATGTAGGGTTGGGAAAGGAGGGAAATTCCCTTACTCGTCTATGCCTTGTCCATGGTGATAAGCCCACACTTCCTACTGGTAGCATGGGGCAAGGCGTAGGGGGTCTCTTTGATAAACTTGAAAGTTACAAACTAGTCAAACATTGTGAAATCATAAATAAAAAACAAAGTGAGTTAGATGTCCAAAATTCCAAGAGAGTTTAAAACCCCAAAACCAGATTTTGTCAACCAAGTGGCCATCTATGGATCCAAGTCTAGATAAACTACAAAGCAATTGACATTCTAAACTATGAGGTAGCTTGAGTAGGGAAAAGTTGTAGCGTCCCAGTTTGGTTCTGCCAAACCTCTGTCTTTCTCTCATCACTGCCATTCAACAAATTTCATAACTTGTGCCCTTTCTAGCTCTTGGTGTTGAGCCCTCGCATCTTACTAGTTGTGTGGGGTTAGGAGTGGGGAAAGTACATCTATTTATCATACCATTGTGTCATCCCATTTTATCAAGATAATATGAAGTACCGAAGATTGCAAAAAAAAGTTAAGTTCAAGATCACATTGTGTTCACATCATCATATATCAACATTATGAAATACAAAAAGAAATCATTCTGTTATCATTTCACATCCATTGCATACATTCTGAAAAGCATAGAAAAGTGATAAATTCTAAATATCTAGAGTACACATGAGAGATAAGCCAAAAGAGAGTCAACTTGGATACAATGGAATACCAACCAAAAATAGAGTCTGTATATATCATAGTAGATCAAGTTTGTATACAATGTCATCATGCACTAGGCATGGTCAAAACACTCGCAATGAGCCCAAAATATACAAAAAAAAGAATCATATAATGTCAAAAATGGTATCAAAGCAATAAAGGCTCAACAACCTATCAATCCCTGTGGGATCCCTCAGATGGTGCACGACCACGTCTAGGGCTCCTGCTACGGCTGTGACGGCACTGAGAATGGACTGAATGGTGTGAGTGCTCGTGGTGGCACCCACTACCCATAGCCTCACTGTGAGAATGGCTTTGCCTCATCAGGCACTCAACAGTCTCATATCCAGCTACCTAGGTATGAAGGGAGGTCACTATCTCCGCCACCTTCTAGACAAGGATTGAACACGTTGGTATGTCAGCCAGTGGCTAAGGGTTATCTTGAATCCACAGTCAAATCTGCCCGGTCTTCCCCGAGGGGATCAATAGGGTGTCCACACACACCCAACAAATGATTTCTCGCCACTCATGTGTAGACGCTAAAATAAAAATAAAAAAAAAAGAGAGATATAATGAGCTAGAAAATGTAAGTCAAAAGGAGAATACTAAGCTAAAATACAAAAATCAATAGACAAAATCAAGAAAGGAGTATTAAACATACTCGGGTCTCCAGGAATCCATGTGGGATCAGTGGCTACTGCTAGCAGGTGCTGCTGGTAGGCTCGGAGCCTCACCGAATCCAGAGGCATGACATTGTCCAATCACAAACTCATCATCCTCTCCAAGTGTCTCCTCTAAGACTAGTGTCTCTCTCTCTATGCTCACCTCCTCATGCACTGCTCTGAGGATCTCTTGAGTATCATGCCACTCAGGGTCACTCTCTTCTCCCTCCGAAGTTCCTTCCCCCTCATCCTCCTCTCCAAAAGATTCCCCCTCCGTATCATCTCCCACATCCTCCTCAGAGTCAGAGTCCAAATCAATCGGCTCATCCTCCTCCCCACTATGAGTAGGAGCCGCCCCAATCTGAAGTAGAGGAGCTCTAGGGGCACCAGCTTCCCGCCAAGCCTAGACTACATGCCTAACTACAATAGGCACACCAAGAGTAACAATTTTCCAACAAGGATCCCCTCTAGGACCCCTCTGAGCCTCCCGAAATAGTCCTGTAAACATAGGCACCACTGGAGGAAGCATGACATAGGTATGGAAGGCCGAACTGCTGAGGGTACCCGGTCAAATGGGTGAATCTCTAATCTCCCAGACTCTGTCAACTAGCTGGCTCCTGTGGAAGAGCAAGCTACCATCATCGTAGCCTCCTCACCCCATATCCTTGCCATGTCCTGATAGGGTGTGGTAGTCATGTCTGTTATAGTCAGGGAGGCCACTGGCTGATGTGGTGTCCAAAGCACTGACATACCTGTCCATCTGGCTACCTGAACAGCCCCTGGGTCTGATACTAGTACCCCCTGCCATAGGGGATGAAACACTCATAAACCCAACTCATAACCAGAGTAGGGTGGCTCAAAGACTGTCTGTGCAATCTGACCACTCTGTACAAATAGTGGTACGTAGTCCCTAGAATATCTGCTCCCCAAACATACTTACGGTCATGAGCCTCGATCTGTGCAATGATGGGGGCCCAACAGTATAAAAGTGTATCTCCTCCCTTGTCCTCGACTAGTCTCAAGGAAAGGATACCCATGATGGCTCTCCGAAGGATAGGAATGGGAGCAGTAGCAATGGACCAAACCTTCATTCCCTTCTTTGAGCTAGATGAGACAATGACGTCTCCCATATATGTGGCCCACTATTTCATCATGGCCCTGGACCCCGTTGTCTCCAATGTCAGCCTCCTACCAAGTACCAGGAGTCCAAGGATGCGGTATACATCCTCTAGAGTGATAGTCCACTCACCCCTAATGCCTGGAAACCGGAAAGTGTTCCGGTTTGCATCCCAATAAGAGAATAAGTCACACAAAATGTGACTGGTAGGAGTGACATGGGGCACCCATGCTATCTGCCAAATGCTCAGCCCTCTAAAGAAGATCAGTCTCATCCTGGTTCAGCTGATCCAGAATCCCAGGGAGCTAATCACACTCTCTCTCTCTTTGCTCCAGCGTATGTACTCCTACCTTCTTCTACATTCACCGAAACATGAGAAAAGAGAAAGTTAGTAATGTACATCACATGATAAGCTCATCAAAAACATAGCCAAATATTGAAAACACAAAAAAAATCAAGTTAAGGCACAATTTAGACATTCTGTTTAGAACCGCCACCTAGTACAGGGCGGTGGTCCCATGACCATCGCCACCATGTCTTGGGTGATGGAAGTCCCATGACTGCCGCCCTGTCTTGGGTGGCGGTCCTGACCTGATTTCCCAAAACGTGCCCTTAACCCCAAAAATGCTTAAAAATGAAAAAATTGACCATTTCTAGAAAAATAAAAGAATGCCCTATGGGTGCCCCCCCTAAGGACTCATTTGAAACAATAAAATTTGAAAATGTCCCCCCTAGGTGAACTTTTCAACATTTTAATATTTAGGGCACAAAAGACAAAAGAGGAAATAACTAACTTGAGAATGCACTGGTCGATCTCCCACTCATGGAGCCATGATCACTATCTCGCAATGGTCATTTTTGTTGTATTCTCATCAGAAATTGTCAATGTGGGTCCAAAGCTCCAAATTCACCAAATCAACAATGCAAAAATTAATTTAAAAATGAGTTTGTTTTTATATATATATATATATATATATATATATATATAGATATATATATTATTTTAAACATGTTTTGAGTGTATGTGTTCATAGGGCTAGAGCGTTGGCATAGGTATATTTCTACATCCCTGCACAAATGGTAAGTCCTCTTGTCATTTTGATTTAGTGTTTATTTTTCAATATTTTATCTATCTGCACTTGAGTTTTCTTTTCTTCTTGTAGGTAGCGGGAGCTTGGATGGTGACGTTTCAACACACAGGTGTGTTAGGTATAGCTTCTAACTCCCCATTTCAGGAATTCCATACTTAGACTCTACGTTTTATGCCTTTTCATGGCTAAGATGCTTCTCCAAGGGGGGCAATATGTACGCACCTAAAATTACATGTGCTACATTGTCAAAAAATGGTTACAAGAATCCCCAATGATGATTCAAAATCCTTTCAAGAAGGTGTTTGAGTTCCAAAACCCATTCACAGTATATATTTGTAGCCTAGATAGCCTTACTCAACTTTTCCATGCATTTTTCCATCTCCCCACTTCTTTCTATGCTTGTTTTGGCCTTCAGTGCCAGGACCGCCGCCCTGCCTAGGCGGTGGTTCTCAAACCACCGCCCAGGCAGGGAAGGTGGTCTGCCACCACCCTTCACAGGGCGGCAGCCATGCCCACTTTTTCCAGATTCTTCATGCATGTTTTAAACATGTGATGGTTCACTTAAATTTACTTTTTGCATGCATCCGTGAGCTGAATTGGTTAACAATAGCTTTGGTTGTTCTTAGTTCTCCTTGCTCCTTCTATTTTTAATAATATTTAATTAGTTGGAACTGCCTCTTCTTGCCTTGTGCATGAAGTAACCTCCTATCCTCCATTCCTATATATTCCATGCTTGTATTCAAGTAAAAGGGACTGAGAATTTTGTGTATCTTGTATTGTTTGTGCTGCCATAATCTTGCTAGGAATTGCATAGCCAAGCTCAGATCTCTTGTGTTATCTCTCTTCTACTTGCATTGCATGTCAAGATTACTTCCAAGCTTCCATTACTCAAGTTCCATCCTCTTGTTGTTGTTCTTTGCATTCCCAATCCTTTGGACTCACATGAACACTCAAGAATGAAAGGAAAGAACTGAGGGGATAGATACTAATACTACTAGATTTGTCAAGGTTCTTTCTCTTCCAGGTTGGAGTTGTGTATTTGTTTGCTTTGTTCATCAAATTGTCAGTCACGAATTGTTAATTTCAATTACATATCAAATAGAGTAGAGAAACAGTTCATTCCAATTAGCTAGATAATTTCAAGTAGATCAAATCAATAGGAAGTTGTCTCTTCAACATTACCAGGGAAGCTTGTGGGGAACAATAGCTATGTTAGGGTTATGATTTGTTCTTCACTTCTGAGGTAGGGTTGGAAGGATTTTTTGATTGAATTAGAATAGGTTTTAGATTTAGATTCACACATCTACACAAATAGTTAGCTACATCCGGCTAATTATTTGTATTTAATTTGTTTGTTAGATTAGATGCATTATCTGAAAAGTTAGAAAAGAACAAAAACATTTACTTTCCTTAGATTAGCTTGTTTTACTGCTTTGTTTTGATATATTGAGAAAACACCAAAAATATAGGTTAGATTTCCTTTGATAGATAGTTTATTTATAGAAAGTAAATCAATTCATCTTGCATGACCATCAACGGTCCACAATAGGAAAAAACTTACAGTTGTGATCCCCTGGTCCCACAACCCAACGGGCCAGAGCTAATAACTGACATTGACACAAGTTTGTGCTTAACAGTCTTACGTACACCTGCCACATACGCTTAGAAAATAAGATAGTTAGAGACATTGAACATTGTTGCTAATCAACCAAATGAATTTTTGACTACTCCTGGAAATAGGATTTGATTGCATGCATGACCATACAAGGGCCTCAACCGCAATGAGTCTTTGGTTGTGACCACATAGGTCCCACAACCCAATGGGCCTACTAGTTAGTTATATATTGACACTAATTTATGCACATTGGTATTCATATCTTCACTGCTTCCACTTGATATTGTTATGTAACTTTCATTGTTGAACATAGCAGTTGATTATGCTAATACTTTCTGGACAAGACCAGAAAATCACCCATAGTCTCTGCAGCCCCTTCACACCTCTTATCTCCATTTCCATGACGTTGTTTGGAAACCCATAGGAGGCACCTGTAGGGTACTTTCCATGTGTTCCATAACCAGTCAATAGAATCTTGGTAGAACTAGACATCAATTGGAGTCTCCAAGTAGCTATCATATCGAACTGTACCATCACACCCCTTTAGGTTAGGAGAGAATTCTTTTCCTTAGATTCATAAATTCTATTATTGTGTGTCGAAGACATAAGGTTTCCCAATTACCTTGATCAACGCCATCACTATCACTTCCATCTTATCTCCATACTAGCTGTCTCGGCACGACCTCAGGAAGTTGGGTGTAAAGAAGGTCATGTGTTGATTTTCTATCATGCATTTCCCTATCTATATATATGGCTAGCAAGAGTTATAATAAACCCTCTCTATGCATTTTCCATTAGCTTTAGGTTGCGGTTGGAGGGAACCTTCCCCATATATCTATATCTAGGTACTCGACTAGACCCCATTCTAGTAGAGATCACATTGATATAGATAGACCCCATTTTTTTACCCTCGTTATACATCTTAATTATCGAGGAGATCATATAATGTAGATAATAGAGATAGAGGTGGAGTCATCATGGCTAGGGATCCCCAGTTTACTATTGACCATACTATGCAAGGCAAGAAAACAACCCCTATCTCTATTAGGTGCCTGACTTAATAGGCTTGGGGGTGAACTAATAATATTATTTATTATATATATTTTCCCCTATCTAGAGGATAATATTGTTTAGGGTGGGTTATAGAGCACTAAACCTTACATTACTAGTCGAGGGGGAAGAAGGCCTTTCTCCCCTATCTGGTGTATATAAAGTATAGTGGGCATCGACCCCTATTTATCAATATTGCAATCCCCTATCTAGAGATATGGATTAGTGCCTCATTTAGTTGGATATATACCCATATATATAATTGATATAGGGATGGGGTGCCTCGATTATTATTTATATTTCATGAGGGATCTATATAGAGAACTAGAACTCATCGATGTTTGGGCATTTCCATAGATAAAATTGGAGGGATTCTCTAGTCCATGGATAATAAGATGGCATGCTATAACTAGATATAAATAGACAATATTCTATTAATATGGGAATTTATCCTTGGAGGGGAGAGATAAAATATATCAATCCATATATCTAGAAGGATATCAAGCCTAGGATATAGCTACATTGATAGGGGCCCAATTATATCTATATAGATAGGTCATCCATAATAGTATCTCATTTATTCTGAGTACCTGAGATTTATCTCTACTCTATATAGGAGGTAATGATTGAATCAGTTGTACTGTCAAGTAGAAATCCTTATATCTCTATCTATATCAGGAATCGTTCCCTATCTATTGGGGGTAATGATTAAGCCACCGCTTCCTAGATAGTGTATATATTTAGAGGGTAGGGGAAACCTTTCTTCACACCCCTCTCCCTCCCCCAATATATAGACTAGATGCATAGGCATATGAATGAGATGGATAGGAGCATCCCTCTCTATCTGGGTTCTTTTGGTTGTCATCTACTACACTGAAGGGGGGATAAAAAATATATGATTATCGACTGGAGGGAGTGTCCTAGCGGTATTACTAACTAGCCCCAGATATATGTTTCCCCAAGATAGAGAGAGTTATATGTTTTAGAGTTCAAAAATAGATATAAAGAGATAAAGAGAGAGTACAGATAGAGATAGAGATATAGAGAGATAAATTTATATATAAATTCATTTAGATAAATATATATATTTCATATTTTAAATAGAAATAGAGATATAGATAGAGAGAGACAAAAAATCTACATATATATTTCAAATAGAGATATAGATATTCTATATAGCTTATCTTCTCCCGGAGACCTATAACTAAAATTAGAGCGATCTTGCCAACTAGATCTATATAGAATAACCACCTTCAACCCCCCTAAACTATAGGGGGCACAATATAAATCTATAGGGACATGGGAGACTAAGTATGAACCTAGTGTGGACACACCCATGTCTTCTAACTATATATAGATAGAGTTATATTGGCCCAACCCCATCCATCTATATGCCCATCCCCATCTACAGAGATCAGATATGTGTAGTCAAGGGATTATAGATATATAGGGGGGATGTTTCCCCCTGTTAGGGAGTAAGGGATAAAATATGTGGAACAATCCCTCACAGAATTGCAACAGTAGAAACTAATATGCAGAAAATATTACAAATCTCAAATAAAAGTGCAAAATAAAAATAACACAACATAAAGAGACAATATTTAACATGGCTCACCCAATTTGGGCTACATCAATTAAGAATCACTTGATCATATTTTATTACAAGCCATCACTCTCTCAATACAATACCTTGATTTTTTTGGAGCTATGCTCAACAAACTCTACAAAATTCACACCCAAATTCAAACACATATGTAATGTTACATCAACCTTACCATATGCACAAAACCACATAAGTAGACAACTACTTATGTAGTTTTCCAAAACCATGGGAATAAAAACCATGGGCTAAAACCATCCCATAAACCTATGGGTAAAAAATCCCACTCATATGAGAAAATCAGATTTCCCAGTATATCTGGCAAGTTTTTTGAGGGCTAATTTTTTTATCAGTGCAGCGAGAAAACTATGGAAAGTGTATAGTACTATTAGTTTACATTATTAAGCACTTTCACACATGAAAACATGATCCAAAACCTAACAAACCCCTCTATTTGTATAGGGATAGTTCAGGGGTGACCCCCACCCTATATAGAATAAGGATCATTGGTCAAGAAGGGAATTTGTTGGGAGACATATATAGATAGGAGATTTATTGGGGTGATGTATTTTTCTTATAGCTGGGGAAGAGGAGATCAAATATCGATTAAAATATATATATTACTACATAGATAAGTGGTCAATGTCCTCTTTTATCATGCCAACTCTAGATCAAGATATTTGTCCCCTCTATAGAGATGGGATATATTCCATCGATCAAGTGAAGTACCACACCGTATATAGATATTAGATATACCACCCTGATAGAGAGATATAAATACATATCTCTTCTTTATAGATGGGGTTAGGGGAAGGGCACTTGAGTAGAGGAAACCATCCGCTACCCAGAACTATATATAAGATAAGGGCTGATAGATAGATAGATGTAATTTATAGATAATGACTTGGTTCATATATCTCTATATCAGAATTCAAGGAACTACCATTAGTCATTCTATATATAGAGGGGAGAGGTAACCTATTATCTCATATTAGCATAGCTAAGATGATATTTTTTTATCCTTGGTGATGCTAATATACCAAAGAATAATACGTTGTGGGCCTCTTCCTCTATCTATATAAAATAAAGCACTATCTACCTACCAACCCCATCTCTTTGCCCATCTCATATCTCATCCCCATGTAGATAGATGGGTGTATACAATAATTTAGGATTTGAATCAAATTTATGCCACTATATGTGTGATTATGGATCCATATATAGGGTTATTATGGAAACCCCAAACCCCAACCACTATAGATATGATTGTATATGATGTGATCATTATGGCATCCCCATATCATATAGATTTAGGGACATTTCTAGGGGATGAAGGATTTTATATATGTATATGTCATAGCTTGGGCCCGTCCTAACACAACCTATATTCTAATCTAATGGCACCAATATCCTCCTAAAATAGATGTAGTTCAGGGTAGGTCATCCACCTCGATATCTAGATAGGGTGGGAGTATTTAATCAAGGTGGGGTAATGACATGAATTTTTAGGATGGTATAGTAGGAACACATAGGAATGGGATTGCGATTAGACCTAGAATTGAATAGAAGGCCCATGATCTTGAGTGTTTTAGTTCTATAGGTACCAGATTAGAAATTAGAGAAAAGGGTACAAAGAATGTAAAATGTTCACTCCTCTACTCAAAGTAGTTATTTAAGGGTCATAGATGTTTCTACCTGTCAGTAGTTCTTAGTGAGATACCTTATTTTCCTATCTCTCCACCAAGGCAATAAATAACCCCTCCCTCTCCTTCCTAGAGTAGAGGCACCATATCATATCTATATATAGGGATTTTTTGACTACCACAAATCTATATAGGGATAGGGGCCGATATATCTACAAGGGTGACTAGAGATCAAGAGATGGATGATATTATCCATCAAGATTGGTATATATAGGATATACCCATCCATAGGTAAAAATTCTCTATATGGTGCCCATTATATATCTAGATCCCAAGGATAGTTCTTACCCAAATCGATAACACAGGGACACCTAGGGGGTGTTCTTATTTCATTAACTCATTGTTGTTCCACCTCCCTTATCAAATATGGCCATTTTTCCACCTCTTATATGACACCCCCTATAACAATACTTTATAGTTAGTAGAGCTAACATATCAAGATAATCTATACATTAGAGAAAATGTTACCTATATATCTATATGGCTATATACTACCTTGGCTTTAGTAACCCCTTCCCCCCTACCTGAATTGAAGTCTCCCTAAACTTTGTATATGGGCCGACATCAAAGATCAACTTCCCTTCTACTACTATACAATCCCCATCAGGGGGATAATTGATGAGGGGGAGGGGGCTTATAACTTAGAGTCAAGGTTGATGTAGAATAATCATCTTCCTAGGCTTTGTATAGGTTAATAGAGTCAGTTTTGGATTCCTAGGGTTTTTTTCAGGACTTAGGGATCTTTTAGAGTTGTTTAGGTGTGTTAGGTTTGGATATGGCCATCCCAAATTCAAATTTGGTCATTTCCCTCAAAAAATCCAATTTAAAGCCTTGAAGGAAATTGTGCATGTAATTCATGTGGGTTTGTCTTATTTGATCATATTGATAGATGTATAATTATGTACGAGTAATATCTAGGTCTAATTTTATCACTTTGGTCATAGTTATGACCTAGTACCTAGGTCATATGGTTCTAGTATTAGATTAAGAGATTTAATTTAAGAAAAAATGCAAATAAAGTATCTTTATGGATTTCTTGAATCAATAAGTGGTTAATAAGGATTTTAACAATTATATAAACCTGTCATGTAATGGACTTCACAATCATTCAAATGGTCACAAAACAGGAAAAAAGCTTCAATATTGTATAGTGGTGAAAATTGTGTATATATAGAGCTTGTTGGTGTTGTTGAATGGCTTGTACATTGTACTAATACTGGAGATTCATGTGCATATTGTTTGAAGGATCTTTATGAGGTAAGATTTAAATTTGTGTGCTTATATTGAACAGTGATAAAGAGACTTCAAGGTTACAAGTAGGTCAAAATTTGAATTGAACTATAATAATACTGTTATAGTCTAGTGAGGATTGTTTAAGCTAGTGAAATCATAGTATGCATGTTCCTTGATTTGAGAGTTTTATACTAGTTTGGAGGAGCTAATAGCTGATGTTTTTAAGCTTTATCATACTTTTCAAGACCTTGATTATACTGTAAGAAGATCACAGTCAGATTTAGAAACCTAGAAATTGAGTAAATCTTATCACAGAGATAGATTAGTTGAGTTTGAAGCCACATCCAAGTCTAAAAGGATTTTTAGAGCCTAATGGTAAGATATAATAGTGGTTAAGGAAAATAAAATAATTTGAGAAAATTTATAGGATTAAAAAGTAAGTAAATTTTATTTGATAAAAATATACTACCTCTCGGATCTCTATAAGAACCCTGATTAGATTTTAGAGGAAAATGTATAGTTCTTTATTTCTATAAGGATTAAACAACACAAACTTAGAAGATAGTAACAAAGGGGTATAGTAAAGTTAATTCCAAAATATTAAGGTAGGATAGGCTTCTAATGTCAATAAATACGTGATATTCTCCTTAAAAACCTCTTGGTGCTTAATTTTGTTGTAAAACAATATTATTAAGGTTCAAGAATGAATGTTAAAGAGAAATATCAAATGAAATATTTTTAGGAGTCCTTAAGTGTATATAGTAATAAATAATGGGGAGACTATAGGTCTTTAAGAGCATCATGAATTCAAAATATGTTATGTGTACCTTTCAAATAGGCTGAGATAAACATAGCAAGGGAGTTAAGTAAGATATTTTTAGAGAAGGACAGAATTCAAGTAAGATTCAGAGGATGAAACCTTGTACTTAGCATCATACAAGTTTTTCAACATTGTTTAAGGTGGTAAGGGGAGACAATGAGCCAAATGGAAAAAATTGTGAATGATAGTCCATTAACAACCTTAAAATTTCTCTTAAAAGACCAATCCTGGTAAATAATTTAGGGATTTTGAAGGGAATTATACAAATAAGAACTTGGTGGGATTTTTTATACAAAAGGACACTCCAAATGGGTATTTTTTATAATGTTGTTTTAGGAATTTAAGGTATTATTTCCTTAGATACATATGAATTTCTCTTGAATGCGGGTTAACAGTAGACGATGAACTAGGAAGGAAGAATTGAAGAGAAGAAGGTCATAGGTAAATTTTTGTAACCTCAATTTTTACATACAATATAAAGGGATAAAAGGGTGCAAAGAGAAGTCATCATTTCAAATTGGTAATTTGTACAAAGTTCCATTCATGAAGCTAACTGTGGTAAGTTGCTTGAGAAAAAATTTGAGTCCAAATTTGTAGTAAGGTGAGACATTGAACATCTTGTTGATTTGAATGATTTAGGTAGGATTAAATAACATTGAAATTGTATTCGGAGAATATTTTTAACTTTAATTTGATAAAATAATGTTAAAAGTCAATAAATTTCCTAATTTTTTAGGTCTATGTACAAGAATAAGTAGGTTGTTTGAGGACCTAAAGAATTTTGTTTTAGTTTTATATCATTCTTAACTTTTTTTATTGATTGAGATAGAATTTTTACTACACCATAGTAGTATCATAGCGTTTTTTGATTCTTGAGAAGGAAAAGATATTGATTTAAGAGTGATTACTAGGAGAATATAAAATGGTGTAAGGGAGAGAAGATGAGAAAATCAGCTTAAGAAAATAAGATAGAAGTAATGATGGATATTTCGATGAGTAGGTTATAGATCATGGAGAAAACTCACAGAAAGATGAATAATGAGATGAATTATATGCAAAGAAATGGGACAAATAGGCAAGTACAATTTGTAGGTAGATGTTACAAGTTTCAAAGGTATGTAGGACATAAATCCTATGAGTTCTATGGGATTAATAAATAGATGAAAAATTATGAAAAATATTTTGACCAGATGGTACAAGACATAGGTAACTAATTTTAATGTAGAAGCATGAATTTGAAACCAAGAAAAGTGATGTAAGATGTAACTCAATGAAGGTGTTTTTTTGAACTATATGTAAGGCTAAAGAAATATTTGTAAATTGTCTATTGATAGTGGAAGCATTAAGAAAATTTTTTCATTTGACATGGTAGAGAAGCTAGGATTGAAAACTACTATGCACCCTAACCCATATCAGGTATCATGGATGAAAAACTAGACATCATATCTTGGTCAGGGAACAATGTCAATTTGAGTTTCAAATTGGTAAGTATAAGGACAAATGTTTATGTGATTTAATCCCTTTGGATGTTTGTCATAAATTTTTAGGAAGACCATGGTAGTATGATAGGTAGGAAGTTCATAATGGTAAGAATAACAATGATACCATTAAATAGTAAATGGATTTATCCACACATTTTTTCATATCAAAGTTGAGAAAGAATAACAAACAAGGTTAGTGTTGTTGATGGAAGCCAAGAAGTTCTTCAGAGATACTAGAGAAGCATCTAGAAAGACATTGTATAAGGCTATTAAACCACCAAAATCATATTTGAGTAATGGATTAGATAATGATGGATGTCATGTGTTTAGAGAGATTGAGATGATTTTAGTGCAAGAAGATGTGAATAGTGAAGTTGAAGGAGAAATACAGGAAAGGGATGATAGAGAGATAATTAGAAGACATGCTAAAGTTATTGAGGACTATAATAGATATTTAGTGGATAGAGAAATAGGTGATAAAGTTAAGAAATATGACAAGAAAATATTATGGGAAGAAGTAAAGAGTAGAATGGATTATAAGTAAATCATGTGGAAGATTAATGAGGCATGTAAGCCTCTTGATTTTTATTCTAACACAAGATTGAGTACTGTTTTTGTAGGCATATGAGGAAGGAATGAAGGTAAATATCAATTAGTGGATGACATGGTGAATTCAAAGAAGACAAGGTAGATCCAAAAAAATTTGCAAGAATAAGTAAATAAAGAAAGTGAAAGAAAGGAAGACTATGTGAATGTCCAAGAGTATGAAGATCGAGATGAGCAATAAATAAAGTGTGATGGAGGCATGGAGAGTTAATAGATAAGTCATGACAATGACTTCTAACTAAGGTAAGAAAATGAAAATTAAAGGATAGTACTTCTTGTCACCAAGAGCTAATCTTTCATGAACTTATAAGTGAAATGATTCAAAAATAACAACAAGAAGATGAAATTATCAATTTCACAGCCATAATTGATGGAGGTACAACATATGTAACCATAAATCAGGGATATATGCTCAATTATTTTGATACAAGAGACTATAAATAGTCATAGAAGCAATAGTTTGAGAAAAAAATTAGAATTTAAAAGAAGAACTAGTCTATGGACAGTAAAGGACATTTGGTAAGTATGGAACAAATTTGGTATTGAGTGAAATAAATTTTTCATAGGGACCTCTTTAACTATAAATAGAGGAAGAAAGAAGTAGAGAAAGAGAGAAAACAAAATTATGGGGAAGATTCTCTTTTCCCCTTGGGAGCATGATGTAAGAACATCATCTTCATAGGGTGTATATAGGTTAATATCGTCAATTTTTGATTCGTAGTTCTTTTTAGTAATTAGGGATCTTCTAGAGATTTCTAGGTGTGATAAATTTGAATAAGGCCTTCCCGGATTCCAATTTGGTAATTTCCCTATGAAATTCTAATTTGAACCCTTGAAGGCAATTTTGTATGTAGTTCATGTGGGTTTATCTTATTTTATCATATTGATGGATGTATAAGTATGTATGAGTCATAACTAAGTTTAAGTTTCTTGCTTTGGTCATAGGGTTCTAGTATTAGATTATAAAACATTTAATGATTAAGAAAAAATACAAATCAAGTATCATTATGGGTTTCTTGAACCAATAAGTGATTAATAAGGTTTTTCACGAATATATAAACCCGTCATGTAATTTTTTTCACTATCAAACAAATGGTCATAAAATAGGAAAAAATCTTCAATATTGTTTTTGATTAGAGGTAAAAGTTAGGGTTGAGGGGACCCTACCCCCTTATAGGGAGTTACAGTATACTTCTATATTGGCCAAAGTATTAAACTTATAAGGCCATACTTGTTCCAAAATTCAAAAAGAGAGATGACAGTATATGATATCCGTTATATAGCATTTACAGTATGTAGCAATTCGAAGGATTAAACTAACAACATAAAGGTAAACAAACAACAAAATCCAGACCATTGAAATTCATTACTCTTTGACCAAATCTTCCATTGTCTCCTTACAGTCGTTCCATTCTTTGACAAGAGTTACAATAGTCTCCTTCCAGTACTTGTAGTTAGGTTCTTTGATCACCACCTTCGGCCATGTACCATCCTTTTCGTTTTCTTTTTCCAGTTCCATGGACTGGATCATTTCGGCCAGTAATTTAAGATGGTAGATAGTACTTTTCACATTGAGAATATGTGCATCTCTAATTTTCATTATAATACCTTTCATTTTCAGCAGCTCATTTTCCATTTCCAATCTTCTGGCATTGGTATTTTTGGGATTTTTGCTGTGGATAAGGGAAGACATTTTATCCATTTTTTCATGTAGCTCCTTAAGGTCCATAGTGATTAGGCTAATGTTGTGCCTATTTATATCAGTGTTTAGTTTGTAATTTTCAAAATCTCTCATGAAGCCATGGGTTTTAACAGCTGATTCCTAGGCTAAGAAAAGCTCCATCTGAGCCATTTTAAGATTATGCAGATTGTAGATGGCTTCCTTAGTGTTCTTGGAATGCTTGTCCTTGGAAGAATCCTAATATTTTTTGCTGTCCACATCATCACTGCTCTCAGCTTCCCGTTAATATTTTTCAAGGGAGGAATCCTTCTTGATAGGGGTCTCCCCAGGGCATTCATCCGAAACATATGTGATGTTATCCTCCTCAGTTCGTCCAGCATTTTTCTCTTTTCTGTTCTGATTTTTATCACCCTCTTTACCCATTCTTGACCTGGGGAATTTGGCCACCGGATTCCCTGGACCACAAGCATCACAAAAATACCCCTTGGGTTCCATACTCTCTGTCTTTTTACTCAGTGAGACGTTTGAAACCAAATCCCCAAATTTTCCATTTTTTCCAAACAGAGGAGTGCTCAGCTGAATGATAGTTTTTATCAGACCCTGGTGTAAAGGGAGAATGAAAGTTCCTTTCTTCACCATAGTAATTTATTTAGCCAGAGAAGAGAATAGGTAGAAAGGAAATTTGTATGGTTGGGAATTGTGAATATGATTTAACATTGGGAAATGGTAGCCATAGATTACTTTATATCTTCCTTCCAAATTAATGTAAGACATTATCAATTTCACAATTTCATCAAAAGAGGAAGGTAACTTACTTTGGGTGTATCCATTATGCAGAGAAATAGGATCCCCTTTTCCTTGAAAGAAATAATCAATCTCAAGACTATAATCAGATTTAGGTATGAAAATGCATCTACCTTCCAACGTGAGGCCATTCATTTTAGCGATGAGCTTGGGTGAAATTTTGAGAGAGTAGTTTCCAACCTGAACCTTGCCCTTGTTCCAAGTTTTTTTGACCACTTCACTCATATTCTCATCATAGCCCTTGAATCTTTTGACAAAGGATAATAATCTCGTAGTTTCCAGAAGAGCTTCAATATTGTATAGTGGTGAAAATTGTTTATACACAACTTGTTGATGTTGTTGAATGCCTTGTACATTGTACTAATACTTGAGAGCCATGTTTAGATTGTTTGAAGGATATTTAGGAGGTAAGAATTAACTTTTTATGCTTATATTGATAAGTGATAAAGGGATTTCAAGGTTGCAATTAGTTGAAAATTTAAATTGAACTGCAATAAGACTATTATAGTCTAGTGAGGACTGTTTAAGCTAGTGGAATCATAGTATGCATGTTCCTTGATTTGAGATTTTTATACTGGTTTGGAGGAGCTACTAGCTAATTTTTTTAATCTTTATCATAATTTTCAAGACCTTGATTATACTGTAAGAAGATCACATTCATATTTAGAAACCTAGAAGTTGAGTAAATCTTATCATAGAGATAAAGTAGTGGAGTTTGAAGCCACATCCAATTCTAAAAGGATTTTTAGAACCTAATGGTAAGATATAATAGTGAATAAGGATAAAAAAATAATTTAAGACAAGTTATAGGATTGAAAAGTAAGTAAATTTTATTTGATTGAAATATAATACCTCTCGAATCTCTGTAAGAACCCTGATTAGAGTTTAGAGGAAGATGTATGACACTTTATTTCTATAAGGATACAACAACAAAAACTTGGAAGATAGTCACAAAGGGGTTTAATAAATTTAATTCAAAAATATTAAGGTAGGATAAGCTTCCAATGTCAAGAAATACATGATATTCTCCTTAAAAACCTCTTGCTACCTAATTTTGTTGTATTACAATATTATTAAGGTTTAAGAATGAATGTTAACGAGAAATATCAAATGAAATATTTTTAGGAGTCCCTAAGTGCATCTAGTAAGAAATAATGGGGAGACTATAGGTCTTTAAGAGCGTCATGAAGTCAACAGATGCCATTTGTACCTTTTAAATAGGCTGAGATAAACATAGCAAGGGAGTAAGTAAGAGATTTTTAAAGACGGAGGGAATTCAAGTAATATTCGGAGGATGAAACCTTGTACTTAGCATCATACGAGTTTTTCAACATTGTATAAGGTGGTAAGGGGAGATAATGAGCCAAATGAGAAAATTGTGAATGACAGTCCATTAACAACCTTAAAATTTCTCTTAAAAGACCTATCCTAGTAACTAACTGAGGGATTTTGAAGGGAATGGTACAAATAAGAACATGGTGGGATTTTTCATACAAAAGGACACTCCAAATGGGTATTTTTTATAAAAAAAATTTTGGAATTTAAGGTATTGTTTTCTTAGATACATATGATTTTTTCCTAAATGAGGGTTAACAGTGGAGGATGAACTAGGGAGGAAGAATTTAAGAGAAGAATGTCGTAGGTAAAGTTTTGTAGCCTCAGTTTTTACATACACTATAAAGGGCTAAAAGGGTGCAAAGAAAAATCATCATTTCAAGTTGGGAATTTGTACAAAGTTCCATTCATAAAGCTAACTGTGGTACGCTGCTTGAGAAAAATTCTGAGTCCAATTTTGTAATAAGGTGAGACATTAAACATCTTGTTGATTTGAATGACTTGGGTAGGATGAAATAACATTGAAATTGTCTTAGGATAATTTTGTAACATTTAATTTTATAGAATAAGGTGGAAAGTTAAGAAATTACCTAATTTTGGAGGTCTATGTACAAGAATAAGTAGATTGTTTGAGGACCTAAAGAATAAAATTTTAATTTTTTATCATTCTTAACATTTTGTGCTGATTGAGATATTTTTTTTACTACATCATAGTAGTATCATAGTGTGTATTGAATTAGGGATAATAATCAAGGATAAACTATGAATGAAGAATTGAAGAGAACAAGACCTTAGATAAATTTTTGCAACCTAAATTTTGGAATACACTATAAATGGATAAAAGGATGCTAAGAACAATAATCATTTCAGACTTGTAACTTGTACAAATTTAAATTTCTAAAGATAACTTTGATAATTTTCTTGAGAAAAATTTCAAGTACATATTTGTAATAAGGTGATTCATTAAACATCATATTGATTTGAATGACTTGGGTAGCATGAAATAACATTGAAATTTTTCTAGGAGAAGTTTTTAATATTTAATTTGATATAATAAGGTTGAAATTAAAGAAATTTCCTAATTTTGGAGGTTTATGTACAAGAACAAGTATCTTGTTTGAGTAGTAAAGAACAAAATTTTAGTTTTGTATCATTATTTACATTTTATTTTGATTGAGATAGTGTTTTTACTACATCATAGTGGTATCAAAACATGTATTGATTCTTGAGAAGGAAAATATATGGTTTTAAGAGTAATTACAGGGAGAATATAAAATGGTATAAGGGAGAGAAGAAAGAAAGTCAGCTTAGGAAAATAAGATAGAAGTAATGATGGAGATTGTGATAAGAAGGTTATATATCATGGAGAAAACTTACAGAAAGATGAAGAATGAGATGAATTATATGCAAATAAATAGGACAAATAGGTAGGTACAATTTGTAGGTATATGTTACAAGTGTAAAAGGTATGTAGGACAAAAAGCCTATGAGTGTTATGGGATTAATAAAGAGATAAAACATTATGACAAAGATTCTAACTAGATGGTATAAGATATGGGTAAGTCATTTTTGTGTAGAAGAGTGATTTTGAAACCAAGTAAAGTATGCAAGATGTAACTCAAAGAAGGTGTTTTTTAGAACTACGTGTAAAGCTAATGAAATGTTTGTAAATTGTCTATTGATAGTGTAAGCATTGATAAAATTGTTTCATTTGACATGGTAGAGAAGCTAGGATTGAAAACCACTATGCACCCTAACCCATATCAAGTATCATGGATGAAAAAGGGACATCATATCTTGGTTAGGGAAAATTGTAAATTTCAGTTTCAAATTGGCAGGTATAAGGAGATTTTTTATGTGATTTAATCCCTATGGATATTTGTCATAATTTTCTAGTCAGGCCATGTTAGTATGATAGGTAGGCAGTTCATAATGGAAAAAATAATAATGATACCATTTTATTAAATTGATTATCTGCATATTTTTACCTATCAAAATTGAGAAAGCATCACGAACAAGGTTAGTGATGATGATGGAATCCAATAAGTTATTCATAGATACTAGAGAAGTATGTAGAAAGACATTGTATAAGGCTATTAAGCCACCAAAATCAGATTTGAGTAATGGATTAGATAATGATGGATGTCATGTGTTTACAGAGATTAAGATGATTTCAGTGCAAGAAGAGGTGAATGGTGAATATGAAGGAGAAATATGAGAAAGGTATGATAGAGTGATAATTAGAGGACATGCTAATACTGGTTGAGGATTAGAATAGAGATTTAGTGGATATAGAAAAAGGTTATAAAGTTAATAAAGATGACAAGAAAATGTTATGGGAAGAAGTAAAGAGTAGAACAAAATATAAATAAATAATGTGGAAGATTAATGAGGCATGTAAGCCTCTTGATTTTTAATCTTACACTAAATTGAGTATTGTTTTTGCAGGTATATGAGGAAGTAATGAAGTTAAAGATTAATTAATAGAGGACATGGTGAAGTAAAAGTCGACAAGGTAGATCCAAAGCAATTTGCAACAATAAGAAAACAAATAAAGTGAAAGAAAGGAATACTATGTGAATGTCCAAGAATATGAAGAACAAGACGAGAAATAAATAAAGTGTGATCAAGGCATGGAGAGTTAAGAAATAAGTCATGACAATGCAACAACTGAGGTAAGAAAAGGAAAGTTAGAGGATAGTACTTCTTGTCACCAAGATGTAATATTTCATGAACTTGTAAGTCAAATGATTCAAAAATAACAACAAGAAGATGAAATTATCAATTTCATAGCCATGATTGATGGAGGTGCAACATAATTAACAATAAGTAAGGGATATATGCTCAAATTTTTGGTGCAAGAGACTATAAACAGTCATAGAAGTAATAGTTTGAGACAAAAGTTAGAATTTAAAAGAAGAACTAGTCTATGGAAGGTAAAGGACATTTGGTAAGTATGGAACAAATTTAGTGTTGAGTGAAAGAAAATTTTCATACAGACCTCTTCAACTAGAAATAGAGGAAGAAAGAAGTATAGAAAGAGAGAAAACACAAGTATGGGGAAGCTTCTCTTTTCCCCTTGGGAGCATGATGCAAGGGCATCATCTTTATAGGTGTTATATAGGTTAATACCATCGATTTTTGATTCCTATTTTTTTTTTTAGGAATTAGGGGTGTTGTAGTGTTGTTTAGGTGTGTTAGGTTTGAATAAGGCCTTCCCAAATTCAAATTTGGTAATTTCCCTACAAAATGCAAATTTGAACCCTTGAAGGTTATTTTGTATGTAATTTGTGTGGGTTTTTCCTCTTGGAGCATCTTGGTGGATCTATAAGCATGTATGAGTCTTATATAGGTCTAATTTTCTCACGTTGGTCATAGTTGTGACCTAGTTTTTAGGTCATAGGGTTCTAGTCCCAGATTAGAACATTTAATTATTAATAAAAATGCAAATAAAGTATTTTATTGGGTTTCTTGAACCAAGAATTAGTTAATAATGCTTGTCAAGAAGATATAAACCCCTTATGTAAATATTTTCACTATCATTAAAATATTCATTGAATAAAAGAAAATATTTAATATTGTTTAGTGGTGAAAATGGTGTATACACAACTAGTTAGTGGTCTTGAATGACTTGTATATTATATTAATACTATACATATTGTTCGAGTCCCTAATGACTTTAATGACTAGTTAGAGTCTCGTGCATATTGTTTAAAGGATATTTAGGAGGTAAGAGTAAACTTTGTGTGCTTATATTGATCAATGAGATAGAGATTTCAAGGTTGTAGTTAGGTCAACAGTTGAATTAAAGTATAATAAGACTATTATAGTTGAGTGAGGATTTTTTAATCTAGTGGAATAATAGAATGCATGTTCCTTGATTTGAGAGTTTTATATTAGTATGGAGGAGATATTAGATGATGTTTTTAAGCTTTATAAAACTTTTCAAGACATTGCTTTTCTTGTAGAAAGATCACAATTAGATTCAGAAAACCCTGGAAGTTTTAGAAATTTAATCACAAAGACATAGCAGTGGAGTTTGAAGCCAAATCCAAGTCTAAAAGGATTTTTAAAATCTATTAGTAATATATAATAATTAACAATGACAAGAAATTCATTTGAGACAAGCTATAGGCTTGAGAATTAACTTTCATTTGATAATAATATACTTCCTCTTGGGTCTATGTAAGAACCTTCATTAGGGATTTGAGAAAAATGTATGGTTCTTGATTTCTATTCGTCAACAACTCAAACTTCGAAGATAATAAGTCCCTCAAGGGGTATCTTGAAGGTAATTTCAAAATATTAAGGTAGGAGAGGCTTCTAATGTCAAGAAATACATGACAGTCTACTTTAAAACCTATTGGTGCCTAATTTTACTGCAAAACAATATTATAAAGGTTCAATAATGAATGTTGAAGAGAAATATTGGGTGAAATATTATTAGGATCCCTTGAGTACATATAATAAGAAATAATGGGGATACTATATGTCTTTAAGATCCTCATGTAGTCAACATATTCCATTTGTGCCTTTCAAATAGGCTATATAAATAAGGCATGGGAGTAAGTAAGAGAGTCTTAGAGAAGAAGAGAATTCAAGTTAGATTTGGAGGATGAAACCTTCGAGGTAGCATAATAAAAGAGTTGAGCATTTTTTAATGAAAATTTAAGGAGTATTAATGATCCAAATGGAAAAATTATGAAGTGATAGTCCAGTAATAACCTGTAAAATTACACTAAAAGTATATTTCTAGCCTAGTAACTAGATTGAGGGATTGTGGGGGACTAAAGTACAAAGAAAAACATGGTGGGATTTTACATACAAAAGACACCCAAATGGGTATTTTTTATAATGTTTTTTTTGTAATTTAAGGTATTATTCCCTTTCATACACACGACTATGTACTGAATTAGGGATAATAGTGAAGGATGAACTATGAAGGAAGAATTGAAGAGAAGAAGACCTCAGATAAATTGTTGGAACCTAAATTTTTACATACACTATAACGAATAAAAGGGTGCTAAGAATGGTAATTATTTCAGACTTGGAATTTGTACAAATTTCCAATCATGAAGCTAACTTTGATAGGTTGTTCGAGAAACATTTTGAGTCCAGATTTGTAATAAGGTGATTCATTGAACATCTTGTCGATTTGAATGACTTGGGTAGGATGAAATAACATTGAAATTGTCGTAGGAGAAGTTAGTAAGATTTCATTTCATAAAATAAGGTTGAAATTAAAGAAATTTGCTAATTTTGGAGGTTTATGTACAAGAACAAGTATCATTTTTGAGTACTAAAGAATAATTAATTTTTTTGTATCATTCTTAACATTTTATTTTGATTGAGATAGTGTTTTTACTACATCATAGTTGTATCAAAACGTGTATTGATTCTTGAGAAGGAAAATATATGGTTTTAAGAGTGATTACAGGGAGAAAAGACAAAATGGTACAAGGGAGAGAGATGAACAGTCAGCTTGGGAAAATAAGATAAAGTAATGATGGAGATTTTGATAAGAAGGTTATATATCATGGAGAAAAATTATAGAAAGATGAAGAATGAGATGAATTATATGCAAAGAAATGGGACAAATAGGTAGTGCAATTTGTAGGTATATGTTACAAGTGTAAAAAGTATGTAGGACAAAAAGCCTATGAGTGTTATGGGATTAATAAAGAGATGAGAATTATGACAAAGTTGTCTGATAGATGGTACAATATATGGGTAAGTAATTTTTGTGTAGAAGAGTGAATTTGAAACCGAGTAAAGTGATGCAAGACGTAACTCAAAGAAGGTGATTTTTTAGAACTATGTGTAAAGCTAAAGAAATGTTTGTAAAGTGTATATTGATAGTGGAATCCTTGAGAATTGTTTCATTTGACATGGTAGAGAAGTTAGGACTGAAACCCACTATGCACCCTAACCTATATTAGGTATCATGGATGAAAAAGGAACATCATATCTTGGTTAGGGAAAACTGTCAATTTTAGTTTCAAATTGGCAGGTATAAGGAAATTGGTTTATGTGATTTAATCCCTGTGGATGTTTTTCATAATTTTTTATGGAGAAAATGGCAATATGATACATAGAAAACTCATAATGGAAAAAATAATAATGATACCATTTTATAAAATGGATTTACCACACACTTTTAAAAATAAAAGGTGAGAAAGAAGTAAAAACAAGGTTGGTGATGATGATGGAAGCCAATAAGTTCTTGAGAGATACTAGAGAAGCAAGCAGAAAGACATTGTATAAGGCTATTAAGACACAAAAATATTATTTGAGTAATGAAATAGATAATGATGGATGTCATGTGTTTAAAGAGATTGAGATGGTTTCAGTGCAAGAAGAGGTGAATGGTGAAGATGAAAGAGAAATACAGGAAAGGAATTATAGAGAGATAATTAGAGGACGTGCTAAAGTGGTTGAGGACTATTAGAGAGATTTAGTGGATAGAGAAATAGGTGATAAAGTTAAGAAATATGATAAGAAAATTATATGGGAAGAATTAAATAGTAGAAAAAAATAAAAATAAATAATGAGGAAGATGAATGAGGCATGTAAGCCTCTTGTTTTTTATTCTAACACTACTTTGAGTATTGTTTTTGCAGGTATATGAGGAAGGAATAAAGGTAAATATTATGTAATGGAGGACATGGTGAAGTCAAATTGGACAAGGTAGATCCAAAGTAATTTTCAAGAATCAGTAAACAGATAAAGAGAAAGAAAGGAAGACTATGTGAATGTCCAAGAATATGAAGACCAAGATGAGAAAAAATTAAAGTTTGATGGAGGCATGGAGAAATCATGTATGGAGAGTTAAGAAATAAGTCATGACAATGGAATAGCTGAGGTAAGATAAGGAAAGTCAGACGATGGTACTTCGTGTCACCAAGAGCTAATATTTCATGAACTTGTAAGTGAAATGATTCATAAATAACAACAAGAAGATGAAATTATCAATTTCACAGGCATGATTGATGGAGGTGCAACATACTTAACCATAAATAAGGGATATATGCTCAAATTTTTTATGCAAGAGACTATAAATAGTCATAGAATCTATAGTTTGAGAAAAAAAGCTAGAATTTAAAAGAAAACCTAGTCTATGGAAGGTAAAGGACATTTGGTAAGTATGGAACAAAGTTGGTATTGAGTGAATGAACATTTTCATAGGGACCTCTTCAACTAGAAATAGGGGAAGAAAGAATTAGAGAAAGAGAGAAAACACAAGTATGGGGAAGCTTCTCTTTTCCCCTTGGGAGCATGATGCAAGAGAATCATCTTCATAGGATGTATATAGGTTAATAGCATTAATTTTTGATTCCTAAGTTTTTTGTCAAGAATTAGGGGTCTTCTAGCGTTTTTTAGGTGTGTTAGGTTTGAATAAGGCCTTCCCAAATTCAAATTTGGTAATTTCTCTCCAAAATCCAAATTTGATCCCTTTAAGGAAATTTTGTATGTAATTTGTGTTGGTTTCTCTTGTTGGAGAATCTTGATGGATGTATAAGCATATATAAGTCCTATATAGGTCTAAGTTTCTTCCTTTGGTCATAGTTTTGACCTAGTATTTACGTCATAGGGTTCTAGTCTTAGATTAGTACATTTAATTATTAAGAAAAATGCAAATAAAGTATCTTAATGGGTTTCTTGAACAAATAATTAGTTAATAAGGATTTTCAAGCAGATATAAACCCCTTATGTATCTATTTTCACTATCATTTGAATGGTCACTTAAAAAAAGAAAATCTTCAAGATTGCTTTGTGGTCAAAATGGTGTATACACAACTAGTTGGTGGTATTGAATTGCTTGTACATTATATTAATGCTTGAGAGTCTTGTGCATATTATTTGAATGATATTTAGGAGGTAAGATTCAAATTTTTGTGCTTATATTGATCATTGAGAGAGTGATTTCAAGGTTGTAGTTTGGTCAAAAGTTGAACTGATCTGTAATAAGACTGTTATAGGCTAGTGAGGATTTTTTAAGCTAGTGGACTCATAGTATTCATGTTAATTTATTTGAGATTTTTATATTAGTATGGAGGAGATATTATATGATATTTTAAATCTTTATAAAACTGTTAAAGGTTTTTATTTTACTGTAGAAAGATCACAGTCATATTTAGAAAACCCTATAAGTTTTAGAAATCTAACCAAAGAGACACAACAGTGGAGTTTGAAGCCAATATAAGTCTAAAAGGAGTTTTATAACCTACTGATAATATATACCAATGAATAAGGACAAGAAAATAATTTGAGAAACCTTCTAGGATTGATAAGTAAATTTCATTTGATAACAATATACTACCTCTTGGGTCTGTGTAAGAACCTTCATTAGGGTTTTGAGAAAAATGTATGGTTCTTGATTTCTATTAGTCAACAACTCAAACTTGGAGGATAATAACAGAGGGGTATAGTAAAGGTAATTTCAAAATATTAAGGTAGGAGAGGCTTCTAATGTCAAGAAATACGTGACAGTCTCCTTCAAAACCTATTCGTGCCTAATTTTACTACAAAACATTATTATTAAGGTAGAAGAGGATTCTAATGTCAAGAAATATGAGATAGTCTCCTTCAAAACCTATTGGTGCCTAATTTTATTGCGAAAAAATATTATTAAAGTTTGAGAATGAATTTTGAAGAAAAATATTGGGTGAAATTTTATTAGGATACCTTGAGTGCATATAATAAGAAATAATAGGGAGACTATAGGTCTTTAAGATCCTCATATAGTCAACATATGTCATTTGTGCCTTTCGAATACGTTGAGATAAATAGAGCATGGGAGTAAGTAAGAGTGTCTTAGAGAAGAAGATAATTCAAGTGGGATTTGGAGGATGAAACCTTGTACGTAACATCATGGGAGTGTGTCAACATTGTTTAAGGTTGTAAGGAGTTTTAATGATCTAAATGGTAAAAATTATGAATGATAGTCCAGTAACAACATTAAAATTACACTAAAAATACCTAGCCTAGTAACTAATTGAGGGATTGTGAGGGGAGTGGTACAAAGAAAAACATGGTGGGATTTTACATACAAAAGAACAATCCAAATGGGTATTTGTTATAATGTTTTTTTATTAATTTAAGGTATATTTCCCTTTGATACACATGAATTTGTCCTGAATTAGGGATAATAGTGGAGCATGAACTGTGAAGGAAGAATTGAAGAGAAGAAGACCTTAGATAATTTTTTGGAACCTAAATTTTTGCATACACTATAAATGAATAAAAGGGTGCTAAGAATAGTAATCATTTTAGACTTGGAATTTGTACAAATTTCTAGTCATGGAACTAACTATGATAAGTTGCTTGAAAAACATTTTGAGTCCAAATTTTTAATAAGATGATTCATTGAACATATTGTTCATTTGAATGACTTTTATACAATGAAATAACATTGAAAATTTCTTTGTTCTAGTTTATAAGATTTAATTTGATAACATAAGGTGGAAAGTCAAGAACTTACCTAATTTTAGAGGGTTTTATACAAGAACTAGTAGCGTGTTTGAGGATGTAACGAGAAAAAAATGAGTTTTTATCATTCTTAACACCATTTATTGATTGAGATAGAATTTTACAACATCAAAGGTGGGTTATATATAGATCTCATTAGAATTTATTGTTCTAGTTCTAGTTGGTATTGTGCCTTATATAGATATGGGGCCTCGATGGAGATGTTATATCTAATGACCCAAAAATTTAATATATATAGTTTAGGGTGGGACATAATACCCTATATTGTATTTTTTCCAAAGGGGGAAACTCTCTCTATCTATAGTCGCCACCCCCTCCCCCCACTAGGATAGCTGATGGATAAAGGAAAAGTAGATTATCCCTCTATATGTATATATGACGAACTTCACCGTACTATATAATAGTCATGTCCCCTATCTAGTTGTCAATGATTGTGTCAGGGCATTGTATCTATCTATAGTAGCCTCCCTATGGAGGCTCCCTATATAGAGATTGGGGGTGTAGAAAGGTATGGAAAGAGCTGTTAGAATACCAAAAAGAATAGATTTTAGGGGATATTGAAGGGGGATTGGTGTGATTCCCTCTATCTAAATGACATGAGTGAGATAAATATATATTCCACCTCATATATCTTTATACCTAATAGGGTCATACCTATATTGTATGTGAAAGTGGAGTTCCTTCCCGCTTATAGATATATGGGTTGTGACCTAACTGTAACTTTGAACTATGGATATGAAAACAAGATGATATAATAGTAGACCATCAATTATGATTATATTATGGCACTTGTTTGATAGGATGGATTTAACCTTTAGCTACTCGATCGTGGTGGCCCTCTCTCATCTTTTTCTACCATATAAAGAGATTTTATACATCCTATGAACTTATAGACCGAACTCTAATATTGATGATGAAATCTATGGATCTCATTTTTATGCCTATATATATGGAGAACCTACCCATAAATGTTATATTGACTTAGTAGACCCCTTATATCTATATGACATTGATCATGACCACATAGCGATATGATCTCCCATCTATATATGGGGGTTGTTATATATATATGGTTACCCATATCTATATATAGGTTGGAATCTATATCCTATAACTTATCTTCTCTATTAATGACATTATATTCTATAGTTAAAAGAGATGGCGACACTCAAACTCACACCCAACTAATAGGGATAAGGCCTTCCCGTATCTCCCCAGGTGCCCCTATCGCTATATGGTAGGATATCCTCCTCCCCACAATACATCTTGATAAGGATATGGGAGAGATGAGCTAGTTATGCATAAAGAGGGAAGGAAGAATCAATAAGATTAGATTGTATGCACTATATATGAGAAGATATCTATAGAGATTCAATCAGACTGCATTATCTCAAGATAGATAGGAGTGGGAGAGTGCAGCAAGTATGGTGACTATTTATTTTTATGAGATAGATTAGATGGCTCTACCTATACATATATAGATAAGTCCATCCTGTATATACTATCTTTAACACCAATACAATCCCCAACATAGTATTCAAAAAATAGATTACCAAAACTCATTAGATCAATTTTGTCACACCAGTAAAATGGGAAAGGATGCCACCCTAGATAAAAAAAAACTTGAGTTCCCCTAGAGTAGATATTTTGCGCCCCATATTTATATAGTGTAGGGGTAGATATTTCAGATAGGGGCTTCTCAAGATTCGTTAGTCTCATTCCTAGGTAGATCAAATATAGAGTTACAAGGTTCCATATCTAGAGTCTAGGGTACCATCCCCCATAGTCTCATTCAGGCCCCAATACCATCTAGTTAGATCTGGGTAGTTGGTTTTATCACTCCGTCACCCATGCATCATGCATATTATATCCCTGCCCCATTCTTTCAATTTGGTCTAGATAGGGGAGAGTGAATGAATATAGTGGGGGTTGGGAAACAACTTTATGAAATAGTATATTACACATTACATACATAATATGATTGTTCCATCCAGACTCTCAGATCAGTTAGAGTTATTTTAGACTATCATATCTAAGATATAAGGTCCATATACCTATTATTCCACCCTTACATATAAATAGGTCTCCCTCCATATATTTGGTCCCTATCTATATTTGGGGTGGTTCCTATTGGCTCGACATAGATCTATATGTTCCCTAACTACCATATATAGATAAGGGACCATATTCCCCTAACCCTCTCAATGTATATATGGCTAGTATAAATAGATGGCCCATGATTAGATCTAGGCAGGTGCCCAAGGTGCCATGTGGGTCGGGTATGCTATATTGATATGGAACCAATGGGGGCAACCTTATATATAGAACTTTGATGAGAAATAAAAATTTTAACATGGATTCGGGGTTACTAAATAAATCTCCCATCGTGTGTTGGCCCTTGGTAGTCCATGAGACCTCCCTCAATAGATATGGGAGATATGGGATATATAGGCCCGATGGTCCTCATTCGTATCATATTACGTATATAATCTATCCATATTTTTTGGTGGAGAGAAAGGAAGGAAAAGGAAAAAGGAAATATATATCCTACCCTTAATCATTTATATATAGATAAGTGAGATAGTATCCTCATTGATAATCCTCACCCTAATTAGTTAGTGATCATGGTCCCAACTTTTTATGGTATTGGTAATGTGTCCCGTCACAATGTTAGTGGCTAGATTTAGATTCCCATCATGTAGTGAGTGGTTGGGGTCCCATGTTAAAGTGAATGGTCATGGTCCCATCCTATAGTGAATGGTTGATCGATTGGTTTTTTAAAGTACCAACCTATCAATCATTAACTGTATTCTATATGTCTATATATTATTTCTCTACTCTATCGGGTGAGACTCTTTCCTACATCCTTGACTAGATAAAACTATAGAGTTATCCATTGAGTGTCAAATGCTTCTAGAGAGTTATCAAGTGAGTATTAACCTGTCTATCACAATGCATGGTTGAGTGTTATGCCATATAAGGGGTAAAGTGATAGGCCATCCAAGGATTCAAGTGATATATTTCTAATGCCTATAGTTTTATCTATCGGTGAGCCCTATACTCACTAAATATCTTCTAGATTTAGGGATGGGTCTTAAACTATCTATATGTGAATTTGACTCAGATATGTAGATCTGATTTCATAAAAATCTAAATTTTAATGTTCATATTTAGATATCCATATGTATAGATAGGTTATCAATTTGGTCAAGCTCTACTCTAGTTTCTAGTTCACCTAGCCTTCCTCTAAATATTCTATATAGGGATTTAGGAGTTATTTTTTTGTAGAGGGGCATGGGGTCTTAAACTATATTTATAGGCCTTGACTAGGGGATCAAAGATTGATGGTTTAGGGATATTATTTTATGTGGGTTGGGGATGGATAGATAGGGTGAATAGCCCTATGATTCTATGACTACTACTTTATTTTATTCCCTCCCCTATCATATCATATCATATCCTATATATAGATATGGAGGATGGATCTAAATAGACATAGATAAATAGCCCCCCATAAATTATATAGGCTATACCCAATATGGGTAACTAGAATCTATTAGTAGACCTAGCCCATAAACTCTATAGGCTAGATACTAGTACCTAGATTATGTGATCACTCAGCTGAGTTGCCTACCATCCCATATAGATAGGGGGTCGAGTGCCACTCGACTCTATTCTATGTCGGATCACCCAAATATCTAATCATCCCGTCGTAACACCATATACCTCTATAGGCATCAATGATGAGATCGTCCTGCCCCCCTCTCTATTCTATGGGGGTCGGTCAGATAGCCTATAGTTCTATCTAGGGGCATCATCCCGTGGCCCAGTTAGGGAATCAATGAATCGATGGTCTTGCCTGCCTCTCTACCCCTATACAGATAGATACGGAGCAAGATCTATACGCCCCTATCAAGCTCGGCATATCGAGATCAAGAATGCCCCCTCTCCTTTCTTTCTTTATATTGCTTAGGTAAGATAGATACTGGTATTAGAGATGCGGTTACCCAGATAGAACTATAGGCAAGATCAATATTAGGTATTCAAGCATCAATCTATATGGCTCAAGGGCTCAGGCAATATAGATAGATGGTCTCGAGTAATTGTATTCAAGATATGGCTCCGGTTACTAGTCTATGGCAATCTCCAATATGGCTTGGGGAAGACACAGGAAGACAGGATCGAGTAGAAATAGAAATAGAAATACTAGTCTATCTCAGGGAAGACAGGCTTGGGCCATATACATAGATGCTCTCGGGGATGGCTTGGGTATGGCTCACGCCATATAGATAGATGGTCTCGGGTAGAAATATTAGTCTATCTCGGGCTCAGGTATGGCTCGGGCCATATAGATAGATGGTCTCTTGAGTAGAAATACTAGTCTCGGGCTTGGGTATGGCTCGGGGAAGATAGGCTCGGGTAAGATAGAGAAAGAGATACTAGTATATCTAGGGGCTCAGGTTACTAGTCTATCTCAGTAGCATGGTAGATCACCATATAGATATAGGCGTTCGATATAGGGAAATCTCAAGTAGAAATATTAGTCTATCTCGAGGAAGACAAGGAAGACAAGGAAGATAGGAAAGGGTTACTAGTCTCCTCGTCCTCTAGAGGGTAGATCTTCATATAGATATAGGCGATCAATGGCCCCTATCTATCTATATAGACAGCCATATAGATATAGAGGTGCCATATAAAAATATAGACGTTCGATGGCATCTATATTCTATAATCCCTATCTATCTATCTATGATCTATATATCTCCTATCCCTCTACGGGGAGGTCAAATCCATTATCTCCTTGATACGATCGGAACTAGATGGATGTGACATCCATCCATTATATACTTGATATCAAGTCATCAGCCGAGATATCTATATAGTCGAGGGGAGATCTATTTTATGGGTGAATAGATAGGGTAAGGAAAGACGAGCAATGCATGGATCACCTATAGATGTCTACGGTCTTGTGTCATCTCTATCTCTATCTATAGGGGGCGTCGACCCAACATAGACATAGAGAGGGTAGGGCAGAACGATCCCCTGAGCCCCTACAAAGAGATGGCTTTTGCCATATCAGTGGGTGAACTATCTATTCCATGGGTGACCCAAGCCCCATAGAATCTATAGGTAGGGCAAGACAATCTCCTCATTCTTCGAGCGCCCCCATTACCATTATCGATACGTCGCATCAGGATCATTTCTCTGATACTATGGGTTGGTTCGTGATGAGTTGATAAAAAGCCGATCCCTATATTGTATAAATAGATGGGGATGGGAGTGGGAATATTCTTATGCTATACCAATCCCAATCCCAATCCCAATCAATAGGTGGGTGTGGTTAGTTCGGTTTGGACAACTATATAGTATGGGTTGGGCCCTGGATCGAAGGGGTAATAGATCTAACATTATAATCCTTATCCCCTAATATATATCTATATATATATATATATATATATGGATTAGATAGACCAACCATCCAATAAAAAACCTGACATCACATCTATAGGGAGGCCATGGGCCCTTTGTTAAGACCCTTACTTTTCTGGGGATGGTCAACTCATTGTTACATGTGCTCAATAGTCCCTCGATGGGGTAAAGAGAAGATACAACTATATAGAGATTCTAGAGATGTGGATCCCCTCTATTTCTATATAAATATTACTAGGATCACAATGTCCCTTTCTCTCTATATATGGAAATAGAATATATCAATATATCTACTGGGGGCGCCGATGAAACGGGGCTGACTCTTATGTAGTCTATTTGGGCCTATATATAAAATGATCTTTAATGGCCTACTAAACTATATTTGAGGGAGCATAGATTATCGACAACAGGAGAGGATTCTATACATAAGGGGACACCCCGCCCAGATCTGATCTGATCTATATCTCTATATATATATATATATACACACCAGATATGGGTGAGTGTTCCATATCTAAATGGGGATTGCATAGGGCCATCTATATAGTTCAAGGGGTTAGGGGGATAACTCATATAGTGTCATGGGCTATCTTATAGCTTATAGCTAGGGAGAGGCCCGAAATAGAAACCCCATGGTAAGGGGCGGGGGAGTTTATAGCCGACTATAGATGCCCCATAGTTCAGATAGATAGGGGAGGGAGTTTGTCAAACTTTGAATGTTCAGGGGAGCATCAAATGCCCTGGTTGGCCAAGTAGAGGCTATATCCCCCTTCAATTCAAGGGGGGTTGGGCCCCTTATATCTATATGGATGACTAGCCGATGGTTCTACTCTAGATTCAATTGAAAGTTTCTATCTATAATTCTATCCCAACCCTATATCTTTGTTTGCCAAAAGAGAGATATAAGGCCCCTCTTCTCTATATAGGGGATATAGAGGGGGGTCGAGTACCCATCAACCCAATCGGCTACCCAGGGTTCTTGTTCAACTAGACAAAGAAACGGGCAGTTCGTTTTGCCCATCTCGCCCAAACTTTTGGTCAATAATCCAGGTAGTCGATCAAGCCCACCCAATCTGGTTACTCAACTAGAAAGACTAGTCGATTGGTTGGGTTGATGGCTATGGGCCCTATATAGATCTTATTTCTCAGTTGCCTAGATCTGCTCTAATTGGTTGGGTTTGATGGCCCCCCAGATCTATACAGGGAGATAGGATCGTTGCGGGTGGGTTGATGGCTACGTCAGCCCCTATCTCTATATGGGAACAATCAGGTTGGGTTTGATGGCTAGCAGAACAACCCACCCTACCCATCGCCGCCCCATTCTACTACAGACAGATATAGGGCTTCCTGGACTAGGCAACCATCCCAAATAGTTCAGATAAGGGGGTACCCCATCAAACTCAATTGTATATACGTAGACATATGGCCAACAGAGAACTATAGATAGAGCTTCCCCATTCTGCTACAAATCTATGGGAGATATAGATCCATGTTCGCTAGTATGATATCTAGCCGCAACTACTGGGGCCCACTGCTAGAAATAGAGTTCAGGGCTACCCTCGTCTAGAACTGGGAGGAGGGCGGCTAGGCTATAGAGTAGTTCCCCCTCACTCCTCCAGCTAAATCAGTCACGAATTGATTTCGGAACTGAGTTGAAGAAGGGAGAGAGGTGGCTGGCTATGGCTACAAGTCTAAATCACCATAATAACTAGTACTAATCTCCCGAGCAAGCAGCACAACCATGTAGATATATTACCTAATTTTATCACATATACAATGGATATGGATGGATGATGTGGTTCTCCCTCAATTGATTTTCATCATCCATCATCCATCTATTCTATACATGATACGACCAAGTCTATAATAGAATGTATCATTTCTTCTTAGAGGGCCTATTTCTCTATATCTCATCTCCCCCATTCCTCTCTCTAGTATAGTAGGTCGTCGGGGCCCTATATCTGAATGAGACTATCTATCTTTGGGATGGGAGTTGGTTTAGTATTATTAGTATTATCTCTTGCTGATCGCTGGTGCTTACTATCCATACCATAGTTGGCCCCTCTATCTATATGGGTTCAGTACGATCTCGAGTTACAGATATAGGGAACCTATAAATCATTGCCCTCTATATAGATATGGGGTCGATCAGATAGTATCCACCACTCCCCATAGTTCAGATAGGGGTTCAGCCCTGAACTCTATATTCATGAAAAACCCACTTCACTTCTCTCCATATATCTAGTTGAGTGCGAATTCGGTACCACAGATTTGTATCACATCACTAAGATGAAGATGGATCTCATTACTAGTGATATAGGGGGTTGGCCACATATTCGTATCACATCACTAACATGGATTGGATGGATAACATAGATTAGATCTAATAGTTAATCTATAGATTAGATGTCAGGCATCCTATCCCCCCTTCAGAATAGGGACCCATTTTTGAATTAGATCCTATTGTATGGATTATATGTGACGTCGAGATGGAGAAACTAAAAATATAGATGGCATGGATGGTATCCAGCTCCCAACTAACTAGATATCTATTATATTTATATTTATTTGAAGCTAAGCTAATATATTATGAGTGGGTATGGATAGTGATTTATATCATGTTACATGGATAATTGAATATTACAATTCATGTCATATTACATAAGAATCCATTCATACGTATGTCATTAGATTATTTCTATCTTGAAATGATAGTATCTCCTTGTCTCTTCGCCATGTGTGTGTGTGTGTGTGTGTGTGTGTGTGTGTGTGTGTGTGTGTGTGTGTGTGTGTGTGTGTCATATCTATATGTATTATCTTACGAGACTCAAGATTAGATCCAGAATGGGATAGGATTGATATTTCAAGGCCTATAGAGTGATAATATCCTAGTTAGAATTAAAGACTTACGATTAAAAAAGGGAGATTCAACTCGTATCTCCATTCCTTGAATCTACCAAATAGTGGATGGTATATACTCATGGCCATGACCCTGCCCATCGGGTGCCTCACTCATCTTCCCCTATCAATAACTATAGCAAATGATGCCTCCAATCCTAATCCCTATTTAATAATATCGATAGCATTTTTTTTGTGACCACCCGATTAGTAGCAAGTTAGAGAAAACCTAACCTATGATGTAAAAAATTGATGCATTTTGTCATTTTTGGAATCATTAGTGGTTTAAAGATCAATTTGTTGGTTAGAAGTTTTTGAAGAGGCATGAAGGATTCCAAATTTTATGAAGTATTTATTAATATTTTTAATTTTATGAAGGATTCTAAGTGATATTAGGTATTAATACTAGTAGGGAGTATTCCAACTCGTTAAAAGTGTTAAAACAACTCTAACGGATTTGGACTAGTATGAGGATTCCTAGTCATCTAAAGTCTTTCAACTAGTTGAAAGCCTTAAAACTTGTGGGGATTCCAAATTTTATGAAGTATTTATTAATATTTTTAATTTTATTAAGGATTCTAAGTGATATTAGGTATTAATACTAGTAGGGAGTATTCCAACTCGTTCAAAGTGTTAAAACAACTCTAAAGGATTTGGACTAGTATGAGGATTCCTAGTCATCTAAAGTCTTTCAACTAGTTGAAAGTCTTAAAACTTGTGGGAAGTGTCAGTATTGGTGTTAAGTCTTCATACAACTAGGAATAATCAATATAAGGAGAAGGGGAATTCCCACTAACCCCCATAGAATAGATAGGCTCTATTCTAGATTACCTATCTATATTCTATGTCAACCCATGAATCTATCATTATTCTCTATCCTACGTAAGTGGGACCCTATAGATCGTATGTACTTATAGATATTATTTAAGCTAGATTGAAGGGGAGGGTTTGGCCTAAGGTAGCTCTATATCTATATAGAAGCACTAGACTATGTGTCGATACCATGGTCCTAGAAATATAAGGGGGTATAATCTGGATTAGACAAGCTAGTCCATAGACCTAGAAATCTATCTAGGGTTATTCTCTTAGTTGGAGAGAACAAATGGAGTTTTCCCTTGACTCTCTCACTCCTCCAAACAAAGTTACCACTTCTAACCCCCAAAAAATATATAGTTTCAAACTCGTTAGAAGGATTCTAACAAATATTAAGGCTTCCAAGCATAATATAGATTGCTGGTTGTTGACACACTTCTTACCATATTCCAACTAGATTCCTATTCGTTAGAATTCTTCCAAGTATCTTATTATTCTAACCATATAATAACAATGTCTTGTTAGCAACAATGATGATAAAAATAACAAGATATAGGGGGATAGTATATAGAATCATGTCGATCGATGAGGATGAGTGACAAATATAGTTTGTGAGTATATGGATCTATCTAAACTGATGAGAAAAAGTTACATATATATTCTCTATAGATGGGGTTCAATTATATACATATGTTGAGGGTAATCTTTATTTAATAGTCTAGTCTAGTTAGGGTGGCTGAGGAGGAAAATAGTTATCTCTAAATTCGTCACTCCACCGATAGGTCAGGGATAACTATAGGCACCTAGATGGATAGGTCTCTACTGGGTAGTATAGTATCTAGGGTTATGGTACATATATATAGCTCCAACTCTATCCCTATGGGAGGGGTAATGAATCCTATCGTTATCCCACTATATATTAGATAGGGTCCCCCAATATATAACTATCGATGAAGATACCCCTGTATAGATATGGGGAAAAGATGGAAACCACCTATCCCATCAGAACACTATCAACTGAGGGGATAGTTATATATAATATGATATATTGACAAGGCTTTATCCCTATATATTTTTATAGACCATGGTAGAGCATTATAGGTATAGAGGGACAACTCAATCTAATGAGGTGACAAGACGCTTTATAAATATATATAGACATACAAGTGCCCTACCCATATAGAGTATATGAACAGTGGTCGAGTGCATATCATATACAAAAATATCAATAAATATGACTCTATTTTATTAAAAGGTGGGGCAGTGCCACATTTTAATAAAGGGGGAAACCAATATGAGTTAAGGCATTAGCTCACATGGGGGCCACCTTGTTTAAATAGAGGACTATATGGATTAAATCTAGAGCATAGTCCTTCATCCTCCTTGGCATCAATCTACAATAGTAATGTCTCTCGAAGACCGCTCCCTTAAAATTCTAGGGGATCTATTTGATGACAAATTTATACTCTATATGGTAATCACTACGCTATCTTGATATATGGCTTCTTGTTATGGTTTTAGTTCCACATGGGAGACCAATGAGTATACATAGATAGGAACCCCATATATGGATAGGGGTTATACTATACATGAATGGATTTTTTAGTTGATTATGAATCCATTTCATACATGATACAACCATTCATCAGTTGATCAACCTCTCTATATATATTTATCTAAATAGGGACATATATATAAGTTGTTTATTTTTAGACTGTACTAGTATTCAGTTCAGTGTTTGCTAGACCCCATCTATATAACTCTGTAGGGAATCCCCAGCCTCCAGCCCTAGATATAATATAATAAATGGGAACCAAATGGTTGATATTTTCCCCCATAATATATAGATATGGGATTTCCCTATAGATCTATATACCTAAACTATTAATCCCTAATATATATATATATATATATATATATAGATTGGGGGCGTAAAGCCTCTTCCTCTATATTGGTGGGCATTAATGGCCCAAGATAAGATATTTATGCCACTCTATAGTTTTATATTGTTTGTATCTATGTATGGGGAGAGAATCCCTAAACTCTTTGAAGCTTGAACTATCTATATAGAGAAAACCTATCCATATAAGGGGTGGGGCATCGATATGAATTCAAGTTAGGTCATTTGGTATGGTATAGTACAACATATGGGCTCAATCCTACCCGGCCATGATCACCCTATTTATATATGGGATGCCTTGGCCCTCTCTAGGCACATTTAGAGGTCCCTAAATAATCAATGGTAGATAAAAACGTGGGTGGCTACATTCATTGCGTGGCTATATCTAAAAAATATCCATAGTCGACACCCTCTATCTTCTCTATAGAACCCTCTCCCATTTTTGGGTAGGGTGCTAGCATCCACAAAAATTTGAACCTCGTCCTATATATCATACAATGTATGATGGATGCCTATCTAAACAATATGGTTATATGGATAATTTCAATTTAAGTTATATCATACAAATCTCTTGGGGGGCTGGCCCAAGATGTTTGATATTTTTAGATATGGATCTCAAATTTATCATCCATATGGATATATAGGTCTGCTTCATCCATCTAGGTTCCCCCACTCTATATATCTTCTCTAACTGACATACTTGAGCTTATACCTAATATATGAAGAGTGTTGAGTCTAGTCAGCCTCCCCCATCTAATCAAAGGAAACCCTTCCTAAATCATATTATTTATAGAGGTACATGTAATTGTCTTCTAGATCTTTAGGATTCCAAAAAAGTGGAACTAAAGTTTGGGGCCGACTTTAGCCCCTTATATAGATGGGAGATAGGGGAAGAGAAAATTTCTATATTAACTACTGGTGTGGGGAGGGGCTTGAAAAGGCTCAGATATAAGATCTAAACTATAGGGGACCTATGATTTCCTTAATAAATAAATAGTATGTGAGATGGATTAGATAGATACATGTAGACAATAAGCTACTCCTTTATTTCTTTGGAAAATATACTCCCATCTTGTTTTATCAAGCCAGACACTGGAAAAAGTATGGAGAGGTCACTTATTCATTCATAATTGATGATATGTAGATATTATTGAACCATATATAGATACGATAACCACCCATAGAATAGATAGATAGGGTGACCCAACGAGTCTATATAGTTTAATTTAGTGGAACTCCCTGATGGATATATAGGATCTTCTCAGGAGGGGAACAATATCTAGCCACCTAAACTCCTTGAGATGAGTAGCTTCTACTTCAAGAGTTTCTCGAGTTGGGAGTTCCAATTATCTATATTTTTTAATAAGATAAAATGGATCACATATGGTTAGATAGGTGGAGTTTGGGTCCTACTCTGGTTCCTAATGTAAAGGAATCATAATAGGTCGGGGTCTTATTGAGGGAGATCCTTCAGATTCTAAACCAATCATCACTAAAACCCCTCCCCTCTATAAATATGGGATCAAGGAGCATTATAGAGATATAGGGGTCGCCATATAATATATAATAGGGAGATATATATGGATCTCCCTCAGAATTGATTCTATATAGAAGATAGGTCACAAATATATAGGGTCGATCCATCACCCCCATATCTATAGATGGGGCCAAGAGGGGGCTGCCAACATTATTCCCAAGATAAAGTGAGGGTTGGGAGCCTACATTATCAGTCGTATCACGTATCGATCCATCCATTATAGACTAAATTATAGATAGTGCCCCTATATATAATTTTGGATAAATGGTCCTATTATGGATAGGGATAGATGACTACTATATATAAAGAGATGACCCAAGATGAGATATGGATAGTCACCCTATATCCATAATAGAGAGTTCAGATTTGACCCCCAAATAGATATATAGCCTATTCTTTCTATATAAGGGATAAACAAGAGTTAACCCTGTGAATTTACCTCTCGACAATATCCACACCAATCAAAGTGTATCCACCCATCTCTCTCTCTATCCTTCTATCTTCGTATCTATCTATAGCATCCCATCCCGTCAATTGAATCTTATCTATATTTTATATTTTTCTCTATATACGGTGGTTCTCTCTCTCTATATATGATATGATTGATATGAAATGAAAAGATTAAAGATTGAGCTAGCCTATATATATATGGCACTAGGTGGGGCCCCTTTCCTCTCTTTATATTTTTCATTAACAAATCAAAGATTGACCCAAAAAAATCGAATGACTTGAATATGCCTATTGAGTAATCTCCATCGATCTCTTTCTCAAGTCTTTACAGATAGAAGATATATAGGGTACAGTATTACATATAGATATATGGAGGATTTCTCATTCCAAAGGAGGTAATGATTGACTCCATTCCCCTATATCTATATCTCGATGAGAAAATCCTATGTGTATATATGGGATCTCCCTATCGACCCCCTATATAGATATAGATATTTAGATTGTGCCACAAATGTCTCTTCTCACAATCATAAATATCTAGAGAGGGGTTCGGTTGGCCAATCCATATAGTTCTATAGGGGCCATATCTATATATATTTACAAGGTTTTGTCTCTCGCTTCAACCTATATATATATCTGTAACTCTATATATGTGAAGAATGTTGGAATGGTTTGAGATAGATACATATCTAAATAGAGGAGTCATTTTCACCCATCCAGATATATAAATAGACCCTAAGAATAGAACCCCTATGTTTGTTCTATATATAGGGTTCTTGTATCTATCGGGCCCTTCCCTCTAGACTAGATTAGATATATAAGGATCATAGATGTGTGCATCCTCTGGAACTATCTTCCTATCTATATACAAAGCCCCTATCTTTGTACCATGTTGACAGGGTTATTCATCAAATTTTGGAATAATATACAGAAAAAAGGGAACCCACGAGATGAAGCAAGGATCTATGGATAAAGGAAGAAAGCCTCCAAATTCTAGAGGAAGGCACGAAAGATTAGAGAAATCCATGGGTAAAATAATGAAGCGACAGTTACAAGAGAAAAGACACGGATAAAAGATAGAATCTGCAGGTAAAAGGAAAAAGTTTCCGAACACTGAAAGAAACTACGAGATACTATATGAATCTGTGAAAGATGAAAAATATCCATGAAACAAATACAAAACAAAGACAAAATAATGTAGAAGTAGAAAGAGGAATAAAAAAGTTATTCATATTATAGGGTTGTTTTAGGATGTTTTTGGGATTTATATGAGCATTATAATATACCAAGAAATCCATAAACATATTAGAATGATAATAATGAAGAATATATATTATTTTACACAAGCAAAATGTACAAATACCATGATATATGCTTAAATATCCACTAATTACTAGTTAATAAAGTAAATAAGATTTTAACCAATGGTTACCACAGGTCATTATGAGTGAAAAGACAAAAATTTTGCATCTTAAAGGCTATATAATGATGTAAAATGAGGGGAAAACAAAATATCATGAAAATGAGTGAGAAGAGATAATAAAAACATGAGTAATAAAGAGATGAATTGATTTAAGAAGTGAAAGATGTGATTTTAATTGATATAAACATGTATTTCTGAATTATATGAAATTATGATCAATATATATGTGATGTGTGTTGTTTTTACCATTAATGTGTAGAGTGTTGTGTTTATTCATGTATAATAAAGAATAAACACTTATTTTATAAGAGATAACTACACTTTTGTGTGATGTTAGTGTTTAACCTTAAAGTAATGTGATAAAATAGATAAAGGTAATGGGCATACGAGGAATACTTTTGAATAGTAGGGAGAAGATTGTGCACATTCTAGACATTATCTGAGTGAACATCTTGAACAAGGTACATCTAAAGAAGTGACCTCATACCCTTGTGCGCTTATGGGTGAGTGCTCGGTCCATTCTGTAGTGCATGTGAAACAGCGCACATTGAGAGATTTAAATGGGTATATTCTAGGCCACATGGACCCAATAATGTAGGGTTTGATTACATCAGAACCAGGATATTTGATGATACAGATTCTTCAGATGTGTTGATATCAATGTTTGAGTGTTTAATCTTTTGAATGAAACTACCAAAGTTGTGTAATGACATAATTCCTAATTGTGAAGGTTCAACATAAGAGATTTCTTGTTAAATTAGATATTCCTTAGGCAAATACTGTTATCCAGAATTCACCCCCAGGGTAATTCTGATAACATGCATCAGAATACTCAAGTCCCAGGCAAATTGATTGATTCAGAGGTAAAAATCACGTTTCTAGGGTCCCCTCAGATTTTTTCTAACTCTCCTGTCCAGGAAGAAAGTTAGCAAGTTCTGAGAAAAGGGTGAAAAAAAGTGGTAAAAAGGCAAGCTCGGGATCCAGGAAAAAATCATGAAAATTGGCTAAGTCCTAGTCCTAGGCGGCAACTTGGGACAGTTGGGACATCGAGGCGTGGATCTGCCGAAAAGCCTCCAGGCGGCTCTGCGATAGCAACAGGGACATCTGGGACAGAAGGACGCGGCAGGGCACGAGAAGCCGATCCGGCCGAAGGTAAAGCAAAATTGACTAACTAACTGAGCAGCAACAGTTTGGGAAATCTGGGCCATGGGACACGAAGGACGTGAACCTCGCTAGATCGGCCGAAACAAAGAAATTTTGCACTGGGATAGTCGGGCCAGAAGGGACACATGGGACGCTGAAAGACAAAGGTTCGAGCTGAAGGAGCCAATCAAATCACGCCACGTGTCTTGGGACAAGTGGGACAAAGGGAAGGCGAAACCGGCCGAATCGGGTGAATCAGGGAATTTATCCCAGACAGTCTCGGAAACAGTTTGGGACAAATGGGACCGTGAGGGACGTGAATCAGCCGAATCAGGCGAACGCAGGATGAATTTAGGAAACGCCATGTGTCACAAGGGACAACGTGGGACGCGGATAGCTGAAAAAAAGGTTTGAAGCCAATCAGATTGCGCGAGCTTGTCATCAGCAGGACACGGTCCTAAAGGAAGCCGATTTCAGTGTGGATCGGGGAGGATTCTATGACAAATAGTCACTGGGAAAAGTTTAAGACAAAACTGTCAAAGGGCATGAAGTTTCAGAGACCCCGCGGCCCTGTCCTCAAATGGTGATCACGTGCCACAAGTGTCCCAAAGTGGCAAAGGGATGCGGGGAAAAGCACTGGGCCAAATTTCAAAAGAGGAAAAAAGTCCAGCGAACTTTCAAGGAAAACCCATGGGTACAGAGGAGGAGAGAGAATTGCTCATCCAATCAGCGCCTGCCACGTGTCATCCAGGTGGCAGAGCGGCGGGAAAATTTTCAAAACAACGCATTTTCGCCTGTTTTGTGCCCTAAATCTTCAGATCGACCATATCTTTCGATCCAGAGCTCAGATTTGCATGTTCTTTATATCAACGGAAAGCTTGTGAAATTCTCTACATGATTTTAGGGTCAATCTTGAGTTTTGGTGTAGTCTGGAGAGAGAAAATTGAGAAATGGATCTGACGCGTGTTCATGGCCAGAAGTGACATTCCAGTGACCAGATTTAATGCAGAATGGGTCGCATTCTCCTGTAATCTGGTCAAAAATGATAGGGTATGGGTTTGTAAGGTCCCCCATGCCATTTTAATGCACCTGCAGTCAAGAAGGAATGGGCTCCCATGTTTTTGTACGTTTTCTCTCTCCTAGGCTCGACCCATGCACTGTAAAAGCCAGTTTTGGCTCATTTCTAAAGGGGGGAACATTTTTGGGCATAGCAACTTCTTCTTTCATCTCCAGCAAGTGATTGATTGCAAGGATCAAACCTCTCCAAAGATTGTAATAGTTTTCTTTTACCTCTCTGAGGGTGTAATGCAGTGTTTTTGACATTGAAATGATAATGCAAGCTCTGTGAATGGGTTTCAGTCCTTTGTTTGTATTATTTGCTTCATTTCAGATCCTAAATTATACCTTATCAGTTTGTGTATGTTTTATGTTGTGAATCTTTGGTCTGTGTCTATTTGCATGACAAATATGTTTCACCACTCCTTTTGGTGCATCACCATCTTTAGTTAGTTTCAATTTTTGCACTTCTACCCCTGTCTCCTTGCAAGTTAGAGTAGGATTAGGATCTAAACCTCTGTAGTTTTTTTTTTTGCAAAATATAGATCTAAATCAGAGGAGTTTGAGGAACCAGCCTCTAATCTGGAGATTCCTCTCTCAGTTTCACAAGTCCCCACACTTGGAGAGAGGTTTCCATGTTGTGCAATCACACTGGATGCTAGAGTGATCAACCTAGAACCCTGATCTGCATCCAGGGGTGCTGTGAGTCTGCAACAACAGTAACCAGAAATATTACATAATAGAGGTTAAGGTACATTTCTACAGTCACAAAGTCTGTGCATGTGCTGCAAGTTATCAATCAGAGATTAGAACATCAACCCTATCATTCACAAACCGTGTTAGCCCCGGAGATGGAGTTACATATCAGACTTTTAGAGGGTTGGGTACTTTTCCTTCACGACCTATGAGTCCTCAAAATAATACAAGCATGCTCAAAATACCCTATTCGTACTATACCATACATAAACTATAAAGCACGACATGATTTCCCAACAATAGTCTAACCCATAGAATATCAATCATCTTAATCAATAGAACATAACATCTTATTGTTTCCAATCTACCAAAATAGAATACAACACTTATCTTAACTATAAGATACAAGAATTGTTTTCAATATGTTCTTACTAGGATGTTTTGTCTAACTTTCGAGTAAGAAGAAGAGAAACCATTTTCATTATGATAAAGTACATAATATCCACAAGGAAGAAACATGTTCATATGATAACCAAAGTTGTTTCATCTTAAGATTAACTATCTCAAATAAAAAATTTAAGATATTCATCAGAAAAGGAATAAATAAAGATCCCAGATGCAAGATGAAACATCAACCAACCAGCATGATACATTCTCTTTTTAATAAACCAGTCATGACTCTCCTTTTATTTCATTTCCATAAATGAAAAGTAAGAGAATGTTAGCCAATTGACAATTAACTTTTCCTATAGAATAATCAACAAAATATTCAGGACAAATGAACTTATTCCCAACTGTATTAGAAGAGAAGATTAAAAAAAATGATACTAACCCGTAGTCATTTCCTTCAACTTAATTAACAAAGTCCCTTCTTCAACATATATACAGTTCGAGTTCATATAATAATTCCCAAGGAAGAACAAGAACACCTTAAAGTAAGAAGGTATCTAATGAAATTTTTCCTTTAAAAACTTACCATTGTAAGCAAGGGATCTATTCAAATAGGAACATTAGACCAGTGAAGGTCATACACAATCCATATGCACAAAAGAACCATAAATAAATATTTTATGGGTTATTCATTTCTTTAAGGGGACCTAACAGAAGAGAAATCCGAGTAGATGCTAACGCCCAGAATTACCCAAGAGTTAATTTTAAACAATATTATTTACCATACTTTTCAACATATTGCTTCAAGAGTAAAAATAAAGAACGAATTCCCAATAAGAAACGTAAACTACAAAGATGGTTCTAGTCAAAATCTCACAGAGTTTACCAACCAACTCATAAGACCATATTTCTAGTTTTCTCCATGCACATGTATTTGTTTCCTTTTAAGACTTAGGAGTTTTAAAATAGTTCCCTACAGTAATAAACTCAATATAAATATGACAGGATCTAACAGTATAATAAAAGATACTTTCTACCCAAGATTCTATATCCCAATCTGAGCACCATGATGAGCATAAGTTCTTACCAAGATCAAAATCATTCAACTGATTTTAAACAAGTTTGGACAACTTATGTTCACTTTTGGTGTATATCTTTTAACAAAGAAAACCAGAAAGAATCCCAACTGGACTGACACCTTGCTCAGGTTTCCAATTCCAATAATAAGGAACAATATACTGGAATCCTTTTTCATCACATTACTCCATATTGATTTAATATAACTACCGCATCCTAATGTTAGATAAAGCGCAATGGATAAACTTTTAAACATTTCAATCAAATTCAATCATTATTTTTGAATAACTATCCTATCAAACCTTACTTAACAGCTAAAGCAGTTTGTAAAATTACTTGAAGAGTTCAAAGAAACACTATATAAGTACTAAGACCGTATTCATAATGAAATTTCAATATAATACACAAGGTCATAATAAAACACAAACACCAACCAGATGTGGACTAGTAACAATCCATAATATCATGATAATACTACACAATTATCACGCCATGTTAGGGTTTCAGCAACAACAAATGTTTGCAGGTTAGAAAACGAAAACCAAGCCATCTACTACTCCATTAAAAAAACCTTATATTTATGAAATGAAACACAAGTATGATAGCAGAAAGAACCTGACAGTAGTTATCAAATACACAACAAGTTTCCAACAGAACTTGAGCATACATAAAAGTTTTCATAACAAACATGAGCTTTTTTACCAGCATGAGATCACAAAACATTAGTTTCAATAGAAACAGGCAGAACACCAGACTCTTCAGAGAACTTTAGTGAAAATACATTCGTTTAAAAATAAAAAAACCTAACCATTAATTACCAAATCCAGTTAAGCCAAACAGAGTTATAGAATCATTTTTGTATGTGTTTTTCATGTGCTTAAACAAATGCATACTAATAATTTAAACCAGACCTCTTTTGCAAAATTCAAAGCCAAGAATTCAAGATTTTATAAACTTAGTAACCAAATAACCAGGTAAATTACGAAATGCATAAAACTCAACAGAGTAGAGTTGCTTTAATGAAAACACTTAGAGGAAAGAAAAAAAAATAACAGTTAGAGTCTATCATGTCTGATAGTGTCTCTATCAAATCGAAGAAGACCTCCCACCGAGCTCACTACTTCTCCTCTTTTCCATGAAATATCAAACAACCATATACCTCTTCCATAATTCCTCTTATAAATTCCACGAAATGAAAATAGATTTGAAACTTGACAAGTATCCATGAAGTGCGATTCAATCTGCTTGTTTGAAAAACTAGAGCACATGTAGAGTTAAAATCAGAGAACATGCAAAGTGAAACAACTTTAGAAAAATCTCTTGGCATGCCTACCAATATGGTTTGGGCTTGTAAACAAAAAGTAATTAATTCCATTAATTATAAATCTCCCACCTAATCTTCCTTGTCACCGCCTGCCAAGTCTGGCGAATGCCAAGTCAAAAATAACAAGCATTTTAAATTTTAGTGATACTGCCACCTAAGTCTCTGCCAAACCAACTAGCCCCTACCAAAGCTGGTAGTTTTGCGTACATTAAAAACCTTATCCACATCATGAATGCCTTGGGAACCGTCTTCAAAATGCATGTGACTACCTAACTCCCCCATTCATGCCCAATAGTTTAGGATAGATTACTTGCTTAGGTTAGATCTTAGGTAAATTAAAGTTTATACCTTAGGATATAACATTATCAACTAACCCCCACCTTAGGCCTTAGAAATTAGGTTTATATAATTCCACATAGGTAAATAATTCAAAATTCCATTGTTTAAAGCACTACGTTAGATCACCATATATAGCCTTGTAGTAATAGGTTCAAGTTTAATTTTACTACCTAGTAACCTTTCCAATTCCCTTAGCACCAAGTTTAGGTTAGAATCAAAATTATATCAAGTAACATAGCTTAGGTAGGAAATACTTTTACCTAGCTTAGGATTCCACAGGTTTGTCCTTTATAGGATTCTGGTTCTCTCCTACGCCATGAACAGGATGAAATCCCAATTACGTCACTAATGACCTGCCATGGTTGATCTCGAAAGGCCCAAACGAAACATACCACTGAATGGAAATATTTTCACATAAAATATAATTAAAGAACTTGTATCTACCAAGTTCAGTCCATATGTTTCTTAATTCATGGAATGTTAGTTCATCCATTATTCACCCTGAATAGATTTAAAACATTCCTTGGATCACTTAAATTGATCCAAGGATGAGTCAGGTAAATAGATAAGTTTAAAACTCTTAAAACCAAACTGTAATCTCACCTACAAGAAGTGAAAAATGAATTCAGGAAAACTATTCCAGTTTAGTCAAAAGATCTTAAGAGCATAAAAGACTTATCCAAATCAAGCATGATTTCCCAAAGTCGAAAGAACATATCCTAAAAAGGAAAATCACATCCTAACACTTGAGATGCAAAGGAGGAAAATAACAACTGTCAAGGGTGTTACATGTTTCCCTCCTGAAAGGAATCATCGTCTCGATGATTATTTCTTCTAACAATTTACATCAAGGATAGTCAAATCCTTCATTTTTCTTATTCAAAGTCAAATATTTAAATACCTTATAGTTCCGTAAATCAACATTAAATAACTGTTTGTTCAAATTAAATAATTATCTATCCAAAACTAGCTTACTTAATGTCATATAAAGATAAAATCATAAATCTTTATCATTCAACAGATTCAATTATGTTCAAATAGATATGGAAAAGTAGTTTTTATATCCTCTAGATTTTCCCAAGTTGCACTTTCCTCGTTAAAATGGTCCCACTGGACCTTACATTGACTTATTTCTCTATTTCTTAAATGCAACTGGTGATTTTCCAGCACTCAAATGGGTTTAACCATGATTATTCTTGGGTCTTGGACCTACAAGGAATTCCAATTTAACACATGTGATAAATCTAAAACGTATTTCTTAAGCAAAGAAATATGGAAAACATCATGCATTCATGACAAAGCAGGTGGTAGTGCTAAATGATAAGCTACAGGGTTGATTACTTCAACTATTTCAAAAGGTCCCACATATCGAGGTGATAACTTGGCAGCCTTGCCGAAATTTATAGAACTCTTTTTCTGTTTAACCCAAAGAAAAACCTTCTCTCCAAGTTCAAATTTCCTATCAACCCACTTTAAGTCAGCATAACTCTTTTGTCTATCTGCAGCTTCTTTCAAGCGTTCACGAATCATTTTAACTTGTTCCATTTCTATAAGGATTTCAGGTCCAATTACCTCTCTATCCTCAATGTTATCCCAACTAATAGCGGTTATGAATTTCCTTCCGTAAAGTGACTTGAAACGTGCCATATTAAGAGAAGCATGATATTTATTATTGTATGCAAATTTAACTAATGCAAGGTACTCCTCCCACTTGTACTGCTGATCCATACAATACATCTGTAACATATCCTCCAAAGCATGATTTACTCTTTCAGTCTGTTCATCTATTTCGAGATGATACGAAGAACTAAAATTCAATTTAGTTCCAAGAGCTGCATTTAGCGTTTGCCAAAACCTTGATGTCATTCTAGGGTCTCTATCAGATATGATTAATTCAGGTACTCCATGTAATCTGAAAATTTCATGTACAAATATTTTAGCCAAAATAGGAGAATCATCCTTTAAATTTCTAGCAATAAAATGAGTTACTTTCGTTAGTTTGTCAACTACTACTAAAATAACATCATGTTTATTTCTTGACATAGGCAATCCTTGTACAAAATCCATGCTTATTACCTACCATATCTACTACGGTATGCTATGAGGATACAATAAACCAGCTGGGTGCATATGTTCTACTTTTACATGTTGACATTCAAGACAATGAGTCACAAAATCAATAACATCCTTTTTCATTCCTTTCCAAAAATATTGTTGTTTTACATCAACAAGTTTTTTTGTTATGCCAGGGTGTCAAGAAAAAGGTGAATTGTGAAACTCTGCCAACAATTTCTTTCTCAAATCATTAGGCAAAGGTATGTATACTCTATTTTCATATCGTAAGATTCCTTCATTATCAAAGTGAAAACCTTTATATCTTTCATCCTTTGGGTCTGCAACAAGCACTATTTTTACTTGCTGAAAGTAAGATTCAGATTCCATAACACTTTTTACTTCATCCTTAAACTGAGTTCTTAATGTTATAAGAGCAGAAATGTGCTTCCTACAACTTAGAGCATCAACCACTCTATTCTCTTTTCCTTTAATGTAACTTATGTCAAAATCATATTGAGAAAAAAAATCTAACCACCTTCATTGTCTTGCATTCAGATTTGGCTGAGTGAAAATGTACTTCAGTCCAAGATGATCAATTTTCAACTCAAATGGTTTACCCCACAGATAATGCCTCCAAACTTGAAGTGCATGAACTATGGAAACAAGCTCTAAATCACGTGGATCATAATTCAACTCATGTAACTTAAGTTCTCTACTTTCATAAGCTATGACATGATCATTTTGTAACAAAATACCTCCAAGACCTTCCCCTGATGCATTCGTTACAATAGTAAAGTCTCCATTAGAATCAGGTACAACTAAGATTGGTGATGAAGTCAACTGAATTTTCAAAAATTTAAAAGCATATTCACATTTATCATTCCAAGAAAATTTCTTATCCTTTTTCTGTAATGAATTTATTGGTGTAGCCACCTTAGAAAAATCCTTAACAAATTTTCTATAATAACCTGCAAGGCCCATGAAGCTTCTAACTTCATGTACATTCTTTAGTGTAGGCCACTCGGTTATAGCTACAATTTTAGAAGGATCTATATCAATCCCATTTTTACTTATAAAATGACCCAAATAGTGAACTTCAGTGTCATAGAAAGAACATTTAGACAGATTACCATACAACCGTCTCTTTCTCAAAATTTCCAAAACTATTTTCAAGTGTTCATGATGCTCCTCAATACTTTTAGAATATATGAGAATTTCATCTAAGAATATAAGCAAAAACTTGTCCAAGTATTCTTGAAAGATATTATTCATTAAGTTCATAAAATTTATAGGTGCATTCATTAATCCAAAGGGTAAAACCGTGAATTCATAATGCCCATACCTTGTCCTGAAAGTTGTTTTGTGAATGTCCTCATCCTTAATTTGTAATTGATGATATCCAAATAGAAGATCTATCTTAGAATATACCGATTCTCCACGCATCTAATCAAATAAATCATTAATTCTAAGTAGTGGGTATCTATTCTTGATTGTTGTTTTGTTTAACATCCTGTAATCAATGCATAATGTAAGTGTTCCATTTTTCTTTTTCACAAAGATCACTGGTGCTTCCTAAGGTAAAACACTTGGTCTAATCAAACCCTTAGACAAAAGTTCTTGCAACTGAGCCTTAAGCTCTACTAACTCTATGGTAGTCATTCGATAAGGTGCTTTAGAAATAGGTTCAGTACATGGTTTGATTTAAATTGTGAAGTCAAACTCCCTTTTAGGTGGTAACCCCGGTAATTCTTCTAGAAACACGTCAATGTAGTTCCGTAGTAGCGGATAAAATTCCTTGAAATCATTGTTTTCTTTCATAGATTCTAAAATTTTTATTGCATATAAGGTACAACCCTTATTTTTGGCCTTTTTAAGTTGTATAGCTAACAATTTCCTAGCCGAAATTTCTCGTTTTACACCTTGAATCTCTGTTATTTTCTACAGATCATCTAAACAACTAATATGTTTTTCAAAACAGTCTACCTTTGCTTTATGCTTTGCTAACCAATTTACACCTATGACTATATCATAAGATCCCAAAGGTGCTACATAGAGATCAACTTCTATGGAAAAGCTAGGTAAGTCAAGGACTGCCCCAAAAAGACACATACTAACTGTATGAAAAAAATTATTACAATAATGTATAGTCCATGATATAGCCATTTTTCCAACTTTTCTTAAGTTTTGAAGCAATTTTACTAGAAATAAAACATTCAGTAGCTCCTGTATCAAAAATAATAGTTATAGGTATGCCAAATAATTTACCAAGAACTTCTATAGGTGTAACTTACATTTTAGTTTGCTTGTCATCTACTGCAACATGTATCTTGTGCTGCTGATTACAATCATCCTTCTTCAAAGGACATTGATTTGCATAATGATCTTTTCCACAGTTATAACAACCTCTTACCGGTCCCTTTTTAGGCTCAAAATTATTTCCAGCCTTAAAGTTATCATTTTGACCTCCATAGGACTTTCGCCCATTATTATTATTCTTGGCAAAAAAATTCTGTGTATTTCTAGCAGACTTATTTATTTTTATTTTCTTATTATTATCAGTTGGAAACTTACTTTTGTTACCAAAATTTTTCCATTGTCCTTTCTTAGGTGCAAGAGAAGCTGAAGAAGAGTTTGGAACTTTCTTTTGTACTTCCTCCTTGTGAGCAAAAATATCCTTTAATTTATTTCTTGCCTTATGATTTTTTCAACAACCCCTTCCATAGTGGTTGGGCTGTGAACATCAACCTCTCCCCCAATAATGGGATTCAATCCCATGATAAATTTCCATATCCTAAAATTCTCATCAGTTTGATACTGAGGTACATACTTGAGTAGTTTCATAAACCATTCCCAATACTCAGTTATAGTTAACTTTCCTTGAGCTAAGTTCTAAAATTCAGTCATTTTCTGATCATAATAAATTTGTGGCAGCCATCATTTCCTAAAATAAGTTTTAAATTGATCCCAAGTGATGTTAGTTTCATCAATTTTTAGCTCAGCCTTACGACTATCCCACCATGAAGATGCTTCATGGGAAAGCTGATATGCTCCCCAAATAGCTTTGGTTTCCTCTGAGAAGTTTCTTATTGCAAATTACTTCTCCATCTCACTGAGCCAATTCTCAGCTCCATCACCTAATGTGGTGCCATCAAACTTAGGTGGACTTATCCTTTTTATATCATTGGTGAGTTCAGCTGCCAACCTAGCCTTTTTGTTTTCTGGCTGGAAAGGTACATTAGTATTTTTATCATCAACACCCATACTGGGGTTATCCTTAGGAGGTGGCTGATTGTTATTACCAGCTTCTTCTTCCTCCTCATTACCCATTACTTGTTGTTCAAGTACAACCAAATGATCTCTTGTGTCCAATAGGGCAGCAAGGATTTCATCAAGTTTTTGGGTTGTTTCTACTCCTTCATCAGGTGGAGCATTATTCGCAACATTTCCTCTTGTTCTAACCATTTTCTATTACAAAGAAAATTTAGGTTTTTATCAGATTATGGACATAATAGGTCCAAGAGCTACAACCTTCAGCTCTGATACCAAGATGTAACATTCCCATTTTAAGACTTTAGAAACAAGGGAATTTTTTTTAAGTAACGTTCTCTGTTCTAAATACATAATTTAGAACACACATTCCATAACATCCATTCTTATAACAGATAACCATATGCATCTGTAATGACTCAATGTGCCACCGATCTATTCATTTCATGACTCGGTGAACTACCGATCTATTCATGTTTATCATTAAGTATTGAATACTTTTTTGTATACTATGTATACTTGGTTCTCTTACCCTGTTCAGGGTATTGAGTGATCTATCTAGGAACCTATCTGAATATTTTCTACCAATATTCATCTACATCTCGAACCTTAGACTAGGTGACATAAGACAACGTAATCAAAAACTTATGATACTTTGGCCAAAGTTTTCTAACATATTGTTTGTATTACTCATTTTCCTTGATGGCATACTCGTCAATCTAGAATATTTCCTTCACCTCACTCAATTTTTATCTAGAATGTCCTTTACTGACTTCCCTCAGTCTATTTGTTGAACTTTTAACCCTAGTTTAGGTTAACAACATAGGTTATGATAGGAAGAGACTCACAAAGACTCAGGATATATTGGTATACTAGGTAAACCTAGGTTAACCCCATATGCCAAGGTACCCAGAGTCCTAGAGGAGCTACCTCATATCATAACTATGCTACTACCCAGTCTTAGAGAAAAACTAAGTTCAAGTCGATAAGTGTGTAAATCTAGATGATCAATGCAGAAGGGTGTTGCCACATGTCAACTATAATGTTGTATCCTTGAGAAGATCCTAATATTCTCGAAGGTACAAAAATGAAATTGGCGTGTGCCAAAATCCTACAGAACAGCCTTGTCGAGATGTACATACCCTAAGGAGATTATTAATATATTTAATTAATTTGGATAATTAAAAGTAGATTTCAGCAACCTTGTCCAAACCCTAATCCAACTCTCCCCAAGTTCCTTTCCAAATCAGGTTCCATTAATCCTTGGAGAACTTCCTTAACTCAAGATTTCTTTCTTTGTTCATTAATTTTTACTTAACAAGCAGTTACCAAAAAGAGGGGACAATAATCTCATAAGTTTTGTTTAATGACTTAACCATTCAAGGAAGTGTAATATCTACCTAGATTGTAACTTAATAAACTTTATTAAATGAGGTCTAATGAGTATAAATCATATCTTCTTTTTTTTCTTGTTTACTTTTTCATGAGTGAGGAAGAGTCTTCCTCTTCATAGTTAAGTTCTAGGGTTTAACACACCCATTTTTTTCTGTACATAATCTATAGTTTTCATTATATGTTCATTACACATCAACTTACTATATGAAATTGTTTATATAAGAACATTGAATTCTGTAACTTATCTAGCTGCATCTTAATTAGGGAAATTACTCTAATTCCCTTTTATCCTACTTATTCAAGAATCCTCATTTAATCATATAAATAATATCAACAAGATAAGATTCCATTTCTTTTACAAAGGTACACGATAATTTACACAACTCATGCAAGTAAGTTCTCATCCTTCAATTTCCTTTTCAGATTATACCTTTACAAACTTATGCATTTTTGGGGTTACTGCATGACAACAATATTCATTCAAAAAGGAATATAACTTTTCTTTTTCAATACAACTCAAGAACGAATAAAAATTCTTCACTATAATCAAACTTAGATCAACCAATTAATCATATAAAAAAAATTCATCTTTTATCACTTACGAGGTCCATCTGTAAAAAATTGCTAGCACAGACCAGTTCAAAGAACTGAGCATGATAAGAACTAAGCCTTAAAATAAAGTGCATTCCACTAATTGTTCCAATAAAAACAACCCTGCTTTAATGAACAATTAGTATTTCATACTCTAAACATAAGTAATAACAACAAAATATAAGAGCTTTAATGAACTAGAGTTCAGTTCTAAAAGAAGAACAAAATATAATCTATAATATATGTCTTACAAACTAAAGTATAATTGGTCCTATCAATCATCTTAATCAACAGAACATGACATCTTATTGTTTCCATTCTACCAAAATAGAATACAAAACTTATCTTAACTATAAGATACAAGAAGTGTTTTCAGTATGTTCTTACTAGGATGTTTTGTCTCACTTTCCAGTAAGAAGAAGAGAAACCATTTCCATTATGCTAAAGTAAATAATATAGAAAAGGAAAAAATAGGTTCATATGATAACCAAAGCTATTTCATCTTAATATTAACTATCTCAAATAAAACATTTAAGATATTCATCAGAATAGGAATAAATAAAGATCCCTGATGGAAGGATGAAACATCAACCAACCAACATGATACATTCTCTTTTTAACAAACCAGTCATCACTCTCTTTTTATTTCATTTCCATAAATGACAAGTAAGAGAAGGTTAGGAAATTAATGATTAACTTTTCCTATAGAACAATCAACAAAAGATTCTAGACAAATGAACTTATTCCTAACTATATTAGAAAAGAAGCTTAACAGAAATGATCCTAACCTATAGTCATTTCCTTCAACTTAATTATAAAATTCCCTTCTTCAACATATATACAGTTTGAGTTTAGATAAGAATTCCCAAGAAAGAACAAGAACACCTTAAAGTAAGAAGGTATCTAATGAAACTTTTCCTTTAAAAACTTCCCATTGTAAGAAAGGGATTTATTCAAATAGGAACATTAGAGTAGTGAAGGTCATACACAGTCCATATACATAAAAGAACGATAACTAATTCTTTTATAGGTTCTTCATTTCTTTAAGGGGACCTAACAGAAGAGAAATATGAGTAGATGCTAATGCCCAGAATTACCTAAGAGTTAATTTCAAACAATATTATTTACCATACTTTTCAACGTATTTCTTCAAGAGTAAAAATAAAGAACGAATTCCCAATAAGGAATGTAAACTACAAAAATGGTTCCAGTCAAAATCTCACAGAGTTTACCAACCAACTGATAAGACCATATTTCCAATTTTCTCCATACACATGCATCTGTTTCCTTTTAAGAATTCAGAGTTTTAAAATAGTTCCCTGCAATAATAAACTCAATATATATACGACAAGATCTAACAACATAATTACAAGATACTTTCTAGCCAAGATTCGATATCCCAATCTGAGCACCATGATGAGCGTAATTTCCTACCAAGATCAAAATCATTCAACTAATTTTAAAGAAGTTCTGGCAACTTATGTTCCCTTCTGGTTTGTATCTTTTAACAAAGAAAACCAGAAAGAATCCCAACTGGACCGACACCTTGCTCAGGTTTCCAATTCGAACAATAAGGATCGATATCCTTGAATCCTTTTGCATCACATTATTCCATATTGAGTTAATATAACTACCACATCCTAATATTATATATGTTAGCATAATTTAGCATAGGCATATTTATTGCATTTTATTGCATTGTCTTTTATTTAATAATGTGCAACATGTGCACTCTAGTCTAGTGACTTGCATTCAATATTGTTATGTTGTATAACATTTAATATTGGTATTAGTAGTAATTACATGTGCATGTGAGATGGGTCTTATCATCTCGTAGTTGGTGTCTTCTAGGGTGTCATGTCTATCCATATGAGGCTGTCTAATATCTATAAATATTACAGCGCTTACATTGTTATGTAATCTGATTTCATGATCAATAATATTTGTGAGGCTTCCGTCCCTCTTTGGTCATTGCAATCTTATTCTATTCTATCATTTGGTATCTAAGCTATACCATTATTATCATTTGGTATCAGAGCAGGTTCTATCCAAGCAAGGTTGAAGAGGAGCACTATTGGAGAGGATCCATTGGAGAAGAAGATCTGCATCAAAGGAGAACCATTAAAGCATCCCGCAACCTCCATTCCTTCCAAGCATCCCTCAACTAAAATTTGACCTATCCACTTATTTGGAAGGTAAATTTTTTTTTATTAGTCATTGGCATAGCCAATTGATCTAACATATTGGGGCAATATTTCAGATTTGGAGATCTTTAAAAAAAAAAGGAGAAAGATCTTGGAAAAAATTGCAGATCTAAAAAAAAAATGATTTGTGAAAAAAAAAAGAGATCTTAAAAAAAAAAAAAAGGAGAGAGATCTTGAAAAAAATTGAAGATCAAAAAGAAAAAAAAAAGATCAGATGTAAAAAAAAAAAAATCAGATCTGAAAGTGGAGGTGTGAAGAATTCGGGAGCAAAGGTTGAAGCAGTCCCGTCAACAAAATTCCAGCAGATAGCTCCTAGAAAAAAGAACGTAACTTTTTCATACAATGTCAGATTGATGTGAATTTTTCTTTTCTAGAAAGATAAGAAGGAGACGCACATATTTTCAGTTTACATCATCTTTAGATTCAGGCTCTACATGTGACAAAAAGTCTATACAAGTCGGATCATTTTTTTCTGAAAAAAAATCAGATCTAGCTGGTAAATTGGTAAGATCTCAAAAAATAAGATTCCGATTCTTCTAAAAATTTTTGGGTTTCAAGAAAAATATTTTATGATGTTGCTTTCAAAATTTTAAAAAAACTTAGATCACGCTTTGTGAGAAAAGGTGAAAACAATATTCAGATTGTTTGTTTTGATCTTGGGAACAAACAGGTCAGCGGTTCAATTCCTACTTTCTCCATATTTTTTCTTATATTATTTTTTTGGAAAATTTGGAGAAATTAATAAATTTTGGGAGATTTCCAAATTTAGGAGCTCACCAAACACATTTAGAGCCACCGCTAAATTTAGCAAAAAAACACCTATTGGGGGTAAAAAAATATTTTTGGCCTAAATTGTGTATTTTGTGATTCTAAACCCTTTTTTGTAAAGAGGGGGGAACACAAAAACTTTATTTCGATGTACTTTTGGAGCATTTTGTACTAATATTGGTGCATAAAGTGAAAAAAAAAGGGTACAAATTTTTTATTTTATGTTTGGTTCTATCACACGAGATCTTTGATCTCATAGCAGCGTTCGGTATATACGGTGCCTCTGGGAAGCGCTTACGGGTGATGCCATCGTGACTACTACTGCACTTAACACCTAACACAGCTGCCTAAATGTCGTCTGGGCATCGACCCTATAAAATTGATAGGGAGTAATAAGGACACAATACACACACATTTGAGCCCTCCCATCCGTTTGTGCTTACACAAACCCCTCTTCGTATTTTCTAAGTACCACGTACTAAATTATTTCACGTGGGTTAACACCTCTTTCTGTATTGATAGGTATATTGAAAGGGTGATCTTATTCCACGTACCGACAGGTATATCGGAAGGGAGCATATATAGAAAGGTTTGGTATATCAGCCTGATGGTATATTGAGAGGGAGACCATAAACCTGGAGTGATAAGAGCCTTACCCTTTGTCAGAAATTTAGATTGCAGAAATGGGTGCACAAGCACCAAAGTTCTTCTTGCCAGATTCACAACTGCTTAGAGGATACAACTATGCTGCATGGAAACCGAAGATCAAGGTGTTACTTGAGTTTGAAGACCTATGGATAGTTGTAGATGGACAAACAACAAGATCACTTGATGATGGAAAAAAACAAGTTCAATTTGACAGGGCCAATCAAAAGGCCAAGTTGATCATCTTGTTTAGCGTAACAGATGATGTGCAACCCCACATTAGAGATGCCACATTGGCCAAGGATGCATGGGATAAGTTGAGCATAGTCTATGAGGCAAATAACAAGAATGCCATCCTCAACCTACTATCACAACTGCATACTCTCAAGTTCAAGCACAATGAGAAGGTTGAAGTTTTTTTGAGACGAGTTGCTACTTTGAGGGCATCTCTATTGGCATTGGGAAAAGAGATAAGTGATGAAGACCTCAGACCAATTGTGTTGTGAGAACTTCCTCCTTCCTATAGAATCTTTGTGATAACTATCAATATGAGTGAACACACAGTCACCTTTGAGAAGTTGGTCAATCTACTCCAACAAGAAGAGGCAATGAACAACAAAGATCATGAAGATGAGCAAGCACTGTTTCCAATCATAAAGGGAAGGGGAAATTTTAGTCCAATCACAAGAAGTCCCAACAAAACCGAAGTCAATGAGACAACACCAAGAAGTGTCCCATTTGCAATAGAGGGGGACATGAAATCAAATATTGTTGGTACAATTCCTACAAAAAGGGTTCATCAAGCAATTCAAAACCCAATAACCAATAGGGTAACAATAATTCAAATAAAGGGAAGTCCAACAACAACAACAATCAAGGGCATAAAAATGGTAATTGGCAAAGAAAACCCAAACAACAAGGGTACATTACCGAACATGAGGATGATTCAGATGAAGGAAACCACATGTATTATGCTCAATTTGATGAAGAAACCAAGTCCACACAAGATATCTGGTATGTTGACTCGGGTGCAACTCGACACATGACTGGACGTAAGGATTGGTTCTACACGCTGCGTGACTCACCTAACAAGAACCATGTGTCATTAGGTGATGAATCATCATACAATGTCAAGGGGATTGGAAACATTTCACTACCTCTTGGAAAGCCTGACTGTAAAATCACAAATGTATTTTATGTACCTGAGTTGACCAAGAATTTTCTATCATTTAGTCAACTCCTTGATCACAACTTGAAGTAAGATTTTGACAGTAATAATGGAGAAAAAGTGTGCTTGATAAGACATAAGTCAAGAGGTTCCAAGATTGTAGCAAGAGCCTCCAATGTGGGACGCATGTTCCAACTTGATTTTTTCCACAAGGATGATCAAGCTCTAGTGGCCAAAGACACGCAATCTATAGAACTATGGCATCGTAGATATGGTCACATCAGTTTTGGCTATCTCCAAACACTTCAGAAGGGAAACATGGTGAAAGGATTGCCTACACTCAAGCACAACATTGAAAAGTGTCACAATTGCCTAGCTGGAAAGCAACACAGAGTACCCTTCCAAAAGAACACATATAAAGCTAAGGGAAAGCTTGATTTGGTGCACACTGATCTTTGTGGGCCCATGCAACCAAGTCATTCTAGATGTCAATAGTTCATGCTTTGTGTTGATGACTACTCAAGAAAGATGTGGATATATTGTCTAAGAAACAAGAGTCAAGCCTTTGAGACATTTCAGAAGTTCAAAGCACTTGTTGAGAATGAAGTTGGTCACAAGATCAAAACTCTCTGCTCAGATCAAGGGGGGGAATTCACAAGCAATGAGTTCAAGACTTACCTGGAAGCTCATGGGATTCGTAGACAAATGCCTCCTACTCACACACCACAATAGAATGGTATAGTTGAGAGAAGGAATCGTACTATCATGGAAATGGTGTGATGTATGATTGACGCCTCAGATTTAATAAAGAAATTTTGGGCAGAAGCTCCAAGAACTGCAGTCTATTTGTTGAACAGAGTACCCATAGTAGCTCTTAAAGGAGTGACACCTCAAGAAGCATGGTCAAATCAGAAACCATCAATTGCACACCTAAGAGTATTTGGGTGTAAAGCTAGCATGCACATACCCAAGAAGAATAGGAACAAGTTGGATATGAAAGCTGAGAAATTGATATTCACTAGATATAGTGAAGAAGCACTTGGGTACAGATTATGGGATCCGAAAGTAAATAAAGTATACACAATTAGGGATGTTGAGTTCTTTGAGAAGAAACAAGCAGATGCTCCACTCAACGACTCAACAAACATGTAGAATACACCTCTTGTGAAGACAAAATTTTATGTTCCCACTGAAGATGACAGTGATGAATTAGATGATGGTGAAAACTTGGATCCACCACAATCCAATGGAACAGCTAATAATTTACCTAAATTGTATACTCAATTAATAAGAGATGTAAATTTGGATGAAGCACCTAGCACATCGTCCAATCCTAGACCTAGAACTTGTAGTCAAGCTCGTGAAGAGGTCAATTATGCCCTAATGAGCAGAGTTGTTGAAACAGTTGAGCCATCTATAGTTTAGGAAGCCCTATAATCAAAATCTTGGAAAGATGCCATAGATTCAGAGTATTAGTCAGTGATGAAGAACAACACATGGCAACTTGTCGACCTTCCACCAGGGAAGAAACCCATTGGATGCAGATGGATATTCAAGACTAAGTACAAATCAGATGGGACTATTGACAAGTATAAAGCAAGGCTTGTAGCAAAGGGGTATGCACAACAAGAAGGCATTGATTATGAGGAGACATTTGCTCCCACAGCCAAGATCAAGACAATCAGGATGATCTTTGCTCTAGCTGCACAATTTGGTTGGAAAGTCCACCAAATGGATGTGAAAAGTGCCTTTCTTAATGGATATTTGCAAGAAGAAGTCTATATGACTCAGCCAGAGGGTTATGTAATACCAAGAAAAGAGATGATGGTATGCAGACTCATAAAATCTCTATATGGCCTAAAACAGGCACCCCGGGCATGGTACATCAAAATTGATGAGCATCTCATAAGTCATGGATTTGAAAGGAATCCTTATGACCCCAATCTCTACCTCAAAAAGCAAGGGGGGAGATTGTCATTGTGGTTGTTTATGTTGACAATCTAGTCATTATAGGAAGTTCTGTGAAGATGATCGATGCAACAAAGAAGGATTTTAATCGATCGTTCGACATGACAGATCTTGGGCTCATGCACTATTGTCTTGGGTTGGAAGTATGGCAAAAAGAGAATCATATCTTTGTGTCACAGTTGAAATACACCAAGACAATGCTTGAGAAATTTAGGATGATGGACTGCACTCCTATTGCTACACCTATGGAAGCAAGACTTCTGTTATCCCGTTCCGATCCATCACCACCGGTGAATGCAACTCTCTATCGGCAGTTGATTGGGAGTCTCATTTACCTGACATATACTAGACCAGATATCAGCTTTGCAGTCAGCTATTTATCACGCTTCATGCAAGAACCGAAAATATGTCATTAGAAAGTAGCAAAGAGAATACTAAGATATCTAAAGGGTACAGTTGACCTTGGTCTAGAGTACAAAAAGAATGACAATTTCTTCTTGACAGGATATTCATATTCAAATCATGTAGGAAACATGGACGATAGGAAGTCAACATCAGGCTTCGTCTTCTTTATGGGATCTGGACCGATATCATGGGGAAGCAAGAAACAAAACTTTGTTTCTCGCTCTTCTACAGAAGCAGAGTATCGAGCTGCAGATGAAGTTGTTTGTGAAGCAATATGACTATGCCGAATACTGGAAGGAATTGGTCTACCACAATAGAAATCTACTCCAGTATATGTTGATGATGAAGGAGTTCTAAATCTTGTTCGCAATCCAGTATTTCATGAGAGAACCAAGCATATTGAATTACAGGTTCATTTCATACGTGAGATGTTGTGAAGCACAACATATAGCTCCATTTCTGTCCTACAGCTAAACAGAAGGCAGATGTTTTCACTAAGTCACTTGCATGTGACAAATTCACACTGTTTAGAGAGTTCCTCTCCACTTCATTGGAAACTATGCAAAATTAAGGGGGGGAATGTTAGCATAATTTAGCATAGGCATATTTATTGCATTTTATATCATTGTATTTTATTTAATAATGTGCAACATGTGCACTCTAGTCTAGTGACTTGCATTCAATATTGTTATGTTGGATAACATTCAATATTGGTATTAGTAGTAATTACATGTGCATGTGATATGGGTCTTATCATCTCATAGTTGGTGTCTATTAGGGTGTCATGTCTATCCATATGAGGTTGTCTAATATCTATAAATATTACAGCTCTTGCATTGTTATGTAATATGATTTCATGATCAATAATATTTTTGAGGATTTCATCCCTCTTTGGTCATTGCAATCTTATTCTATTCTATCATTTGGTATCTAAGCTATACCATTATTATCAAGATAAAGTGCAATGAATAAACTTTTAAAAAGTTCATTCAAATTCAAGTGTTATTTTTGAATAATTATCCTATCAAACCTTGCTTAATAGTAGAAGTGGTTTGTAAGATTAGTTAAAGAGTTTAGACAAACACTATATAAGTACTAAGGCCATATTCATAATGAAATCTCAATACAATACACAAGGTCACAGTAAAACACAAACACCAACCAGATGTAGACTAGTAACACTCCATAATATCATGATAATACTACATAATTATCATGCCATATTAGGGTTTCAACAACACCAAATGTTCGTAGGTTAGAAAATGAAAACCAAGCCATCTACTACTCCATTCATAGACCCTTATATTTATGAAATGAAACACAAGTATGATAGTACCAAGAACCTAACAACAGTTATCAAATACTTAACAAGTTTCCAATAGAACTTGAGCATACATAAAAAATTTCATAACAAACATGAGCTTTTTTACCAGCATGAGATCACAAAACATTAGTTTCAATAGAAACAGGTAGAACACCAAACTCTCCAGAGAACATTAGTGAAAATACATTCGTTTAAAAATCAAAAAAACCTAACCATTAATTACCAAATCCAGTTAAAGACAAACAGAGTTATAGAATCATTTTTGCATGCACTTTTCATGTCCTTAAACAAATGCATAATAATAATTTAAACTAGACCACTTTTGCAAAAAGGGTTCAAAGCTAAGAATTAAAGATTTTATAAATGCAGTAACCTAAAAATTAGGTACATTACGTAATGCATAAAACTACGTAGAGTAGAATTGATTTAATGAAAACACTTAGAGGAAAGAGAAAAATATTAACAGTTAGAGCCTATCATGCCTAATAGTGTCTCTGTCAAATCGAAGAAGACCTCTCGCCGAGCTCACTACTCCTCTTTTCCATGAAAGATCAAACAACTAGATACCTCTTCCACAATCCTCTTATAAATTCCATGAAACTAAAATATATTTGAAACTTCAAAAATAGCCATGAAGTGCGGTTCAATTAGCTGGTTCAAAAAACCAGAGCGCATGCAGAGTTAAAATCGAAGAACATGCAAAGTGAAACAACTTAAGAAAAATTTGTTGGCATGCCTACCAAGATGGTTTGGGCTTATAAACTAAAATCAATTACTTCGATTAATTCCAAATCTTCCACCTAATCTTCCTTTCCACCACCTGCTAAGTCTGGCAAATGCCAAGTCTAGCAAATGCCAAGTCAAAAATAACAAGCATTTTAAATTTTAGTGATACTGCCACCTAAGCCTCCACCAAACCAACTAGCTCCTACCAAATCTGGTGGTACCACATACATTAAAAACCTTATCAAAATCATATGCCTTAGGAACTATCACCAAAATGCATGCGACTACCTAAGTCCCCCATTCATGCCCAATAGTTTAGGATAGATTACTTTCTTAGGTTCTATATTAGGTAGATTAAAGTTTATACCTTAGGATATAACACTAAAAATTAATCCCCACCTTAGGCCTTAGCAAATAGTTTTATATAATTACACATAGGTAAATAATTCAAAATTTCATAGTTTAAAGCACTAGGTTAGATCACCATATAGCCTTGTAGTAATAGGTTCAAGTTTTTTTTAATACCTAGTAACCTTTCCAATTCCCTTAGAACCAAGTTTAGGTTAGAATCAAAATTATATCAAGTAACATAGCTTAGGTAGGAAATACTTTTACCTAGCTTAGGATTCTATAGGTTAGTCCTTTATAGGATTCTGGTTCTCTCCTACGCCATGGACAGGCTGAAATCCCAATTACGTCAGCAATGACCTACTATGGTCGATCTCTAAAGGCCCAAACAAAACATACCATTGAATGGAAATATTTTCACACAAAAGAGAATTAAATAACTTGTATCTACCAAGTTCATTCCATATGTTTCTTAATTCATGGAAGGAATATTCATCTGTTGTTCACCCTAAACAAATTTAAAAGATTCCTTGGATCACTGAAATTGATCCAAGGATGAGTCAGGTGAATAGATAAGTTTACAGCTCTTAAAACCAAATTGCAATCTCACCTAAAAGAAGTGAAAAATGAATTCAAGAAAACTATTCCAGTTTAGTCAAAAGATCTTAAGAGTAGAAAAGAGTTATCCACATCAAGCATGATTTCCCAAAGTCAAAAGAACATATCCTAAAAAGAAAAATCACATGCTAACACTTGAGATGCAAAGGAGGAAATTAACAAATGTTAAGGGTGTTACAGCCATAGCTAAGTATGTGTCAAATTGATGAATCGAAAGGGGTTAAAGAGATTATGACCCAAATTTGGTGTCTACATTTTCCCCTTTTTGTCAAATAGCTTGTATTGATAAGTGAAATAGGTAGAAAAAAAAAGTGGTTGCCCAAGGGTATGGGTTGATGTGAGGTGATCCCCCTCAAACTTGGATATGATGAAGAAGAAAGCTGAATTGGTGATGGGTTTGATAAAGTGGTAGATGGGGTGAAAGTAAATTAGGTAAGGTTTGGACATAGTAAATGGTGATATGGGTGTAGGTAATAGGTGGGGGGGCATTCAAATTCACTCATAAGTATAAAATATAACAATGCACTAGGCTAAAGAGGGCACAAAATCTATATCGTCAAATTTCTATAGTTTATCCAAAGAAGGTTGATGTGGTCCAGGTATCCCAGGTAGAGGCTATGGTCATGGAAACACAACTAGGCTAGGTGTCGAAACATGCATTAGGTGTTTTCCAAAGCACCGATAATTTTTGTCTAGTCAAGATAAAGAACATGACATAAGGCAAGGAAAGGTGGGTAGGCTAAACACATGAGTAGTCATTATAATGTATAGCGAGTAATCAAATTCAAGGGTCAAATTGGTGGGTTTTGGTTCATTTGATAGGTAAGGTTGCATGTAAGGTCGTAGATAAGGCCAAGGTAGAGGAAAAAATATGCCCCAAATGATAGTGATGTTTGGTTCTAGGTAATAATGCCATTAGGTGGGGTTATGAGGCTATGGTGAGGTCCTCATTAGAAAACAATATTTCAGGTAGAAAAATTGAGGGTAAATTGGGTGTAGGCTGGTTGTAAGGTGGCTGACACTAGTTGAAGGTGAACATAAGATGATAAGGTTAATCAACCTTGGTCCATTAGGGCATGAGATATACATTGGTCAAGTCATATTAGGGGTAAAAAAGGTAAAACTCACATTCTACAGTTTCATTTTTCACTTTTTGCCTTTGTAAAAATGAGAGAGAGTATGTTTCTATGATAGAAAGTATGAGGTGAGGAGGGAGGATGACTTGGTGAGAAATTACCTGTTGATAGGGATTTAGTTTTACGGGCCAACAAGATTTATACGAGCAAGTTGATTGGTCGACTAAAGAGAAATGGGTTTATGTATGGCAGAGGTGAGAGACGAAATGGAAGGAAAACAAATGTAGAGGCAATATATCCCACCTCAGAGATGATTTCATGTGGAGATAGGTTTTGAAATTGATTTGGTGTTAGTAATTAAAATGAAGCTAGAAAATTAGAAATTTTGGTTTTTTAAAATGTAATTTTATTGAAAATGGGATGAAATTAGGTATGGGAAGGGTGAAATTTAGGTTAATCGGGTGGGAAAATGAATTTGGGTGGGATTTAGGTGGTTTGGGGTAGGTTTTCATTTTTTGTAGTTAGTTTTTAAAAAAATAGGGATGTCGGGATTTGGCCCTAGGGCTGAACTAATGACCAACATCAGTCAAGGTTCAAGTGATGTCATTAGGCTTAGCCAACATCGGTGGGTGATAATGTGACCAGTATAGGTCAGGGGGACCAATTTTTGTCACTATTAAAATTGACCAAGTGAAAAAATATGGAATTACGTAGTGCAAAAATATATGGAAATGGTAAGGTAGGTCTAAGGTAGGTTGAATAGGGTAGAATAGGGCTATGTGAAACATCATGGGGTAGATGGGGGATTGGGAAATGGGTGGAGCAATCTAGATTAGGGAAATAGTTAAAAATAACTAAAAGTTGGGTGAAGTAATGTAGGTCATGCAGGTGAAGGGGCGAAAGAAATAAAATAGGTGAAGGGTTCATAGGAAAGCAAGGTAAAATTGATTATAAGTAGCAATATGGGTGAAAGGTGGGTAGAGTAGAAAATACATAGTATGTATGTATTAGGTAAGGTCAAATAGATTAGTAAAGATTCATTTGATTAATCTGATTGATTGGTGGTAGGAAAGGTAACAACTTATGATGTGAGATAGGGTGCCACCTCTGTTATTACAGATGTGGCCTAGTGTGACAGAGGAGTGGGATCATATGCGGGATGTGGGGCTTGGTGCTATGAGGCACTATAGGAATATTATTCGAGATCATAGTTTGATGGTCGAGTTCATCGACAGATGGGATGCAATGACCAAAACCTTACATCTACCCACCGACGAGATGAGTATCACACTGGAGGATGTTTATAGGATTCTATGGTTACCAATTATGGGGGATCCAGTAAATTAGATTTCATCAGATGAGGCAGTTGAGCCTATGATCACAATATTTTGGGAGGTTGTGGGTGACCTAATTAAGAAGAGTGCCAGCATCAGTTATGGATCTATGTACACTTCCCATCTATAGGAGACTAGGTTGGCATTATTGATGATGGTTGCGGTTGGATGTTATGTACTCTTCATGATTCAGAGGGTGGGAGATATCCCCAGCATTGATGGGAGTTTTACAGGACATGATTGAGGAGTGGGTTTATTTTACATCGGTATCAGCCTATTTAGTGCAGTTGTATAGAGAGTTATGGGATTATTAGCGGATCCAGAGATATGGTATATGTTGTACATATTTACTTCATGGTTGGGCATACAAGTACATAGTGTGTGTGCACCCATAGGGTCTTTCATGACAGGATTGACATTGGGGAGTTTATAGAGCTGGATACAGGAGATGGGTGTAAGTAGGGGCATATCCACAGGTAGAGGAGGTATCACACAATGAGACATAGTACAGTTGGATTTTGGAGGGGTTATATGTTATTGATATTTTATGGCAGCCATATGTTGATTTTCCATATTATGGACGTATGGAGAGGAGATTTGGGGCTTATAATTAGTTAGATGGATATAGGGGAGGAATGCATAGTGAGCATGAGATGATTCCAGTGGACCGAGTTTGATGCCAGTTTGGGCTACATAGGACGTGCCTCCACCATTTCCTCAGTATCATAGAGATGATGTGGAGAGACCTTTATCTCCACCCCATCTGACAGGGTTAGCCAGGCAGGAGGAGTAGGTGGCAGATAGGAGGATTTATGATGCATGTATCACTATTCTATATAAACAGTGGTGGGTAACACCACTAGACGAAGCACCACCATGGTCTAATTCAGCTAGATATAGCTACAATGATAGTTTATAGGGATGCGCTATTGGGCTAGGTTCTGATCTTACAGTTACAGCTCACACAGGCATATGCACAGGTGGTCACCCTTCAGGGGATGGTGACTAGACTATAGGGATAGACCTCAGGCATAGGATTAGGCTCCCGCACATATGATGGGGGATAGGTAGTATTTATAGGTGCATGTTGTTACAGTTACAGCCCAAGTTACTACTTTACAGGGCCAATTGGCATAAGCATGGGTATATGTGTAGGCACATGCACTAGTTCAGGCACAGGGCCCACCTCCACATGCACCAAGACAGGGTCCCATGTTATAGCAGTAGGACAAGGACAGTATAGGGACACTTTTATTGGGACAGGGTCTGCAGGTAGGGTGAGAGATGGATCCTCCCCAGGTTATATCTATGGCCACTTACAGAGATGCAATATCAGAGAGATATTATCAGGACCGGTTATTAGAGGCTGTTATACAAGTTTTGTCTTATGCCAAGCATAGAGCATAACAGACAACTAGTTGCAAGACCAGCTCATGGACATATAGTTTGAGTAGCTCAAAGATTTTTCATACATGTAGGAAGGGTGAGTGAGACGTTACCAATCTCATAACGATAGAGGTTAGGTGAGGGTACTATGGAGATGATGAGTGGATAGAGACTGAGGTGAAATGATGGTACTTGAGATAGCAACAGAGGTGCTAGCCCTTTACATGGGTGAGATATGGATGGTATTTGATACTGTATTTTGATTTTTGACATATATACCAGCATGTGTGCCACAGATGCAATATTTTAAATGATATTGTTTGAGATATTTGTATTATTTATATATGTGTATACATGTATTGACACACAAACATTTCATTTATATAGTTGATGATCATTGGTTTTATGTGATGTTGGTTTTATTTCCATTGTATTGTTATTATGGAAACTTAGATATGTTTTATGGCATGATTGTATGATTGGTTTCATTTCCATTATATATTGATTATTATGGAAAGTAGATGATTATGCATGGTTGAGTCAGATGTAGGCATGGTGGAGTCATAGATGTTAGAAGATTTAGGCATGGTTGAGTCAGATGTAGGCATGGTTCTATAGGCATGGTGATGGAAATTTAAATGTGTTTTAGACATGTTGTGTAGGTGATATAAGTTGGAGCCATGAAAAATAGATTGATGTCATGGAAATTTAGTTGATTAGGCATGGTTTTGATTTCCATTTATTGATGTTATGGAAAATTAGTTATTTAGGCATGGTTTGTGTTAATTTTTTTATGAGATGAGATGATGTTGTTTGATGTGGTTATGGAAATTAGATGATTAGGCATGGTTTGGTGGATGTTGTAGCATGGTAGGTATGGTTGTATGAGGTGATTGAATTTCAAATTATTGATTTGATGGAAATAGATGATGTGTATGATATGTATGGTGTGTTGCATGTTAATTTCCAAATTATTGTGTGTATGGAAACTAAATAAGCAAGTTTATTTTGGGGGGAAATGATGAGGGAAAAGAGTGGCCGAGATAACCTCCAAGGGCCCCATGCCCTCAGAGTTCTTCCTACATAGCCCTTGCGAAAGGGGCCTCAGGCCAATGTAGTTCTCCCATAGGATAGGGAAGAATAAGATGAGGTATGTGAGTAGGTTGGTGAGTTTATGTATGATTAAATGGGAAAGGTAATTTAGGCATGGTTTTGTCTAGGTTGATTAGGCATGGTTGTTTCTATTTTGATTAGGCATGAATTTATCTAGGTTGATTAGGCATGGTTATGTCTAGGTTGATTAGGCATGGTTGTGTCTAGGTTGCTTAGGAATTGTTGTGTCTAGGTTTATTAGGTAAGATAGAATGTGTAAGATGAGTTGATTGAAGTAGATGATGAATGTAAATGTAGGTGAAAGGAGAAGAAATCCTAGAAACTAAGTGTCAAAGGTCTTTTCCTGTGTATAAGAATCAATAAGTAAGCAAAGGGGTGAATGATAGAAGAGTGAAAATTCTCCATAAGTGGCAAGAACCATTATGAGCATACCAAAGATAGGCTTATGAACTTAAGCCCCTAAAGGTATTGCATGATTGAAATTTCTAGGGGTGAAATAAGTTGCATGATCACAAAGTGTCGCATGTGCACCACCTCCCTTAAGTAGGTAGAAGAAGAAAAAGGAAGGAAGGTGAGGTGGAGTGGTTTGTTTAGTGTAACCTTGTTGTGAGACAACATGCCTCTCTTCAAGATACCCAAAACAAGAATAGGCAAGTCCATGACCAAAAAATTATATTTTTCTTGATTTTTTTTGTATTTTCTTTTTTCTTTTGTTTTATAGACTGATCGATGTGGGAAGTCTATGTGGGATGAATAGAATATCTCCTTGAGGTCTTCATGAAGCTGATCGATGTGAGAAGCTTCAAAATATTTTTATTTTATTTTTACAGAAATAGTCTTATTTTTGGATAGACTATGTACAATAGGCTAGCTTTGTATGGTTTTCCTTCATGGGATCAGTCTATTTATAGTAGTTAGATAGAAAGATAGATTTCCTTTTTGAGGGAGTCATCTATTTACAAGAAGTTTGACTCAAGGAGTTGAATTTGAATATCCCATATATTATTTTTGAATTTTTTTGGACTTTTAGGTCATGGACAAGACTATAAAGGATTATAGGCTTCTTTTATGAAGGAAAAACCATAGCACACAAAGGTTAACTATGAAAGAGAGGTTTTAAGTGACAAATGACCATGGGATTCCATCCCGAAAAGGAAGAAAAGTATCCATGAGAATCATGCCATGAGTAGAGTCGTGGTACTCATATTGAAGACAAGGCTGAATGGTGACAAATAGTCACACAATTCTAGTTTAGTCATAGGTCCTTAAAACAGGTAGGTGGAAGGAGAGGTGCACTCAAGGGACGAGCATGTAAGAGACATAAAGTGATGTAGTACTTTATTCAATAATAGAATGGTTGAAGATGCAAGGCATTAAGGGGCTCAAGTTTGGGTTTACCCTCAAGAGAGGATAAACAATAAGTTCCTGATCCATAGGTATGTGTGACAATATAATGTCCAAGCCAATTAGGAGAAAACTTGTCCCATTTACTTTTCTCCGCTTTAGTTACATGTTGATTTTCCTTCATGACAAGGTCACCGACCTTGAAATTTCACTCATGGACACATTTTTCATAAGCATGTTTATATGATTTGGTAGATTTGAATATGGTCTAGAGCATTTAAATCATGTTCATCTAAAAGATCATGTTATGCCAAATGGTCTTGGTGAAATTCGTCATTGTTGAGGATGGATATCATTAAGTGAGATACGAAGAGAGGGAATTTGGAATTTGAGAGGTAATATGGCCTTTGTACCATACCAAAGAAAAAGGGGTGGTAGTGGTTTAGGTGTGAATACTAGTGCGATAAGCCCATAAGGAGAAAGGAATGTGTGTGTGCCAATCCTTACCAGTATCGTCAACCACTTTCATGAGAATTTTGTTGAGGGTTTTGTTAGTTGATTCAGCTTGTCAACTTATTTAAGGGTAATAAGGTGAAGAGAAACTAAGTTTGAATACCGAAGTTATCACAAAGTTTTCATAGGGTTTTTTTTTGAATTGTTTTTCCATTGTCCATGATGAGGCGATGAGGAACACCAAAGTGAAAAATGATGTGATGGTTAATGAATTCACATATTTTTCTTAGATTTTGTAGAAATGAGAGGGATGACTTGCACCCATTTAATGTATAATTCGGTTGTTGTGATGATCCATTGATGACGTTGAGAAGAATGAGGGTTAATCTCTCCAACAAGATCTAAACCCCATTGGGAGAAAGGAAAAAATTCTTGGGTGACTTATAAGGCATGACTTGGGGTGTGGTGAATATTAGCATGTTGTTGACACTTCACACAACATTTGACATAGTCACAAAAATCTTGGTTAAGGGTTGGCCAATAATAGCCAAGGAAAAGAATACAGTTTGGCAATAGTGTGACCACTAAAATGTCCACCAAAAATCTTGTCATGGATTTCTTTAATGGTGTACAAAATTTCAGAACTAGTGAGGCACCATAGGAGGATACCATCAAAGCCACACTTGTAGAGAAGACCCCCCATGATGACATAACAAGAGACCTTTTGGAGGAAGGCTCACTTATCATTGCGAGTGAGATCTAGAGGTAAGATCGAAAGGGAGAGGTAGTCAACATCGTGCTTATACCAAATGTCACGTGGGTCAGTTTCAACGCATCCTACAAAGTTTACATCATGAAATAGATAAGAGGGTGACTAACAATCATTGTACTGTGACAAATATTTTAGAATCTGAAGGTGAGGCAGGTATTTGTGAGGCAAGGCAAGCCATGGTATCCACAAATTTGTTAGTGGATCACGGAATAGTTTGAATGTCGTAATTATCAAAGGTAGTCAAAAGCATGTCGATATGATGCTTATACTTTTGAAGTATTTCATTACGACACTGGTATAAACCATTGACTTGGTTCATAACCAGTTGAGAGTCACCGAAGATATTAATGGTCTTAACATCTAGGGCAATAGCAGTTTGGACACCTAACATGAGTGCTTTGTATTCAACCACGTTATTGGTATAATCAAAATCAAGTTTGAAACGATAAAGGCATAGGATCACCATCAAGAGGAATGAGGATAACCCCTGTGCCACCCCCACATTGACATTTAGAACCATCAAAGAACATGGTCATTTGATAAACGGTGTCATCTAGGGACAAAGTGTAGATAGATTCATCGAGAAAATCAAAATTTGAGGGTTGGTGTCTAGGAAGAGGAGCATATGTTAGCTGATCTACAATGGTTTGTCCTTTGACAAAATTTTGATGAATGAACTCTAGGTCTAGGTTTGTAAGGAGCATGAGCCAATGTGAGGTACATTGATGTTGGTAGGGCTTAGCGTACATGTAATGTAGAGTCTTGGTGTTGGTGACGATGAAGGTCTTGTGGTTAAGTAGGTAGTGGTGAAGTTTGGTGGCAAAAACAAAGAGGGCTAAATAAATATTTTCAGCATGAGTGTACCTAGTCTCGTAATCTAAAAGAGTACAACTTATGTAATAAACCACTTTCTCCCTATGTTTCTCATCATGATGAGCGAGCATGGCACCCAAGGAATGGTCAGTAGCTGAAATGTATAGGTAGAAAGGTTTGTCATCTTGTGGTGGGATGAGCATGGGTGGTTGAAGAAGGTATTTCTTCAACTCTTCAAAGGCCTTGTGACACTCATCATCCCATTTGAAGGAAACATCCTTTTTAAGGAGATGATGAAAAGGGTGACATCGGTCAAAAAGTTGGGAAATGAAACATCGAATAGATTGCAATTTTCCTTGCAAACTACAGTTGTTTTAGGTTAGTTGGTGGAGGCATCTCTAGAATAACCTTGATTTTAGCAGGATCTGACTTCGATGCCTCACAAAGAAATGATGAAACCAAGGATTTTTCCAGAGATAATGAATGAAGACACACTTCTTTGGTTGAAGGTGAATGAAGTACTTGATAAGGTAATAAAAAATGATTTTAAGAACACCTAGGTGCTCGACTCAAATTTTAGACTTACCGAGAAGGTCATCTACGTAATCCTCTAGTATCTGATGCATGATATCATGAAAGATATAGGTCATGGCATGCTGATAAGTGGCACCAATGTTTTTCAAGCCAAATGGCATGACTTGATAACAAAAATGTCCCCCAAGGGGTGATGAAGGAAGTTTTGTGTTGATATTTTGATGCGAGTAATATTTGGTTATAACCCGAGAATCCATCCATAAGAGATAACATCTCATGGTCGACTGTAAGATCAACAAGTTGGTCGATGCTAGGAAAAGGAAAGTCATCCTTAGGGAAGGTGAGGTTAAGGTCATGGAAGTCTATGTAGATGCAGAGTCCCCCTATCGCTTTGGTGATAGGAACAATGTTAGAAATCCATTGCAGATAGTAAATAGGTAAAATGAAAGAAACAGAAAGAAGGTGTTGTAGTTATTCTTTAACAAGAAGGGAAATGTGTGGATGCATTTTTTCACAGCTTCTATTTCAGAGGTTTGGCATCAGGAATAGTGATGATATTGTGGACCATGATATTTGGGTCAATACCAGGCATATCAGTGTAAGACCAAGTAAAAATGTTGTTATGGTCTCGGAGGAATGAGGTGAAGGCTTCCTACTTGTAGAATCTAAATATTGGCCTATCTTTAGGATTCGAGGGTCATCCTGAGTGTGAATGTTGATCTCAATGGTTGATTCATTCAACATGGTTTGTGTCTCAGAAGGTAATGACTGGTGAATGTAAGAATCCTTTGCACCTAGATAGGTGAGAATGGAATCATCATCCTAACATTGAATGAAATTTATAGAAGGTGTGTCATCATCAATCATGTTAGGATAAAGGAATGAAGGGAAGAGGGAGCCTCTCCATCACGTTGATAGGTCAGAAGTCCCAAGGAAATGATGTTCACAAAAAAAAAAGTTAGGAGGATGGATTTTGGATCCATGGACTCCGTGGGTGAAGGTGGTGTGGTAGGTGAAGAAGGTGACAAAGGCAATCAAGGTGAAGAAGGTGGATCTTCCTCTACGAGGTCGACTCTAGCCTTCTTAGGACTAGGTGGTTCAGAAAATCCAATACCACAACGATCTTTATGTTTGTAGGTAGTGTAAGGAATAAATGTGTGATGACCTTGTTTGTAAAGACCAAAGCCAAAGTCCTTTCCAAGAACGACAATGAATAAAGGTGTGGATGAATCGGTGGTTGGTGAGGTAACAGAAAGTCAAGGAAAAGGTTCATGTTTGAGTGGGTGGTTCGGGTGAATAGGAAGAATTATCAAGTCCCCCAAATGTCAAGTTGGTTCGGATGTGGGGAGGACCATATGGAAATGTTTCTCCTATACAAAGGTCATAAATCACGTGCTGATGAAGGTTTCCATACTCTTGAGGAGTTTGGAATGTGTCGATGTTGTACAGGTGATACTCCCCTAGGGTAAGGCATTGAAAAACACCTTCCAAAGGGTCAAAAGTTGGTACTTGGGTGGTGGGAATGGATGAGCTATTCAAAGTTTGAGAAGAAGGGTTGGTAGACGGGTTAACTTTGGAAGTTGTGGAAGTAGTACGAAGAGGTGGGGTAGTTGATGAAGGTGCAGTAGCAAGAAGTGGTAGAAGAAGCAGTGAGAAGATGAAGATGAAAGATGAAGTGGTAGGTTGCGGTAAAGAAGTAGTAGATGAGGTAAGCGGTGGTGGTAGTGAGGCAATAGTGAGGTAGATGAGGTAGTAGATGATGTCTTAACTGGAATAAGGACATCATTAGGTCGATACAACATGTTATAGGTTTTGAAAGGTGAAGGGTATGTTTGAATAGTGTAAGGGTGTCCTTCATATTCAAACTTGATGCAGCGGTGAAGAGTCAAAGGTACACACCCCATGGCACAGATCCAGGGTCGGCCAAGCAACATGTTATATTGGAATTCCCCTTCAAGAACATAGAACAATTTAGGAATGGTGCGGGGACCCACATGGATGTGGAGGATGATGGTGCCGAGGGTAGTAGTCAAAGCATCATTGAAAGAGTGAAGCATAACTGGGTTATTATGCATGCAATTGGCAAGGATGTGCATTTTTTCATATGCACAGGAAGAAAGAATATTAATACTTGCACCCCCATTGATCATAATGTGTCAAACATGAGTATCTTCGATGTGGATGGAGATGAAGAGGGTAGGATTAATATCATCTTAATGGTGAGGATATATCTCAGAGTCAGAGAAACTGATGACAAAGATTTGGTGAGTGGTAGTGGCAATAGATATTTTAGGTGAAAGTAGTGAGAGCGACCACATGATGAGGGGTGAATATGGTAGCAACGGGTGTGGGGTCATTAGGTGGAACCTCAATATATTGCAGGACCTCAATGAGGGCCTAATGATGAGACTCAGAGGTTTGGATGAGGTCATACAAAGACATTTTGAGGGGTGATTGGTGAAGTTATTTGATCATGGTACAATGTGTGAATTTGTCAGAAATTAGATAGGATGACCCACAGATAGTTACCTTAGGTGTAGGTGCAGATGGAATGTTGGGTAATGGTGTAGTGGATGGATTTCTTGTCTTCTCTTTTCCTTTGTCTATTTGTGCTCGAGTGGAAACTCAAACCATATTGATCTGAGGAAAGGAGGGGGATGTGTTGTGAAAGGTATAGTGACAGGAAGGACAAAAAACCTAGTGTGGGATAAGAGCCTTGTGAAATGAGTAGGGTGCATTGGAATTTTGGAGGGGGTTGGGCTAGCTCTCTAATTTGGATCATATTAATCTCAAAGGTTAGAGGAGGAAAAGAGGTTGTGGAGGTGGCGGTGAAGGCTGCTGAATAGATATGGGATGAGGTTGTGTGGCAACAGGCGAAGGTGGAATGGGATTCTCATCCAAAAGGTCATCTTCCTCCAAGAGCTCTTCTGGAGAACATAGCTGAAGAAGAATGTTTTTAAGGGCCTTACAATTTTCAACATCATGTCCTGACACACGATGATAGGCACAAATATTTTTATCATCAAACCCTTGTGGTTTAGGTTTGAGTGGATCATAAGGCCTGAGAGGTGGAAATGTAATGATAGAGGTTTCTAAAAGGTTAGCAAGGATGTTAGTCTAAGACCCTATCAAGGGATTGCAATGAGAAGTGAGAGTGGGTTTGGATAGAGATTTAGGTGAATTCTTTGAAAGAGGTGTTGTTGAAGGTGGAGTTGGTTTGGATGGAGGTGGGTGGACTTTTGTGGAAGGGGCGCTACTTGGAGGTGGAGTTGGAGGTTGAGTGGGTTTAACTACCCTTTTGGTAGGTAGTGTGGTTTTGGGTTTTGGTTGCACCTTCTTGGGTAAAGGTGTGGGGGTAGTGCATGAAGTAGAAGGGAATGTAGAAGATGGAAGTGGAACGGGGTCAACCATGGTTAGAGTGGTGGTGTGGTGAAGATAGTGGTAGAAGGCAATATAGAAAGTGTAGGTTGAAGGGAAGGTAAAGGCATGGGTAGTGGAGTAGGCATGGGAAATGTAGATAATGTGTTCAAAAAGGGAAATGAATGTGAAGGCATAGGTGTGGGTTGAAAATGTAAAGCAGGTAAAGGTGTGGGAGTGGGATGAAGCAGTGATGAAGATAAGGGTGCATATGTGTGTTGAGGATGTGATGACGATGAAGGTGTAGGTATGGGCTACTGCACTTGGGGTTTGTTTCATTAAAGAGGTAAAGGTGTGGGAAAATGAGGTGATGAGGGTGTGGATGTGGGTTGTCACACCTTAAAATTTCCTTGGTGAAGTGTTTATTTGACCAAGGTTGATGGATGTGGGCCTAAGATTGATGGAAAAGGTGAGGGTGAATAAGGCCTAGGATAATGTGGTTTCTTCTTAGATGCAGGGGTTGATTTCATGACGGGTGGTTTTTTAGTAGTCAGGTCTAACTTGACTGTAGGATGCAGAAAACTAGGTGTAGGATGGACCCCCAATGTAGCGGTGGGTTTAGTTGAAGGTTTAACTATTGATGAATATTTAGGTGTAGGTGAAGGTTGAGGAAAAGGTGAGTTTAGTGAAGAAGGAGTAGGTATGACTGGTTCAAGTTTCATGGTCTTGGTTGAATAGAATAACTTCAGATAGATGGTGGAGGTATATATGGGAGACATTTGCATTTGAGTAGATATTGGGAGTCGCAGGTGCCCCCAAAGCATGGAGTGATCAACATACTCCAACTGATCTACCAAACATGATAAAATATTTGGCTTAGAAAATGATGAATGAGTTGTGACACTTGTCCAAAAATCTAACTTAAATGAAACTGGGAAGGTTGATGCCTTGGAATCGTTGGTAGAAGTGATGTGAGGATATCAATAGGATCTTAGAAGATCCTGGGGGAAGCATCACTTATAGGAAGGGAGGACACAAAAAATTCCTTTATGGGTTGAGGAGATGGAAAAACATGTGATATAGACTCTTCCTTAGGAAGAAGAGTAGATAAGGTTGTCTCCCCCTTGGGTAGAAGAACAGGTAGGATAGGCTCAATGATAGGTAACTATGTAGATGTAGTAGGTTCCTCCATGGGTAGAGAAACATGTACAATATAATCTACTGTGAATAGGGACATATATGAGATAAGATCTTCTATATATAAAGTGCTAGATGTGAGGGACTCCTCCATGCGTAGAGGAGTAGAATGAATAGGCTCTTCCGTGAGTAGAGGATCTCGCACAAGGATCTTGTCAACAGAAGGGATGGAAGGCAACTGAGTAGAAGAGATAGGCATGGTGTCAAAGACGACATGGACCTCGTGAACATGGGTCTATTGCTAGAAGTCTCACTAGCCTAATTCGATGAATGGGTATGGTTTGGAAAAGGTTTCTTAAAGACCTGTAAATTTTGATTTGCCAGCGCGTTAGGGTTATCCAGGACGAGATCTCCATTATCTAACATTTCTTGGACAATGTTTTTGAATGTTTTACAATTACCATCACTGTGGCCCCTAACATGATGGTAGTTACAGTAATTGTTCTCTTTATACCATGCATGTACAGGCTGAGAAGGATTAAATATGGTATGTGGTTTGATTGGCAGAAGGGTGATAGCTCCTACTTTTAAGATTTTTTCCAATACATAGGAGTAAGTATCTCCTATGGGGGTATATATTCGTTGTTCCTACTTGTACTGGAAGTTCTAAATAGGGGAAAGATTAGAAGGAGGTTTTCTTTGGTTTGATGGATGAGATGTGCCATCTTTCAAAACCACTACATTGGTGGATCCTTTTGCCTTAGAAAAATTGTTTTGTGGTTTAGAAGAGGAAGAAGAGTCATTTGATTTAAATGAAGCACTCTTGTTGTGTAATTATAGTTTCTTCTCTTCGATAGCACAAATTTCTATCTTCCGGGCCATAGTGAATGCCTCATCAAATGTCTAGAATGTTTGGACCTGAAGAGTTTGGAGAGATGTGCCTGCACAAGCCCTAGTGAACAACTCTATCAACTTAGTTTGTGGAAGTTAAAAGGTGAGATGATTGGTAAGACTCCGCTAACATGCCAAAAAATATGTGATAGATTCTTCTTCGTATTGATGCATCGAATACAAATAAGTCATGGTGACCTTTGTGGTGATGTTGATGGAGAAATGATCAAGAAAGGCCTGAGCTAATTGATTGAATGAAAAGATAGAGTGCCTAGGTAAAGCACTATACCAGTCTAAGGAAGGTCCTATCAAGGACATTGGGAAAGTTTGAAGAAGCAAGAAATCATCATGGGAAATCAGATAACATATGTGTTTGAACGATCAAAAATGTTGTTGCGGATCTTCCTTGTTATTAAATCAGTTGAATTTAGGAATATCCAAATGTGGGGGATAAGGATGAATGGGTATGGAAGGATGAATAGGATCATTACATATTTCAATGTACATCAATGTATTACATGAGCCAGAGATAGATTATTCCATGTTTACATCTTATTCCTCATCATTCTCATAAGGTCCATTATAACATCAGATTGAGAAGGACCTCCCATGGTATAAGGGGATGGATGAGGTAGATGAGTCATAGATTAAACTCCAGTGTATTTAGGTGCCAAATAGGGAAACTATGAAGGGGGGATATATGTAGCGAAAGATGATTATGGCATATACCCTTAATGGGAGGTATGAGTGATGGGTGGAGGTTGAGACATGGTATAGGTGGGAGGGACCTATGTAGAGACCCTCATAGTGATAGGTGGTAGAGTAGTAGGTATAGACATGACCAAACTCTAAAAAGGGGTCAACACAACTAGAGGTTGCAAGGTAATAACAACTGATGATGTAGGAATCCCTACACTAAGATTCATAGATGATGGTGAGGTGGACGTCGCATGGACGACAAATGTTTTAGGTGTGAAAAATACCAAAGATGTGGGATCAATCTGAGAAACAATAGGCTGTGATGTGGAAGTAGGTAATGCTACACTAGTAGTACCTGATACAAAAGTGGGGGCGAGAGTGGGAGGAATGGAGACAGACATCTTGTATATGAGTTATCTTGATGAGTCACGAGTTGAATAATGGGTGAGGTAATACTACAAGGTTATGGGATAGTGATCAAGGAGTTTTGAAAACTCCTCATCACCTGCATGTATAACAATAGGAGAGGTGGGGTCCATGGGTGAAGAAATAGAAGGAAGTGAAGGACTAGGAGGTAGTGGTTGATAACTAGCATAAAAACCTAGAGCGTTGGCTGTCTGCAAGTCAAAACCATGTGAATAATGGTAGAACAGGTAATCTGAGTTCTGTAGATGGTACAAAAACACAGAAACAAAAGATAGAAGGGAATGGTAAATGAAAATTGGTCACTTGTTTTGACAGAAAAATCAAAACACAAGAGACCGACATTGGTAGGGTAACCGATGCTGGTAGAAAGGGGTAACCGATGCACTAGACCAATTCTATTGTGAATAAATGGAAGATTTATAAATCTAGAGATGAAGAATGTAAATCGAGTGGACTTGAACTCTGCTGATGGTAACAAATTATCAAAAATGTGATAAATGATAGAAACAAGTCATAGAAAATATTTGGATGTGAATTGAATACTATTTTGGGAGAAATAACCAAAATAATAGGGAACCGATGCCAGTCAGTAAACCGATGTCGGTATGAAGAGTTAACCGATGACAGTCACTGGACCGATGTCAGTTACTGTGAAATCTGAGAAGATGATGAAAATTTGAATTTTTGGTGATTAAGTCAAATGAAAACACCAACCCAGGAACTGAGTATGGCAGTGATGAGTCCTAACACACCCATAATGAACCAAAATACACCAGTTATGATGGTGGGGTATGAAGGATAATAAAAATAAGAAGAAATGACCTCACAACTCAAAAAACAAGTCAAGAAAAATATATCAAACATGCAAAATTCTATGCTTCATATTTTAATGTTATGTGGCTTATTACATTGAAAACTGACTATGAGTAGAATAGAGTTTTTAGTCAACAAGGGTTCCCTATAAGCAATCTATGACTGGTTTCAGGTATGTTTTGCATAAAGGTATCCCAATATACCTTTCAGTACATGTGGTACAACTCTAATATGATGACTAGCTAAGAACACCAGCTAGATCCACCACCAATCTGATTATTAATCATTGACTGTAATTGTCAGGAAGGAAGATGTTTAAGAAATGAGTAAATTTTTCAAGTGATTTGGATTGGGGTGTGTGTGTACTATGATTAATTCCCACCAATCATCAACTAGTCATGACCTCCAGTATATAGATTACAAATAAATTTAGGTAATCTAAATGCAAAATATGAAGGATGAAATGTAAATATTTTAAAGCCCAAATCGAAAGTGAAATTGGATGTAGAAAATAGAGAATAGGTCAAGAGGATGATCTTTCACTAAATGAAGGTGCAAAAGAAAGTAAGAAGAATTATTTTTAAACACCAAATCATGAATTTCCTTTAGACAAGTAGAAGAAGAGAATATTAACTAGAGAGAATTTTAATGTGAACTTTTCAAAAAAGAAAGAAACACACAATTCCCTATATGAATAAAATGCAAAGAACCCACAAGAAGGGGTCCCACAGGGCACGAAAATGTTTCACCTCAAATTAATGCAATAAAATAAATAAGGGTAATGGGTGCATAGGAGGAATACTTGTGAATAGTAGGGAGAAGGTTGTGGGCATTGTAGACATTGATAAGACTAAAAGTGACAACTTCCTTTTAGCTATGAGGAACTACCTGTAAAGCACAACATGACCACAAGAGAGAGTTAAATAATATATGTAGTGGACTTCCTACTGAATTCTAGTTCAAGGAAGTATGATACTTCCTAGATGGCTGTCAATCCACTATTTTATCAAATCAATGAAAATAAATACGAGAAATAAAAGTCTTATTGCTAACACTTTGATTTAGGTGTCTCAAAATGTTATCAATACACTAGATTAAGAAACATACTAAAATATAAACTAAGATATTATTGGGAAAGTTGTGGTTCTAGTTGGGGAAGGTCACTCAGGTGTTAGGTAAGGTCTGGGAAAAGTTTTGGGTGATTCTGGGTTGTTTGGTGAAAATTATGAGCTCGTTGTTATAGAAAAATTACCAGTCACAGAGACTAGTATCGGTTAGGTGATCTGATGTTGTATGGGAAAATGACCAACGCTGGTTGGGTAACAGGTGTGGCTAGGGAAAATATGGTTGAAAAATTAAAGATAGGGATTTTAGGTATCTCTATTAATGTATAGAGAGTTGAAGAGGTTTGGGATGGATGATATGATTTTTCTTAGGGCTCAACAAGGGTGGTAGAGGTGTTAAGATGGGTAAAATGGTTCAGGTTGATGAAGTAGGTGGTAAACAGGTAAAGGGTGGTATTTGAGATAGAGATGTATTATAAAAAATAAGTAAATGGAAGATTTAAGATCAAAACAAAATCTTAACAAATAAGAATGAATTACTTATATGGTAATTTGTACCTTTGAAGGTGGTTATTGGTTGATCATGAGCATTCATGGGAGATGCAGAAATGTGTCTAGTATCATGGCAACAGATCCTATGTGCTCTTTTGTGAGGATCTGAAGTTTTGGATAAGATGATTGGATGCTTGTGAAGACTTGATGGGCTTTGGTTCATTGTTGGGTAGCTTGAGTGTCTTGAGATTTCAAATGCCAAATATTACGTTGAGTGAATGAATTGGAGAACCTGAAAAAGATTTAGAAACTCCTATTTAAGGGTAACCAACATGGTTAGGAATCCGTCATGTTTGAGGGATAACCGGTGTCTGTTAAGGAGAATTGGTCTAAGTTGCCAAAAATAGCCTAATTTTTCTAATTTTGGCATGATCTTTGATTTTTTTATGGGTCTAGAGTGTTGAATGGAGTTAATAAGAGTGTGGAATTAGTTAGAGGATTAATAGGTCATGAATGGTTAGAGTTAGAAAGAGTCCTAGTTTGTTAGGATAAGTGAGGACTTGGTCTAGGTTCATTGATAGGATAGGAATAGCTATAGGATGAGGTGGCAATCTAAGGTTGATATTAATATAATTAAAGTAATTAAATTAAAAATAGTGTGAGGATGAGAATTAATTTAACTATAATGGTTTCTCATCCTAGGTCCAGCTAACAAATATCTATATGAGGGTAGAGGGAGTAAGGTGTGAGAAAAATGTTGTATTTATTTCAAAAGGAAGTATAGAAAGTTGAGGAATTTGATCAAATATTCAATAATATAGTGTCAAAATTAGATTAACCAACAACTAAGAAAAGGAGAACCGAGTTGTTTATAATGGGATTGTTACCTTATATAAGATTATCAATTGAGGAAAAAGAGTTCTTAATATTCATTAAAGGAGTGGAAATGTCATAAAAACTAGAAGAAAAACTATTGAGGAGAGAGTGTGAAATGACATTAACATTTGAGAAGTTACAGAATGAATTAAGACAAAAACTTGATCAAACTAATGAAAGAGTAGACCTTTGGAATTATCAAAGAGGTGGATATCATGAGATATTTTAGAGATATAATGAAAGAGGATATTACAAAGGATACCATGAGAGGTGTGGAGTAAATAAATATAATAGAGGAAATTTTCATCATTATTATGGAGGAAATAACTACAATAAAGGATGGGATGGAAAATATAAAAAATATAGAGAAAATGGTCATTGTAGAAGGTTGATAACATGTCATTGGTGTCAAATAAAAGGACATATACTACGAAATTGTGAGAAGAAGATACATATTGGAAATAGATTTTACAAAGAGGAAGGGATTCAAATAGAAAAGGAGACCAAAATAATTTAACCATACGAGAAATATACATCCATAGAATTGGATAGATTATAAGAAGAGAAATCATGACAAGAAAATAAGACTCATATGGAAGATAAACTAGAAAACCCAAAAATGGAAAAAGAAAAAGAAGAGATAAGGAAGTTATGTTTTACAGGAGAAAATGAAACTATGATATTGTGTGATAATGTTGTGGAGAGAAGGAATCGAAATATAGAGAAAGAAAATAAAAGTAATAACAAGAATAAATAGAAAGAAAATTATAGTTAGGTAAAAATATAGTATAATACAAAACAAGAAAGATGTAAGGAAAATGGATGAGGATTGTCAAATTCAATTACAAATAAAATGCATTGGATATGAAAGAAGGATACCTATAGATGATGATAGAGAATATGATTCACTTTGTTTCACCATTTTCTTTACGTTTTTGAATGACGAAATAGATAGGGTTATGGGCTAGGAGGAATACCTGTTAAATGGGTTGGTTGGATGTTGATGCACACGTTCTGAATTATTAACCCAATGTCGATTGTGAGAGCTTCCTTTTGGCTAGGAGGAACTACCTGTAATAGAAAACAAGACCACAAAAGATTACTTAAATGATATATGATAGTAGACTACCTAGTATATGCTAGTTTTGAGAAGTGTGATACTTCCTAGATGGCTGTTAATCCAGTATTTAAAACAAATTAATGTGAGAAATAAGTAAATTCATATTGTATTTGATATGATTTAGGTATATCATTCAAGTCCAACAAGAAAATATAATCACAACAGGATATGTTGTAGTTGGATCTAAAGAGGTCTGATTTCAAGGTTTGATCTGGGATTTAATAGAGATGGTAGGGTGGATAAGGAGAAGTCTCAGGTGTATTCAGGGATGAAAAATAGGTGAGGATGGGTGGTTTGGTGGTGTTGGTAAGGAAATGGTTGGGTTATAGGTTGGTAAGGGATAGGAGAATGAGCACGCAAAGTATAGATTAATAACAGGAGTAACAAAAGCTACTAACTTAAATAACAGCGTTGGTTAGGGATACACTTGCGATGATGCAGACTAAATGGATGAATAATAATGATAGTTGATCAGAAGGATGGTATTTGGGACTGTAGTAGTGAATCTCAGAATTCTTCCATGAATGCAATGCTTCTATATTTTTCCTAGTGCTCGTTGTGAATGTATGGATGCATGAAAGGATGTTGGTTCTGCTGCATGTAGCTCTGATCTCTCTCATCTACTCCAAAATTTTCCAAAATCTCAAACAAGGTTCCTCAGGTGAAGAAATGGTAACCGATGATAGTTCTATCTCGACTGACATTAGTTTACATCCGACCTATGTTGGTTAATATGGGACTCCCTAGATTTACTAAAATGGGTAGATATTTCTAAGTTCGTGGGCCAAGTTGGTTTGTTGTTGCAGATCAAAATGGAATATTTCCTTCTAATGAGTGGGAATGTGGTTAGAGAAATATTAGGCATGTGATTTTAGGGTTGGACTAAATCTTATCTCATTAAGTCAAGCAACACTTAGTTGTAGTTAGTTATGAGAACATGCCAAGAATAGGTCTAGGGTGAGATGGCTAGGTGAGGTATCTATTTGAGGTGGGAACTAAGTATATTAAGACAATTAAATAATGAAAGTTATGAGGATGAGGATTAATTTAATTGAAATAATTAAATTAATATTAATGTGGGGTGAAAGGGGCCATGGTTAGGTGCCAATGTTTAAGTTGGTTATCCGAATAGGGGCTAAGGGAACTGTGACCAAATTTGGGTGTCTACATTTTCCCCCTTTTTTTACGTATATTGTATTGGTAAGCGACGCTAAAAAAATTAAGATGTGGCAGCCCCATGTGTGGTTGAAGGTAATGTTTTGCTAAGTGTGGGTGGAGGAAACCCCCATCAAAATAGGAACTGATGAGGTGAGAGAAGGAATTTGTGATTGGTTTGATAAAAGGAGGAAGTGGGTAGTTTAAGAAAATAGGGCTAGGGGTGAAGAAAGTGATGGTCAAGGGTATGGTGATTGTAAGAGGTATGGTGGGTGATCAGACATACACACACATTGTGAAATGCGATGAGATACCAGGGTTTCTCAGCATAACAAATGTATGTTAGTTAAGGTCTGAAAGGTCATCCAAACAAGGGTTATTGAGGTCTAGTATCCAGGGTAAAGGTTACAGATCGGGAACTCAATGAGGTAAGATGTGGGAACATTTAGGTGTGGTTCCGGTAGATCCAAAAGGTCAAAAGATCAAGGTTCATTTGGATAAGGGTCGCAGCCATAGGAAAGGTAAGGCTATTAGGCTGAGAAAAATAGGTACCATCATCACAAGATACAATGGGTGAAGACATGGGAATATCCATTTAATCAACAGTGAGGTAGGTAAGTGTGGGTTGGGTAAGTGGAGGTAAAAATGGGGAAATGGGGTAAAGGTTGAATTGGGTAAAAAGGAAAATGGGCTGGGGTCAAAAGTAGTGATAGTCGAACGTACGCATGTGTATAAATTATGGAAAAGTGCCCGGTTGAAGAGCATGTAAACTCTACATCATCCAAGGTCGATAGGTTTATCCAAACAAGTTTGAAGTGATTCTTGTATCCAAGGTATATGATATGGTGCAGAAGCACATCACAGGTCAGGTGTAGGAATGTGTAGGTATGTTCTAATACACAAAAGGTTGGGTCAGGATAAACGACACGATAATAGGCAAGGTAAGGTCATTAGGTCAAACAACACGGGTAAGAGTGTCATAAGGTATAGCAAGCACATGGGTTCACAGGTCATTAACAATGTTCTGGGTCTAGGTAATGAGGTCATGGCATGGGTAGGGCCAAGGTATGGGTAAAATAACAAGTCCCTAAATGTAATTAAGGACATGTATAGGTAATGTAGGCTTGGAGGTAGGTTGTGATAAGGGTGAATAAGGTTAACAAGGTGGTGGGAAGCGTAAATTTTGGGTGGAAATGGGGAAAGAGTGTTGACAGGGGTATAACAAGTAACTGACTTCGGTCATGTTTAACCAGTGATAGTTTGGGTAAACTGACAATGGTTTTCTAGGGCACAAGATGGATTTCGGTCTAGGTATAAATGACGTCGATCAGGTTGGGGTAGGTGTTTTAAAAGGAAAAATCAATATTGGATAGATTCATTTGCACGTGTTGTATTTGAGAAAATGATAGAGAACTTTTTGACTTTTACACTTGTCGTGGGGAAAAGGGAACCTTAGCAAACCTGTCAGAGGTGGAGAGTACCAGCTGGTGAGAGGATCTAGGTACATGGGTCCACAAGATTGGGTAGAGTGAGGATATTAGTGGAGAGGAGTTAGGTAGATATTTGACATGGTGGAGGTAGGATAAGGTTTGGGTTGACCACCAGCACAGTGGCCAAGAGTGCCACCATAGAGAAGATGTAGAGATAAGGTAAGGTCGAATCCCTCTACTTTTTTGGTTACATGTAGAAGGGAACATGGGTCGGGGGTTTTTCTTAAGGTAGAGAATTTGAAATTTCTAGGGAAAAGGGATGTAATGAGGTATGGAAGGGGAAAAGGAAGGGTAAAGAAGGTTGGAGAGGGATTTAGATTAGGTGTGGGTAGGGGTAGGTGGGTAGGTAGGTGGATTAGAAAGAATGGAGATAAAGAAAATTGGGGTTTTTGGGTGTGGGCGTGGTGACAGTGACCAATTCTAGTAAGGTATGGATGATGTCGGTCTGTATATATAGACATTGGTTATGTATGGGGGAATCGATGCCAGTTATAATGGACTGGTTTTGGTGAGGGGCAACAGATGTCGATTATAGATAAAGGGATAGAGGTCTAGGAAGGATAAAGGAGAAGGATGGCTAAAGTGGGTAAAATAGATAGTGGAGGAGGGGTTAGTAATAAGGGAGGGTTAAGGTCAATGTTGGGTAAAATCAAACTTTAATAATGGTTGTGTTTTTTTGAATGTAGGCTAGAAAGAAGCTATGGATAAGAGACCGAGTACCACCCCTATTACTGTCAGTATGATTGAGTGTCACTGCGGATGAGTGGAGGCACATGATGGATGTCAGTTGGATATGAGTGAGAAATTAGAGGAATATAGTATGGGACCCAAGTTTGATGGTCACCCTCATCGACTTATTGGATTTAACGACCAATACCTTCCATCTACCGATGGGTGAGATCATAGTCACCCTGGAGGATGTGTACAGGATCCTGCGGTTACCGATAGTGGGGATGTAAGTGTATTTGATCTCCTGAAAGGCATCTAAAGAGTTTATTTTGACCGTTTTTGGAAAGGGGATGGTAGAGACGAGGTTTCATAGCGCAATTCTATGGTATGAGGAGATGTATGCAACCCATCCTAAGGAGATGAGGCTAGTTGTTCTTATTAAGAAACTAGTGTCATGTTTTGCACTACTAGATGCAGAGGGTGGGAGATTCCCATGGGCCCTGATGGTGGTCCTCCATTACTTGATGGAGGAGAGGACCCGCTTTACTTGGGCACTAGCATACTTGGTGTAGTTATACAAGGTGTTGTGGTCATACAGGAGATTGCGGTGATTGAGCCTATGTTGCACCTTTCTTCTCCACTTCTTGGCATATGAACACATTATATGTGTGAGGCCAGTAGGTATGCCCCGGCATGATGCATTTGACATTGACTTGTTTTGAGTGGGTTATAGGTGCTAGGTATCGGTTGCTGGAGCATACAGAGTTGTTGGGGATACACATGTTATGGCCTATTACACGCACATATTTGAGGGCCTATCTAGAGTAGGCATTATTTGGAGACCATATGTGGGCTTCCCCTCATACAAGCACATGGCTGTAGAGTTAGATGATCTGCAGCTGGTTTGATGGATAGAGGGGCATCATGCGGGAGAGCATGAGTTGATACCCGTAAAAAGGGTCAAGTGGTAGTTTGGGCTGTTGTAGAATGTACCACATCCTTTCCCACTATATAGGAGGGATGATGTGGAGAGACCTATGTTTCCACCACGACATACCATTCCGACCAGGAAGGAGGAACCACTAGTGGACTGGTAGATTTATGATGTCAGTTACACAGATAGATACAGACCATGGTGAGTAGCGCAGCTATGAGCAACACCACATAGGCCAGGGAAGCCATATGTGGTGACCCTCACAGTCCAGAGGGGCACTTTATAGGGATAGGTGGCCACATTACAAGCCCAAGTTATATATCTACAAGGGTAGGCACCTGCACAAGGTGGAGCCAGAGATGGGGGGTAGGTAGCCACCCTACAGGCACAGGTCATAGGGTTGTAGGGCTACATGGCCACTGCTCATGCACATATTGTGGCCTTATAGGCTTAGATTACAGCATTGTCACCAATATAAGCACTGATATAGGATTAAGCATAGGATCACATGGTACATGTATAGGCACAGAGGCCACTATTAGTAGGGCTGAGAACAGAAGTCACGGTGAGACCCATAACACCTCCTCAGATAGTTCCTATGGCGATATTCAAGGATGCCCTAGGTGAGGTAAGGTATTATCAGGATCATTTGGTAGTAGTAAGGATAGATGTCCCTTCATATATAGAGTACTGAGAATAACAAGCCTCGAGTTGGAGGACCTGGTCCCGCACTCACAGTGTGGAGAGCACAGGGCGCCAATGAGCCCATAGATAGGAGTAGGGTGAGGCTACAAGTATACAGAGACCAGCTCTAGGTGAGGTGCCATTGGTGGTTAGACTGATGCCTATAGAAAGTGGGGAGGTAGTTGGTGGGTGCCACACAGGAGTGGAAGAGGAGTCGAGAGATACCACCTCAGATATCTCAGGGGAAAATGAAGGATATCGTCATTTTGGATAGTATGGTGCTTGTTTTTGATACATACCAGCCTACGTGCCTATGATTATGAGGTTGTTTATGAGAGATTTTTTTATTTTTTGTATACATGATACCAGCCTGCATGCTGAATATTTTGAGACCTTTGTATTTTTTATATGGTAGATGAGAGATATTTGTATAGATGTTGCAGTCGAGTATATATGTATGAACACTCAAATTTGGATGATTTTTATAGAGATGAAGATACTTTTATGGTATGATGTGTATGAGTATAGGTAACCATGATGACACATTTGTACATGTGATGGAAACTAGGTAAGTTAGGAATGATACACTCAGGTTGATGTAGGCATGACTGAGACAGGTTGATTTAGGCATGGTGGAGTCAAGTTTATTTAGGTAGGGTTGAGTAAGGTTAATTTAGGCATGGTGGAGTCAGGTTGATTTAGGCATGGTTGAGTTAGGTTGATTTAAGCATGGTGGAGTTAGGTTGATTTAAGCATGGTGAATTCAGGTTGATTTAGGCATGGTTGATTCAATTTTATTTAGGCATGGTGGAGTTAGGTTGGTTAGGCATGGTTGATTCAATTTGATTTAGGCATGGTAGAGTTAGGTTGGTTAGGCATGGTTGAGTTAGGTTTTGTGGGTAATTGAATTTATAATTCTTTAATGCATGTAATTTGTGATGGTATGGATCATGTTAAGATGATTTGTAATAAAATGTATGATTATGGTAGAAAAATGGTAGATGTGATGAAATGAATGTGTACATTATTATGGTAAAGATTTTTAGCAATTGTTTCTTATGTGGTTTAATTTCCAGTTATTGATATAGAAATGAAATTAAATAGGATATAATGTGAATAGGAAAAGGAAAAGGAAAGGATTAATTAGTTAGGGTAGAGAGTGGCCAAGCCAACCTCCAAGGGCCCCATGCCTTCAAAATACTACCTACATAGTCTCAGTGAAAAATCATCTAAAGCCGATGTAGTTATCCCATAAGCTAGGGAAGATTAGAATGAAGTAGAAGAATCGGTTAGTAAGTGTTAGGAATTTTTTAATGTAGGTCATAGGCATGGTTGAGTTTAGGTCACATGCATGGTTGAGTTTAGGTCACAAGCATGGTTGAGTTTAGGTCATAGGCATGGTTGAGTGGTTTTTAAATATAAGTGTCGATAGTTTGGTCCTGTATAGGATAATAAATAAGTAATGAGTAATATGGAAGGTAAAAAATAATCAAGGGATGAGAGATCAACTGACAAAAAATGATATATGACTTGATATCAATAATAGAATTATCAAAGATGCAAGGCATTAAGGGGCTCAAGTTTGGGATTACCTTCAAGTGAAGAGAAATGATAAGCACCTGATCCATAGGCATGGGTAACGATATAGGGTCTAATCCAATTAGGAGAAAATTTACCCCGTTTACTTTTCTCCTCTTTGTTTAAGTGTTGATTTTATTTTAGGACGAGGTCATAAACCTGGAAGGTTCATTCATGAACATGTTTTTCATATGCACATTTGATACATTTTTGGTAAATTTGGAGATGGTCAAGAGCATTGAGATGACATTCATCTAATAACTCAAGTTGTGCCAAACGATTTTGAAAAAATTCATTGTCATTGAGCATGTCTTGTAATGAGATGTAGAGAGATGGAATCTAGACTTTGAGAGGTAAGACAACCTCGGTACCATAGACAAGAGAAAAGGGTGTGGCAGCAGTAGAAGTGTGAATACTAGTACAATAATCCCACAAGGCAAAAGTAATGTGTGTATGCCAATCTTTCCTAGTATTGTAGACTACATTCATAAGAATTTTATTCAAGGTTTTATTGGTTGATTCAGCTTGACCATTGGTTTGTAGGTGATAAGGTGATGAGAAACTGAGTTGGATGCCAAAAGCATCACGTAGTTTGTGTAGGGTTTTGTTTTTGAATTATTTTTTGTTATTAGTGATGAGGCGGTGAGGAACACCAAAAAAATAAATGATGTGATGGTTGATGAATTCACATATTTTCTTAGCTTTTTTAGAAATGAGGGGAATGGCCTCTACCTATTTAGTGTAATATTTAGTAGTGGTTATGATCCATTGGTGGCATCGTGAAGAATGGGGGTTGATTTTACTGATAAGATCCAAACCTCATTGAGAGAAAGGCCAAAGGTCTCATGTGACCTGTAAGGCATGACTAGGAGTGTGGTTGAGATTAACATGTTGCTGGAATTTCACGCAATGTTTGACATAATCACGATAGTCACGATTGAGGGTTGTCCAATAATAGCCTAGGCAAAGAATTTGTTTTATAACAACTAAACCACTAAAGTGACCTCCATAAATTCCATCATGAACTTCCTTAATGGTGTAAGGAATTTCAAAACTTGTAAGGCATCATAAGAGAATGTTGTCAAATCCATGCTTGTAAAGGAGATCACCCATGAGGACATAATGGGAGACACTTTTAAGAAAGGTCCATTGTTCATTACGAGTGAGATTGGTAGATAAAATGGAAAGGGAAAGATAGTCTCTATATTTCTTATACCAAAGGTCACGTGGGTCAAGGGAAATGGTTTCGATGGAGTAAAATTCATGAGGTAAATAAGGGTATGGTTGTAGCCTTTGTATAGTGACAAATATTTTAGATTCAACGGGTAAAGTAGGTATCTAAGAAGCCAACCAAACCATGGTATCCACAAATTTATTAATAGAATGTTGGGTGTTCGAAGTGTATAATGGTGAAAGGTGGTCAAAAGTATGTCTACGTGCTACTTATACTTTTGAACGATCTCATTATGAAACTTGTACATACCATTGACTTTGTTTATGATGAACTAAGAATCACAAAATATATTTATTGTCGTAACATCTAAGGCATATGTAGCCTAAAGACTCAATACGAGTGCCTCGTATTCAACAATATTGTTTGTACAATCAAAATTGAGTTTGAAAGACAAAGGCATAGGTTCACCATCAAGAGGAATGAGGATAACACCAGCCCCACCCCCATGCTAACACTTGGAACCATCAAAGAAGAGATTTATTTAGTAAGCAGGTTTGTCTAGGGAAAGGGTAGTTATAGACTCATCTAAGAAATCAAAGTTATATGGATGATTTTCAAAAATAGGTGTGTCAGCTAGTTTGTCAGCAATAGCCTGGCTCTTGATGGAATTTTGATGAATGAATTTGAGGTTGAGGTTGGTAAGAAGCATAAGCTAACATGTGGCATGTTTATGTTGATAGGGTTGGGCATACATATAGTGTAATGGGCCAGTATTAGTGATGAAAAATGTTTTGTGATTGATTAGGTAATGGTGGAGTTTGGTGGTAATGAAAACTAAGGCTAAGAAGTGTTTTTCAACATGGGTATATATTGTTTTGTAGTCAAGAAGGGTACATATTATGTAATAAACTGCTTACTCTCTATGCTTCTCATTGTCATGAGCGAGCATGGCACCCAAAGAATGGTCAGTGGTGGAAATATACAGGTAAAAGGGTTGGTCATCCTTACGAGGAATGAGCACTAGTGGTTGAAGGAGGTATTTTTTTAATGCCTCAAAGGCCTTATGGCATTCATCATCCCATTTTAATGAACCATATTTCTTGAGAAGATGATGAAATGGTTAACAACGGTCAGAAAGTTGCAAGATAAAATGATGAATAGATTCCAACTTTCCTTGTAGGCTTCAAAGTTGACAGAGATTAGTGGGTGGAGGAATTTCTAGAATAGCCTTGACTTTAGCAGGATCGACTTCTATTCAATGTAAAGAAATGATGAAACCTAGGAGTTTTCCAGAAATTACAACAAAGATGCACTTCTTTGGTTGAAGATGCACACAATACTTGATGAGACGGTCAAAGATGACTTTAAGGACTGGACAAGTGTTCGGTTCAATGTTTGGATTTGGCTAGAAGATCATCTACGTAATCTTCCAATACGTGATGCATGATGTCATGGAAGATGTAAGTCATGGCTTGCTGATATGTAGCACCAATGTTTTTGAGGCCAAAAGACATGACTCGATAGCAGAAATTTCCCCAAGGGGTGATGAAAGTAGTCTTGTGTTGATCTTCTGGAGCTAGTAATATTTGATTGTAGCCCAAGAAACCATCCATGAGTGATAACATTTCATGGCCAATGGTGATATCAACTAGTTGGTCAATGCCTAGTAGGGGAAAATCATCTTTGGGACAAGCGAGGTTGAGGTCATGGAAGTCCATGCAAATACGAAGTCCCCCTATCACCTTTGTGACAGGAATGATGTTAGAAATCCATTGGGGATAGTCAATGGGTAGGATGAAGGAAACTGAGAGAAGGCACTAAAGCTCTTCTTTGACCAGAAGAGCAATGTGAGGATGCATTTTCCACAGCTTTTGTTTGATGGGTTTGGCATCAGGAATGGTTATGATATTGTGGACCATGATTTTTGGGTCAATACCGGGCATATCGGCATAGGACCAAGAAAACACGTTGTTATGATCTCAAAGGAAAGAACTGAAAGCTTCTTATTCAGTAGCATCTAAAGATTGGCCAATATTTAGAATGTTCGGGGTCATCCTGAGTGTTAATGTTGATTTCAATGGTCGATTCATTCAACATGGTTTGCATCTCAAAGGGTAATGATCGATGAATATAAGATTCTTCTACATCAAGGTAGGTGAGGATGGAATCATCGACCTGACATTGAATGATGTTAATAAAAGGTGTATCATCATTAATCATGTTAGGATATACAGAATAGGAGAGAAGAGGGAGCTTTGCCATCACATTGATAGGTCAGAGGTCCCAGGGAAATGGTGTTTACGAAAAAAAAAGGAGGAAAGAGATTCGGGATCTATGGAATCCATAGGTGAAGATGGTAATGTGGGTGAATGAGATAGGGAATATTTCCCATCCTGAATGAGGTCAACGTGAACCTTCTTGGAAGGTGGGGGTGTCAAAACCAATGCCACTACAGTTATTGTGTTTACAAGAGGTATAAGAAATGACAGTATGGTGGCCTTATTCTATAAAATCTGAAGCCAAATCCTTTCCATGCACACCGGTGAGGAAAGTGTGAGTGAAGCGATGGTTAGTGAGGGAGTGTAGGTCAGATGAAAATGGTTGGGTTTGGGATGGAGGTTCAGGTTTATAAGTGGCCATATCAAGTCCCCCATACGTTATATTAGTGTGAAGGTGGGGAGGACATAAGGAAAAACCTCACCTATGTGGATGTCATAACTGGGGTGTTAGCATAGGTTCCCATACTCTTGCGGGGTGAGGAAGGTGTCGATATTGTATATGCAGTATTCCCCTAGAGTGAGGCTTTGAAAAACACCTTCTAAGGGATCAGTAGTTGGTATGTGGGTAGAATAGGGATAGATGACTTCACTAGTCGATGGGGAAACAAGTGAGTTAGCAGTAGAGGGGCTTGTAGTTAAAGTGGGGCTAGCAAGGTTAGATGTAGAAGAGGTGGTGGTAGTTTGGTGGATGGGCTTAAAGGTGAAGGTGAAGTAGGGATAGTGGTAGATGCCTTGACTAGTACAAGTACATCATTGGGCTGGTATAACATGTTAAAGGTCTTGAAAGGTGATGGGTCATCACGTATGGTGTAATTATGTCCCTCGTGTTCAAATTTGAGGCAATGGTGTAAATTCAAAGGGACATAACCCATGGCATGGATACAAGGTCGGTCGAGCAACAAGTTATATTAGAAATCCCCTTATAGATATAGAAAAGTTCTAGGATAGTGCAGGGACCCAAGTGGATATGGAGAATGATGGTACCTAGGGTAGAGGTCATGGCATCATTGAAGGAGCACAACATAACTGGGTTACCATGCATGCAATTAGTAGGTATTCACATTTGGTCATATGCATGGGAGGAGATGATGTTAATGCTAGCACCACCATCATCATGACACATCATATGTGTATATTATCGATAAAGTACAAAGATGAATAGAGAAGGTTTGGGGTCATTGGAACTAGAAGGGAGAGATCTCTCCATTTGAAAACCTGAGGGTAGCTACTTAGTGAGTAGGTGGAGGCATAAAGGAAGGTGATGACTTAGTGAGAGAGGCAACGTGGTGAGGGGTAATGATGGAGGCTACATGGTGTGGGATCATTTGGTAAAACTTTAATACATTGAAGGACCTCCATGAGGGCTTGACAATGTGACTCATAGGTTTGGATAGAGCTCATATAAAGACATTTTGAGAGGGGATTGATGTAGTTGTTTTAGCATTGTTCCATGTGTGACTACCATTGGAAATAGGATACGTAGGACCTCGAATGGTGACTTTGGGAGTGGGTGTGGATGGTATGTGGGGTACAAGGTTGGTTGATGGGCTAGTGACCTTTTCTTTACCCTTGTCTTTCTGAGCGTGGGTGATAACATGAACCTTGTTAATTTGAGGGTAGGTGGATGAAGAGGGTGTGTCCTACAAGGTATAATGGCATAAGGGACAAAACCCTAGTAGGGGATATGATCCTTGTGAAATGAGTAGGGCGCATTAGCATTTGGGTGGTGGTGTGGCCAACTCTCTTATACAGACCATATTAATATCAAATTTTGGGTGCTGGATTAAAAATTTGTGGGGATGGAGATATTGGTCACGTAGTAGGTAATGGAAGAGGATGTGTGGAAATTGGTGAAGGGGAAATGGGGTCCTCATCAAGAAGATCGTCATCGTCAAAATTTTCTTTAGGAGGACAAAGTTGGACAAGAGTGGTTTTTAAAGCCTTACAGTTCTCTACATCATGTCCTGACACACGATGGTAGGCACAAGATTTTAGTTTCATCAAACCCTTTTGGTTTGGGTTTGAGCAGGATTGTAAGGTCTAAGAGGTGGTAATGTGATGACAAAATTTTCAAGGAGATTGGTTAAGATTTTGGCATAGGACCCTGTTAGTGGATCACAATGGGAGGTGAATGTGGGTTTGGGTACAAGGTATGGCTGATTGTGGAGGAAGAGGACTTTACTAGGAGGGGGAATGGTTTCATTTATTAGTTTGGTGTATGGAGTGGTCTTAGGTATTGGTTGCATCTGCTCAGGTATGGGCATGGTAGAAGAGCTAGCGATGGATTTTTTGGTTGGTTTAACTACCTTATTGGAGGGTAGTGGATTTTTATCTTTAGGGTTGCACCATTTTTGGGAAAAGGTGACACATGTGTGTACAAGATGTGGAGGGAAAAATAGATGGTGGAAGAGGACAGGTTACCCACATGGGTAACTGAGGTGTTGTGGAGTGGTCGGTAGAGGTTGGGTAGAAGGTGTGAGTGAAAGAGAAGGAAAGTGTCATGGGTAGTGAAGAATTTATGGATGGTAGTGGAGGTATAGGTAGTAAGAAGGCTATGGGTGAGGGAGGACATTGTGTAGATTTCTTATGTATATTAGAGGTCCGTGATGTGAAGATGTGCTGTTGCACTCTTGGTTTTCCAGTGGAAGAAGGTTGTTATGCCAAGGTCGAGGGGTGAAGTCATAGGATTGAAAAAATGGGTGAAGGTGATAATGGCATGGTAGATGAGGTTGTTGTATGAGGCCTAGAGGTTGGGTCTTATTTTTAGGGGTTAGGGTAAGTTTAGTGTTAGTTTTAGAAGATGTGGATACATCTAATTTGATGGGTGGGTGAGTAAGGCTAGCTGTCGGTATGACCCCTAAGGTAGTAATAGGTTTAGAAAAGGGAGATGATATAGGTGCGGTTAGGTGTTTTGGTATAGATGTATGTTGGGTTATGGGTAGACGTGTGAGTTGGGCCATGGGTGGTGATGTGGAAGGTGTTGCAATTGTCATTGTTGTGTTCGTTGTGGTTGCTTGAAAAAATTTTGGGTAGATAGTGGAGGTATTGGTGAGTGACAACTACATTTGGGTTGAAATTGGAAGTAGAAGGTGGCCCCTGAGTAAGGCTCGATCAACATAGTTTGGGTGATTGGCAAAATGTGAAAATTGTACTACTGTAGGCGGGGCCAATGTGGATCAAGTAGCAATCCTTATGAAATGTGTTTGCGATAGAGAGAAATGGATAGCTTTAGACTCCGTGGGTAAGAGAGCTGAAATCAATTCAGTGGGATCTTGAAGCTCCGATGGTAAATGGTCATCTAAAGGAAATGGTATTTCAACAAGATCCTCTATGGGTAGAGGAGAGGATGGGCCAGGTGAGGTTGAATCTCCTTGTGATGGTGGAGGTTGTGGACATGTATCTCTTATGATTAGGAGAGGTACCACTGATGAATTCTCAGAAATTTCAGGGGTCAAAGGCAACGTGCTAATTATGGGCTCTTCCATGGGTGAAGGAGAAAAATAAGGGGGTTACACTGTGGGTGTAGGAATGAAATAGGTTCTTTTGCAGGTAGGGGAGCTCATGCTAGGATTTCATCTATGGAAGGAACATGAGGCAATTGGGAAGCAACTAGTATGTCATCAAATAAAGTGTGGACCTCGCGGACATTGCTATCATCATTTGAAGTGTCACCAGCTTGGTTGGAAGAATGGGTATGATTAGGAAATGGATTCTTGAATATATGTAGGTTTTGGCTAGCGGGTGCATTTAGGCTATCCAAGACTAGAAATTTGTTTTCTAACATTTATTGGATGATATTCTTGAAGGTGATGCTATTATTTTCACTATGACCTTTAATGCGATGATACTTGCAAAATTCATAAAAATTCCTTATATGTACACGGTTGCATCGGATGCTCAGCAGGGGAAAACCAATGGTTAGGTTGATTATAAGGTGGGATAACTGTTGAGGACACTATCATTGGAAGATTTTGGGGGTGGTTGAATAGTTACAGAAGCATAAGATTCTCCTATTGAAGTGTACTTTCATTGTTTTTGTCTGAACTGGAAAGCTTAGACAGGAGAAAGATGAGAAGGAGGTTTGGTTGGGTTTGATTGTTAGTGTCTTCATGCTTTCCATCATTATTTTGATGAGATCATTGGTAGGTTGTGGTGGAAGGGCTCTGTACGTACCCAAAATTGTAAGGTACTGTACTGCCAGAACAGTGTAACAAGTGCCCCAATGATGATACAGGTCTCCTCGCAAGGTGTTCGGGATCCGAAAAAGCCCTCAGAGTATGCGTTAACATCCCGCATGCCCCGCTTAGCCCCCGCGCCCCTTGTTTTCCCTTTTTTCCCCTCTTTCCTTGGCCTCTTGACCTTCAGTGACGAAACCGCCGCCCTGAATAGGGCGGCGGTCCTGTAACCGCCGCCCTGCTCAGAGTGGCGGTCCTGTGCGCATTTTCCAGAACGCTCTTTTGACGCGACTCGCGTGAAATATCATGTTTCACCAGCTTTTCTTTGCCGACTTGGGCATGCATTTATGTTTTTGGTCCCCTGGAACAGTGTTTTTCCTTTGTTTATTGTTTAGGAGTTCAATTTGGTTTTGGTTTTGAGGTGTTGGAATTCCTATAAATGCATGGTTTGTGCACATGCAAATGGTCACCATTTTGGACTCCAATTTGGTCTGAGTTTTGGGATTGAAGAATTTGAGCTGGAGTTTTGGTCACCATTTTTCCTTGTTAGAAACATCTTCTGATTTTTAGTGTTTTAGTTAGCTTGCTTAGGATTGATAACATAGCTTATTTCATACTTGGTCGGTATTGCTCAGCTGTTTGTAAGCCACATACCCATCTTGTGCAGGTAGTGCTGTTGTTCCATCCAATCTGCTTAGAAGCTTGCCTCTGAATTCCTCTTTGTTGTAGATTTGTTTTCATCGTGACTTAGAGTTCTTAGTTCAATTCATTATATACCTGGTTAGCTTTATTCAGCTGTTGGTAAGCCACATATCCAACTTGTGCAAGCAGTGTCTTTATTTTGGAACATTGGAAATAGCTTAGGAAGCCATTAAAGTTGCAGGTTTTGCTCTTCGTATAGGATAGTCGCAGGTTCTGGTCGCTTCATGTTGCATGACTCGCAGTAAAATCCCGCTAGGAATCGCATAAGCCAAGCTCTGTACTCTTGCGCTATCCCTCTCCTACTCGCATTCTCGGTCTGCATTCTGAGCTGTCCTTGTCCCAAAATCTACTCCTATCGGTGCTAGCATTACACGCTTTTTTGGATCCACGTGAACACGAAAGAACGAGAAGATCATACTGAGGGGACGAGATCACATACACCATCGGATTCGCCACTGTTCTGCGAAGTCCAGGTTTTAAATTTCAAAGTTCTAGTCAGAATCATATCAAATAGAGTAGTTAATCACTTTATTTCAGTTCATTCTATTCTCGATATTGCCAGGGAAGCTGTGGGGATTGATAGTTTCTGAGAAACTATGATTCACTCCTCACTTCTGAGGTAGGATCGAGAATCTTGCAGGTAGATTAAACAGACTATTTTATTTAGAATAATTCTACAAATTGCACAGGTAAATAACTACACTCGGTTATCTTGTCTGTTTTAAATTATTGTTTAGTTATTATTTCTAAATACGCTTAAAATAGTTTGTTTTTCTTAAATTGTTAGAATATGTCTTAGAAAGATAAAGTTATATATGTTAGATTTATTTCACGTAGTTAGAATTTATTTCATTACAGTTAGATTTTGCATTTTGTTTCGTATGACAATCACGGGACCTCAAGAGCCCAGGGAATATATATTTGAGCCAATCGTGCCTCAACCAAACCTCGTCACAGCAATAGTTGACATAGACCAAAATCTCAGGATACAAGTATTCCAAACAACCGCAGATTTACAACTGATCAGTTCATCAGTTAAGAGGATTAAACATCGAAGACGACCAAGCACAAACATTTTGGTCAAGTCAGCCAAACTACAGATTACCCTAGAAAACATCCACATGACTGTAGAAGGGCTCGAAAGAGAGCAAACATTCGGGTGTGATCCTTTAGTTCCACAGCCAAACGCTGGAGACACCCTCACAGATATAGATACCAGCTTAAGAATCCAGGTTGCGAGAATGCCTGTAAGGTATTCTGAGAAGATCGCACAACTGTTGGTTCTAAACATAGAAGCTGAGAAAGGCATACGATTACTGGATACTAGGGATTAGAACTTGATCTCGCGTATGACCATAACAGGACTGCAACAACCAAGAGTCTATGGTTGTGATCCATAGATCCCACAGCCCAACGAATCCACAAGTCAATTAGATATAGACACTAACCTACGCACCTTGGTATTCAGGTCCACTCCACTTCCACCTATCATCATCGAACAACTGTCCTTACTAGATATAGCGGCTAACGAAGCTAGGGAATTCTGGACTAGGCCAGAAAATCATCCGTAGAATCGATTGTATTCATCATCCACTATATGACCTTATCAGGAGATATACACGAAACAATCCCAGGTCATTTTCCACGTATTCCGCAACCCATAGATCGAATCATGCCAGAGCTCGATATTGATTGGAGCCTTCGAGCAGTCATCCTCGCTGATCGATCTATCACACCAGTCCAAGTTAGAAGGGCCTTCTTTGCCTTAGATTCACAAATTCCATTAGTGCGTGTCGAAGACATTAGACTGCCTAACTAGTTTGTCTGCATATTCTACCCCCACCGGCTATCTCGGCACGACCTCGGGAGGTCGGGTACGCGGAAGAGTTACTTGTTGATTCTCACGCTCGCCTGTCGCTTTTCCGACGTACAAAATTGGTGAACCCGACGTGAAACAAACACCCTCATTAGCATTCACATTAGTTTCACCTACAAAATTGGTGAACCTGACGTGAAACAAACAACTGTTTCACCTTTTGTACCTCATTAGCATTCACATCAGTTTCACCTACAAAATTGGTGAACCTGACATGAAACAAACAACTGTTTCCCTACTGTCTCGAATTCACAGTTTCATACAAAATTGGTGATCACGTGAACCAAACAATTCCTTTCACAAAGAAGTCATCCTTCGCTCACTTCCCATTATTCTGCGGGTATTCATATACCCCCCGAATATGTCGGGATTCGATGCATATGGCAGACCCCTCTTGGGTCTTGAGGCATACTATGCCCAACAGAACAGGGAATCATCACCCTCACTCTCAGTATGGGGCGACAACTATTCAACTAATCAGTTGTCAACACAAACCCCAAGAATCAGATATAGTTCGTCTTTTCAAACTGAGGGAGTTAGATCAACACCCCTCGAACCCAACAAATTTAGAGCCTTCAGGTTCGAACAATATGACGTTTACCGGAGAATCTGGTTCATCTCCTCAAATGCTACTTAGACCATAAATTAGTAGACAATCAGATCCATACCTGGTCTTAGATGATGAGTACAATCAATACGTTATCCTAGGAGTGAACAACGCTCCCCGGGGTATGTACCCACCCATAGGAGGTTTACAAGTACAACCCGAGATCTCTTTTCAAGAAAATACCTCTATAGGAAATACTCTTGGAGAAACTTGGCAAGATAGCAATCAGTTCATGACAGGCTATCACATGCCTATACAACACCAGGGTATACAACAAACGCCGCTCAGGCAAAGTACCGGGACTTCACCAAATGAAGTCATTTCAACGTTAGTAGAAAGAGTGAGAGGGTTAGAACTTGCTCAAGCAAATCAAAATTCTCCGTTCATACAAACAGGAAGTTCCAATCCTCCATACCACTCTGGCCAAGTAGATCTCCTCATAGGGAGTAGGCACGTTAGGCATGCCTCCTCAGTATCCACAACAAACGCCAACAAGGCCCACCATCTCTAACATTATTCCTCCAGGTCTAGTGTCAAACAATCCATTCCTGACAATACCCCTTCATACTTAAACATGTACTCTAAATCACCACAAGGAGATATGTTCTCCTCTCCCGGCATGTTTGCTCAAATGCAGGGACTTCCCTATGCCCCTGCCAACGCATACGCTACGCCATATCAACAACCTATCCCACCACCGCTCCCTCAGCAACCACCATCAATGGTGGAAAGCTATGCAATAGGGACTTATTCAGAATATCTAAAGGAACCCTTAGACTTCACCATATGAAGTGTCATGCTTCCAAGACCTCTTCCTGATTTGCCCAAGTTCAAGGGTGAGGGAGATCCAAACGCGCATATCAAAGCTTACGCTACAGCCATACGAGAATTACTCCCTTGGGATGGGGTTGTTGCTAAAATATTTCCCAAAACCTTGGAAGGCATTGCTCTCGATTGGTATTATAGAATACCTGAAGCTTCCATACATTCATTTAAACAACTCGTGTCAGAGTTCATCAAAGCCTTCGACATGAACAAACTATTGAGAACAGGAATCAGGGAATTCTTGCACATCAAACAAGAACACAACGAATCTGTCGCCCATTTCATCCAGAGGTGGCGTACAGTTCTTTATTCTTCAGCAAGTGCTCCAAACATGGATCAGATGGAACTATGTAATTTATTCCTTCATTCTCTTAGCAAAGAAGTGAAGGAAGAAGTCTAGAAGTTCCCACTAAGAACTTATGATGAAGTACTTGAGAGCGCTCTGCGAATTGATCAAGCAGCGATAGATAGTGGTCGTAAGACATATGGAGCAAATGGGAGGTTAATCACCTCCACTCAAAACTACTACAACTACCACAAATGTCAATCAAGGACCCAAAATCCTTAACAAAAATCATGGGGTAACAATGGATGGGGTAACCGACCAGCCCAAGAGGGTAAATGTTGTTAATACTCCATCACAAACAAACAACCAACGAAACAACAACTTTACCCCAACGGTCAATACAGTGGATTTTAACCATCCACAACAACAAAACAACAACAACAACAACGGTGAAATCCCATGCAAGGGCCAAGCCAAAACTCATTTGGTTACCAAAACCAAAGTCAAAACCAGAAACAACAATTCCAAAACTTTGGTCCTAATAGGCAACAATTTGATCAGAATTTTAGGCCACAATACACACCAAACCAACAAAACGGGAATTACAATCCCAATTCTTATTGTGGTTTCCATAAAATTCAGGGGTCACGACACTAGAACGTGCCGTGACTACAATAAATTTATGCAACGCTTGCCAGAAGAACAAAGACAGTTCTTCACAGATTTGTTTTTGGCAGATCCCGTCTCATCACCACCAAATACGCTTCGCAGGGGCAGTTTCCCCTCAGAATGCTCCTCTCAAGATCTTTAATGATCCACTCCCAAATCATGATAGCAATAGGCTGAATCCAACTGGAACAAACAAAGGTGCAATGATGGGAAACAATGATCATGAAGCTTCGACTTCATTAAATCCATCAGTTGCACCACAGTTAGGAAGTCAACCAAGACCTAAGATAGTTAGTTTGGTAGAATTAGACGCTGAACTACCTATTGAAGCTATAACAAGAACACGAGAGTATTTCTCTCAACCGAGCCCAAGTCATCTGCCAGAGACAGATAAGAGTCAACAAATAGTTGAAAAACCCATGGGTGCCTATGATTTAATTAGTGACCTAACAAAGACCTTCTCACACATTTCATTTTTGGATTTACTAAAGAACTCTCCTCCGATCACAGGGCTGCTCTTTTAGAAGCATTAGGTCTAGGTCATCTAATTAACATCACTCCACCTCCTGAAACACAAGTAAATCACGTAGATTTTGATATCCACCCTCCGGGGCAGCCAGACAAGGATGTCGAATTCATATTCGAAATAAGTAAAATGCCCACAGATGCTGAGATCGCACGCTGAGGTGATCTAACCTTACACTTACAAGTATGGGTTTATAATAACTATGTAAAACGGGCAATGGTTAACGATGGGGCTGCAGGTTAACATAGTCCCTTTCTCTTTCCTCCAAAAACTTGCATATGGAGAAACAAACTGTTCCACTACACGAAATACCTTGCGAGGCTATGATAGCCTTAAAGCCACTTCGATAGGAACTATAATAAACTCCACTGAGCCACTGTACTTCAGAAAAGTGACAAGCGAGCGTGAGAATCTACAAGTGACTCTTCCGCGTACCCGACCTCCCGAGGTCATTTTGAGACAACCGGTGGGGGTAGAATATGCAGACAAACTAGTTAGGCAATCTAATGTCTTCCACACGCACTAGTGGGATTTGCGAATCTAAGGCTAAGAAGGCCCTTCTAACTTGGACTGGTGTGATAGATCGATCAGCGAGGATGACTGCTCGAAGGCTCCAATCAATATCGAGCTCTGGCGTGATTCGATCTATGGGTTGCGGAATACGTGGAAAATGACCTGGGATTGTTTCGTGTATATCTCCTGATAAGGTCATATGGCGGATATAGTTGATTCTATGGACGATTTTCTGGCCTAGTCCAGAATTCCCTAGCTTCGTTAGCTGCTATATCTAGTAAGGATAAGTTGTTCGACAATGATAGGTGGAAGTGGAGTGGACTGAAATACTAGTGTGCGTAGGCTAGTGTCTATATCTAACTGACTTGTGGATTCGTTGGGCTGTGGGACCTGTGGATCACAACCATAGACTCTTGGTTGTTGCGGTCCTGTTATGGTCATACGCGAGATCAAGTTCTAATCCCTAGTATCCAGTAATCGTACGCCTTTTCAGCTTCTACGTTTAGAACCAACAGTTGTGCGATCTTCTCAGAATACCTTACAGGTGTTCTTGCAACCTGGATTCTTAAGCTGGTATCTATATCTACGAGGGTGTCTCCAGCGTCTGGCTGTGGAACTAAAGGATCACACTCGAATGTTTGTTCTCTTTCGAGCCCTTCTACAGTCATGTGGATATTTTCTAGGGTAATCTGTAGTTTGGCTGACTTGACCAAAACGCATGTGCTTGGTCATCTTCTATGTTTAATCCTCTTAACTGTGAGCTGATCAGTTGTAGATCTGTGGTTGTTCGGAATACTTGTATCCTGAGATTTTGGTCTATGTCAACTATTGCTGTGGCTAGGTTTGGTTGAGGCACGATTGGCTCAAATATATATTCCCTGGGCTCTTGAGGTCCCGTGATTGTCATACAAAACAAAATGTAATCTAACTGTAATGAAATAAATTCTAACTATGTGAAATAAATCTAACATATATAACCTTTATCTTTCTAAGAAATATTCTAACAATTCTAAGGAAAATAAACTATTTTAAGCGTATCTAGAAATAATAATTAAACAATAATTTAAAACAGACAAGATAACCGAGTGTGGTTATTTGCCTGTGCAATTTGTAGAATTATTCTAAATAAATATGATAGCATGTCTAATCTACCTGCAAGATTCTCGATCCTACCTCAGAAGTGAGGAGTGAATCATAGTTTCTCAGAAACTATCAATCCCCACAGCTTCCCTGGCAATATCGAGAATAGAATGAAATGAAATAAAGTGGTTAACTACTCTATTTGATATAAATCTGACTAGAACTTTGAAATTTAAAACCTGGACTTCGCAGAATAGTGGCGAATCTGATGGTGTATGTGATCTTGTCCCCTCAGTATGATCTTCTCGTTCTTTCGTGTTCACTTGGATCCAGAAAAGTGTGTACTGCTAGCACCGATAGGAGTAGATTTTGGGACAAGGATAGCTCAGAATGCAGACCGAGAATGTGAGTAGGAGAGGGATAGCGCAAGAGTACAGAGCTTGGCTTATGCAATTCCTAGCGGGATTTTACTACGAGTCATGCAACGTGAAGTGACCAGAACCTTTGACTATCCTATACGAAGAGCAAAACCTACAACTTTAATGGCTTCCTAAGCTATTTTGTTCCCAAAATAAAGACACTTCTTGCACAAGTTGGATATGTGGCTTACCAACAGCTGAATAAAGCTAACCAGGTATACAATGAATTGAACTAAGAACTCTAAGTCACAGTAAAACAAATTTACAGCAAAAGGAATTTAGAGGCAAGCTTCTAACCGGATTGGATGGAGCAACAGCATTGCTTGCACAAGATGGGTCTGTGGCTTACCAACAGCTGAGCAATGCTAAACCAAGTATGAATTAAACTATGCTATCAATCCTAAGCAAGCTAACCAAAATAATAAAAACCAGAAGACTCTAACAAGGAAAAATGGTGATCAAAACTCCAGCTCAAATTCTTCACACAAACTCAGCCAAAATTCAGACCAATATCAGACCAATTGCATGTACACAAACCATGCACTTATAGGAATTCAAACACCCAAGAATCAAAACCAAATTGAACTCCTAAACAATAAACAAAGGAAAAACACTGTTCCAGGGGACCAAAAAAATTAATGCATGCTCAAGTCGGCAAAGAGAAGCTGGTGAAACGTGATATTTCATGCGGGTCGTGCCAAAAGGGCGTTCTAGAAAATGCGCCCAGGACCGCCGCCTTGCTCAGGGCGGCGGTTACAGGACCGCCGCCTTGTTCAGAGCGGCGGTCAGGGCGGCGGTTTCGTCACTGAAGATCAAAAGGGGCAAGAAAATAGGGAAAAAGGGGAAAACAAAGGACTCGGGGTCTAAGTGGGGTATGCAGGATGTTAACGCATATCCGAAGAGCTCTTTCTGGATCCCGAACACCTTGCGAGGAGACCTGTATCATCATTGGGGCATTTATTACTCCGTTCCGCAGAACAGTACCTTACAATTTTGGGTACGTACATATTGCCCCCCTCGGAGAAGCGTTTTAGCCATGAAAGGGCATAAAACGGTGGGTCCGAGTATGGCAGTCCCGAAATGGGGGGTTTAGAAGTTATACCTTACACGTCCGTGTGTCGAAATGGCGCCATCCGAAATTCCCGCTACCTGCAAAATGAAAAGAGATCTCAAGTGCAGATAGATACAATAATTTGAAAAATAAATGCTAAAATAACAGGGAAAGAGGACGTACCATTTGTGCGGGGATAAGAACTTACCTCCGTCAGCGCTCCAAACCTGCGAAAAAGTCATTTTAAGACGAAATAGAACAATATATATATGAAAGTGGGCCCATTTTCCTATTCATTTGCGCGAGTTGATTTGATCGATTTTGAGCTCTGGGACCCACGGTGACGGTTTCTCATGTGAGTATAGTCGAAACGTTCGCAGTGAGATCGTGATCATGCCTCCACGTGCAGAACGCCACCCCGCGAGATCACAGGCTGGTTTTCTTCAATTTTGCATTTTTCCCCCTTCAAATTTGAAATGGAAAATTATTTGTAATGGGGGGTTATTTTTAAAAATGTTTGGTTCAAAATGTCCATCTAGGGGGGGCACCTACTGGGTAGGCTCTTTTTTTAGCTAAAATGGTCTATTTTTGCATTTTTTGGACTTTTTAGGGTTAAAAACCCGCGCGGGTTTTCGGACCGCGACCGCCGCCCTGGCCAGGGCGGCGGTTACACGATCGCCGCCTTAAAGGCGGCAGTTACAGAACCGACCCCCTGCTCAGGGCGACGGTTTTGCACACAATGCAAAAGAACCTATTTTGAAAACTTACACTTGTATTTTCTAGCATTTCTATATGTTTGTATGACTCTCCTTGCATTGATTAGATACTAACTTGCTCTGTTTTGTGTGTTTTTGGGTGTATGCAGGCGAGGGAGGAGTACATCAGATGGAGCCAGGAGAGAGAGTGTGACTGGCTGCCTGGGGTACTGGATGCCCTTTCGCCAGACGAGGAGGACACGTTGCAGAGGGCCAGTATATCGCGTGTGCCCCATGTTACGCCATCGAGTCACATCCTTTGTGACTTGTTTTCTTATTGGGATGCAGATCGGAACACTTTCCGACTGCCAGGGGTCCGCGGTGAGTGGACTATTACTCTGGAGGACATTTACCATATTTTGGGGGTCCCGATCATCGGGCGGAGACTCACACTGGAGACAGCTGGGTCCAGAGCACAGATTACACAGTGGGCAGGGTATATGGGGGATGCAGCTATTTCCACGGGGCCGAAGAAGGGAGTGAGAGTTAGATCCATTCCTTCTTTGCCCATCCCCGTATTTCGACAGGCCATCATGGGGATCCTTGCCTCGAGACTGATTGGGGACAAGGGAGGGGATACATTGTTATACTGCTGGGCCCCCATCATTGCACAGATAGAGGGGCATGGTCGGATATACGCCTGGGGCGCAGATATTTTGGGGACCACTTATCATGACTTATACAGGGTGGTCCGTTTACAGGGACAGTCTTTGAGCCACCCTACTCTAGTTATGAGTTGGGTGTATGAGCGCTTCATTCCCTATGGCAGAGGCGTGGAGGTGGCAGATCCCGGGGCTGTGAGGGCAGCTAGATGGTCAGACATGTCGGTGCTTAGAGCACCTCACCAGCCAGTAGCTTCCCTCACCATAGTCAGATATGGAGGCCACACCGTACCAGCTCATGGCCAAATTTGGGGAGAGGAGGCTCTCACATTGATCTCTTGCTCCACCACAGGGCAGCTTATTGACCCATGTGGGAGGCCCGGTGACCCGAGGTACATCCTTTCGGCAGGGTTCAGCAGTTCGGCCTCCCATGATGTAGGCATGCTTCCTCCAGTGGCACCAGTCTATAGATCAGTTTAGGCTAGAGGGGGGCCTAGAGGCTAATTGGACAGTTTTCACTCCTGGCACTCCTATTGCAGCCAGGAGGGTAGTTGACGGCTAGAGGGAGATCTCATGCGCCTCGGGCACCTTTACTTCAGATTCTCTAATGGTCCTGCTCATAGCATAATGACCCTATAGATATAGACTCCGATTCTGAGGAGGCCACAGAGGGAGGGTCAGAGGAGCACCGACGGATGATAGCGATCCTGAGTGGCATGACACTCAGGATATCTTGCAGGCAGAGAGGGCAGAGCAGAGTGACAGAGAGAGAGACTCTAGTTTCATGAGGAGCCACTCTCTCATGGCCGTGGTGGAGAGGACGAGTCTGTTGTGGGACGACATGTTGCCCCTTCCACAGGAGCAGCTCCAGGCAGTCGGCAGCGTCATCTGCAGCGGGCGCTGGCCCTTCGGCGATCCATCTTGAGAGGCCCGGTGACTCCGAGTAAGTTTTCCTCTCATCAGGCTTTCATTGTTTGTTTGCATTTAGGACTTGTTTTAACTGCTATCTCTCCTTATATTTGTATCTTGTATCTTTTAGCCTCTTGCCTAGTTTCTAATTCATCTTTCTTCTTTGTTTTGCAGAGACCGTCGATGAGTGGCGGGATCTAATCCGTAGGGTATGCACTGATTCTCTGATGATTCCTATGGATAAGACCCGTGCGGAGCTATCTATAGATGCCGGGGAGCCTTCAGCAGCCGATAGGCATACTGACATCTTTGCTCCCGTTTGGCACGTGGCTAGGATGGTGTCGACTCTCCGTACAGAGTTGGCCAGGCTATAGGACAGCATGAGCGTCTTATGAGGAAGCCATTCTCATGGTGAGACCACGGCTGCTCCTCGGGACCCTGAGCCCTCCGTGCATTCAGAGCGCCGGCCTTTTGTAGCCGGAGTCCTAGGCGAGGGATGCGCACCTTCAGAGGGATCGCGTAGGGGTTGAGAGGCCACTTGGCTTACCTATGCACTTTTTGTATTATAGATTCTTTTGTGTATTACGGGCTCTTTGAGCTTTTTGACCATGCCTAGGGCATGATGGCATTGTATACAAACATTGATTATTTATATATATGCATCCCCTTTTTGGATCAAAAGCTTGTCACTCATGTGTGTCCTTTCTATTTCCAACTGCTTTGTGTATACTACGATGTACCCAATATGGTTTCTAGAATGTATGCAATGGAAAACAGATGATGCAAATGTTTGCTTTCTTTTTGTGTTTCATGATGCTGATACATGATATTGTAGATATATTGTGATCTTAAATCTTAGTTTTGTTAGCAATTTGGATAACTCATGCTTGTTTTGGCAAAGTGATGAAAATAACCAGTATGATGAATAGATTAACTTGCCCCGCTCCTAACTCCACGCAACTAGTAAGATGCGAGGGCTCATCACCAAGAGCCAAGAAGGGCGCAAGTTATGAAACATGGTGAAATGATAGTGATGAAAGACAGACGAAGCTTTGGCGGAACCAAATTGGAAGCTACAAGCTTACTCTACCTGAATGACTTCATAGTTTTGGGTGCAACTTGCTTTGACGGTTTATCCAGACTTAGACCCGTAGATGGCCACATAGTAGACAAAATCTGGTTTTTAGGATTTTTAACTCTCTTGGAATTTTGAACACCTGATTCATTCCGTTTTTGACTCAAAGTTTGAATATTTTGTTTATGACCTTTTAACGTTTGCATTGTCTGGAGGACCCCCCAACACTTTGCCCCATGCTACTAGTAAGAAGCGTGGGTTTATCACCGTGGGCAAGGCATAGGCGAGTAAGGGCATTTCCATCCTTTCCCAACCCTACGTCACTAGTAAGAGACGCAAGCTCATCACCGAAGGTTGGTGGGGCAAGGAAATGTGTAAAAATAAATTTTTGTCCCTTGTTTAATCACTTTTTGACTTGTCTTTTTGAGTAAAATGTCAGTATATGCTTGTTTCCAAAGAGATGTATATATGGGATAGATGTGACACCATGAAGCTTCTGTGAACAGACCATAGGCAAGACACTTATCCTAAGAAGAAATCAAAGCGAGAAGTTAACTTGTAGATCTTGGTATGGTTACCGTTAGGACTTCGTCATGTTTGATTTTATTTGATAAAAGATTCTGAAGATGACTTGATGATATCGAAGATGGAGAGGTATGATTAAAGAACTTTATGCCAGAAACATCATGAGTTTGTAATAAATTGCTTTGAGAATGACATTCCTTGATCACAATTTGTGTAAGAACAAGTGGACAAAATGATCCTAATCTTATATGAAAATGCAATGTAGATAGTTATATAGGCAGTGCTAGCTGATTATGCGTAGAAACGCTTGAGGTGCAGGGAATTAACTGTTTCGCCAAATTCCTCACCTTCTATCATTCATAATCTGAGTGCTATGCACCATTTCCGTAGTCCTTCTTGACTCGGTATGGGCCCAACCATTTGGGCCGGAATTTCCTTCCTTCGCCGGTCTTCTTGTCGATCCGGCTGTCTAGTCTTAGAACTAGATCACCTTCGTATATGTCGCGTTCATATAACCTTCTTGTTATACTGCCGGCACATTCGGTCAGCATAAGCTCTATGCCTTCTGTTCAGCATCTAACCTAGTTTCATCTAGGCTTTCTAATTGGGAAAGACGTACTTCTCTGTAAGCGTCTTCATCCAGAATCCCATTGTAGTGAAATGCGGAGACTGGGTATTTCACACCTCAAGCGGGAGAACTGATTCTGCCCCAAATACTAGCGAGAAAGGAGTTGCATCCTTCTGTTGGTGTTCTTATTGAGGTTTTGGGCCCACAAGGCCGGATATAACTGTAAATGCCAATCCCGCTTGTTTTCTTTCACTGTTTTAAGGAGAATGGCTTTCAGCGTTTTGTTTGTTGCTTCAGCCTGTCCATTAGCTTGGGGATAATACAAGGAAGCCGTATGATGCCTTATTTTGAACTTACCAAATAGTTCGCGAACTTCTTCATTTTTGAAAGAAGTTCCATTATCAGAGATAATGATTTGCGGGATACCGTACCTACAAATGATTTGATTCAAGATGAACTTAGCGATCACCGAGCCAGGTACGGTAGTAAGAGGCATAGCCTCTACCCATTTGGTAAAATGTCAGTGGCCGTGATTATAAAATTGTGGCCGTCTGTGGATGAGGGAGAGAATTTCCCTATTAAGTCTAGGCCCCATGTAGGTGTAAAAGGGCCATGGAGTAGCGATTGGTTGCAGATTATTTATATATATGCCTGTGCTGGCATGTGGATCTCGTGAGAGAATTCTTGGCACTTATGACACCTGCGTGTCAAACTCTATCGCAACATGTTCTAGAGTGGGCCAGAAATAGCCCATTCGATGTATTTTTCTAGAGTAGTGGCATGGCCACCGAAGTGGCCTCCACATATACCGCTGTGGGATTCATGGAGAATCCTCTTGGATATCTTCTGTGTTAACACAGTTTCTTAAGAGCATTCCATCGAACCTCATGTTTCGATAGAGCACCTGCTCTATGATAACATAATTAGATACGATTATGCGTAACTCCTTCTTTGTTGCGGTGTAACTGCCTCCGGGTACGTATGGTCCATGATATAATTAATGATATCAGTGTACCAAGGGCACTCATGAGATAGCAGGTCGAAGTTTTGATGTAGTATACCCATTCATCTGGAAAGTCTAAATCTACTAAATCACCTCCATCTAATGGGTTGTCAGCTAACCAATTTGCGATGATTTATCCTTTAACTTAGACTTCTGATTTACAAACGTTAATTCAAACTCTCCCATTAAGGTTATAAAACGTCCAGCTTTTTTGGACAAGGACCCTTGTGTGAGAAAAGTCCGATAAATGGTCTGTCTTTGACCATGACCTTTGTTTCTTGATTCAGCATGTAATGTCTTAGACGTTTAGTAGCAAAGACTATGGCAAGACATTCTCGCTTTGCCCCGTGTTTCATAGTCGAGCAATGTTCGGCTAATGAAATAAATTGCACGCTCTCTCTTGTCATCGTCATCTTGGGCCAACATACAGGCCAGCGAGACATTTAGCATCCGTGAGTATAGAATTAACGGGTGATCTAGTTAGGTGGCATTAGCATGGGTGGTGATAACAGGAAACACTTAACTATGTCAAAAGCCTCATTGCAATCTTCAATCCAATCAATGCTATAGTCCTTCTTGAGTAAATTGTTGATTGGATGAACGGCGAAGCTTAGATCCGAGATAAATCTCCGGATTGCACCCCAGCTTTCCGAGAAATGATCTGATTCCAGATTCACTCGATAGGCAAGACCATTTCGAGGACAGCCTGAATTTTGGTTGGATCAACTTCGATCCCTCGTGACGATATGATGTAACCTAGGAGCTTTCCTCCTGTTACACCAAATACACATTTTATCTGGATTTAGTGTGACTCCGTATTCTATTAGACGTGAAAGAATGATGCGGAGTACTTCGGTATGATCACAACGCTTTTTGGCCTTAGCCAACAAGTCATCTACGTAGGATTCCATGATTTTATGAATTAAATCGTGAAATATATATTCATTGCCAATTTTGGTACGTAGCAAGTGGCGTTCTTGAGACTAATGGCATAACAATAGCAATAGGTTCCCCAAGGAGTTATAAAGGTGGTTTTAGCTTGATCTTACGCTCGGATATTCTGATTTGATTGTATCCCGAGAATCCATCCATGAGAGACAAGAGTTCAAAACCAGCTGTTGCATCAACAATAACGTCTATGGATGGTAATGGGAAATCATCTTTAGGACACGCTTTGTTGATGTCTCGAAAATCTATGCAGATGCGTATCTTTCCATTCTTTTTGAGAACGGGAACGATATTAGATACCCATTGGGAGTAGTCAACTGGCTTGATGAATCCTACCTGAAGGAGTTTTATTACCTCCTCTTTTACCATGAGAGCTACTTTGGGCTTCATGGGTCTTGATTTTTGTTTAATTGGCTTTGCATCTGATCTAGTGACGAGGTTGTGCACCGCAATGTGGGGTGTGACTCCTGTCATCTCTTTGTAATTAAATGCAAATGCCTTTTGATGTTCTTTGAGAACCTGAGTATGTATTTCCACTTCTTCTGGGGTTAATGAAGAACCTAGTTTCAATATCCTTGGTTCATTCTCTGTCCCAATGTTGACATCGATTGTTTCTTCGATTAAAGAGGCGTTACCCTCTTCGAACTCAGGTGGTGCTGGAGGTAAATATATATCATCCCCATTTTCTATTGCGTATATGTTAGGTTCCCTTTGTGAGGGAAGATCCGTTACGGGATTTCCGAAGTAGGAAGATGAATGCGGAATCAGAGATAAATCTAGCGTGTGATAAGAGAGATGTAGTGCTGCATAGGCATTTAAGTAATCCAAAGTAGCCACATCATTTCCAACATGGTCTAGGACGGTAGATTCATTTCCATTTGAAAGAGGATTTGTCATTGTTTTTATCAATGGTTCGTTACGAATGGATACTGTGAAGTGAGTATCTTCTAGCTCATTGCTTGGAGTGAAGCGTGATGCTGAGGTTGCTATTGAATCGGCGAGAAGATTTTTCTCTCGCGGGATCACTTCAATGGATATGAAGTTAAACACCTTGCTTAAATCTAATACAGCGTTTTTGTAGAGTTGTAAATGTTCGGCTTTAGTTTCATATATTTCAGAAACTTGGTTTGTTACTAATTGCGAGTCTCCGAGGACTCTGATGTTATCAATACCAATTCTTTTGGCTAAGGTAAGGCCAAGGAGGAGAGCTTCGTACTCAGCGCCATTATTTGTGCATTCAAAGTTTAACTTAAAAGAGAATGGGAGGACCTTCTCCTCGGGCGAGGTAAGAATTATACCTGCCCCCCGCTCCATAACGGCATTTAGCTCCATCGAAATGGAGAGTCCAATACTTAGCCGGGAGTATAGATGTAGGGGTATCTGCTGTATTTGCACACTCTACTTCTACCATACAGAGATCTTCTGCTGGCAAGGAACCAACACCTAGGGAAAATCCCATGCCTACTGAATCAAATGGTAAGAACATTGGTGAATCTTGTTCTATCAACTCAACGATCTTCGCAGTAGTCCCTAATGATACTGTTTCTTTAGTTTTACCTTTAGGGGTTGGAGTTGTTTCGGTTATGCTGGTTGTTTCGAGATCCGTCGTAGGTATCAAATTTTCCTCTGGCTTTGGGTCAGAGGGTTTATTAAGTTGGTTTGTTGGAAGTTCAAATTCTGAGTGCACCCCTGGTCTTTTCTTTAAATCAGCTAGGTGCAAATCGAAAGGTTTTGGATCGCCTTTGGCTACGAATACCTTTCCCAGATGCAAGAATCTTACTTCTTGAAATAGCGTGGAAGGGATTGCCTTCATTCGATGTATCCAAGGTCGGCCGAGGATCATATTATAGTTAGTTTCCCGATCTATAATATAGAATTCAGTCAAGATGGTTTTGGGCCCTAAGGTGACCGGCAGTATTATAGTTCCTATTGAAGTGGCTTTAAGGCTATCATAGCCTCTCAAGGTATTTCGTGTAGTAGAACAGTTCATTTCTCCATATCCAAGTTTTTGGAGGAAAGAGAAAGGGACTATGTTAACTGCGGCCCCGTCGTCAACCATTGCCCGTTTTACATAGTTATTATAAACCCACACTTGCAAGTGTAAGGCTGGGTCACCTCGGCGTGCGATCTCAGCATTTGTGGGCATTTTACTTATTTCGAAGATGAATTCGACATCCTTGTCCGGCTGCCCCGGAGGATGGATATCAAAATCTACGTGATTTACTTGTGTTTCAGGAGGTGGAGTGATGTTAATTAGATGGCCTAGACCTAATGCTTCTAAAAGAGCAGCTCTGTGAGGGGGAGAGTTCTTTAGCAAGTCCAAGAATGAAATGTGTGAAAAGGTCTTTGTTAGGTCACTAATTAAATCATAGGCACCGATGGGTTTTTCAATTATTTGTTGACTCCTATCTATCTCTGGCAGATGACTTGGGCTCGGTTGAGAGAAATACTCTCGTGTTCTTGTTATAGCTTCGATAGGTAGTTCAGCGTCTAATTCTACCAAACTAACTATCTTAGGTCTTGGTTGAGCTCCCAACTGTGGCGCAACTGACGGATTTAATGAAGTCGAAGCTTCATGATCATTGTTTCCCGTTATTGCACCTTTGTTTGTTCCGGTTGGATTCAGCCTATTGCTATCATGATTTGGGAGCGGATCGTTAAAGATCCTGAGGGGAGCATTCTGAGGGGAAACTGCCCCTGCGAGAGTATTTGGTGATGATGAGACGGGATCTGCCAAAAACAAGTCTGTGAAGAACTATCTTTGTTCTTCTGGCAAACATTGCATAAATTTATTGTAGTCACGGCACGTTCTAGTGTCGTGACCATGAATTTTATGGAAACCACAATAAGAATTGGGATTATAATTCCCGTTTTGTTGGTTTGGTGTGTATTGTGGCCTAAAATTCCGATCAAACTGTTGCCTATTAGGACCAAAGTTTTGGAATTGTTGTTTTTGGTTTTGACTTTGGTTTTGGTAACCAAATGAGTTTTGGCTTGGCCCTTGTATGGGATTTCGCCGTTGTTGTTGTTGCTGTTGTTGATGGTTAAAATCCACTGTATTGACCGCCGGGGTAAAGTTGTTGTTTCGCTGGTTGTTTGTTTGTGACGGAGTATTAACAACATTTACCCTCTTGGGTTGGTCGGTTACCCCATCCGTTGTTACCCCACGATTTTTGTTAAGGATTTTGGGTCCTTGATTGACATTTGTGGTAGTTGTAGTATTTTGAGTGGAGGTGATTAACCTCCCATTTGCTCCGTAAGTCTTACGACCACTATCTATTGCTGCTTGATCAATTCGCAGAGCGCTCTCAAGTACCTCATCATAAGTCCTTAGTGGGAACTTCTGGACTTCTTCCTTCACTTCTCTACTGAGAGAATGAAGGAATAAATCACATAGTTCCATCTGATCCATGTTTGGAGCACTTGCTGATGAATAAAGAACTGTACGCCACCTCTGGATGAAATGAGCGACAGATTCATTGTGTTCTTGTTTGATATGCAAGAATTCCCTGATTCCTGTTCTCAGTAGTTTGTTCATGTCGAAGGCTTTGATGAACTCTGACACGAGTTGTTTAAATGAATGTATGGAAGCCTCAGGTATTCTATAATACCAATCGAGAGCATGCCTTCCAAGGTTTTGGGAAATATTTTAGCAACAACCCCATCCCAAGGGAGTAATTCTCGTATGGCTGTAGCATAAGCTTTGATGTGCGCGTTTGGATCTCCCTCGCCCTTGAACTTGGGCAAATCAGGGAGAGGTCTTGGAAGCATGACGCTTCGTATGGTGAAATCTAAGGGTTCCTTTAGATATTCTGAATATGTCCCTATTGCATAGCTTTCGACCATTGATGGTGGTTGCTGAGGGAGCAATGGTGGGATAGGTTGTTGATATGGTGCAGCATATGCATTGGCAGGGGCATAGGGAGGTCCCTGCGTTGGAGCAAACATGCCGGGAGAGGAGAACATATCTCCTTGTGGGGATTTTGAATACATGTTTAAATAGGACGGGGTATTATCCAGGAATGGATTGCTCTGTACTAGACCTGGAGGAACAGTGCTAGCGATAGTGGGTCTAGTTGGCACTTGTTGAGGAAATTGAGGAGGCATGCCTAACGTGCCTACTCCTGTGAGGAGATCTACTTGGCCAGAGTGGTATGGAGGATTGGAACTCCCCGTTTGCATGAACGGAGAATTTTGATTTGCTTGAGCAAGTTCTAACCCTCTCACTCTTTCTACTAACGTTGAAATGACTTCATTTGGTGAAGTCACGGTACTTTGCCTGAGCGGCGTTTGTTGTGTACCCTGGTGTTGTATAGGCATGTGATAGCCTGTCATGAACTGATTGCTATCTTGCCAAGTTTCTCCAAGAATATTTCCTGTAGAGGTATTTTCTTGAAAATGGGTCTCGGGTTGTGCTTGTAAACCTCCTATAGGTGGGTACATACCCCGGGAGCGTTGTTCACTCCTAGGATAAGGTATTGATTGTCCATCGTCTAAGACCAGGTATGGATCTGATTGTCTACTAATATGTGGTCTGAGTAACATTTGAGGAGATGAACCAGATTCTCCTGTAAACGTCATATTGTTGGAACCTGAAGGTTCTGTTTGTTGGGTTCGAGGGGGTTGATCTAACTCCTCGGTTTGAAGAGACAAACTATATCTGGTTCTTGGGGTTTGAGTTGACAACTGATTAGTTGAATAGTTGTCACCCCATACTGAGAGCGAGGGTGATGATTCCCTATTCTGTTGGGCGTAGTATGCCTCAAGACCCAGGAGGGGTCTGCCATATGCGTCGAATCCCGACATATTCGGGGGGTATATGAATACCCGCAGAATAATGGGAAAGAGCGAAGGTGAAAGAGAGAAGATGAAACTTCTCAAAGAGAAGGTGAAATAATTGTTTGATTCACGTCGGGTTCACCAATTTTGTACGTCGGAAAAGTGACAGGTGAGCGTGAGAATCAACAAGTAACTCTTCCGCGTACCCGACCTCCCGAGGTCGTGCCGAGACAGCCGGTGGGGGTAGAATATGCAGACAAACTAGTTAGGCAATCTAATGTCTTCGACACGCACTAGTGGAATTTGTGAATCTAAGGCTAAGAAGGCCCTTCTAACTTGGACTGGTGTGATAGATCGATCAGCGAGGATGACTGCTCGAAGGCTCCAATCAATATCGAGCTCTGGCGTGATTCAATCTATGGGTTGCGGAATACGTGGAAAATGACCTGGGATTGTTTCGTGTATATCTCCTGATAAGGTCATATGGCGGATATAGTTGATTATATGGACGATTTGCTGGCCTACTCCAGAATTCCCTAGCTTCGTTAGCCGCTATATCTAGTAAGGACAGTTGTTCGACGATGATAGGTGGAAGTGGAGTGGACTGAAATACTAGTGTGCGTAGGCCAGTGTCTATATCTAACTGACTTGTGGATTCGTTGGGCTGTGGGACCTATGGATCACAACCATAGACTCTTGGTTGTTACGGTCCTGTTATGGTCATACGCGAGATCAAGTTCTAATCCCTAGTATCCAGTAATCGTACGCCTTTTCAGCTTCTACGTTTAGGACCAACAGTTGTGCAAACTTCTCAGAATACCTTACAGGCGTTCTTGCAACCTAGATTCTTAAGCTGGAATCTATATCTACGAGGGTGTCTCCAGCATCTGGCTGTGGAACTAAAGGATCACACTCGAATGTTTGTTCTCTTTCGAGCCCTTCTACAGTCATGTGGATATTTTCTAGGGTAATCTGTAGTTTGGCTGACTTGACCAAAACGCATGTGCTTGGTCGTCTTCTATGTTTAATCCTCTTAACTGTGAGCTGATCAGTTGTAGATCTGCGGTTGTTCGGAATACTTGTATCCTGAGATTTTGGTCTATGTCAACTATTGTTGTGGCTAGGTTTGGTTGAGGCACGATTGGCTCAAATATATATTCCCTGGGCTCTTGAGGTCCCGTGATTGTCATACAAAACAAAATGTAATCTAACTGTAATGAAATAAATTCTAACCACATGAAATAAATCTAACATATATAACCTTTATCTTTCTAAGAAATATTATAACAATTCTAAGAAAAACAAACTATTTTAAGCGTATCTAGAAATAATAACTAAACAATAATTTAAAACAGACAAGATAACCGAGTGTGGTTATTTGCCTGTGTAATTTGTAGAATTATTCTAAATAAATAAGATAGCCTGTCTAATCTACCTGCAAGATTCTCGATCCTACCTCAGAAGTGAGGAGTGAATCATAGTTTCTCAGAAACTATCAATCCCCACAGCTTCCCTGGCAATATCGAGAATAGAATGAAATGAAATAAAGTGATTAACTACTCTATTTGATAGAAATCTGACTAGAACTTTGAAATTTAAAACCTGGACTTCGCAGAACAAGTGGCGAATCCGATGGTGTATGTGATCTCGTCCCCTCAGTATGATCTTCTCGTTCTTTCGTGTTCACTTGGATCCAGAAAAGCGTGTAATGCTAGCACCGATAGGAGTAGATTTTGGGACAAGGACAGCTCAGAATGCAGACCGAGAATGCGAGTAGGAGAGGGATAGTGCAAGAGTACAGAGCTTGGCTTATGTGATTCCTAGCGGGATTTTACTGCGAGTCATGCAACGTGAAGCGACCAGAACCTTTGACTATCCTATACGAAGAGCAAAACCTGCAACTTTAATGGCTTCCTAAGCTATTTTGTTCCAAAATAAAGACACTGCTTGCACAAGTTGGATATGTGGCTTACCAACAGCTGAATAAAGCTAACCAGGTATACAATGAATTGAACTAAGAACTCTAAGTCACAGTAAAACAAATTTATAGCAAAAGGAATTCAGAGGCAAGCTTCTAACCGGATTGGATGGAGCAACAACACTGCCTGCACAAGATGGGTCTGTGGCTTACCAACAGCTGAGCAATGCTAAACCAAGTATGAAGTAAACTATGCTATCAATCCTAAGCAAGCTAACCAAAATACTAAAAACCAGAAGACTCTAACAAGGAAAAATGGTGATCAAAACTCCAGCTCAAATTCTTCACACAAACTCAGCCAAAATTCAGACCAAAATCAGACCATTTGCATGTACACACCCCATGCATTTATAGGAATTCAAACACCCAAGAATCAAAACCAAATTGAACTCCTAAACAATAAACAAAGGAAAAACACTGTTCCAGGGGACCAAAAACATTAATGCATGCTCAAGTCGGCAAAGAAAAGCTGGTGAAATCGTGATATTTCACGCGGGTCGCGTCAAAAGGGCGTTCTGGAAAATGCGCCCAGGACCGCCGCCCTGCTCAGGGTGGCGGTTACAGGACCGCCGCCCTGTTCAGGGCGGCGGTCACGAGACCGTCGCCCTGCAGGGTGGCGGTTTCATCACTGAAGATCAAAAGGGGCAAGAAAAGAGGGAAAAAGGGGAAAACAAAGGACACGGGGGCTAAGTGGGGTATGCGGGATGTTAACGCATATCCGAAGAGCTCTTTCTGGATCCCGAACACCTTGCGAGGAGACCTGTATCATCATTGGGGCATTTATTACACCGTTCCGTAGTACAGTACCTTACAATTTTGGGTACGTACAGTCACCTTAGGGCCTAAAACCATCTTGAATGAGTTTTATATTATAGATCGGGAAACTAACTATAATATGATCTTCGGCCGACCTTGGATACATTGAATGAAGGCAATCCCTTCCACGCTATTTCAAGAAGTAAGATTCTTGCATCTGGGAAAGGTATTTGTAGCCAAAGGCGATCCAAAACCTTTCTATTTGCACCTAGCTGATTTAAAGAAAAGACCAGGGGTGCAATCAGAATTTGAACTGCCAACAAACAAACTTAATAAACCCTCTGACCCAAAGCCAAAGGAAAAGTTGATACCTACAACAGATCTTGAAACTACCAGCATAGCCAAAACAACTCCAAACCCTAAAGGTAAAACTAAAGAAATAGTATCATTAGGGACTACTGTGAAAATTGTTGAATTGATAGAACAAGATTCACCAATGTTCTTACCATTCGATTCAGTAGGCATAGGATTTTCCTAGGTGTTGGTTCCTTACCAGCAGAGGATCTCTGTATGATAGAAGTAGAGTGTGCAAATGCAGCAGATGCCCTAACATCTACACTCCTGGCTAAGTATTGGACTCTCCATTTCGATGGAGCTAAATGTCGTTATGGAGCGGGGGCAGGTATAATTCTTACTTCGCCCGAGGAGAAGGTCCTACCATTCTCTTTTAAGTTAAACTTTGAATGCACAAACAATAGAGCTGAGTACGAAGCCCTCCTTCTTGGCCTCACCTTAGCCAGAAGGATTGGTATTGATAACATCAGAGTCTTGGGAGACTCGCAATTAGTAACAAACCAAGTTGTTGAAGTATATGAAACTAAAGCCGAACATTTACAACTCTACAAAAACGCTGTATTAGATTTATGCAAGGTGTTTAACTTCATATCCATTGAAGCGATCCCGCGAGAGAAAAATCTTCTCTCTGATTCAATAGTAACCTCGGCATCACGTTTTACTCCAAGCAATGAGCTAGAAGATACTCACTTCACAGTATCCATTCGTGACGAACCATTAATAAAAACAATGAAAAATCCTCTTTTAAGTGAAAGTGAATCTACCGTCCTAGACAATGTTGGAAATGATGCGGCTACTTTGGATTATTTAAATGCCTATGTAGCATTACATCTCTCCTATCACATGCTAGATTTATCCCTGATCCCAGATTCGTCTCCCTACTTCGGAAATCCCGTAACGGATCTTCCTTCACAAAGGGAACCTAACATATACGCAATAGAAAATGGGGATGATTTAGATTTACCTCCAGTACCACCTGAGTTTGAAGAGGGTAACGCCTCTTTAATCGAAGAAACAATCAATGTCAACATTGGGACAGAAGATGAACCAAGAATATTGAAACTAGGTTCTTCGTTCACACCAGAAGAAGTGGAAATACATACTTAGGTTCTCAAAGAACATCAGAAGGCGTTTGCATTTAATTACAAGGAGATGACGGGAGTCGCACCCCACATTGCGGTACACAACCTCGTCACTAGATCGGATGCAAAGCCAATAAAAAAAAAATCAAGACCCATGAACCCCAAAGTAGCTCTCATGGTACAAGAGGAGGTAATAAAACTCCTTTAGGTAGGATTCATCAAGCCAGTAGACTACTCCCAATGGGTATCTAATAGCGTTCCCGTTCTCAAGAAGAACGGAAAGATACGCATTTGCATAGATTTCCGAGACATCAACAAAGCGTATCCTAAAGACGATTTCCCATTACCATCCATAGATGTTATTGTTGATGCAACAGCTAGTTTTGAACTCTTGTCTCTCATGGATGGATTCTCGGGATACAACCAAATAAGAATATCCGAGCAAGATCAAGCTAAAACCACGTTCATAACTCCTTGGGGAACCTATTGCTATGTTGTCATGCCTTTTGGTCTCAAAAACGCTGTGCTAAATACCAGCAGGCTATGACTTATATATTTCACGTTTTAATTCATGAAATCATGGAATCCTATGTAGATGACTTATTGGCTAAGGCCAAGAAGCGTTGTGACCATCCCGAAGTACTCCGCGTCATTCTTTCACGTTTAATAGAATACGGAGTTACGCTAAATCCAGAGAAATGCGTCTTTGGTGTAACAGGAGGAAAGCTCCTAGGTTACATCATATCGTCATGAGGGATCGATGTTGATCCAACCAAAATTTGGGCTGTCCTCGAAATGGTCCCACCCTCGAGTGAATCTGGAATCAGATCATTTCTCGGGAAGCTGGGTGCAATCCGGAGATTCATCCTGGACTTAAGCTTCACTATTCATCCAATCAAGAATTTACTCAAGAAAGACTATAGCATTGATTGGACCGAAGACTGCAACGAAGCTTTCAACACAGTTAAACGTTTCTTGCTGTCACCACCTACGCTAATGGCACCTAAGCTGGATCACCCGTTAATCCTATATTCGCGAGCTACCAATGTCTCGCTAGCCTGTATGTTGGCCCAAGAAGACGATGACAAGAGAGAACGTGTGATTTATTTCATTAGCCGAACATTTCTTGACTATGAAACATGTTATACACAAGCAGAGTGAGAATGCCTTGCCATAGTCTTTACTACTAAACGCCTAAGACATTACATGCTAAATCAAGAAACGAAGGTCATGGTAAAGACGGACCATTTACGGACTTTTCTCACACAAGGGTCCTTGTCCAAAAAATCTGGCCGTTTTATAACCTTAATGGGAGAGTTCGAATTAACATTTGTAAACCAAAAGTCAGTTAAAGGACAAATCATCGTAGATTGGTTAGCTGACAACCCATTAGATGGAGGCGATCTAGTAGATTTTGATTTTCCAGATGAATGTGTATACTACATCGAAACTCGACCTGCTATCTCTGAGTGCCCTTGGTACACTGATATCATTAATTATATCATGGACCATACGTACCCAGATGCAGTTACACCGCAACAAAGAAGGTGATTACGCATAATCGTAGCCAAATATGTCATTATAGAGCAGGTGCTCTATCGAAAAGCATTCGATGGAATGCTCTTAAGGTGTGTCGACACAGAAGAGTCCAAGAGGATTCTCCATGAATCCCACAACGGTATATGTGGAGGCCACTTCAGTGGCCATGCCACTACTCGAAAAATACATCGAATGGGCTATTTCTGGCCCACTCTAGAACATGACGCGATAGAGTTTGCACGCAGGTGTCATAAGTGCCAAGAATTCTCTCATGAGATCCAGATGCCAGCACAAGCTCTGCAACCAATCGCTACTCCATGGCCCTTTTCTACATGGGGCCTAGACTTAATAGGGAAATTCTCTCCCTCATCCACAGATGGCCACAATTTTATAATCACGGCCACTGAATATTTTACCAAATGGGTGGAGGCCATGCCTCTTACTATTGTACCTGGTTCCGTAATCGCTAAGTTCATTTTAAATCAAATCATTTGCAGGTACGGTATCCCACAAATCATTATCTCAGATAATGGAACTTCTTTCAAGAATGAAGAAGTTCGTGAACTATGCAACAAATTTACAATAAGCCATCATACGGCTTCCTTGTGTTATCCACAAGCCAATGGGCAGGCTGAAGCAACAAACAAAATGCTAAAATCCATTCTCCTTAAAACAGTGAAAGAAAACAAGTGAGATTGGCATTTGAAGTTATATCTGGCCTTGTGGGCCCACCGAACCTCAATAAGAACACCAATAAGAGCAACTCCTTTCTCGCTAGTATTTGGGGCAGAAGCGGTTCTCCCGCTTGAGGTCAAAATACCCAGTCTCCGCATTTCACTACAAGGGATTCTGGATGAAGACGCTTACAGAGAAGCACGTCTTTCCCAATTAGAAAGCCTAGATGAAATTAGCTTAGATGCTGAACAACGGCATAGAACTTATGCTGACTGAATGTGCCGGTAGTACAACAAGAAGGTCTATGAACGCGATATATACGAATGTGATCTAGTTCTAAGACTAGACAGCCGGATTGACAAGAAGACCGGCGAAGGAAGGAAATTCTGGCCCAAATGGTTGGGCCCATACCGAGTCACGAAGGACTACGGAAATGGTGCATACCTCTTATGCACGCTAGAAGGTGAGGAATTTGGTGAAACAGTCAATTCCCTACACCTCAAGCATTTCTACGCATAAGCAGCTAGCACTACCTATATAACTATCTACATTGCATCTTCATATAGATTTAGATCATTTTGTCCACTTGTTCTTACACAAATTGTGATCAAGGAATCTATTCTCAAAGTAATTCATTACAAACTCATGATGTTGTTGGCACAAAACTTTCTAATCATATCTCTCCATTTTCGCGATATCATTAATCACTTCAGAATCTTTTATCAAATAAAATCAAACATGATGAAGTCTTAACGGTAACCATACCAAGATCTGCAAGTTTGTTCTCACTTTGATTTCTTCTTAGGATTGGTGTCTTGCCTATGGTCTGTTCTAGAAGCTTCATGGTGTCACATCTATCCCATATACACATCTCTTTGGAAACAAGCATATACTAACATTTTACTCAAAAAGACAAGTCAAGAAGTGATTAAACAGAAAATTTTATTTTTACACATTTCCTTGCCCCACCAACCTTCGGTGATGAGCTTACGTCTCTTACTAGTGACGTAGGGTTGGGAAAGGATGGAAATGCCCTTACTCACCTATGCCTTGCCCACGGTGATAAACCCATGCTTCTTATAGGTAGCATGGGGCAAAGTGTAGGGGGTCCTCTAGACAAAGTAAACGTTAAAAGGTCATAAACAAACAATTCAAACTTTGAGTCAAAAATGAATGAATCAGATTTTCAAAATTCCAAGAAGAGTTAAAAATCCTAAAAAACCCAGATTTTGTCTACTATGTGGCCATCTACAGGTCTAAGTTTGGATAAACCGCAAAGCAAGTTGCATCCAAAACTATGAAGTCGTTCAGGTAGAGTAAGCTTGTAGTTTTCAATTTGGTTCCACCAAAGCTTCGTCTATCTTTCATCACTATCGTTTCACCATATCTCATAAACTTGCACCCTTCTTGGCTCTTGGTGATGAACCCTCGCATCTTACTAGTTGCGTGGAGTTAGGAGTGGGGCAAGTTAATCTGTTCATCATACTGGTTATTTTCATCACTTTGCCAAAACAAACATGAGGTATCCAAATTGCTCACAGAAGCTAAGATTTAAGATCACAATATATCTACAATATCATGTATCAGCATCATGAAACACAAAAAGAAAGCAAGCATTTACATCATCTATTTTTCATTGCATACATTCTAGAAAGCATATAAAACACACATCGTAGTATACATAAGGAAGCTGGAAACAAAAAGGGAAAACACGAGTGACAAAGTTTTGATCCAAAAACGAATGCATATATATAAATAATCAATGTTTATATACAATGCCATCATGCTCTAGGCGTGGTCAAAGTGCTCGAAGAGCCCGTGATATACAAAAGAATCTATAGTACAAAATACAAGGGCCAAGTCGCCTCTCAACCCCTACGCGACCCCTTCGAGGGTGCGCGCCCTCGCCTAGGACTCCGTCTACGCCGGCGCTCTGAATGCACGGAGGGCTCAGGGTCTTGAGGAGCAGCCATGGTCTCCCCACAAGAATGGCTCCTCATAAGACACTCGGCTATCCTATAGCCCGCCAACTCTGTACGGAGAGTCGAGACCATCCTAGCCACGTGCCAAATGGGAGCGAAGATGTCAGTATGCCTACCGGCTGCTGAGGGCTCCCCGACATCTACAGATAGCTCCGCACGGGTCTTATCCATAGGGATCATCAGAGAATCAGTGCATACCCTACGGATTAGATCCCGCCACTTGTCAACAGTCTCTACAAAACAAAGAAGAAAAATGAATTAGAAGCTAGGCAAGAGACTAAAAGATACAATATCAAAACGTAAGGAGAGATAGCAATTAAAAATCCTAAATTAAAAAAACATTGAAAAGATGAGAGGATAACTTACTCAGATCACCGGGCCTCCAAGATGGGTCGCTGGGACCAGCACCCGCCGCAGATGCCGCTGCCGACTGAGGGGCTACTCCTGTAGTAGGAGTAACATGACGCCCCGCAACTGACTCATCCTCTCCACCACGGCCCTGAGAGAGTGGCTCGTCTGAAACTAGAGTCTCTCTCTCTACACTCTGCTCGGCCCTCTCTGCCTACAAAATATCCTAAGTGTCATGCCACTCAGGATCGCTATCATCTGTCTGCTCCTCTGAGCCTCCCTCTATAAGCTCCTCAGAATCGGAGTCGATATCTATAGGGTCATCGCTGCTATGAGCAGGACCCGCGGCAATCTGAAGCAAAGGTGTGCGAGGCGCACCAGCTCTCCCTCTGGCCCGAACAATCCCCCTGGCTACAATAGGAATACCAGGAGTGACCATTGTCCAACCACGGCCTCTAGGCCCCCCTCTAGCCTTGCGGACTGATCTATAAACTGGTGCCACTGGAGGAAGCATGCCCACATATGGGAGGACGAACTACTGAGGAACCCTGCCGAAAGGATGTACCTCTACTCATCCCACACGGTCAATAAGTTGCCCTGTGGTGGAGCAAGAGATCAGTGTAAGAGTATCCTCTCCCCATATACCAGCCATAAGCTGGTACGGTGTTGCCTCCATGTCTGCTGTAGTAAGTGAGGCAACTGGCTGGTGAGGTGCTCTAAGCACTGACATAACTGACCATCTGGCCGCCCTCACACCCCCAGGATTTTTTACCTCCACGCCTCTGCCATAGGGAATGAAGCGCTCATACACCCAACTCATAACTAGAGTAGGGTGACTCAAAGACTGTCCCTCTAGACGGACCACCCTGTATAAGTCATGGTAGGTGGTCCCTAGAATATCTACACCCCACGCATATATCCGGCCATGCCCCTCTATCTGAGCAATGATGGGGGCCCAGCAGTATAGTAAAGTATCCCCTCCCTTGTCCCCGATCAGCCTCGAGGAAAGGATCCCCATGATATCCTGTTGAAATATGGGGATGGGCAAAGAAGGAATGGATCTAACTCTCACTCCCTTCTTTGGCCCCGTGGAGATAGCTACATCCCCCATGTAACCTGCCCACTGTGCAATCTGTGCTCGAGACCCTGCTGTCTCCAGTGTGAGTCTCCTCCCGATGATCGGGACCCCTAGGATATGGTAAACATCCTCCAAAGTAATCGTCCACTCACCGCGGACCCCTGGCAGTCGGAAAGTGTTCCGATCTACATCCCAATAAGAAAACAAGTCACAAAGGATGTGACTAGATGGTGCGACATGAGGCACGCGCGATATACGTAGTATGCCGGCCCTCTGCAATGTGTCCTCCTTATATGGTGAGAGGGCATCCAATACCCCGGGCAACCAATCACACTCCCTCTCTCGACTCCATCTGATGTACTCCTCTCTCGCCTGCATACACCCAAAAACACAAAAAAGAGAGCAAGTTAGTATCTAATCAATGCCGAGAGAGTCGTAAAGACATATAGAAATGATAAAAATACAAGTGCAATGTCTAAAGCAAGCTCCTTTTGCTTTCTGTGCAAAACCACCGCCTTGAGTAGGGAGGTGGTTCTGTAACCACCACCTTTAAGGTGGCAGTCACGTAACCACCGCCTTGGGTAGGGTGGCAGTCGTGTAACCGCCGCCCTGGCCAGGGCGGCGGTCACGGTCCGAAAACCCGCGCGGGTCTTTAAACCTAAAAAGCCCAAAATGAGAAAAAAACGACCTTTTTAACTAAAAACAAAGCCTACCCAGTAGGCGCCCCCCCTAGATGGACCTTTTGAACCTAACATTTTCAAAAATAACCCCCCCATTACAAAGAATTTGCCATTTCAAATTTGAAGGGGGGAAAATGTAAAATTAAAGAAAACCAACCTGTGATCTTGCAGGGTGGTGTTCCGGATGTGGGGCCATGATCGCTATCTTGCTCTGGACGTTTTGACTCTATTCACGCAAGAAACCGTCACCGTGGGTCCCAGAGCTCAAAGTCAATCGAATCGACTCGCGCAAATGAATAGGAAAATGGGCCCACTTTCATATATGTATCGTTCTGTTTCATTTTAAAATGGTTGTTTCGTAGGTTCGGAGCACTGTTGGAGGTAAGTTTCTATCCCCACACAAATGGTACGTTCTCTTTCCCTATTATTTTAGCATTTGTTTTCCAAATTATTGTATCTATCTACACTTGAGTTCTCTTTTCATTTTATAGGTAGCGGGAATTTTGGAATGGCGTCATTTCAACACACGGACGTGTAAGGTATAACTTCTAACTCCCCATTTTAGGACGGCCATACTCAGACCCACTATTTTATTCCTCTTCATGGCTAAAACGCTTCTCCGAGGGGGTAATATGTATGTACCCAAAATTTTAAGGTACTGTACCGCCAGAACAGTGTAACAAGTTCCCCAATGATGATACAGGTCTCCTCGCAAGGTGTTCGGGATCCGGAAAAGCCCTCAGAGTATGCGTTAACATCCCACATGCCCCACTTAGCCCCCACACCCTTTGTTTTCCCTTTTTTTTCCTCTTTCCTTGGCCTCTTGACCTTCAGTGATGAAACCGCCACCCTGCAGGGCGGCGGTCTCGTGACCGCCGCCCTGAACAAGGCGGCGGTCTCGTGACCGCCGCCCTGAAAAGAGCGGCGGTCTTGTAACCGCCTCCCTGCTCAGAGCGGTGGTCCTGTGCGTGTTTTCCAGAACTCTCTTTTGACGCGACTCGCATGAAATATCACGTTTTACTAGCTTTTCTTTGCCGACTTGAGCATGCATTAATGTTTTTAGTCCCCTGGAACAGTGTTTTTTCTTTGTTTATTGTTTAGGAGTTCAATTTGGTTTTGGTTTTGAGAGTTGGAATTCCTATAAATGCATGGTTTGTGTACATGCAAATGGTCTGATTTTGGAGGAGAATTTGGTCTGAGTTTTGGGTGAAGAATTTGAGCTGGAGATTTTGGTCACCATTTTTCCTTGTTAGAGTCTTCTGATTTTTAGTGTTTTAGTTAGCTTGCTTAGGATTGATAGCATAGCTTATTTCATACTTGGTCAGTATTGCTCAGCTGTTGGTAAGCCACAGACCCATCTTGTGTAGGCAGTACTATTGTTCCATCCATTCCGGTTAGAAGCTTTCCTCTGAATTCCTCTTTGCTATAGATTTGTTTTACTATGACTTAGAGTTCTTAGTTCAATTCATTATATACCTGGTTAGCTTTACTCAGCTGTTGGTAAGCCACATATCCAACTTGTGCAAGCAATGTCTTTATTTTGGAACAAAATAGCTTAGGAAGCCATTAAAGTTACAGGTTTTGCTCTTCCCATAGGATAGTCGCAGGTTCTGGTCGCTTCATGTTGCATGACTCGCAGTAAAATCCCGCTAGGAATCACATAAGCCAAGCTCTGTACTCTTGCACTATCCCTCTCCTACTCGCATTCTCAGTCTACATTCTGAGTTTTCCTTGTCCCAAAATCTACTCCTATCGGTGCTAGCATTACACGCTTTTCTGGATCCAAGTGAACACGAAAGAACGAGAAGATCATACTGAGGGGACGAGATCACATACACCATCGGATTCGCCACTGTTCTGCGAAGTCCAGGTTTTAAATTTCAAAGTTCTAGTTAGAATCATATCAAATAGAGTAGTTAATCACTTTATTTCATTTCATTCTATTCTCGATATTGCCAGGGAAGCTGTGGGGATTGATAGTTTCTGAGAAACTATGATTCACTCCTCACTTCTGAGGTAGGATCGAGAATCTTGCAGGTAGATTAAACAGACTATTTTATTTAGAATAATTCTACAAATTGCACAGGCAAATAACCACACTCGGTTATCTTGTCTATTTTAAATTATTGTTTAGTTATTATTTCTAAATACGCTTAAAATAGTTTGTTTTTCTTAGAATTGTTAGAATATGTCTTAGAAAGATAAAGGCTATACATGTTAGATTTATTTCACGTAGTTAGAATTTATTTCATTATAGTTAGATTACATTTTGTTTCGTATGACAATCACGGGACCTCAAGATCCCAGGGAATATATATTTGAGCCAATCGTGCCTCAACCAAACCTCGCCACAGTGATAGTTGACATAGACCAAAATCTCAGGATACAAGTATTCCGAACAACCGCAGATTTACAATTGATCAATTCATAGTTAAGAGAATTAAACATCGAAGACGAGCAAGCACAAACATTTTGGTCAAGTCAGCCAAACTACAGATTACCATAGAAAACATCCACATGACTGTAGAAGGGCTCGAAAGAGAACAAACATTCAGGTGCGATCCTCTAGTTCCACAGCCAGACGCTGGAGACACCTTCGTAGATATAGATACCAGCTTAAGAATGCAGGTTGCGAGAATGCCTGTAAGGTATTCTGAGAGGATCGTACAACTGTTGGTTCTAAACGTAGAAGCTGAAAAGGCGTACGATTACTGGATACTAGGGATTAGAACTTGATCTCACGTATGACCATAACAGGACCGCAACAACCAAGAATCTATGGTTGCGATCCATAGATCCCACAACCCAATGAATCCACAAGTCAGTCCAGATATAGACACTAACCTATGCACCTTGGTATTCAGGTCCACTCCACTTCCACCTATCATCATCGAACAACCGTCCTTACTAGATATAGCGGCTAACAAAGCTAGAGAATTTTGGACTAGGCCAGAAAATCATCCGTAGAATCAATTGTATTCATCATCCACCATATGACCTTATCAGGAGATATACACGAAACAATCCCAGGTCATTTTCCACGTATTCCGCAACCCATAGATCGAATCATGCCAGAGCTCGATATTGATTGGAGCCTTCGAGCAGTCATCCTCGCTGATCGATCTATCACACCAGTCCAGGTTAGAAGGGCCTTCTTTGCCTTAGATTCACAAATTCCATTAGTGCGTGTCGAAGACATTAGACTGCCTAACTAGTTTGTCTGCATATTCCATCCCCACCGGCTATCTCGGCATGACCTCGGGAGGTCGGGTATGTGGAAGAGTTACTTGTTGATTCTCACGCTCACCTGTCACTTTTCTGACGTACAGGCTCCTCCTGTGGCGTAGGAGGTCTAGTACTGAACATGTGATGTGGGCGGCATTCCATTGTATGGTGATGCTGAATAGGGAGGTTAATAATAGGGGACCGACATAGAGGGCATGTATCTAGAATGGGTGATAGACGAGAGAGGGGGTTGTTGATAGTATGTGTATATAGGTGATATGGTCATAGTGAATCTAGTAGTGATTGGGGGCAATGTTTGTGGGATGGAGAGGACAAGATTCTGGAATGGAGTAGGGGTCACCAACACCATGGGTGGTTGTGTTGTAATGGGTATTCATGAGACAATGTGTGCAGAAGGGGTTATGGCCTGGTTGGTCAATGAGGGGACAATAGATACTATAGGTGTGACTATTACTATAAATACAGTGGTCATAGCGGGTACAGGTCCTAGCTGTGAAACCACTAGGGATGAAGCAAGTGAAGGTAACACCACATTAGTAGGGGCTGATGTAGAAGTGGGAATAAGGGTAGGAGAGATGGATACATGCAGGCCATATATCAACTTACCTGAGGAGTCCTAGGTGGAAGAGTGGGAAAGGTAGAACTCTAAACCCGCAGGATTTGATCAAGGAGTCGTGCAAATTCCTCCTCACTTATGAAAATGGTGGTAGGTATGGTTGGATCCATGGGTAATAGGAAAGAGGGTGGTGAAGGACTAGGTGGGAGTGGTTGATGGCTTATGTGAAATTTAAGAGCATTAACATAATTGCGAGTCAACACCATGTGAATGAATGTATATCAGTTGATGTTGTATCCTACAAGTGACACAGGGAGTAGTGAGAATGAATAAAATAGGTTTCTATAGGTGGATTTGGGTAATATATTAGTTGATATTTAGTATAGGGTAATCGATGCCAGTTAAGGATGACTGATTCCAGTTTAGGGGTAATAGAGGTCGGTTACTATGAGACAAGAATAGTTTTACCAACTTAGGTAAAGACTGGTGACAATTAGATGAATAAGTTGTATGATGAAATTTTATCAAATCCTAGAGAGTACAGAGAATCATAGGAACTCTGATAGCAAAGAAAATGAAATAAGGGTTCTTTTGGAATTTTAACCCAAAAGAACAAAAAATTGATGTCGGCCAGGGGTAACCGATGTCGGTTACCATGAATTTTTCCATAAATGTAGAAAAATGGATTGTTGTGAATTTTAGTGAGATGAATAATGAACCCAGAGGTCTAGAGATGATGTAATGAAGCCCTGAAACACTCAAAAGAAGTCATAATACTCCAATTGTTATTGTGAAGTGTGTAAGGTAACAAAATGAAAAAAATGGAGAAGCGTATCCTCACACCTCAAAACACATGTCAATCAAACACTAAAAACATGTACCTAATAAGTGATTTTTAATGTGTTGAGCTTATGCTATTTAGAATATTGACTCATGAATTTAGAATAGAATTTTTGGTGAGGAAGGCTTCCTATAAAGAAGGATATCTAAAAGGAGAAGTTTCAGGTATGTTATGGCAGAGCGGGCCATCCTATGAGATAATGACTCAACAAAGGTAATGAGCTAGGGATTACCTACCAATCTGATCATGTGAGTACAGACATGTGTTCCTAGGTAAGATGTTGTTTAAGAAAAATGTGTATATTTCAATTTTGTGTAGTTTAGTAAGAGAGAGATAATGTGCTTTCTACGATTCTTTGTGTCAACCATTAGTTGGGCATGACTTCTAACATATATGTTGCCCTCATTTTAATGTGACCTAAATGTAAAAAATATGAATGTAATGCAACCGATTTTAATCCCAAATCGAAAATATTACGTTTGATGAAGCAAGTGATGAATAGGAGAACGTATGCTCTTTCACTAAATGCAAAAAGAAAGAAAGAAGAATGATTCCTTTTAGAATGAACCAAGAGAAATGTTTCTTTTAGAGCAATTACAAAGAAGAGAGGTATCTAGCGAAAAAAATTACTATGTAAGCCTTTTAAAGGGAAATAAACACACAAATGTTTCCTAGAAATGAAGCGAATGCAAGAAAACCCCTGATGTGTCCCACCGGATGTGCCAAAATGTTTCACCATTTTCTTTATGTTTTTTAATGATGAAATAGATAGGGTTATGGGCTATGAGGAATACCTGTCAAATGGGTTGGTTGTAGGTTGATGAGCACATTTTGACTTCTTGACCCAATGCCAATTATGAGAGATTCCTTTTGGCTAGGAGGAACTACTTGTAATAGAAAACAAGACCACAAAAGAGAAGTTAAATGATATATGACAGTATACTACCTAATGTATGCTAGTTCTGGGAAGTGTGATACTTCCTAGATGGATGTCAATCCACTGTTTTAAACAAATTAATGTGAGAAATAATTAAAGTCTTGTTGTAGTTGATATGATTTAGGTATCTCATTCAAGTACAATAAGAAAATCCAATCACAACAGGCTAGGTTATAGTTGGACCTAAAGGATGATATTACTGTCAAGGTAATGGGAATAGTCAGGGTCTGATTCTTAGTTGTTTAGGCCAATTGGTAAGAGGTTGTTTTCTCTATTCTTAGGTAGGGTATAAAATATAGAGACCGACATCGGTCTGGTATGACCGATGATGGTCTATACAAAATTGACGATGGTTATGGGTAACCAACATCGGTAAGGTTCGGGTGTATGAAACTCAAAGAGATCTAATTACAAGCTTTGATCTAGGATTTGATAGAGATGGTAGGGTGGATTTGGAGGTTTATAGAAGTCTTGGGTGTATTTAGGGATGAATAGAAGGTGAGGAAATGTGATTTAATGGTGTGGGTAAGGAAATGGTTGGGTTACATGTTGGTAAGGGATAATAGAATGAGCACAAAAACTGTATATTAATAACAGGAGTAACAAAAGCTACTAACTAATATAACAATGTTGGTTAGGGATACACTTATGGTGATGAAGACTAGATGGCTGAATGGTGCTTATATTTTCTTAGAAGGATGGTATTTGGGACCGTAGCAGTGAATTACGGAATGCTTCTTTAAGTGTAATGCTTCTTGATTTGTCTTGGTGCTCACTGTGAATGTCTAGATGTGTGAAAGGATGTTGGTTCTACTTGCATGCATCTTTGATCTCTCTCCACTGGTCTAGAATGTTCCAACCTCTTAAAACATGTTACTAAGGTGAATAAATGGTAACCAAAGATAGTTCCATCTTAACCGGCATCAGTGTAGGTCTAACCGACATCGGTTAAGGAGGGATTCCCTAGGTTTACTAAAATGGGTAGATGTTTTTAATATCATGGGCCAAGTTGGTTTATTGTCGCGGAGCAAAACATAATATTTCCTTCTAATGAGTAAGAATGTGGTTAGAGAAATATTAGGCATGTGCTTTTAGGGTTAGACCAAATCTTAGCTCATTAAGGAAAGTAAGACTGAGTTGTAGTTAGTTATGGGAACATGCCAAGAATAGGTCTAGGGTGAGATGGTTGGGTGAGGTGTCTACATGAGGTGGGAACTAGGTAAATTAAGACAGTTAAATAATGAAAGTTGTGAGGATGAGGATTAATTTAATTAAAATAATTAAATTAATATTAATGTGGGGTAAAAGGGGCCATGGTTAGGTCCCCATGTTTAAGTTGGTTATCCGATCAGGGTCTAAGGGGAATGTGACCAAATTTAGGTGTCTACACACTCATATTTTTGAAATATGCACAAGTACACCAAAATAGAGGGACCAAGAAAAAAAAATTGAGGAATGGAGGAACTAGAAAAGAACACACACCAAGGAAAAAGAATAATATCAGGCTACCTTGGGAAAAAATTTCATCTAGTGATGAATAATGGGACTTTAAGTCATCACTTGGTTGTCTCGAGGATGAGATAACATTTGAATTTGGGGGATGATCTTGATAGGGATATTCATTATGTTTTGAAATAATATTCATAATAAATAGAACCCATGAGATGAAGCAAGGAGTCACAGATAAAGGAAGAAATATACTGAATCCTAGAGGAATTCATGAAGGATTAGAGAAAGACGTTGGTAAAATAATGAATCCAAGGGTAAAAGAGTGAAGTCATGGGTAAAAGAGTGAATTCGCGGGTAAAAGGAAAAAGTCATCAAACATTGAAATAAGTCACGAGATACTCTAGGAATCCACAAAAGTCAATAAAGTGTCATGGAACAAAGACAAAGAAAAGATAGAATAAGGTACAAAACTGATTGATGAGGCCATAAATTACCATTATTTTGTCCTTCCAAGTTACCTTTGAAAGTGGATTTAAATGTAATCTAGGAACTTATAGTTTGCTTAAGATAGAGTATAGGATATATATCTTGTTCATTCTTTAGAAATATTTTTTTATCTATCTTGTTGACTAATCCTATTGATTATTTGGGAAAAGATGCAAAGTCTTGTGTATGCAGGCCATAAAGGAAAGATAATGCTAGTATTGGGAAAAGTGGAATTGATCATGAATAGTACATTTAAAATCAAATCTGATTTCATATTCAGATTCCTCTCAAAAAATTATGTAAGTTCAAAAAAATAATCATCTCAATCCAAGGTCGCATGCAAAAGTTATAGTTGTTTTAAGTTAGCTGCAGAACTTAAAGTTAGTATAGGAACATAGAGTTAGTTCCGAAACTTATAGGTTTAGTTCCAGAACTCACAGGTTTAGTTTCAGAACTCACAGATTTAGTTCCAGAACTTGTATCAATTGAATGACAGTTAGTTCCAGAAATTTCAATTCATGGACAAATCAGATTTAGTTCTGGAACTTGTAGATTTAGTTCCAAAACTTGCATAAAAGGAATGACAGCTTTAGTTCCAGAACTTAAATCATACAATGAATGAAATAGGTTTTTGAGGGATTGTGAAAACTCAGAGATTTCCATAAATGGGAAATCAAATGAAAATATGAGAGGTTTTTTTTCATAGAAATGTTTTTAACAAAAACCTCATTCATATTTTCTACAGGTTTTACCAATGAAGAGAGATCTAAATTTTAGTGAGCTGTAGTTCGAGGAAAAGTGTATCAGACGAGCACTAAAAGTTCCATAAATAGAAACAAAAAAGTCAAATAGAAAATCTGAGAGAGGTTTTTATTCATAGAAATATTTTTAACAAAAAATATTTTCTACAGGTCATTCATATTTGTGAGGAAACTATCAGGTTTTACCAATGAAGAGAGATCTAACTTTTAGTGAGCTCAGTCCTTTTAGAAGGAAAAGTGTATCAGATGAGCACTTAAAGTTCCATAAATAGAAACAAAAAGGTCAAATGGAAAATATGAGAGAGGTTTTCAGAGATTCAATAAATATGAAGGAGTTTTATTTTATGGCAATGTTTAACAAAAACCTCATTCATATTTTCTACAAGTTTTACCAATGAAGAGAGATCTAACTTTTAGTGAGCTGTAGTCTGAGGAAAAGTGTATCAGACGAGCACTAAAAGTTCCATAAACAGAAACAGAAAATTCAAATGGAAAATCTGAGAGAGGTTTTTGTTCATAGAAATGTGTTTAACAAAAACCTCATTCATATTTTCTACATTTTACCAATGAAGAGAGATATAACTTATAGTGAGCTGCAGTCCGAGGAAAAGTGTTTAAAAGTTCCAAATATTTGCATTACAGGTCTTAATGAACAATATCTAACTTTTAGTGAGCTGCAGTCTAAGAAAACGTGTATCAGATGAGCACTAAAAGTTCCATAAACAGAAACAAAAAATTCAAATGGAAAATATGAGAGAGGTTTTTGTTCATATATGTGTTTAACAAAAACCTCATTCATATTTGTACAGGTTTTACCAATCAAGATAAATCTAACTTTTAGTGAACTGTAGTCCGAGGAAAAAGTGTATCAACAAACGTCAAAAGTTCCACAATAAAAACAACAAAGTCAAATGGAAAATCTGGGAAAGGTATTTGGTCAAAATCATATTTTGAGGAAAAACCTCCTTCCAATAATGTAGAAGAATAAAATCATTATGATTCTTATTACCAAAAAGCAAGGAGAAGATTTGGGAGCAAATCTTCCTAAAATAAGCAAGATAAGATTTGACTTCAATAATATATCTCTCTCCATATTTTGTGGAGATGGAGATCTTAGTTGTTAGGATTGGAATAAAGATAAGATCAGATTGTATTTCCTAAAATAAGGATTTGGTTGGATGCATGAATTATAAATGCAACCTTCCACACTAAGATATGTAATTTTCTTTCTCCCAAGAAATAAAGATCTATTCTTTCCTCTCAAATATTTTGTAGTTTTAAAATCGGAAGTATGATTTAAATCCTCTTCCAAGAAATGAGCTGGCCACTCATTTCAAGGAAGATGGATCTGTGTATTTATGTTTATGTTTATTCATTTTCTGTAATTCATTTTGTTGTATTGTTTTTATTTTTGTATTGTGAAAATTCAGTCTGTTGTGAACCTGCAGGTGTTTCATTTAATTATGTTTATTTCCAATTCAAGAAATTTCAATTTATGCAAGTGTGTTTAAATTTATGCAAGTGTGTTTAAATTCCTGCAAGTTTGATTTCCTTCATGCAAGTGTGATTTATTTTATGCAAACTTTATTTCTGCAAGTGTGCCTTTATTTCTGCAAGTGTGGCTTTCAATTTCTACAAGTGTGATTTATTTTATGCAAGTTTGGTTTGTGTTTAAAGGAGTTTACTTTCCAAGATCTTCTTCTCTTAATGCATACATCCTTCAAACACCAACCCTGGATTGAAATTATTAATGGCAAGGATTGATGACCCTCATCATTTTGGCATCGTTTCCAGGGACACGGTGTTATTGGGAGATTCAAAGTTCTCTAAAAGAATATTCTAGTGACAGTAGAATACCTTTTAGCAAATTCTGTGACAGGAGGTATTTGGTAAGTAGTTTCTTTAGACTTTTATTTCCTACAAGTAGATTAAAATTTCATTTTTGTAATTAGGAATATTAGATTGTAAATATCTCCCCACAAACTAACTTTGTGTATAAGAAAAATGACTGTGATGTTTGATCAAGAAGGTATAATGGTATGAACAAAGAATTCAGATCTGGAAATGGTAGAATATGATATTGAATATGGAAGTAGATCCAGTTGATGAAATATCATATGTCATTCTTGATAACCACCACCATTTCCCCTTGTATCAACTAACAACTCAGTGATCTTATTACACATAACCTTAGTAAAAAACTGGCTTATCTAGTTTGTAATAATGAAGTGGTAGCATTTCTAGTTAACTCCATCCATATTCAGGGATTTCATTAGAGCCAAAATAAAAACTCACTCATAATAAATCCACTCATCCAAATTAGTTTTCATCCCATAATAAAATTCAATCCCTGAACCATATCCATTAGAAAAATTTGTTTTCATGTCTTTCAATTTCTTCATTTTTGTATATGCTTGTATAACATTAAGAAGCAATTATTGTGAATATCAAGGAAAGAAATTTTTGCATACTAACATCTGAGGACTAGATCTATAGGAATTTCCAGAGTTGTTCTTGATACCAACATGTAGATTTTGGAGCACCAACAATATCAACCAAGGAGCATGCATATTTTGAAGGGACACACGGATACCTTCACTCTCTCTTTTAACAACTATCCATCTCCTGAGATCACTAGTCTAGGCTTTGAAGATTACTATGGTGATTCCGATAATGCACAATTCAAGATGGGCTTTGAAGACCTAGAAATTGTCTACACAATTTTTGGAATCTTCTTGGAGTTACCAAGTATGCAAAAAGGTTTTTATGAGATCTCAGACATTGCTTCCTATTTTACACAAGTTGTACTTTGATGAATATAGTCTGATGATGGATCAAATTTTTCTCTAATCCTTCTCATGCTATCATTTCAGCAAAAAAAAAAAAAAATAAAAAAGTTTTGATTGGAAAACCAACTTGTTGGCCAATCAAAGGCAAAAAAATTAAAAAAAAAAAAAAAAAAAAAAAAAAATTTGATTGGAAAACTAGCTTGCTGGCCAGTCAAAGGAAAAAAAAAATCAAAAAACTTTGATTGGAAAACCAACTTGCTGGCCAATCAAAGTCAAAAAAGGAGGTGACTCTTCTTCAAAGGAAATCAACTAGTTACCTGGTGGCTTTCTTCTCAGCACTATTTGACCATGTTAACAATAGGATGACAAAGACAACTAGAGGTATGATCAAGTTATTTTGTTCTACTATTTTATTTTTAAGCTTTCTTGTAAGTTTTTTTATTACAGCTAGATCCACTTTTAAAGATTTCCAAGGAAGGCAAGATAAAATTCATATCTCCCCTACTTATATGAAAAATATGTGCACCTCTTTGCAATCAAAATTTTGGAGTCTAATTTATGGGCAGTCATAAATAAACAACATGCATGAGCTTAGGTGTGTGAGAGAAGGAGAAGCATGAGCTATGCATTTTGATTTTAAATATGAGACACAGATTCCACATAAGAACCCATTGTAAAATAAAAGAGATAAAAAGAAACAGAAGGAGATCCACACAAGAACCTACTGTAAAATAAAAGAGATCAAAAGCAACAGAAGGAGATCCACACAAGAACCTGTTGTAAAATAAAAGAGATCAAAAGCAGCAGAAGGAGATCCACACAAGAACCTGTTGTAAAAGAAAATAATATCAAAAGCAACAGAAGGAGATCCACACAAGAACCTGTTGTAAAAGAAAGAAATCAAAAGCAGCAGAAGGAGATCCACACAAGAACCTGTTGTAAAAGAAATAATATCAAAAGCAACAGAAGGAGATCCACACAAGAACCTGTTGTAAAATAAAGAAATCAAAAGCAGCAGAAGGAGATCCACACAAGAACCTGTTGTAAAAGAAAATAATATCAAAAGCAACAAAAGGAGATCCACACAAGAACCTATTGTAAAAGAAAGAAATCAAAAGCAACAGAAGGAGATCCACACAAGAACCTGTTGTAAAAGAAAGAAATCAAAAGCAACAGAAGGAGATCCACATAAGAACCTGTTGTAAAAGAAAGAAATCAGAAGTGAGATCCACACAAGAACCATTATTTTGTAAGTTACCTTTGAAAGATAAATCTAGGAACATAGTTTGCAAAGAGATCCACATATATATGTCCTTTAATATGGAGAAGAATCTAAGAAGAGGAGATAATAATGTAATGCATGAGGACATGCATAAGATTAAGTAGTGGGGCAATGATGAGGCCATAAATTGGCCATAAATTACCATTATTTTGTCCTTCCAAGTTACCTTTGAAAGTGGATTTAAATAGGTAATATAGGAACTTATAGTTTTCTTAAGATAGAGTATAGTGATATATATCTTGTTCATTCTTTAGAAATTTTATTGTTATCTATCTTGTTGACTAATCCTATTGATTATTTTAGAAAATATGCAAAGTCTTGTGTATGCAGGCCATAAAGGAAAGATAATGCTAGTATTGGGAAAAAGTAGAATTGATCATGAACAGTACATTTAAAATCAAATCTGATTTCATATTCATATTTCTCTCAAAAAATTATGTAAGTTCAAAAAAGAATCATCTCAATCTGAGGTCGCATGCAAAAGTTATAGTTGTTTTAAGTTAGTTCCGGAACTCACAGAGTTAGTTCCAGAACTTGCAGGTTTAGTTCCGGAACTCACAGGTTTAGTTCCAGAACTCACAGATTTAGTTCCAGAACTTGTATCAATTGAATGACAGTTAGTTCTGGAACTTTCAATTCATGGACAAATCAGATTTAGTTCCAAAACTTCAGATTTAGTTCCAGAACTTGCATAAAAGGAATGACAACTTTAGTTCCGAACTTGCATCAACGGAATGACAGTTTTTGAGGGATTGTGAAAACTCAGAGATTCTAATGGGAAATATGAGAGAGGTTTTTGTTCATAGAAATATTTTTAACAAAAACCTCATTCATATTTGCTACAGGTTTTACCAATGAAGAGAGATCTAACTTTTAGTGAGTTGCAGTCTGAGGAAAAGTGTATCAGACGAGCACTAAAAGTTCCATAAACAGAAACAAAAAATTCAAATGGAAAATATAAGAGAGGTTTTTGTTCATAGAAATGTGTTTAACAAAAATTCATTCATATTTGTTACAGGTTTTACCAATGAAGAGAGATCTAACTTTTAGTGAGTTGCAGTCCGAGGAAAAGTGTATCAGACGAGCACTAAAAGTTCCATAAACAGAAACAGAAAATTCAAATGGAAAATTTGAGAGAGGTTTTTGTTCATAGAAATGTGTTTAACAAAAAAATCATTCATATTTGTTACAGGTTTTACCAATGAAGAGAGATCTAACTTTTAGTGAGCTATAGTCTGAGGAAACGTGTATCAGACGAGCACTAAAAGTTCCATAAATAGAAACAGAAAATTCAAATGGAAAATATGAGAGAGGTTTTTGTTCATAGAAATGTGTTTAACAAAAACCTCATTCATATTTGCTACAGGTTTTACCAATCAAGATAAATCTAACTTTTAGTGAACTGCAGTCCGAGGAAAAAGCGTATCAGACAAGCGTCAAAAGTTCCACAATAAAAAACAACAAAGTCAAATGGAAAATCTGGAAAGGTATTTGGTCAAAATCATATTTTGAGGAAAAACCTCCTTCCAATAATGTAGAAGAATAAAATCATTATGATTCTTATTACCAAAAAGTAAGGAGAAGATTTGGGAGCAAATCTTCCTAAAATAAGCAAGATAAGATTTGACTTCAATAATATATCTCTCTCCATATTTTGTGGAGATGGAGATCTTAGTTGTTAGGATTGGAATAAAGATAAGATCATATTGTATTTCCTAAAATAAGGATTTGGTTGGATGCATGAATTATAAATGCAACCTTCCACACTGAGATATGTAATTTTTTTCTCCCAAGAAATAAAGATCTATTCTTTTCTCTCAAATATTCTGTAGTTTTAAAATTGGAAGTATGATTTAAATCCTCTTCCAAGAAATGAGTTGGCCACTCATTTCAAGGAAGATGGATCTGTGTATTTATGTTTATGTTTATTCATTTGTCTGTAATTCATTTTGTTGTATTGTTTTTATTTTTGTATTGTGAAAATTCAGTCTGTTGTGAACCTGCAGGTGTTTCATTTAATTATGTTTATTTCCAATTCAAGAAATTTCAATTTATGCAAGTGTGTTTAAATTCCTGCAAGTTTTATTTCCTTCATGCAAGTGTGATTTATTTTATGTAAACTTTATTTCTACAAGTGTGCCTTTATTTCTGCAAGTGTGGCTTTCAATTTCTACAAGTGTGATTTATTTTATGCAAGTTTGGTTTGTGTTTAAAGGAGTTGGAAAAAAACATGAAGAATAAAGAGAGGAATTAATGTGAGAAGTGAGGGAGATGAATATAATTGATTTAAATATGTATTTTTGAAATTTATGTCAATGTGATGAATATGTATGTGATGTGTGTGATTTGAAGCATTATTTTGTGGAGTGTTATGTGTTTTTGATAAATGATAAATAATTATTTTATAAGATATATGTACCCTTATGTTTGATGTTAGCTCTAGCTAGTAAAAGGAACTAGTTAACCCTTACACTATTGTTAAGGCTTAAGGTCAACATACCAGATATAGATAGGGGTTTAATATAGATATAGAGTTAGATTATAATTGAAACCCAAATATATAGAGAGGGGCCATATATATAAATTGGTATATGAACCTCCCCTCCACATATATGGATTTTTTATTACATATATAATATAGTTGGGATGTTGCTATTCAGAGGTTAGCTATATATATAGGTGGGGGTTGGGGGATGAAATGGGTACATCTACAACTATAGAATGGAAATACATGGATATTGAAATATGTAAGGCATGTGCCAAGCCTCAAGATAAATCTAATTTTTATAGGGAAAGTAGGAGAATATGGATACATGGCTACATTCACAACTGAGTCTTGGAAATTTTTCAAAGGAGCCCTTATTGTAGCAAGAGACAAGAAGGTAGGAACATTGTATTTTTCTACCTGTGTTACTGATTCCTTTTCCGTGCTCTCTACTTTAGATTCATATATAAACATGTGGTATTATGGGCTAGGCCATATGAGTGGAAAATGAATGCATATCTTAAAGGAAAAGGGTAAGTTATCAGATTTGAAACATGTAGATCTTGATTTCTATGAGCATTGTATATTTGGAAAGAAGAAGAAAGTGATATTTGTTAAGGTTGGAGAAATAAAGAAGGAGAATCAATTGGATCTTGTTCGTACATATGTATAGGGGCTAGCTCAGGTATCTTCTCTTGGAGGATCCCAATACTACATGAATTTCATTGATGATGCCACAAGAAAGGTATGGGTATTTTATATTAAGCATAAATATGATTTTTTTGAGAATTTTAAAAGATGAAAATACCTTTTCAAAAATGAAACAAATTTTAAATTAAAGTTTCTTAGATCTTACAATGGTGGTGAGTACTACATAAATGTTTTCAATGATTATTGTTCAGTGAATGGAATACAAAAAGAAAGAGCGGTTACTAAAAATCCATAGGAGAATGGAGTTTCAAAAATAATGAACAAAAAAATCATGGAACGCGCTACTAGCATGAGATTACAAGCCAATTTACCTTCAAATTTTTAGGCATAAGAAGTAGATACAACAATATACTTGATTAACCATAGGCCTTCAAGTGCACTGGATGGTGGAATATTAGAAGAAGCATGGGCTAGAAAATAGGTAGATCTTTCTATTCTTATATTATTTGGTTAAGATTCTTTTGTGCATGTTGTTAAGGAAAATAAGAATAAATTGGATACTAAATCGAAGAGATACACTTTCTTTGGTTATGGCTTGGGTGGTTTCAGATTCTAGTTTTGGGATTTAGAAGATATTAATATTGTCTAGAGCCATAATATTGATTGAAATGAAAAGATAATGTACACGGATCTAGTTTTGGTACCAAATAATGAATCGGGTGAAGAGTTTGTTGAAAAATATGCATTCTTGGATTTAAAATTGAAATCCACAGACACCGACATCAGTCAGGGTGACTAGTATTTGGTTAGAATTCTAATTATAGAACAGGATCCCCACACATTGGGTGAACCGAATTCAGTAACAGTGGAACCCATTCTCATGCCTCTAGGTTGCCCAAGTGACTGGATTGAGCCCCACGCACTCCAAATCTCAGCAAGAAGGTCACAAAGGGTAAGTAGACCTCCAGAAAGATTTACTCCTTCACTATCTTATTTTTTATTGATTTTTAATGGTGAACCAATTTTTTTTTAAGAATCAATGTAGTAGGATATCCACATGTAGTGGGAGCATGGTATGCATGAGAAGGTGGAATCCTTGGAAAATAATAAAATATGGGGTTTAGTCAAGTTTTCAACAGGTAAGATGACATTGCTGAACAAGTGGGTTTACATGATTAAGGAGGAAGAGGGTGGAAATAAGACATACATAATAAGGATTTTAGTAAAATTATTTGCATAAAAAGAACATATTTACTTTAGTGAGATATTTTATCACCATGTTAAGATTAATTCTATACGTATTGTTCTAAGTTTAGTTGCATCAAAAAAATTGCATTTAGAAAAACTTGATGTTAAGACGAATTTCCTTCATGGTTATTTGTAAGAAGAGATTTATATACAATAGCCACTTAGGTATGAATTCAAGGGTAAAGGTAAACTTGTGTGTAGGTTGAAAATGATCTTGTATGGGCTCAAGAAATCTCCAAGGAAATTTTATATGAGATTTGATAGTTTCATGCATGATTATGGTTATATGAGATGTGGATCTGATCATTGTGCTTATTTCTAGAAGCTTAAAAATGAGGGCTATTTTTTTTTGTTATTGTATGTGGATGATATGCTTATTACATGATCTAGTATAAAGGTTATTGGTGATCTTTAAGAAAGGTTATCTCACACATTTGCAATGAAGGATTTGAGAGTTTTAAATAACATCCTTGGCATGCAAATTTATAGAGATATGAACAACAATAAATTGTATTTATCTTAGGAACATTATATCAATAAGGTATTGGAAATATTTAAAATACATGATGTAAATACTATAAGTACACCTATGGTTAGACACTTCAAATTGAGTACATATCGGATCCCTACATCACATGAGGAGGTTGAGTACATGGCGCTAGTTTCATACACTTCAGAAGTTGGGATCTTGATGTATGTTATGGTTTTTACCAGACTAGACATTACATAGGCAGTGGGAGTTGTGAGTATACATATGGCCAATCCAGGTAAAGAATAATGGAAAGGAGTCCAATGGACTCTCTGGTATTTGAGAGTGATATCTTGCATGTAGTTATACTATAGAGGGTCAAGTACTTCTTTATGTGTATATGTGGATTCAAACATGGCTGGTGATTTGGATTGTAGGAGAATCACCACTATATATGTATTCATAGTAGGTGGGATGATAGTTAATTAAATTTTAAGATTACAAAAGGTTGTGGCCTTATCTACTACAGAGGTTGAGTATGTTGTAGCCACGGAGGCTAGTAAAGAGATGATTTGGATGAACAATTTTCATGGAAGAGGTTGGAAAGGAGCAAGAATATTACAAGTTATACAATGATAGTCAAAGTGTTATTCATTTGAAAAAGAACTTAGCATTTCATTCTATAATGAAACACATTCAGCTTGAGGTATCACTTCATATGGAAAAACTGTTGGAGGATGGAAGTTGAAGTTAGAGAAGATTCATATTAATGATAACCCTGGAGACATGATAATGAAGGTTGGAAAAGGAGAAGAACTGGAGCGGTTCACTCCACTTCTGGTATTAAAGTTTGATAATTGAAGAGGAAGAAACAAGCCAAGGGAAGGGATTCAAGGATGGAGCTTGTCATGTGTAGTGAAGTAATTATCTCCAAGTGGGAGATTGTTGAGGTTGTGGAGCTTGATTGCTTCATAGTAATGGTTTACTAGCTTGCTAGAATGTACAGTAACCAACGTCAATCTACTGACCATCATTGGTGACCTCAGGGACCAATTATTGGTTAGATAAGGATGAACTGGGAAATCTGCTTAATGATAACCTCCATTAGTTAGGGCTAACTAGCATCAGTTACCCTTGCAGGAACTTTATATTTAAGTCACGGGAATTATATGGCCCATCTATTTTGTAAATTTTATACTAATGGTTGTAAAATTGCATAAACAAGGTGCCCTAAGTTTTTATATGGTATAAAGTGCATAGAATAGGGTTTATAATGTGGTGAATTGTATTGTTAAATGTAAGTTTAAACTTGGAGAGTGAATTCTGTAGAGTTTGTGAGGAGAAAGCATTGTACACATCTTGAGAGGTGTGGAAGATTATAGGTCTTCATTGTATTGAATTGTATAAACATCAATAATAATATTGGTCATTTCTTGGTGGATGTAGCCAACACAAGGTGAACCACGTTATATCTAGTTTTATTTTTCTCTCTTATTTATTTATCTTTTGGTTGAATTTTGTTTTTATTTCTTGTATGCTTTAATTGATTATAGATTTGGATAACACTAGTTTATGGTTTAATCCCAACACATTCATCAAATCAGGCTAGTGAGAATTATAGTAATAATTCCCATGTTCACAAGGTCCATGTTGTCTTTGACACCATTCCTGTCTCTTCTACTCAAGTGCCTTCCATCCCTTCTGTTGACAAGATCCTTGTGTAATCTCCTCTACTCATAGAAGATATTATTCCTTCTACTCCTCTACCCATAGAGGATCCCCTCACATCTAAACCATCATCTATAGAAGAACTTACCTCACCTATGTACCTACTCACTGTAGATCCTATCATACCAATTTCCATACTCATGGAGGAACCTACTACATCTACATCTTTACCTATAACTGAACCTATCCTACTCGCTCTTCTACCCAAGGGGAAGCTAACCTTATCTACTCTTCTACCCCAAAAAATTATATATCATGCATTTTTCCATCTCCTAAGCCCATAGAGGAGCCATTAATATCCTCCCTTCCTATAAGTAAAGCTTCCCCCAAGATCTTCCAAGATCTAAGGTCAAAGAATATAATGGTGTCCAAATTTTTTGTAGCTTTTGTACCGTCAGTAAAATATGTCTGACAAACAAAACATGAAAAAACACATATAAAATGACCAAACATGTGTTTTTAAGAGCATATAAATACAAAGGTGCAGGGTATCCATAATTTACCTTATTTTTAAAAAAATTATAATATTTTGAAATATTTATTTACTGATCAGATATTAAAATATTTTTTCCCACCAAGTGGGACACACTTAAATACTTTGACCCTCCAGTTAATCTTCTCATGTCACTTTTACCAACTGAATCCAAGGAAGCAGCCTTTTTAGTGTCGTTAAACTCAGATTTTTTGATAGGTGTCACAACTTGCTCATCATTTACCAAGCCAAATATATGCTCACATTTGGTAGCTCACCTAGACTATGTTGATCACTCCATGCTTTGGGGGCCCCTGCGACTCCTAATATCTAGTCAAATGTAAATGTCACCCATAGATACCTCCACCATCTATCTGAATGTATACCAATCAACCAAGACCATGAAACCTGAACCATTTATAACCACTACTTCATCGGTATCACTTTTATCTCAATCTTCACTTGCATCTAAATCTTCATCAACAACTAAACCTTCAACTAAACCCTCCACTACATTGGGGGTCCATCCTATGCCTAGTTTGCAACATCCTATGATCAAGTTATACCTAACTAATAAATAACCACCTTTCATGAAATCAACTCCCACATCTAGGAAGAAACCACATTCTCCTAGGAATTATTCGCCGTCACCTTTTCCATCAATCTTATGCCCACATTCATCAACCTTAGTGAAGTAACCACTTCACCAAGGAAATTCTAACATGTGACAACCCACATCCACACCCTCATCACTTTATTTACCAACACATTTACCTCTTCAACGAAACAAACCCCAAGTATGGCAGGTAACACCCACAGCTTCATTGTCATCACATCCTCAACATGCACTGACGCTCTTATCTTCATCACTACTTCAGCCCACACCCACACCTTTAACTTCTTTACATTTTTAGTTCACACCTATGCCTTCACCTTCATTTTCATTTTTAAACACATCATCTACATTATCCACACTTACTCATCTAAATTTTTCCCCTGGGTGATTAACGAAAGTCAATTTAATCCCCTAGGTGATTTTTGGAAATTTTGAAAAGATGTTATCCTCTGGTAGTATTGGGAAGGCTTATTGTTGGCCTTCCCAGGACTGGATCAACCATCTTGGAGTGGAATGATAAGGGCCAAATTAAACATATGAGGTGAACTTGAAGACATTAGAACATCATGGAAATGATTTTGGAAGTTTTGGGGAAGTTTTGAAAGAGGTGGAGTAGTATGAGTAAAAAAAGGTTCACAAGCCTAAGTAGTACACAAGCCTAAAATAGTTTTTGGGCTTCAGAAAAAGATTCCAACATCTCTGAATGGAGTTAGGAGAAAAAAAACATCTCCAGAAATAGGATTCCAATACGTACATGGTGGTGACATTATATTTTTAAAAACACCTTGGCACATCAGGTCTGAAGGAAGTTTATCTGAGGCACACATGGAGTACCAAATGAAAATTACATTTTTTTAGGGATAAAATGGATGAATAAATACATGATACCCCCACCATTACGTTCAAAATGCAATTTACATTAAGGACCATGTAAAATTTCACCAATAAATTCTAGTTGGAGCTTAAGTTGTCATCGTTCCAAGTTATCCTCTTAGAGACTGTTCAGGAGTTAGGCAATTTTGGAGAGGACACATGTCAACAAAAGGAGCCTGGTGTGATTTGATGTCCCCGACATCCTTGAGGTCAGGTACACCAGCCTTGGAAAAAATTTCCCTTCCCCCATGTGACCTCTGGGACCCTCATGTGACCTTAATACTTGACATTTCATCCCCCAATTGCTTATGGAGCTTCAATCCCCTAATGTTGGATCAAGTGCCACGTGTCAGGCTAAGGCACACTATGAAAACTGATGTCCCTCATTTCCCTTTGAAGTGAGGGACATAAAACCTAAAAAAATTTCCTAGACCCTATAGGAGACCTCTAGTCACCCATATGACTAGTTTCCTACCCCTACGTGTTTGCCAAGCCTTTTTCCTCAAATCCCCTACCATCAGATTAAGTGCCATGTGTTGTCACCAGGCACACATCCATTTGAGGTGAGGGACGTCAGGGATATAAAAATGTACCCAACCCCTTGATGTGCATTTTTTGAAAATTTTAAATCGAAGACATAGCCATTATCTCCCCCATTCCTTCTACACAACTTCATACCTTTCCATGGCTCTGTTCATGATTTTCCAGACACTCGGTCCACCATAGTTTCTCTGAATCAACTCCAAAATGGCCAGCAAAAACCATCAAATTCATAGTAATACACAGGTGTTAGGGAAATATTGATCAAAAGTGTTGAATAAATGAAGAATGAGGAGAAAATGAATATTTTTTACCAGATAACCATGAAGTCACCCAATACAAAAATCTTCTCATCTTGCAAGATACAAGTTGGATTGAGGTTCCATATTTTGCAGACATCCACATTTTTCAAGATGATCAAGATGCAACAAATGGGAGGTCAAATGGTGCCATGAAACATTTGTTCCAAAAAAATCCTCATTTCGTACACTGACTCACATTTGTTAGATTTTCCAAAAATCTGATGGTCTGATCAAGATAAAAACTTGCACATAAGCTCAAAATATTAAATATCACAATGGAGTTTCTTTCATGTCAAAGTTGGGTGGAAATTTCAAAAGTTATTAATGGGCATTCTAGTGTGAACAAACTATGTGAAATTTGGAGGGTGTGATCGTAACGTTAAGAAGAGTATAAAAAAGTATGTTCTATCACAAATCAAGCACTAGAAACACACTTTCTAAAAGTAGTAAGTTTTCCTATACATACTTGCTATATTTGGTAATTCATCATCAAAAGTAGCTGAGACAAAGGAAATGAGTATTGAAGATCACAAGGGAGCTAGAATGAGTGTTCAGAGAAGAAAATAATGGAAATGATCACTTACTAAAAATAGTAAGTCCCTTATATGGGTGCTTACTAAAAATAGTAAGTCACCACAAGAAGTGGTCAAAGAAAAGGTAGTGTGCGTAGGATTGAATGAATATTTTCATCACATCTAGATGATCATGAAGATGGAAAATAAACCTCTCCCTAAAAATAGTAATCCTTCCATCTGGACACTTACTATTAATAGCAGGTTGTTCTAAAAGAGCAAGTCTGACACAATGATACATAGAGGGATGATCATCCCGGGGAATTAAACAACAGTTTTTGACACTCGCTACATAGTTTAGGTCATAGGTATATCATATGTAGGATGGGAGTTGCGGTCATCAGTGGAACAGTTCACTCAAATAGGCAAATGATTCATGAGCTCATTTGAAGGAGTTTCACAATGTGCAAGGAGTTTGAAGACTCAGAGTTTCACTACACTTGGAGCTTTCCACCACTGAGGATTAATGGACTTCATCAGGGATGAAATTTCCTTTTCTTCTTCTCTCTCTCTTTCTCTCTCCTCTTCCCCCTTAACTTTCTCTCACTTTCCAATATTCTGATTTTGTGTTGGGATTTGCACTTTTTGATATACCTTTAAGTCACCTAAAAGTTACTTTAGAAACATAATTTAAATTAAGTCAACTTGATTTTATAAAAGGGAATTAAATATTTGGTAGGAATATGAATAGTCTAAAGTTGGAAATAAGGCATATCTAGGGTCATGAGGAAGATGAGGAGTCAATTCTACTCTGTAAATTATAACACCATTCCCATTTCAAAGGGTTGGTCTTTAATTTTTTAAGCTCAAGAGTGTATTCTACCTTGAGAGAAAAAAGGAGATAGCCAAATTCTTCCTTCTCCCTCCCTTCTCAATTTCCTCCATTTCTCCACTATGTAAAACTTTTGTTTGAGAAATTAATACAAGAAAAAGGATTATCTATATTTCTTTGACTAAGATATTTCTTGATACTTTGTGTTCATCAAATTGCATTTGGTCTTAATGATGCTTGCAAAGTTGTTTCTTCTCATAAATACATGTGATGATACTTATGACTAGTATCTATAGGAATCTAATTTCCTACCTACAAAATTAGTTCTCCTAACTCTTTTCTCACTCCCCTTTCCCTCTCTACAGAAAAATTCCTCTCTTGCAGGTATCTGCAAGCTTTATCACAGGGTCAGTGGAGTGTCCCTCTTGGATCCCTGGTTAAAAGTCCACCACATAACTCCACATTTTCTCATGCATGCATATATGGTAGGTACACCAGTTAAGTACAGGGACTTAGATTCCTAGAGCATTGGCAAGAAATCCACAAGTTTCTCCACTTGTAAAATTTTCTCACCAACACTATACTTTCTACATTTCCTTCTACCACTATCTTCACTATATCTCTACTCTCATTGTGGTAAACTTGTCCACTTTCATATTTTGTATTCCCTTCTACTTCTTACACTAGAACAACACCTTTACCTAGGATGGTGTAACCTAAGCCCAAAACCACACTTCCTACCAAATAATCAGTTAAACCTAATCAACATACAATTCCAACTTAAGCCACACTCCTTTCACATAAGGTCACTGATATCTCTATCCTAACCCACTCTCACTTCTCATTACGATCCCTTGACAAGGTATTACACTAACATCCTTACCAAGTTGTTAGAAACCTCTGCCATGACATTTCTACCTCTCAGGTTTTACAATCCACTCAAACCTAAACCAGAAGGGTTTTAAGATACCAAGATTTATGCCTATCATCATGTGTCGTGACATGATGTTGAAAATTAAAAGGCCCTTAAAAAAAATATTCCTATTAAGTTATGTTCTCTAGAAGAACTCTTGGAGGAGGATGATGTTTTGGATGATAATCCCATTTCACCTTCACCTATAGTTATGAAACCTCATCCACTATCAATTTAGTGGCTTCCACTTTCACCTCCACAACCCTCTTTTCCTCCTCCAACATTTGATAATATTATGGTTCGAATTAGAGAGCTAGCTTGATCCCCTCCAAAATTTGAGTGTGCCCTACTAATTTTCTAATGATCTTATCCCACACTAGGGTTTTTCCCCTCCTACCACTATACCTTTTTCGATACATCCCCATCCTTTCCTTAGATCAATATGGTTTGATTTGCCACTCAAGTATAAATAGAATAGGGAAAAGGGAAGACATGCAATCCATCTATTACACCATTACCTAACATCCCATCTACACCTACCCATAAGGTAACCATCTTTGGGCTAGCTTATCTAATTTCTGACATAGTCGCACATTATGTCATGATCAAACAACTTCACATATCACCCCTCAAAATGTATTTGTAAAACCTCATCCAAACCTATAAATCTCATCATCAAGCCCTCATTCAAGTCCTTTAATCCATCAAGGTCCCACCTAATGACCCCACTCCTATTTTTTCCATATTCACCCCTCATCATATGGGTGTTATTACTACTCCAATTAAAATCTCGATTACCACTATCACTCAAAAAATATCTACCATCTTTTTCTCTAACTTAAAGATCACTCCTCAACATTCAGAAGATCTTGATCTTGTCCTCTTCATATTTTTCCATTTCAAGGATACACATGTTAGATGGATTATGATCGATGGGGGTGCAAGTATTAAAATTATTTCTTCCCGTACGTATGAAAAAATTCACATCCCTACTAATTACATGCATAATAACCTAGTTATGATTCACTCTTTCAATGATGTTTTGACTACTACCCTCGGCACCATTATCCTCCACATCCTTGTGGCTCCCCACACTATTTCTCAATTGTTCTATGTTCTCAAAGGGGGTTTCTAATATAACATACTACTTCGCTAACCTTGGATCCACTCCATGGGGTGTGTACCTTTGACTCTTCACCATTCCATCAAGTTTTAATATGAAGGACACCCTTACACTATTCAAATAGACCCTTCACCTTTTAAAACATGTAACATGTTGTATGGACCCAATTTTGTCCTTATTCTAGTTAAGGAATCTAATACTTCCACTATGTCATCTACTACCATTGTCGCTTCGTCTTCTACCACTTCCGCTTCGTCTTTAACCATTTATACTTTATTTTATACCACTACTTCTTCTACCAAATTTTCTACTACATATTTTTCAACTAGCCCACCTCTTCCTATTTCTGCCACAACATCCAAAGTTAACATGTCTACCAACCCTTCTTCTCAAAATTGGAATAGATCATCTATTCCCACCACCAAAGCACCAACTTTTGACCATTTAGAAGGTGTTTTTAATGCCTTATCCTGGGGGAGTATCACCTTTACAACATCAACATGTTCCAAAATCCTCAAGAGTATGGAAACCATAAACAACACCTACATTATGACAATCATATAAGAGAAACATTTCCATAAGGTCCTCCTCACCTTCATACCAACTTTAAATTTGGAGCACTTGATACTTCTTCCTCTTCACCCCGACAACCCACTTAAACACAATCTTTTTCCTCTGAATTCTTTTACCACACCAACCTTGACTTTTCCCACACCTTTATTTATGGTTGTGCTTATAAATGTTTTGGATTTTTTCTTTATGGAAAATCTCATCACACATTTATTCCTTGCACTACCCACAAAAATAAAGATCAATGTGGTATTAGATTTTCTTAACCACCTTATCCTACAAAGGCTAGATTCTACCTCATAAAGAAAGATAAACCTTATTTACCTTCAATAACCTCATCACCTTATTCACCTGGTATACCATCTTAACCCATACAGTGCATGAATATAGAATCCATCCCTCCTAAAAAAAAATCATGAACACAATTTTCTTAAGGCCTCTGACCTATCACCATGATGGAGAGGATCCATCTTCCCTTTTGTTCATTTATCCTTAAATTATTTATGATGATACACCATCTATAAATGTCATTCAATGTCAAGATGATGATTCCATTCTCACCTATCTAGGTGTGAAGGATTCTTTCACTAGTCATTACCTTCTAAGACACAAACCATACTTAATGAATCAACTATCAAGATCACATTCACACTCAGGATGACCCTGGTATCCTAAATATAGGCCAATCTTTAGATTCTAATGAACATGAATCCTTCACCTCTTTCCTATTAGATTGTAGTAATGATTTTTCTTGGTCTTACACCGATATTCCTGATACTGACCCAAATATTATGGTTCACAATATTTTCACTATTTATAATGCCAAACCTATGAAACAGAAGTTGTGAAAAATACATCCACGTATTTCCCTTATTTTCAAAGAAGAAATCCAATGTGTTCTTTCCGTTTCTTTCATTTTACCTATTGAGTATCCACAATGGATTTATAACATTGTTCATGTCGCCAAAGCTATAGGGGGACTCCACATTCGCATGGATTTCCATGACCTTAACCTCATCTTCCATAAGGATGACTTTCTTGTACCTATAATTAACCAACTTGTTGATCTTACATCTGGCCATGAGATGATATCTCTTATGGATGGATTCTTGGGTTATAAGCTAATATTACTCGCATCAGAAAATATACACAAAACCACATTCATCACCCCTTATGGGAATTTTTTATATTGAGTCATGCCCTTTGTCTTGAAAAATGTTGGTTCCACTTATCAGCATACCATGACCTATATCTTTGATAACATCATGCATCAAATACTAGAGGATTACATGGATGACCTTCTCTATAAGTCTAAAAGTCAAGATGAGCACCTGGGTGTTCTCAAAATCATTTTTGATTTCCTCATCAAGTATTGCATTCTCCTTCAAACAAATAAGTATTTCTTCACCATTATCTCGGGCAAAATTCTTGGTTTCATCATTTCTTGATGAGGAATTAAATTAAATCCTACCAAAATCAAGACTATTTTGGAGATGCCTTCAAGAACTAACCTAAAATAACTCTGTACTTTGTAAGGAAAATTACAATCTATTTGATGTTTCATTTCCCAAATTTATGATAGATGTCACCCTTTTCATCATCTTCTTAAAAAGGATGTTTCATTCAAATGGGTGGCGAGTTTCACAAGTCCTTTGAAGTGGTGAAGAAATATCTTCTTCAACCACCCATTCTCATCCCACCACAAGATGACAAACCTTTCTACCTATAAATTTCAGCTACTGACCATTCCTTGGGTGCCATGCTTACTCATCATGGTGAGAAACATAGGGAGAAAGAGGATTATTAAATTAAGTTTACACTTTTAGATTAAGATTCTAGGTACACAAATGTTGAAAATATTTATTTATCCCTTGTTTTTGTTGCCACTAAACTTTGCCACTACCTACTTAACTGAAAAAAATCATCATCACTAACACCGATCCTCTGTATTACATGTATGTTAAGCCCTACAAAAAACAAAGTACCTCACGTTGGCTCATGCTTCTTGCAGACCTAGAACTAGAGTTCATTTATCAAAATTCCCTTAAAGGAAAAACCATTGTAGACTAGCTAACAAACGCTCCTCTTCCTAGACAACAACCCACAAATTCTGATTTTCCTGATGAATCTATCTAAACTATGTCACTAAATCACACCTTTTATCATATGATCATGTTATTTGATGGTTCTAAATGTCAACGTGGGGGAGTTGTAGGGGTTATCCTCATTCCCCCTAGTGGTGAGCATATGCCTTTATCTTTCAAACTTTATTTTTTTTGTACCAATAACATGGCTGAATATGAAATAATCGGGTTAGGTGTCTCTAAACCGCTAATAATATCTTAGGTGATTTTGAACTAGTTATGAAACAATTTAATGTCTTATACAAGTGTTGTAATAAAATCTGTCAAAAATATAAGCATTACATCGATGTGTTATAGGCACCGGGACACAGTCTCATTTTATAGATAGCAGGGCAGGGGCCACTATTACAGGCACAAGGTCCACTTTTATTGGGGGAGGGTGTATAGGTGGGGAAGAGAGTGATGGATCCTCCCTAGGTTATAGTGATGGATAGGTACAAATATGGTGTGGCCAAGGGTAGGTACTATCAAGATAAGTTATTGGATGCTAGTCTTCAAGTAATATCATACACCGTTCACATGGTCCAACATAGGTAGCTATACAGGGACCAACACAGGAATAAATAGTGGGATAGGGTCCTATTTAACATGTATAAGCACCGAGATATGGTTTCATTTTATAGATAGCATGGTAGGGACCACTATTATAGGCACAATGTCCACTTGTATTAAGGGATGGTCCACAGGTGTGGGTGAGAGTGATGGATCTTCAATGGTTTTAAATTTCAATGCGGGGGAGGTGAAGGGGTTATCCTCATTCCCCTTAGTGATGATCATATGCCTTTATCTTTCAAACTTGATTTTTATCATACCAATAACATGTTTACCTACGAAGCACTTGTGTTACGTCTCTAAACTACCATTAATATCTTCAGTGATTCTGAACTAGTTGTGAACCAAGTTAATGGCTTATACAATTTTGCATATAAAAATCCTTCAAAAATATAAGCATTACGTTGACATGTTTTTGACTACCTTTGACAATTATGACATTCAAACTGTTCCACGATCCACTAACAAATTAATGGATACCACAGCTTACCTCATGTCAAAAATACCCACTTCACCTTCAGATAAAAAAATATTTGTCACAGTACAACGATTACAATGCCCTTATTATATATTTCATAATGTAAATTTTGTGGGACGATTCAAAATCGACCTACACAACATTTGGTACAAGTAGTATGTTGACTACCTCTTCCTTTCAATCTTACCTCCATATCTCACTCATAATGGTAAGTGATCCTTCCTCCAAAAGGTCTCTCATCATGTCATTATGGGGGGTCTTCTTTAGAAGCATGGAATTGATGGTATCTTCTTATGATGCCTTACTAGTTCTAAAATTCTGTACACTATAAAATAAATCCATGACGGGATTTGTGGTGGACATTTCCATGGTCACACAGTTGCCAAACTTATTTTTCACCTCAGCTATTATTGGCCAAACCTTAACCAAGACTATTGCGACTAAGTCAAACATTGTGTGTAGTGTACGCAACATGTTCATCTTCACCACACACCAAGTCACACCTTATAAGTTGCCAAGGACTTTTATACTTTCTTCCGATGGGGTTTAGATCTCATTAAAGAGATTAACCCTCATTCTTCTTAATGTCATAAATGGATCATCACAACAATTAAATACTATACCAAATGGCTCAAATTTGTCACTCTCATTTCTATAAAAGATGAGAAAATATGTTAATTCATCAACCATCACATCATTTCTCACTTTGGTGTTCCTCATCACCTCATCAAAGATATTAGATTTGTTTCAAACAAAACCCTACAAAAACATTGTGATAACTTGTTTATTCAACTTAGTTTATCTTCACCATATTACCCTCAAATAAATGGATAAGTTGAATAAACTAAAAAACCCCTCAATAAAATTCTCATAACAGTGGTTGATGATACAGGTAAGGATTGGCACACACATATTCCTTTCACCTTACGAGCTTATTGCACCAAAATTCACACCTCAACCGCTACCACACTTTTCTCTTTGTTTTATGGAATTGAAGATGTGTTACCTCTTGAAGTTAAAATTCCCTCTCTTCGTATCTCACTTAAAACTATTCTTAATGATGATGAATTTCAGTAAGTCTGTTTGGCATAACTTGATATTTTAGATGAACTTCATTTAAATGATCTCAACTATCTTCAAATATACCAAAAATGTATTAAAAATTCTTATGACAAATGGGTACATGAGTGAACTATCAAGGTCAGAGAAATTTTCCTTAACAAAATTAAACATGTAACCAAAGATGAGAAAAGCAAACGAGGATATTTTCCTCCTAATTTGCTTGGATCCTATATCGTCACACATACTTATGGATTAGGTGCTTATTGTTTAGCTTATCAAGAGGGTAAACCTGAACCCCTTAATGCATTACATCTCCAACCATTCTACTATTGAATCAAGTGTTACATCACCTCTTGTCTATTACATGCTCATCCCTTGAGAAACCTTCTCCTCCCACATACCCCTTTTAAGGACCAACAAATAAACAATAATTGTTTCAATATCCATCACCATTTAAACTTATCTTTAATATGTGTACCATGGCTCTACTCATGGTATGATTCTCATGGATACTTATCCTTATTTTCAGGATGGAATACCATTGTATTTCATCACTTAAAACCTCTCTTTCATAGTTAACCTTTCCATGCTATGGTTTTTACCTTCATAAAAGAAGCCTATAATCCTTTATAGTCTTGTCCATGACTTAAAAGTATAATAAAAAGAAAACATTATTCGTTATTCGAATTCAACTCCTTAATTCAAACTTCTTGTAAATATATGAATCCCTCAAAAGGACATATATATTTCTATCTAGCTACTATAAATAGACTTCTCTTATGAATGACATCTATAAAACGTTACCCCTATTATACATAGTCTATCTAAAAAGAATATTACTTTTGTAAACATAAATAATAACAATATTCTGATGTTTCCTACATTTATCAACTTTATGAAGACCTCAAGGAGACATTCAATTCATCCCAAATATACTTCTTGCATCAATCAATCTATAAAACAAAAGAAAAAAGAAAATTAAAAAAAAATACAATTTTTTTGTCATGGACTTTCTTAGTCTGGTTTTGGGTATCTTACAGAAAGAGAATTATGTCCCACAATGAGGTTACACTAGAAATACCACTCCACCTCACCTTCCTTCCTTTCTCTTCTTCTATCCACTCAAGGGACATGGCACACATGTGACACTTCATGATCATGGCAGTTCTTCCATCCCTAAAAATTTCAATTATGCAATACTTTTAGGGGCTTAAGTTTATCATCCTATCTATGGTATGTTCATAATGGTTCTTACCACTTAAGGAGCATTCATGCCTCTGTTACCATTCACCCCTTTGTTCACTTATTGATTCTTCTACACATGAAAAGATCTTCAAATCTTAGTTTCTAGGATTTCATATCCTTTTACCTACATCTACATTCATCCTCTCCTTTAATCAAATCACCTAAACACAACCATGAGTTATACAACCTGGGTCACAACCATGCTCTAAATAACTCAGATTGGATGCGGTTCAGTAATCAACTTCAAACATAACCATGCCTAGACTTATGCAGCCCATGTAATCGCACATGACCTCAACTCCAGGGGGTAGAGTCTAAGGGATCTTATTCTTCCCTATTCTATGGGAGAACTACATCATCCTGAAACCCCTTTTATCAGGGATATGTAGGAAGCACTCCAAGGAAATGGGGCCCTTGGAGGTTATCTTGGCCATGCTAAGTGGATGGCCAACCATGTGTTGTCCCCACTGAAATAATATCCTATATAGGTGAGGTAGAAAGGGCACAATTACTTGGAAATTATGATGCTAGATCATCATCATACGTCAACCAGTACATTGGAGAGGTAAAGCCAAATCATGCCGTTGAATCATTCAAAGTGGATGAGCGAGCCATAACTTAGGGGATTTGAGACTTTTTCAGCTCTTGTCATAAAAAAAGGTGATAGAAGTTACACCTAAAGTGACCTAATAGTCCATGACATCAGGCTATCAGGGAAATACAATTCAAACATCTATCACCGAAACGATCCATACCTAAACAATTTTAAAGGTGAATCCCAAAAACACGTTAGAAAAGTCAAAGTGAATCAAGTGGGCCATTGGAGGAACCATTGAGTTTTTGAGCCTTTTGTCCAACGCAATGACAGGTCTAAAATGTTGAGAAAACCATGCCGTAGACCTCATCTCCAACCATGAATGTGCCTATGTGTCTTAGTCAAATCGGAGCATCTAGGCTGGCGGAGGACCATTGACTTTTGAGCCTAGTTTCCAAAAAAGGTTAACAATGTTGAGAAATTAGAGCCGCGACCCCAATACAAGGAACCAGAAACCATGCATCATGTGTCAATCTCAGTAGCAACTATCGGAATGCAGTGGGTCTGGTGGAGGATCAATTGATGTTTTCGAGCCTATATGAATCCAAATAAAAGTATCTCAAAATGTCTGATGAACAATGGCACATCTTTGACCCACAAGATGATCTATATACCAAAAATAGAGGGTGCAATATCATGTGTATCTCAACCATATGAAAAGATGACAGCTCTACTGCTCTCACTAGTGGGCTCAATCTTGTTCCAAATTGTCTCAACCCATCTCATGAAAAATCACAATTATACAAAAGCCCTAGTCCCTCGTAACCGCTCTAATCCACTTCTCTCTCACCCCGCATGTGTGTCTGATAGATCTTGGAGCTACTAGTGGAATGGGCATGTGCTCTAGTCCTCTTTTTCACTTCCATCACATCACTTGAAGACCATCATCTAATAACTTATCCTAATAGTACTTGGTTTTTAACCACGCCATGAGCGTTTATACCTATCACAAAAAAGATAATTTGAAAAGGCGTTGAGGATTTGTGAAGTCTCATACCCACCTGTGGACCTTGAAAATAATATAAGTGGACTTCTTGAAGCCATTCCAATAGGGGTCCATGACTCTGCTATCTATCAAAATGAGACCAGAGTGCTATGGTGCCTAGAAAATGTCAAAAAGGATGCCATGTCTTCTTCTATTTGTACCTATGTTGGCCCCTGTATATTTACCTATGCATATAATGCAACAACCTGTGTGTGTAATGTGGTTGGACGCCCCTGTAATGTGACTAAATGAAGGAATTTTTTCCTCTTTCACATTGAGGAATCTAACATTGGTACTTATACGACCATCTGAGTTTCATTTGGTGCTTGCGCAAGTTTCTGAGCCTATAAGATTTTTTTTTTCTTCCTAATAGGGTGGCCACATGTGCCTATGTTTGTGTGAGATGTAACTATAGTGAAGTAGAATGTTTGTATAGTGTGTCCCTCTGCACTATTACTTCTCGCAACAGTCTAGTTTCTCCTAGCCTCCATTCTCACTCCCTTTCCCCTGTGCTCAGACACCAGCTCCTATCTTCTATCAGTGAGAAATTGCATCAGCAAATTTGCCATCCAGGGTCAGTGGAGTGCTACCTTATTGGATCTTTAGGTTGAAAGGCCACCATTGATAATCCAATTTTTTGTGCATCGCACTCTATGGAAGTTGCACCGTTCAATGGTAGAGGGACTTCGATTCCCATAGCCCAAAATAGTGTCTTGATATACCCACCAGAATCATCTCATGGTCACAAGACAAATTTTCTCACCAACAAGAAGCAACCTGATAACTTTTTTTTTCATGGACTTTTCTATTTTGATCTTAGGTATCTATGCCAAGTAGGCATGTTGTCTTACACTAGTTGAACATCATAATACATCCAACACATATAACACCTCTAACTACTTCCTTTTTTACCCTGACATTATGTGCTACCTCCTCTACCCACGGATGACCCCGCTAAAAAAATGACCCATTTCATGATCATGTGAATTTTTTTTACTCCTTAGTATAGTCCAATCATGCCATGCAAAAGTCCCTAGGGGTGCATAATCACTATGTTCTCATATGCCCAACAATGTAGTAAATATATATAATAGATACCATACAACCACACCCTCTGATAGGCCCATATATCTCTGTACAAATATACTAAGTATGTCAGTGTCCATATAAAGTAAACCTACTCCTTAATCATGTCCTATAAAACCCCTATTAGTGCTCAGGAAAATTTATCAGCCTCTAAATCTGGGAGTGTAAATAATTCCTCTTGATCACCATACATCACCATGCCGAACTGACATAAAATCTTAACCATGCCTAGCATTACCTAAACTCCATACCATGTCTTAAATTACCTAAAATCAAAACATTCCTAGAAACCTACCGATCCATTCATCTATCCTCATCATATTCTTCCCTAGCTTACTAGAGAACTAGCATCAGCGTAGAGGCAAACTTTTAACTAGGGCTATATAAGTAGCACTTCGAATAGATAAGGGGCCCTATGGAGGTGTAGCTCGGCCACTCTCTGACCCTACCCAATCTATTCACATTCATACCTTAGTTAGTTTACCGATCTATATATGTTACTACTTAGGAAATTGAATACAAATATACAAATATACAAACATGTATATCTACCTATTTCTTACCCTACATCATAGTCCTACACCCATTTGTTTCACCTTTCCATGATATCAAATATTTGTTGACCAATCTACACCTGATATCACATACATATACACTCAGTGACATAGGACATTATTTATTTCCCATGCTTACTAATAACTTTGGCCAAAGTTAAATCAAAACCAACAAACCTAAACTCAACCATGCCTAGACTCACCTAGACTCAACCATGCTTGGACATGACCTAGACTTCAACTCATTCCTCCATGACCATAGACTGGTATATATTGACTACATGACCTAGACTCCACCATGCCTAAGGTTGTAACCCTAGACTCCTACTTATGAAACATAAATTGATTATAGGAAGATGCTCACTCATGCCTAAGGTTGACCTAGGCATACATCATTTACGTACAGTCGACCTCGACTCCACCATGGTACCCTGAGCCATTTACCTAGTTTCCTTCCTATACACTAAATATGCCACTAACTGGAAATTAAAAAAAAAATACAGTCATCTAGTACCAATAAATATGTATCGATCTATATTATTAATGCGGAAGTCTGTTGCCATATGTCATAGACAATGTTGTATACTCAAGAATTCCAAAGTCTCTCATGTAAAACTATCCTCACCAAAATCTACATACGGCCCATAGGCAGAGTCATAAGATCAATTATCTCATTTGGATCTCATGTACATCGTCACTATCATCGACACGTAGGATGGTATACCCTAATCCAAAACTCTATAAGATGACTTTCCATAAATTTGTTTCATTTGGTGACTATGTCATCACTCCATTAACTAATGATTTCATGTAATGTTTCATTTGTCTCAGTCCTAACCAACACCTAACCAAAACTAGACGACCTTATCATACAGTCTCTCCTTAAAATGTAATTCAACTTTCAGGAAGGTTTAGCAACCAGTCATAATCTCCACCTAAAGTAGACTTCATACAGATGGGTCTAGCCTAATGATGATTAATCATCACCTCACCCTAACCCTTTTGATTTGAGCATTCAATTAAGAGAGAGAAAGTGTCTTCCTCTACATGCTTAATGAGTGCGGGGGTATAGTCCTCTCACTCGTTTCCTTCTATGCCTTGTACTCAGCATAGGAGAGGACATTTATCCCTATGGTCGTCAGATGGTCTATGGTAATATTGTGCCTAGATTTAGGGCATCCTATGTACCTGCAACATCGACAAGTTGCTTCATGAGATGGTGCCACGGGTCTCACAACAACATGTGAGCATCTGTCCTGATAGGGTTAGCCTCAGACCTTGATAACATGATAAGCTCCCTGTCCTCCTCCCTAAATACTATGGGGACCATGTCACTGTCATCGCTGTCTATAAAAGTATGGGACCCTATCCACTGAGCCTGTGCAAATAAATTACAACTCACGCTGTAATCATGTGCAACTTATAAAATTTACAATACTGATGCACTGTGCAGTGGCCATACTAGCCATGAACAACCTACTACCTACAATCTGTAAGGTGGAGAACCAGTTCCTTCATCTCCATCTCCACCCTGAAGAATGGGCATCTGCCCTTATGTAACCTAAGAATTAGACGTATAGTGCTAACCACATGAGCCTGTAAAAGTGGAAACCTGCGCCTTCTAACCCTGTGACGTCATTCCATCTATAAAACTATAATTTGTTCCTGTAGGGTGAGTTTACCTGACCCTGAGCAAGGTATCCCTCTAAGCATTGTGATGAAGTGCACTCCACTCTAGCTGCTTAGGACTACAGGGTTGCCACTGCATTAGCTGGGCCACCCACCACTACGTTGATGCAAAATCACAGCACCCCTGGATGCAGATCAGGTTTCTAGGTTGATCATGTTAGAATCCAGTGTGATTGCATAACATTGAATCCTTTCTCCAAGTGTGGGACTTGCAAGAATGAGAAAGGAATCTCCAGAGAAGGCTGGTTCCTATTCCTCTGTTCAGATGCACACGAAAAATGCAGAGGGTTCACTCAAAACCTAATCTAACTTGCCAAGGAGACAAGGTGAGAAGATGCGTGAAAATAAACCTAAGCTAACAGAGGTGATGCACCGAGGAATGAAGAACATCTATCTTGCCAATAAACACAGACCATTCAAATGTGATGCAAGATCATGCACAGATAACAAAATTTGTAGTGAAAGACCAGGAGGATGCAAATGAACACAGAGAGGGTTGAGAATCATCCACAGACATGCATTACTTGCTCCAAAGATTGATACAATACACTACAAAATGCCAAGAGGTAGAGTCGCATTACAGTTTCAAATGGGAGGTTCGAACTCCACAAATTCACCTGATAAAGGGAAGAAGGGAGGAGCAAAACAGAAAATGTCTGACCTTTTTAAAGAAGCTCCTCTTACAATATATAGGAAGAATGAGAGAGGGAAGAGAGAGGAAAGTCAGAATCTACCCCAACCACTTCTGGATACATTTAACTCATCTCATTGGCAGAAATGGTGAGAAACGGCGGACTGTCTGGCAAAACGGCGGACTGTCTGTTGCATTAAAGCTGGTTGTTGAACGTCAGTTCTGGGCATTATCACGCGTCAGAGGTGTTTCTCAATTTTCTCTCTCCAAATTTCACCAAAATGTAAGATTGACACTGGAATCGTGTAGAGCATTTCACCAGCTTTCCGTTGATATAAAGAACGTGAAAATATGAGCTCTGGATCAAAAGATATGGAGATCTGAAGATTTAGGGCACAAAACAGGCAAAAATGGATTTTGAAAATTTTCCCACGCTCTGCCACCTAGGATGACACGTGTCAAGCAGCTGATTGGGTGTGTGATTCTCTCTCCTCTGCTCACCCATGGGTTTTCTTTGAAAACTTTGACCTTTTTTGTGATTTTCCACTTTTCCCGCACTCCCGCCACTGAGGACGCGTGGCATGCATTGATTGGAGGACAGGGGCGCGGGGTCTTCTTTTACTTTTAGCTTTTTGGCTGAAACTTGGCCAAATTTTCTAACTCCTCCCCGAGCTCCATGCTTCCTTGTTCCATTGGACACGTGTCCAATTCCTATTGGCTCGGGCCAGCGCTTCAAACCTCTCTCTTTGAACTTTGGACGTTTTTCCTTGTGACACGTGGCGTTACCTGATTCGTCCTCGGGCCTGCCAGATTTTCGCGTCCCTCGCGTCCCTCTGTCCCGGCTGTCCCAGTGCTGTCTGGGACAAAAACTTCCGATCCACCCGATTCGGCTTCTCTGTCCCTCTTTCGGCCGATGACGCGTGGCGTAATGTGATTGGCTCTCGGTTCCTTCGGCTATCCGCGTCTCGCACGTACTTTTGGCCCGGATGTCCCTGTACGAAAGTCCTCTGTTTCGGCCGAACCGAACTCAACCAGTTCACCCTTCGCCGGTTCTCATCCTTCGCGCCCAAATGTCCCAAACTGCTTAGTGCGAAAGTTCTCCTTTTCGGCCGATCCGGGTGGTTCGCGTCCTTCGCATTCTCACGGCCCAAATGTCCCAACTATGCCGCTCAGCAGTTAGTCAATTTTCTTCTCCTTCGGCTGAACCGCTTTCCGCGTCTCTCGCGTCCCTCTGTCCGGCTGTCCCTTTGCTCTGCAGACTGCCTGGCGGTCTTTCGGCCGATTCACGCCCAGATGTCCCAACTGTTCCAAGGGCCGCCTGGACCAGGACTTAGCCAATTTTCATGATTTTTTCTGCCCCAAGCTTGTTTTTAGCATTTCTTCCATTTCTTAGAACTTGCTCTTTTCTTCTTGGACAAGAGGGTTGGAAAGAGGCTGAGGGGACCCCAGAAACATGATTTTGGGCCCTGAATCAATCTGTTATCAAAATTACCTGGGGGGGAATTTTTGACAACAGTTTGGCGACTCAGCGGGGCCACCTGCCTGCTAGGTAGAAGATCAGTGGCCTTTTAACAATCCATTGGGCATGGAGTAATAATCCTGAAGCCAATTTGATCTCTGATCCTGACCCTGATACCGCAACTCATCTTTGAGAGCACTCTGAACTGTAGAAATTCAACCTGAGAGCAACAAAACCTGTGCCAAAGCACTTAGGGAAAAAGAAACCTAACTACAACAAGACAATGTGCACACGCACTTAGAGGGATTGAAATCTAGGCTAATATTTACAAGGGTAAACCTTTTCCTTTTAGTAGCAATGTTTAAGATAAATTCCGTTAACTGGAATCGGGAGTTCTTCTCCATCCAATGCAGACAATTGGAAGGCATTACCACTCTTACATCTCGTGACCATGTAGGGGCCGCTCCAAATGGCGTCAAACTTGGAATGCCTTCCAGGTTTCACCCGATCTGCATCCCACTTCAGAACTAGGTCCCCTTCCTGGAAGGTCCTCGCTCCTGCCTTCTTGTCAAACCATCTTTTTACTAAGGCCTGATCCTTTTCAATCATCAGGGCTGCATGTTCTCTTATTTCTTCCAATTCCATCAACTCTGCGTACCTGGTCTCCATTGGTTTGAACTCAGACAACTCCAACTGCTTCATGAGCTCCAATGCTGGCAACTCAAGTGATATGGGCAAGATTGCCTCTCTTCCATAGACAAGCCTGAATGGAGAGTTACCTGTAGATCTCTTGGGAGTTATCCTATCAGCCCATAATGCTGATTTTAGCTTGGTATGCCATGTCCTTTGGTTTTCATCCAGAGTCCTTCTGATGATCCTTAGCAACTTTTTGTTCGTGGACTCTGCCTGTCCATTACCCTGTGGGTAATAATTTGAAGAGGTGCTCAAATAGATTCCATTCTTGACAGCCCATTCTGTAATCTTTGAACCTATGAATGCTAATGCATTATCTGATATGATAGTGGCCGGCACACCGAACCTGGTTACTATTTCTTCATAAAAGTCTAGTATGTTAGACTCACTTGCCTCTTTGAGTGCCACTGCTTCGGTCCACTTGGTGAAATAGTCCGTTGCTGTGAGTATCCACTTGTGACCTTGACTCGAATTGGGATTGATGACTCCAATGAAGTCCAGTCCCCATTGCATGAATGGATGATCCACTGAAATCAGATGAAGGGGCAGAGCTGTTAACCTTCCTTTTCCTGTGAAGAATGCACATTTCTTGCATTTCTTAACCCATGAGTAGCAATCATTGAATACAGTAGGCCAATAGTAACCAGCTTTCATGATTTTGAGAGCTGTTACTCATGGGGCAAAGTGGCCTCCTGCCTCCCCATCATGGAACTCGTATAAGATCCTCTCAACTTGACCTGTTCCAATGCATCTTAATAGAACACCATGGATGTCTTTCTTGAACAAGATACCATTAATGAGTACATACGGGATAGCTTGTAATCTAAAGTATCTCCTCTTCACCTTGCTCATTTCTGGAGGGCACAGGCCCGTCTGTAGGAAATGTATCATATTCTGAGTCCAACAGGGAGTGGGCACATCATCATTTTCCTGTTCTTGACCATCCTGTAGTAGCAGAACAGCATCTTCTTCACCTTCTGAGCCGTTTGGTTGTTTGGAAGTGAGCTGCTCACACAAACCTTTGCCACAAACCAGTTTGGTTACTCTGATTTCAATATCATATTCCATCACCCGAGTGATCCAACCTGCCCTTTTCTCATTTAAATCCTTGTTTAGGAGAAAGTCCTTGACACCAGCATGAGACACCAGCAATTGAACCTTATTGTTTGAGACCAAATGTCTGAACTTCTTCAAGCTCCTGATGACAGCAAGGACATGCTTTTCAATGAAAGAGTACCTAGTTTCGTATTCCTCCAAGCCTTGACTGAAGAAAGCAACTGGTTGTTCTAATCCTTCCTTGTTTTGTTGTGCCAGGATTGCAGAAATTGTATCTCCACCACCAAAGGCGTATAGCATGAAACCCTTGGAGAAGTCTGGATTGACGAGAGTGGGGGCTTGAGATATAGCCTCTTTGATTGCCTCAAAACTTTCTTTGCCTTCAGATGTCCACTTAAATGCCATGCTCTTTTTTAACATCAGCGTTATTGGCTTTACGAGAGCTGCAAAGTTTGGAACAAACCTGCGGACAAAATTGATCCTTCCCAAGAAGCTTTGAAGAGCCTTCTTGTGACTTGGCAATGGCAATGCTCGAATTGCTTCAACTCTTTCTGGGTCAATCGTCAATCCCTCTTTTGAAACAATATGGCCTAGAAGTTTCCCCTCATGAGCCATGAATATGCATTTTTTGGGATTCAATGATACCCCAAATCTTCTACACCTCTGAAATACCTGCTTCAGATGGAAGAGGTGATCCACTGCATTTTTGGAGAATACAGTGATGTCATCAAGATATATCAGAACTATTTTATTGATCAACCCCTTGAATGCCATATCCATTGCCCTTTGGAAAGTTGCTCCGGCATTTGACAGTCCAAATGGCATCTTCTTGTAGGCATATGTGCCCCATTTGGTGGTGAAAGCTGTCTTGAACTGGTCTTCCTCCTTCACCATGATCTGATTGTAGCCTGAGTAGCCATCAAGTAGTGAAAACCTCTCGGAGCCAGCCACAACTTGCAATATTTGCTCCATGGAAGGGAGTGGGTAATGGTCCTTGAGAGAGGCTCTATTCAAGTCTCTGAAGTCAACACACAATCTGATCTCCCCACTCTTCTTTCTGACTGGAACTAAGTTGGCAACCCAACTAGAATGCTTGATTGGGAATATGATCCTTGACTCAATCAGCTTGTCCAACTCTTTTCTCATGAGAGGCTCCATGTGTGGGTTGACTGGTCTTTGTTTCTGCCTGACAGGCTTAGTATTTGGATCCAATTCAATGGTATGCTGAGCTAAGTTGGGATTGAAACCTTTCAAGTCTTCATAGCTCCAAGCAAACACGTCAGGGAACTCTTGACACAGCTGTATGAACTCATACCTTTCTTGTTCAGTTGTCATCTTTCCAATTTGCAATGGTTTGCTCTCTTCTACCAAGATGGATACTGAATCCTCTCTCTTGACCTGAATGTTTGCTTTCTCCTTTCTAAACTGATCATTGGGGTTAAAAATGGACTCTAAAGTGATAAGTCCCTTGGGCAGCTTGTTAGTTCTCAGCTGTACCACTTGGTCGCCATACTGTTGTTCCAATTTTTCTTGATTCTTGGCTGAGAACTCAGCTTCTTCTTGCAAGAAATGGATGATTTGCTGGTCATTCTCAAATACTTGCCAACTGACATTGTTATCTGGCACTGAAGGCCTCACAATCACGTGGATGTTTGGCAGTACCTTGTCTTGTTGAATACTTTCCACAATGTCAAAGGCTGCCCCAACTGCTGCGAGCCTGTCAGCAGCTTGATTCTCTTTCCTAGGAATGGATTTGATGCCAAAACCTTCAAAATCTTCCATGAGGTCCCACACCCTGTTCTTGTAGCACTTGAGTAGATCATTCTTGGCAGCATGCTGTCCCTTGACCTGATTTACAATTAATTCACTGTCACCAAAGACTTGCAAGTTCTTTATTTTCTTCTTGATTGCCCAATGCATCCCTTGCACCAAGGCTTCATATTCAGCAGTGTTATTGGAGCATGCAAACTGGAATCTAAAAGCTGAATAGTACTTTATTCCTTGAGGTGAAACAAGCATGGCTCCACCTCCTGCACCTTGCCTACTCCTTGATCCATCAAAAAACAGCTGCCATACCTCATTGTTATCTTTGTGGTTTGGCTTGGTGATGCTAGGAATGGGCTGATTTTCTTCGTGTATGCAATAGACTCCCAGCTCAGATTCTTCCACTTCTTGATAAGGATCAAATGCATGTACCTTGTTTTCCCATTCATCCAGAGTTAGATCCGGGATGCTTCCAACCTTGGTGTCAGCCTCATCGGTGCTTGGGTGGTCTTCTTGATCAAATGCTGAGCAATTGGCATTAATCTGACTTGGAGTGTAAGGCTCAATATGGAAGTTTGCAATAGGTTCTGACCTAATTGTAGCCTTAGTTCCATACCTCGTTCTGAACAGCATGTGTGACCAATCAGCAGACAAATATCCCCCAATCTTGGCTGTGAAGTCCCTTGACAAACATAGGGCAAAGAGTGGTGGAAGGTCTATGACCGATACATCTTGTAAAACAACAACATTTGGACACGCATGCAAGGTAAGGCTCAAGTTTTTAACTACTCCAACTATTGCTACCGCTGTCCCATCTAGCTGCACTACCCCTTTGGATATTGTTTCATACTGGAGCCCTAGCTGATCAGCTATTTGTTTAGGCATTACTGAGCTACTTGCCCCGGAGTCTATCATGCAATTGTGCACTAGCTGATTTCCAATGATCAATGAAACATAGAAGGGAGGGGGTTTCAACATTTTACCTTGCTGTCCTCCATGATTTCCCTCAGGCTGGGCAGCATTCGTAAGCACTTTGTCTTGCATTTGCTGATTCGAAGTTGTCCAGTCCTTCATGGCAGCTTGCAGCAGATCTCTTTGGCCTGGGATAGATAGGGATTCCCACATTGATATATTGACGTTTGTCTTCTTCATCTGATCAATGATACTGAATGGTGATGAAGTATCCCTCTGCTGTCCCTTGGCCTGCACATTCATTCCTTGCACATGGGCAGCAACAACTGGCATTTGGGTTGGCCTAGGGGCTGTTTTAGGTGCCCCTTGCATGTTTGGAACTACATTTTGTTTCCCAGCGGCTTGTGGAGTGGTAGAGGGTTGTGAATTACTTGGGGCTAATGGCTGTTCTTCACCCAAATTTCTCCTCTTTGACCTTGTGTTGGCTGCAACACTTTGAGAGGGTATTTGATTCATGCCACAAAAATCCTCTGCTTGCCAATTCACCAATGCGGTGTCATTTGGGGCTGATTGTTGTTGGAATGTTTCTTGTTGTTGGCTACTTTCTTGACTGCTCTCACCCTCCACACCAGTAGTTGTCACCATTAGTGCTTGATTCAAAGCACCATTGAAGCACATGGATTGGTTATGAGGCTCATTACATGGAAAACACCAATCATACTCCTGGGCAATGTTGTTTTGTGTTGGTACCAATGCCTTAGAGGTAGATATGGCATTTGGATTATAGGGCTGAAATGGTCTATTGGCAGGAGGCCTTGTTTGATTCATATTTGCAGCAGGATTAGGTGGCCTTTGTGGTTGGTATGGCTGCCTAATAGGCTGAGCTTGAGGTTGATAAGAAGGTCTAAAACCTTGGGCCTGCTGCCTCTTGAGAGTAACCAGCTCATTGCCTAGGTTTTGCAATTGCTTCATGACTTCTTGAAGCTCATTTGGGGCACTTGGAGATGAAGTGGAAGCTTCATTTGAACTCTGATTTCTAGGAGTGGGAGAAGGAGCCAAATTAGGTGCTTGACTAGTGTTTGGACTCTCTAAACTTGGAAACAATGGCATGGGAGGTCTAGGGGCAAGTTTGCCAGCTTGGATCAGACAATTTTCAGCCCTAATGGCAATGCTATAAGCCATAGGGATAGTTATGCCTCCCATGGACTGAATCAACATAGAAATATCAGAATTTAGAGCTTTGAGATAGTAGAGAAAAGCACCTTCTGCTGTTGGCCTGACTGTCATTGGAATTCTCTCCCAAGTCTTTTGAAATCTGAAGTTGAAATCGGTCAGCTGCTCATTGGGAGCTCTCTTGATGGTTGTCAGCTGCTCCAAAAGAGACAAGTTGTCTCCCTTTTCTCCAAATTGCTCATGAAGTGCTATACACAGCTGATTCCAATTTGTGATAGAACCAGCTCCAAGGCTTCTAAACCATTGCAATGCTTTACCCTTGAATGAAGATGCCAGCAACTTGACAGCCACTTGCATTTCATTGATTTCATGGATCACACAAAGGTTAGCAATATCTTTAACATGATCACCTGGAGTAGTCTGATTTTCTCCAGTGAAGTAGGGAATGTTCTTCAAGGCTGCAATAGGGACTGGATGTTGTGCATTGAGGGCAAGTGGGCTGCTGCCTGTGAAGTTGACGTAGGGATTGTTTTGAGCCATTCTGATTGGTCTTAAAACCCTTGTTGACTGAATGAAAGGCCTACCAGGTGGAGGAGTTGAGAGAGTTCTGTTTGGTGGAGATGGAGACCTTTGAATCCTTCTTCCTCTTTGCCTTCTTCTTGGAGATAATTGCAGGTATTCAAACAACACTTCTTCTTCTCCAACTCTTGACCTTGTGATTCTTCTCATAAGTTTTCAGGACTGATTGTTGAAGCCAGTTGATTCTTCCCCTTGGAGTCGCCAGATATGCAAATAATAGCTCTTTTCAAGCAAGAAAATTGCAGCAGATGCACATCAACTTTGCTGCAATAAAAATGAGACCTCTAGTGTCCCACCGGGCGTGCCAAAACTGTTGATGCAAAATCACAGCACCCCTGGATGCAAATCAGGTTTCTAGGTTGATCTTTCAGGCATCCAGTGTGATTGCACAACATTGAATCCTTTCTCCAAGTGTGGGACTTGCAAGAATGAGAAAGGAATCTCCAGAGAAGGCTGGTTCCTATTCCTCTGTTCAGATGCACACGAAAAATGCAGAGGGTTCACTCAAAACCTAATCTAATCTTGCCAAGGAGACAGGGTAAGAAGATGCATAAAAATAAACCTAAGCTAACAGAGGTGATGCACCGAGGAATGAAGAACATCTATCTTGCCAATAAACACAGACCATTCAAATGTGATGCAAGATCATGCACAGATAACAAAATTCACAGTGAAAGATCAGAAGGATGCAAATGAACACAGAGAGGGTTGAGAATCATCCACAGACATGCATTACTTGCTCCAAAGATTGATACAATACACTACAAAATGCCAAGAGGTAGAGTCACATTACAGTTTCAAATGGGAGGTTCGAACTCCACAAATTCACCTGATAAAGGGGAGAAGGGAGGAGCAAAACAGGAAATGTTCGACCTTTAGAAAGAAGCCCCTCTTGCAATATATAGGAAGAATGAGAGAGGCAAGAGAGAGGAAATTCAGATCTACCCCAACCACTTCTGGATACATTTAACTCATTTCATCATGGCAGAAATGGCAATCCTGGCAAAACGGCGGACTGTCTAGCAAAACGGTGAACTGTCTGTTGCATTAAAGCTGGTTGTTGAACGTCAGTTCTGGCATTATCACGTGTCAGAGATGTTTCTCAATTTTCTCTCTCCACACTGAACCAAAATGCAAGATTTACCACGAAATCATGTAGAGAATTTCACCAACTTTCCATTGATATAAAGAACGTGCAAATCCGAGCTCTGGATCAAAAGATATGGAGATCTGAAGATTTAGGGCACAAAACAGGCAAAAATGTGTTTTGAAATTTTTTCCCGCGCTCTGCCACCTGGATGACACGTGTCAAGCGCTGATTGGATGCGTAATTCTCTCTCCTCTACTCACCCATGGGTTTTCTTTGAAAACTTTGACCTTTTTTTTGATTTTCCACTTTTCCCGCGCTCCCGCCACTGAGGACGCGTGGCATGCATTGATTGGAGGACAGGGGCGCGGGGTCTTCTTTTACTTTTAGCTTTTTGGCTGAAACTTGGCCAAATTTTCTAACTCCTCCCCGAGCTCTGCGCTTCCTTGTTCCATTGGACACGTGTCCAATTCCTATTGGCTCGGGCCAGCGCTTCAAACCTCTTTCTTTGAACTTTAGACATTTTTCCTTGTGACACGTGGCATTACCTGATTTGGTCCTCGGGCCTGCCGGCTCTTTTCACGTCCCTCGCGTCCCTTTGTCCCGGATGTCCCAGTGCTGTCTGGGACAAAAAATTCCGATCCGCCCGATTCGGGCTTCTCTGTCCCTCTTTCGGCCGATGACGCGTGGCATAATGTGATTGGCTCTCGGTTCCTTCGGCTATCCACGTCTCGGCTACTTTTGGCCCGGATGTCCCTGTACGAAAGTCCTCTGTTTCGGCCGAACCGGCCTTCACGGTTCAATCCTTCGCGTTCTCAGGCCCAAATGTCCCAAACTGCTTAGTGCGAAAGTTCTCCTTTTCGGCCGATCCGGGCGGTTCGCGTCCTTCGCGTTCTCACGGCCCAAATGTCCCAACTGTGTCGCTCAGCAGTTAGTCAATTTTCTTCTCCTTCGGCTGAACCGGCTTTCCGCGTCTCTCGCGTCCCTCTGTCCCGGCTGTCCCTTTGCTCTGCAGACTGCCTGGCAGTCTTTCGGCCGATTCACGCCCAGATGTCCCAACTGTTCCAAGGGCCACCTGGACCAGGACTTAGCCAATTTTCATGATTTTTTCTGCCCCAAGCTTGTTTTTAGCATTTCTTCCATTTCTTAGAACTTGCTCTTTTCTTCTTGGACAAGAGGGTTGGAAAGAGGCTGAGGGGACCCCAGAAACATGATTTTGGGCCCTGAATCAATTTGTTATCAAAATTACCTCAATGTCAACTTCATGCTAGAAGTTAATCAATAGAGATCAGACATCAATGTTCAAGCAAACAAAGTCAACCCTGAAGATGTTAATATCTACCAAGTTATTCACAAAAGCATAAAGGGTAAACAGACTTTCCCTAGTCCTAATGCCATATAAACTAGTTCAAGAAGAGGAACAATCACACAAACCCATAAGTATCCAATTTACATTATCTAATAGAAAATGTTTGGCTACTAGTTCTCTACATTATTTCAACAAAGATTTCAAAACAAGGTAGACTAACATGGTCATAAGAAATCACCATCTCGAAAGAGAATCGAGTATTTTGAAGTTGAAACAATGAGTTATAAGATTAAAGGAATGGTAACTCAAATCAAGGAAAGAACCCAATGATAAATCATTCTCGTTCAATTGAACCAAGATCGTATAGGTTTCAATACCAATTTAGTTGAAAGCATACGTGAAGACCCAAACCATATAGGAATCTCTTTATACAGGTATATATATAATGTATGAATATATATATATATATATCTTTCTCAAAAAGAATTTCAAAGACTCAATCACTATATTAGTCGAGAATAACATCCCAAAAACATGTTCTAAAGTTCCTAGAATTACCTACGAACCCAAACTAAAGACTCAAAAAGGCCTCACCACTAAATACAAAAAGGTACCTTAGTTCGTAGTTCAAAAATTCAAACACAATACAACTAAATGGAGACATTATCCTTCCTGAATAGTTTCAGTGTCTGAGGTAAATAACCCAAAAAAGACCCAAATTTATTTAAAGAACATAAGAGAGGGAGAGAAAGAACCCAAAATCAATATAAACTCATTCTTACCAAAAGCAACAAGTATATCAAAACAAAACTTAAAACGAGGTGACTTAGTACAAAACATTACAGTTCAACCCATAATGTGGGTTTCATCTCAAAACAATAGGGAAAGAACACTCCTTTATTCCCACATTTATATCCATCTCATGAAGTCATATTTACCTGAAGTTCAACATTTCTTAAGCATGATGTTAAAGTTCCAAATCTCAAGAGATTTTAAACCACTCAAACAAGCTTTCACTCAGTTCCCTGAGTGAGTAAGTTGAAAATAAAGAGTTATAAGCTAATATTCAATAAAATAATAACCCAATATAAAAATGAGAACAGAATCGAATGATATGGACCTAAATCACAAGGTAATAAACTCAAGTGTTAAATCAGTGTTCAGTGTCAAAACCAAGCTTCACGCACAATGTTCAGAACTTCACAAGTAAGATAATGCGAATACATTGCCAAAATATGAAATCCAAGCAACAGTTTAGCAATGCATAAGTTTTCCAAACACTGGTTCTAATAAAGACGAAGCTCTAACACAAATTTAATCAAAACACAAAGTACCAACACAAGTTTACCTCCAAATGCAACCTAGAAGCAAAATCAAATGGAACTCAAGTTTCCCCTAAAACTCAGATCCATATATTTTCATGAGAGTCAATTAAAATATCAAAAACTTTGAATACAAGATCCAGAGTGCAAAAATAGGGATATAGAAACAAGTTTTGCAAACCTTTTTCACTTGCATGTAGGTCATAAAACTTGCATAGAAATCCAGTTTCCAAAACAACACTATATAGCCATAGTTTCATATCAAAAACAAGGATTCAAAAAACCCAGCAAGAAAAATAACTAGAAAGGCATGAAAACATGAATCTCATGAGAGCAGAGTTGTTCTAATGAATCATTTAGAAGAAAGAAAGAATTTTAATAGTTAGAACCTATCATGCCTGATAGTGCTTCCACCAAATCGAAGGAGACTTCCAGCCGAGCTTCCAACTCTTTTTCTCCTCCACGAAAGATCAAAAATCAAACATATTTTCCTCCTACGCCTCATATACTTTCCTTCAATCAAAAATAGGCCGAAGAAACCAAAAATATCTTTGAAGTGAAGGTCAAACTGCTGGTTCGAATAACTAGTTAGCTCCATGTAAAGAAAAATCCGCCATGCATGGAAAACCAAATGACCTCCTACAAACCCACCTTCTAAGTTTCCAAGACAGTTTACACACAAAGACCGAGGCTCATAAATTCCATAAATTTCATTCATTCCAAAATTCCCACTTATCTTTCCTTACCACCACCTCCTAAATCTGGCAATTTCCAGTTCAATACAAAAATAAAATTCCATCTATTAGTGGAGCTTCCACGTAATTCTCCACCAAGTCTACTAGCCCCTGCCAAATCTAGAAGTACTTCCTTCATTTAAACCCTTTCAACTCAATTAAATGCCATTAGAACTATTTCCCTTGTGACATACGACCCCTTAGGTTCCCTTTTAATAGTTTAGGATAGATCCCAATAGAACTTAGGTTAGTTTAACAATTACCAACTTAGGTATTAAAACATTTTCCATTAGAATTCCCACCTTAGGTTAGGTTCAATTCATAACTCTTTAGTATTATGTAATAGATAAAGTAGCCTAGTATTACTTTAGTAACCCCTCTCTTATCCATTTAGCACAATGCTTAGGTTAGGTCTCTAACCCAACAAATAGAATAAGATACTTAGGTTAGAACGAAATTCAAATAAGTAAACATAGCTAAGACATAGCTGTTCTTACCTAGCTTAGGTTACCGTTAGGATAATCCATAGGTTTTAGGACTCTGTATTCATCCTCAATGAATTTAATTTTTCTTAAGTCCTTATATTCATGCCAAGATCAATCACCAAAGACCCGAGCAAAAACATATAGCTAAACGAAAACAAGTTCAAATAAGACCAAGAATTAGTATCATACAAAGTTCAGTCTTCTATGTCCCTTAAACTATTGAATGTCAATTTACCATTCAGTCTATGAGAGATTTGAAACATTCCTTGGATCACTGAAATTGATCCAAGGATGAGTCAGAAGAAGAAATAAGTCCGCAACTCTTAAAACTAGATTACAACTCCTCCTTCCAAAGTGAAAATGAATTCTTGATAACCATAACATTTAGTCTAATGATTTTAAGAATAGAAAATATTTATCCTTATCAAGCATGATCTCCAATAGTCAAAAGAATACATCTTTATCCCGAAAATCACATGTCAACACTTGAATGCAAAGGAGAATTATATCAGTTGTCGAGGGTATTACATGCTTCCCTCCTAAAAAGAATCATCGTCCCAATTATTATCTCATTTTTTTAATGGATTACATCAAGGAAAAATCATCTTATTCACTTTTCTTACCATATGTCAAAAACATATCAGCATTATTAAGTTCTAGAAATCAACATTTACAGAGTTGTTTATTCAAAATAAATAAATATCTGCCCAAAACTAGCATACTTATTGTATTATAAAGATAAAATCACACGTTTTTATTAATCAACAGAATCAATCCTGTTCAAATAGATATGGAAAAGTAGTTTTCATATCCTCAAGGTTTTCCCAAGTTGCACTCTCTTCATTAAACTGGTCCCATTGGACCTTGCATTGACTTATCTCACGATTTCTCAAATTGCAACTGGTGAGTTTCAAGCACTCATATGGGTTTAACCATGATTATTCCTGGGTCTTGGACCTGCAAGGAATTCCAATTTAACACATGTGATAAATCTGAAATGTATTTCTTAAGAAAAGAAATATGGAAAACATCATGCATTCATGAAAAAGTAGGAGGTAATGCTAAACGATAAGCTACAGGGTTGATTACTTCAACTATCTCAAAAGGTCCCACATAACGAGGTGATAACTTGGCAGCCTTGCCAAAAGTTATAGAACTCTTTTTCGGTTTAACCCGAAGAAAGACTTTCTCACCAAGTTCAAATTTTCTATCAACCCTCTTTAAGTCAGCATAACTCTTTTGTCTATCTGCTGCTTCTTTCAAGCATTCACGAATCAATTTAACTTGTTGTTCCATTTCAGTAAGAATTTTAGGTCCAATTACCTCTCTATCCTCTATGTTATCCCAACTAACAGGGGTTCTGCATTTTCTTCTGTATAATGCCTCAAAAGGTTCCATCTTAAGAGAAGCATGATATGTATTATTGTATGCAAATTCAACTAATGGAAGGTACTCTTCCCACTTATATTGTTGATCCATGAAATACATCCATAACATATCTTCTAAAACTTGATTTACTCTTTCAGTCTATCCATCTGTTTCTGGATGATACATAGAACTGAAATGCAGTTTAGTCCCTAGAGCTGCATTAAGCATTTGCCAAAATCTTGACATCATTCTAGGATCTCTATCTGAAATGATTAATTCAGGTACTCCATGTAATCTGAAAATTTCATGTACAAATCTTTTAGCCAAAATAGGAGAATCATCCTTCAGATTCCCAGCAATAAAATGTGCTACCTTTGTTAGTTTATCCACAACTACTAAAATAACATCATATTTATTTCTTAGTAACCCTTGTACAAAATCCATGTTTATTACTTTCCACTTGTACTGTGGTATGCTACGAGGATACAACAAACTAACTGGGTGCATATGTTCCGATTTAACATGTTGGCACTCAAGACAATTTGTCACAAAATCTATAACATCCCTTTTCATCCCTTTCTAAAAATATTGTTGTTTTATATCAGCTAGCATTTTTGTAATTCCAGGGTGTCTGGAAAAAGGTGAATTATGAAATTTTGCTAACAATTTCTTTCTCAAATCATTTAGCGAAGGTACATAGACTTTGTTTTCAAATCGTAAAATTCCTTTGTTATCAAAGTGAAAACCTTTGTACTTTAAATCATATGAATCTTCAGCAAGCACTACTTTTACTTGCTGAAAGTAAGAGTCATATTTCATAACACTTTTTACTTCATCCTTAAACTAAGTTCTTAACATTATAAGAGTAGAAATGTGCTTCCTACGAATTAGAGCATCAACCACTCTATTTTCTTTACCCTTAATATAACTGATGTCAAAATCATATTGAGACAAAAACTATAACCACCTTCATTGTCTTGCATTAAGATTTGGCGGAGTGAAAATATACTTCAGTCCAAGGTGATCAATTTTCAATTCAAAAGGTTTACCAAGCAGGTAATGTCTCCAAACTTTTAGTGCATGAATAATGGTAGCAAGCTATAAATCATGTGGAGCATAATTCAACTCATGTAACTTTAATTTTCTACTTTCATAAGCTATGACATGACTATTTTGTAAAAAAATACCTCCTAGAACTTCACTAGATGCATTAATTACCACCATAAAATGTCCATTAGGATCTGGTACTACAAGAATAGGTGGTGAAATTAATTGTTCCTTCAAGGTTTTGAATGCAATTTCACATTTCTCACTCCAAACAAAATTTTTATCTTTCTTCTGTAAGGAAGTTATTGGGGTAACTACCTTAGAAAAATCCTTTACAAATTTCCTATAGAAACCAGCAAGTCCCATGAAGCTTCTAACTTCATCTACATTATTAGTTGCAAGCCACTCTATTATAGCTACAATTTTTTAAGGATCTACAAAAATTCCATTCTTACTTATTACATGTCCCAAATAGTGTGCTTCCATGTCATAGAAAGAACATTTAGACAGCTTACCAAATAACCGCCTCTTTCTTAATATTCCCAAAACTATCTTCAAATGCACATGGTGTTCCTCAATAATTTTTGAATATATGAGAATGTCATCCAAGAATATGAGCACAATTTTTTCCAAGTATTCTTAAAAGATATTGTTCATTAAATTCATAAATGCTATAGGTGCATTAGTTAATCCAAAAGGTAAAACTGTGAACTCATAATGTCCATACCTTGTTCTGAAAGTTGTTTTATGAATATCCTCATCCTTAATTTGTAATTGATGATATCCAGATTGAAGATATATCTTAGAATATACCGATGCTCCACGCATCTGATCAAATAAATCATCAATCCTAGGGAGTGGGTATCTATTCTTGATTGTTTCTTTGTTTAACATTCTATAATCAATGCACAATCTAAGGGTTCCATCCTTCTTTTTCACAAAAATTATAGGTGCTCCCCAAGGTGAAACACTTGGTCTAATCAAGCCTTGAGACAAATTTTCATGCAACTGAGCCTTAAGCTATACTAATTTTGTAGTAGTCATTCAATACGGTCTCTAGAAATAGGTTCAGTTCCAGGATTGATCTCAATTGTGAAGTCAAACTCCCTTTTCGATGGAAGACCTAACAATTTTTCCAGAAATATGTCACTAAAGTCTCATAGTAGTGGATATCATTCCATAACATCGTTGTTCTCTTCTGTTGATTCAGTAATTTTTACTTCATATAAGGTGCATCTTTTATTTTTTGCCTTTTTAATTTTCATAGGTGACATTTTTCTAACAAAGATCTCACATTTCACACCCTAAATATCTGTTGTTTTCTACAAGTCATCTAAACAACTAATGTTTTTTTCAAATAGTCCACTTTAGCCTTATGTTCTGGTAACGAATTAACACCTATGATTACATCATAAGACCCCAAATGTGCAACATAAAGATCAACCTCATTGGAAAAGTTTGGTAAATCAAGGACTGCTCCAAAAAGACACATACTAACCATATGAACAACATTGTTCCCATACTGTACAGTCCATGTTTTATCCATGTTTCCATCTTTTCTTTTCATTTTTGATGGTAATTTACTAGAAATAAAACATTCAGTAGCTCCGGTATCAAAAATAATAGTTATAGGTAAGCCAAATAACTTACCTAGAACTTCTATGGGTGTGGCCTGTTTCTCAGCCTGCTTGTCAGCTACTACAATGTGTATCTTGTGCTATTGATTATGATCATCCTTTTTCAAAGGACATTGATTCATGTAATGATCTTTTCCACAGTTATAATAGCCTCCTATAGGTCCCTTCCTAGGCTCGGGTTTATTTCTAGCCTTAGAGTTATCGTTCTGACCCCCATAGGACTTCTGTCTGTTATTATTGTTCTTAGCAAAGTTGTTCCGTGCATTACCAACAAACTTGTTTGTTACTACTTTCTTGTTTATATTAGATGAAAAATTACTTTTCATTCCAAATTTCTTCCATGGTCCTTTCTTAGGTGCAAGAGATGATGAAGAGGAGTTGGGATTTTTCTTCCTTACTTCCTCCTTATGAGTAGAAATTGCCTTTAATTTCTGTTCCTGCCTTATGGATTTTTCAACAACCCCTTCCATCGTGGTTGGGCTGTGAACATCCACCTCTCCCCCTATAATGAGATTCAATCCCATGATGAATTTTTGTATCCTGAACTTCTCATCAGTTTGGTACTGAGGTACATACTTAAGGAGTTTTGTAAATCACTCCCAGTACTCAGTTACAATTAGCTTTCCTTGAGCTAAGTTCTAGAATTCAGTCATTTTCTGATCATAGTAGAGTTGTGGCAGCCATCTTTGCCTAAAATAACCTTTAAATTGGTCCCATGTGATATTAGCTTCATCAATGTTCAATTCATCCTTACAGTTGTCCCACCATGAAGATGATTCGTGAGAAAGCTTATATGCTCCCCATATTGCCTTTGTTTCTTTTGAGAAATTCCTTATTGTAAATTATTTCTCCATTTCACTGAGCCAATTCTCAGCCACATCTCCTAATGTGGTGCCATCAAACTTGGGTAGACTTATCCTTTTTATATCATTAGCGAGTTCAGTTGTCAGCCTAGCCTTTTTGTTCTCAGGCTGAACATGTATGTTAACATTATTATTATCAACACCCACATTGGTGTTCTCCCCTAGAGGTGGCTGATTATTATTATTGGATTCTTCTTATTCCTCCTCATTTCCCATTACTCATTGTTTAAGTACAGCCAAATGATCTCTTATGTCCAACAGGGCAGCAAGGATCTCATCAAGTTTATGGGTTGTTGTTTCTCCTTCCTCAGGCAAAGGGTTATTTGCTACATTTCCTCTTGTTCTAACCATTTTTTGTTATAAGAAAATTTAAGTTTCATCAGATTATGGACACAATAGGTCCAAGAGCTGTAACCTTCATATCTAATACCAATATTTAACATTCCCATTTTAACACTTTAGAAATAAGGGAATTTTTTTTAAAAAAATAATATTCTCTGTTCTAAATAAAGCATTATTTAGAACAAACATTCCATGCAAATCAAATTCAAATAGATAGCCATATGCAGTTGTAAATGACTTGGTGATCCACCGATATATTAATTTCATAACTCGGTATTCTACCGATCTATTTATGTTATCTTAGGTATTTAATACATATTTTATACTTCGTATACTTTGTTTTCATACCCTACACAAGGTACTGAGTGACCTATTTAAAGAAAATATCTAACTATTTGTTACTAATATTCATCTGATATCACATTGATTTAAACTCAGTGACATAGGACAATACAACTAGCAGCTTGCAATACTTTGGCCAGAGTTTTACAACATACTATGTATGTCACTATTCCTAGATGACAAACTCGTCATATTGGAATACATCCTTCACCTCAATCCTCTATTATCATGATTGGTCTTTACTTACTACTGTCAGTCCACTTGTCTCATTTTTAACCATAGACCTAGTTAGAAATATAAATTATTATAGGAAGATTCTCACTATGGCTTAGGGTAAAAAGGCATACTTGGTTGACCTAAGTAAATCGGATGTGCCAAGGTATCATGAGCCATTGGAAGCTACTTACTATCCTATATATGCCACCAACTTGACCTAGAGAGAAACTAAGTTTAAATCCAAGTTTGTGTGTAGATCTAGATGATCAATGTGGAAGGGTGTTGTTACATGTCATCTACAATTCTATATTCTTGAGAAGACCCAAGTCTTATCAAAATTACAGCCCTGTAGTTGGCATGTACCAATATCCTATAGAAACTACCTCATCGAGATGTACATACCCCCAAGGAGATCATTAATGAATTATTGATTTTGATTATGTCTTGATTACAACAACCCTGATAAACCCTAATCCAACACTCTATAAGTTCTTTCCAAAATTTGTTTCATTTAGTCCATGAAGAAATTCCTTAACTTATGATTGCTTTTTAATGTTCGTTTTCACAGTTTGACCAGTAGCTAACCAAAACAAGATAGTGTTATCATAAGTTTCTTTAAAATGTAATTCAACTTTCAGGAAGGTTTAACAACCGCATAAATCCAACTAAAGTAGACTTCATACAAAATGAAGTCTAATGAATATTAATCATATCTCCAAACCTTTTTTATTTACATTTAATTAAGAGAGAGAAAGAGTCTTCCTCGACATGATTAAGTATAAGGGTATATCATTCCCAATATCCATATTTCTTAAGGCATGTTCATTATGCATCACATTATTATGTTAAATTGTGTAGATAAAACACGTGATATTATGTAACTCAACAAGTTGCTTCATTAGAAGGGAAATTGAACAAATTCCCATTATCCATCTTATCAAAGATAATAATATAAGCATATCATAATATAAAGAATATTAACAAGATGGAACTTTCTTCTTCTTTATAAAAGTACGAGAAAATTTAGAAAACCAATGCAAATAAATCACAACTTGCAATTCATCCTTACAACTTTTAAAATTTTCAAGACTATGCACTTTAGGCATACTGCATAACAACGACCTTCCATCTATAAAGTATACAACTTTTCTTTTACAATTCAACAAAATAATGAATTATAATTCTTTAATAAGAATTAGACATATATCTGCCAATGCATCATATAATTTTTTTCCTTCTTCTATCACTTACGTCGTCCATCTACAAAAATTGCTAGCATGGGTCAGTTAAATGAAGTGAGCATGCTAAGCACTAATAATTAAAACTAAGTGCATTCCACTAATTGTTTCATTAAAGAAACACTTCTTTAATGAGATAATTAAAACATCATACAATAAGCATAAGTGATATCAAACATAAAATAAGTACATTAATAAATCTAGATCAACTTTTAAGAGAGAAGCAAAATATAAATAACAATATCTACCTAAGAACTTAAAGTTCTATTGATACTATCAATAGCTTATAAACAAACAATAGATCCTGTCATCCCATTATTTCATAATTCTATCCTAATAGAATACCACATTTATCTTCTCTATGAGAAAAAAGAAGTGTAAACAACATGATTCATTCTATGATTATTCATCTATATCCTAACAAATAATAAGAAGAACCATTATGTACCATGCCCGAACCTATAACATTCGAAAAATAGACTGGATTAATAACATGAGTTACTTTTTACTTTCCGGGTAATAATCTTGCACATTCAACATTAAAATATACATCAAAACAAAATTCCATAATAATAAATGAAGGTATAGAAAATCAGAACAGTTCAACTAGAATTCCAATCCCAACTCTTCATACTAGAAGTTAACAATCAAAGATCAGAAATCAATGTTCACAAAGTAGATCCATAGAGGAGTTAATCTCTACTCAAGTTCATCACAAAACATAAAAAGTACAAGAGACAAGCCTATTCCTATCCATATAAACTAGACAAGCCTAGTCAACAATAGTCGAACCCATAAGTATCAATTTACTTAATAACATAAACTTCTTGGCTACTAGCTTCATACATTATTTCAATAATGATTCAAATAAGGTAGACCAACAGGTCATGAGAAATCACCATCTCAAAAGAGAATCAAGTATAGAGAAGTTCAAATAATGAGCTTATCCAAGGACAGAGGAATGGTAACTCAAATAAGGAAAGAACCAGTGATAAATCATTCCATTCTACTAAATAAAGAAGTTCCAGTTTCAAACCAATTCAGGATGAAAGTATACTGCAGACCCAAACCATATATTGATCTCAAATTAATACAAATATATATATATATATATATATATATATATATATTATATAATTTATTTCTCAAAAATAAGCCAAAGATTCAATCACTGTATCAGTTGAGAATAACATCCCAAATAGTAACCTATCAAGTTTATAATTACCCACGAACCCAAAAATGAAGACTCACAAAGGCTTCACCACTTAATACAAAACTCAACAGTTCATGATTCAAAGAACTAAGCACAAAATAGTAGAACAGAGAAAGTATCCTTCCTAAATAGTTTTAGTGTCCGAGGTTAATAACCCAACCCATTCCAATGCATAAGAAACATAAATTCAAACAAAACTTCACCACCATAAATTTCAATAGAGGTGACTTGGTTCAAAACATTACCGTCAACCCAAAACGTGGGTTTTCTCCAAACAGTGGGAAAATAACACTTCCTTCTATCCCCACACCAAAACCATCTCAAGAAGTTGATACAGTAATACACATAAGCTCAACATTCCTTTAGGCATGACATTACTAGTTCCAAATCTTAAACATATTTTAAACAACTTAAACAAGCTTTCACCCAGTTTCCTGGTGAGTAAGTTTCTCAAATAAAGAGTTATAAGCTAAATATTTTAATAAAAGAATAACGTAATACAAAAATGCTAGAACATAATAAAATATATTGACCCAAATATAATATGATAACACTCAAGTGTTAAATCAGCGTTTAGTGTCGAACCCAAGCATCACGTAAAACGTTCAAAACTTCACAAGTAAGATAATGTGAATACATTGCCAAAATACAAACTCCAAGCAACAGTTCAGCAATGCATAAGTTTTACAAACATTGGTTCCAAACAAAATGAAGCTCTAACACAAATTTAATCAAAATACAAAGTACTAATACAAGTTTACCTCAAAATTTGTAACCCAAAAGAAAAATAAAATAAAACACAAGTTTTCCCCTAAGCTTAGATCCATATATTTTCACGACAGTTAGTTTGAAGCTTGAAAACTTCAAATACAAGATCCAAAGTGCAAAAACAGAGATACAGAAACAAGTTTGTAATATCATTTTCACTTGCATATAGGTCATAAAACGTGCATAGAAAGCCAGTTTCCAAAACAACACTATATAGCCATAGTTTCATATCAAACACACAAGGATTCAAAAAACCCAACAAGAAAAATAACCAGACAGGAATGAAAAAATGAATCTCATGAGAGAAGAGTTATTCCAATGAATCATTTAGAAGAACGCAACGAATTTTAATAGGTAGATCCAATCATGACTGATAATGCTTCCACCAAATCGAAGGATACTTAGAGCCGAGCTTCCAACTCTTTTTCTTCTCCACAAAATATCAACAATTAAAATTATTTTCCTCCTACACCTCATATACTTTCCTTCGATCAAAAATTGGCCAAAGAAACCAAAAATAGCTTTGAAGTGAAGGTCAAACTACTGGTTCGAAGAACCAGTTAGCTACATGCAGAGAAAAATCTGCCATGCATGTAAAACCAAATGACCTCCTACAAACCCACCTTCTAAGTTTATAAGACAGTTTTCACACAAAGACCGAGGCTCATAAAAGCCATAAATTCCATTCATTCAAAAATTTCCACTTATCTTTTGTTGCCACCACCTCCTAAATCTGACGAATGTCAATTCATTACAAAAATACAATTCCATCTGTTAGTTGAGCTTCCACGTAATCCTCCACCAAGTCTACTAGCCCCTACCAAATCTGGTAGTACTTCCTTCATTTAAACCCTTTCAACTCAATTAAATTCCATTAGATCCATCGCCCTTGTGACATGTGATCCCTTAGGTTCCCTTAATAGTTTAGGATATATTCAAATAGAACTTAGGTTAGTTTAACAATTACCAACATAGGTCATAAAACATTTGCCATTAGAATTCCCACCTTAGGTTAGGTTGAATTCATAACTCTTTAGTATTAGGTAATAGATAAAATAGCTTAGTATTACTTTAGTAACCCCTCTCTTATCCATTTAGCACAATGCTTAGGTTAGGTCACCAACCCAACAAATAGAATAAGAGGTTTAGGTTAGAACATAATTCAAATAAGTAAACATAGCTAGGACATAGTTGTTCTTACCTAACCTAGGTTACTGTTAGGATAATCCATAGGTTTTAGGACTCTGTATTTATCCTAAATAAATTAAATTTTGTTTTAAGTCCTTATAGTCCTACCAAGATCAATCACCAAAGACCCGAGCACAAACATACAAATAATCGAAAACAAGTTCAAATAAGACCAAGAATTAGTATCATACAAAGTTTAGTCTTCTATGTCCCTTAAACTTCTAAATGTCAATTTATCATTCAGTCTATGAAGAGGATTTGAAACATTCCTTGGATCACTAGAATTGATCCAAGGATGAGTCAGAAGAAGAAATAAGTCTGCAACTCTTAAATCCAAATTACAACTCCTCCTTCCAAAGTGAAAATGAATTCTTGACAACCATATAATTTCAGTCTAATGATTTTTAAGAACAGAAAATATTTATCCTTATCAAGCATGATCTCAAATAGTCAAAAGAATACATCTTTATCCCAAAAATCACATATCAACACTTGAATGAAAAATAGGACTATATCAGTTGTCAAGGGTTTTACAATATGATGTTAGTGTTGTGTTTAGTCAAATCACTTAATTCCTCCCCAAATACTGCAATCATAGGATTAACCAGCTCATAAGATGAAATCTGATTTATGGGATCCCCCACAATCTGTATCCATAGAATCATGTACACATCCTCTAGCATGATATTCATCTCTCTGGTAGGTAGATGGAAAGTATTGGTCATTATATCCAATCTATCAATGAGTGAGACTATCAAACTATTATCTCGAATGATATGTTTATACCACCTCATGTTGACAATCCCAACATCTCGAATATGGTCCCACTCATCCTCAATGACATTACCTTGCATTTGTACCAATAACAGTGGTACCTTACCCTACATAGTTAACTAGTGGTGTGCCTGCATTATTACCAATTAAACTTGTCAATCACTTAGCTCATTTCAATCATAAATTCACACATAACCAGTTCCATCCCACCCACACTTTTCCTATGCCTATCTATTTTCTAATTAATTCACTCACCTACTATTTATTCTATCTTGCCTACCCAATTTCACATATTCTAGTTTACTTTATCCTTACTTCATTGGCTTGAAAAAGTTCACACCAACAACCTGACTATTCATACCTACATTTCACCCTAAACCCTACCTAATTCTATCATTTTATCCACCTACTCTATTTTTCACTACCTTCTCACTTCATGGTTTATCTTACCCTTTCCTTTTTCTGTATTTTACTCACCTAAAACTTACATTTTGGGACTTGGTCACTTTTTATAGTGACTAACACCGGTTAGTCACTCTGATCGGTACTGGTCACCTATTTTACCCACTGACGTCAACTAATGGCTGATTAGCGTCAGTCACTAGTTCGGCCAGAAGGCTGAACCCCCACACCTCTAGTTTTCTAAAATTAAAAAAAACTACCTAAAAACCTACACAAAACCCTCAACTCCCTACTCCCATTCATTTTCCAATATATTTAGCCTACATTTCCCCGTATGCCTAATTTCATCAATTTTTACACAAATTTCCAAACCTAAATTAAAACCTAATTCTTTCATTTTTAACCTTAGTTTTAATTCACTAGACACATATTTGGAGTGAGTCTACCTCTACCTAATTTCATCTCCTCAGTGGGATGTCTAGTCTCTACGCAAGAGGTCCTCTTACAACTTCTCGTACCTCCTTCATAGCACAAATCACTCTTTCCACCTTAAACCAATCAAATCACTCCAAAATATCTCATGGACCTGTCCATTCATACTCTCCACGCACTCTTCTATCATCAACTCAACCTCCTCGTATTATTACAAGATTCATTTGTCAAAAAATACATTCAGAACGTCATTTTTAGAAAGGAAAAAATATCAAATGAACTATTGTCACGTGGATTTTACTCTTTTATTCCAAATATGACTTGAACAACGTTAGTCACATCCACTAACAAACTAACATCAGTTATCCCTACCAACATCAGTTCACCTTTAACCATAATTGGTCACCTTTTCACTAACTTATACCTAATTTACCATCATTTTTTGCTACTCAAAACCATATACTTTCACCCACAACCCAACCCCAACCTTTTAAAATTGCCTAATTGCCTTATTACTTAGCACTCAACCACCCTATTTGTTGGGGCATGTTGCTTCCTCTACCTTAGCCTTACCTATGGTCTTACCTATCAACCAAACCTAAATCTACCCATTTGACACTTGAATTGACTTACTCACTATACCTTGCGATGATGATACTCATTTTGGTTAGCTTATTGACCTTTCCTTTCCTAATGTCATGTTGTTTATCCTGACCAAACCTTTTTGGTGATCTAGAACATACCTCTTTCCCATTCCTGCACCTAGCCTCATTTTGTTTCCAATACCATATCCTTTACCTTGGATACTTGGACCACATCAACCTTTTCTGGATAAACTATTGACCTTTGACGATGTAGAGTTTATGCACTATTCAGCCTAGAACCTTGTTACATTTTATCCATCTACATACATTAGAATGCCACTAACCGTTACCCACACCAATATCATCATTACCTACATCCCACCTATACCTCATTTCTCCTCATTTATCACTTTATCAAACCAGCCACTGACTCAACAAATCCCTTCCTCAGTTCCTCTTTTGAGGGGGATCACATCCACCCATACTTGGTGAAAACTAACTCTCACTTATACCTAAGGGTACCTACTGATGAGGCTAGAATATGTCCCATTAATGTAAAATACATGATCTCATCTTACTCTCCTTTTGATTAACTTTGATTGCATTGTTTGAATTTTAGTTGATCTAATATGAGTTAGGATGTAATTGTCTATCTTTTGATTGATTGTGATTCTAATGTTAAAAGCTCTAGAATTCCTGACAAGTGTGTGTTTAAATTCAGTTTTGTTATAAAGAAGGTATAATCAATCAAGCAAATGAAGCAAGAAGTGATCAGTATGTTTTTAACAACATCTTTTTCCACACAACTTAGTTTCAGAACTTCCAAGCTAGTTCTGGAACTCCATCACAAAGTCATCATCTAGTTCTGGAACTTTTAGACTTAGTTCTAGAACTCCAGTATTTAGTTCCAGAATTTTAAAAATTAGTTCCAGAACTCCTGGGGATAGCTATGAAACTCTCACAGGTGTTGGTCCTTAACAATTTCATATGGTTCTGGAACTTCTCTGAAGTTCTGGAACTAGTGGGAGTTATCTATATTAAACCACATCCAGATATTTTACATCTACGACCCTTTCAATTAGGAAGGACGAGAAGATTTCTAAATGTAAAATCAAGGGATAGTTATCCTACAGCTATTTGATCAACTACAATCCAACTCAACATCTATTCTGGGCATGATTTGATTTCATCAGAATCATTGAGACAACTATGATTGTAAAATGCATATAAAAGTAGACCTGCAGTAGATAGATATATAATAGAATATATAGAATTAGATAGAAATAGAACAGAAAAGAGAAATAGAATAAGTACTCAGATTTAGTATATTTGTAACTTTGAATGTTTTATCAATAAAATAGCCATTCCTATTTGATACAATTCTGAGTTGTTAAATCCTGATTTGAGGAGGAGCAAGGGCCCACTCCCTCAAGGACCAGGATATTCATTTATTTGGTATTTATATTTCTTCAGAAAATAGCTTAGATCTTCTAATTTTGTATTGCTTTAATTCTTTTAGTTAAACTCTATTGTATATTTATTCCTGCAGGTGTTTATATAGATTTTTATATTTCTTGGAATTGTTTTCAAGCATTCTAAATTGAGTGTGTTTATTTTCCAACAACAAGTGTGTTTCCATTCTGCACAGTATGTTTCCTTTCGTCAAAGATTTCAGTGTGTTTACTTTCAACAAGTTTTCATAGTCTGATTTAAATAAGGTTTTACCAAGAAGTCCTTAAGACATTAAAGAGATCCCCCAGATAATTAAAAAATAACTATAGTCAACTACTAGATTTGTTAACATTAATCTTGTTGCATATAGCTTTAGACACACCCCTGGTTTGATATGACATCAACAAGAAGTTGATTAAATAAAGGGAATGATGACACCCATAATTTTTGGCACCATTCCCAGGGACACTAGTTGGAACTTTCTAATTAAGTGTTAGCATGAGCAAAAAATCATACATCTAGTAGTTGAAGAATCTTCCCTGCTATATTACAAAATATATGAGTAGATCAAGAGACTTACATGGTAGATTCATCCCAAAAACATCTTCACAAGAATTCATAACATCCTCTAGTCAAAGTAAGGAAATTGATCAAGAATTGGAGGCACCATCATCCCCTATCAGACAAGAAATAGAATTGCCATTTTTGGAATTCTTAGATCAGTCATTTGAAGGAAGTGGAACTTTTAGGAGAAAGCTTATTACTCAATATCAATTTAGGGTGATTTTTGATTCTCAATTGAGTAGTCAATCTCTTACTCCTGATTTTTCACCTTCCCTAAGGCATACCTCTTACCATATTGATTGGGAGGAAAATTCATAAAATATTTTGAAAATGGCATGAGAAGCTGAGAGAGAACCTTATAGGACCTTTACCTATCCAATCTAATTGGGAGATGATGATACATAAATGAAAAATATCTAACCTACACATTTACCCACCTTTAGAGGGATGTCATCTGAATATCCTGACTAATTTCTATTTGAATTCAAGGTACTATGTCAGACCTATGATTATAAGATAGATAATCAAAAACTCAAGTTGTTTCCATCCTCTTTGAAGGATGCAACAATGAGGTGGTTCATGGGATTACCATCCAACTCTATTATCACTTGGGCACAAATGGAGAATACCTTCCTAGATAAATACAAAGATTATTGTAGAGGGATAAATAGGAAGGAATAATTCTTTAAAATCAAGCAGGAGGATGATGAAAACATACAAGACTATATAGATAGATTCCTCTTTGTTAGCAAAATTGTAGATTTGTGCTTTCTGAGGAGTTAAGTAAAACCATTTTTCTTAAAGGTTTGGATGAAAAATCTAGAGAATACCCTAACCTAATAGGAGGTGGAGACATTGATCAAATAAGAATGAATGGAATTAAAGATATTTTTAGTAGTTATTCCAGAATGAGAGGTGGACCTAGAAGAGGAAAATCAGTGAAAAATCTGAATCCAGATATGAAAAAACTAATGGTTGAGTTAGAAAACTTTAAAATAGGCATTTTAGTGTAATTAACCTCTACTATAGATGGATTATAAGCTAAAGAAAATTCCAAAACTGGACCATTTAATATGTATTGTCCTAGCTGCAGGAAGAAGCATGCATTAAGAGACTGTCCTTTGGATAAAACAGAAATATGTCTTATCTGTGAATCTAAAGAACATGACACTAATGTTTGTTCTTTACTTATTGTTATTATGAATCAACTTAAACAAACTAGTGCTTCAACTACAATAGAAGAATTGAATTTTGTTTAGAGACAACCTAACCAAGGGAAATTTATGCCAAGATCAGTTCCTAATCCCTGGATGATGCCATGGGTTGCTCAGGCAGTACCACAAAATTGGGAACAACCACCTTGGGTAACTCTACCAAATTTGAACCCTTAATATTGTGCAAATCAAGCTTGGTATGCTCAGGGACATTAATAACCAAGGGATGGTCAAGGAAATCCTTATGCTTGGTCATAACCTAGATGGAACCCTGGTAATTATTCTCAAGGAAGAACATATCCAAATTAGAACTAACAGGCCATCATGGGATCTCCTGCACAGAATTCAAAAAATGAGAATGTAGTCCAAATGAAAATGCTAGCACATCCAGTAGAAAATCCCAGAAACAAACAAACAACTCTTGTTTATGGAACAGAACTAGAAAAATCAGTTGATTTACATGCTATGGATTGTAAGGATATTCAAACTAGATCTCATAAAATCATTAAAAGTCCACCCCTTATAATCATTGAAATGATAGAAGAAAATGAAATCCTTAGTATTGTTATTCCAACGGAAGATATAGAAAGAAAAGAAAAAGGATCCAGATAGCAACACTATTGAGACTTTATTTCTAGAGAGATTCAAAGAAGCTATAGAAATCAAGGAGTCTGAATTGGTATAGGAATTAAGGAAATTGAATATTGAAATACCATTGTTACAAGCAATTAAAGATATTCCAGAATTGAATAAATTAATCAAAATGTTATGTATGAAAAATCCTGGAAGGAAGAGACAGTACCCCAAAACTATCAAAGTAGATGGGAAACTTGTTGATTTATTAGCAGGAAATTTTTTACTTCCCAAATACGGAGATCCTAGAAGTCCTTTTATTTATGTCTCTATAGGAAATAAGGATGTACATAATGTTTTGATAGATTTGGGAGCTGATATCAATGTAATGATAGTGGATACTCTGAAAACATTACCATTAACGAGTATATAACCTACTAATACCATATTACATATGGAAAATAAGTCTGTAGCAAAACCAGAAGGAATTATTGAAGACATGGTGGTTATGGTGGAGTCATAGGAATATCCAGTTAACTTCCTTATATTACAGCCAAAAGGTAAAACATTGGGTTATCTTATTATTTTGGGTAGACCATTATTAGCTACAGTTGATGCTTTGTTAGATTACAGGTCAAGTGATATGACAATCTCGAATGGTAAGAACTCTAAACAAATTTCCTTATATCCTATTTCACAACCTTTTACTGACAATCATGAACAATTGTGGGCTGATTCTCCTTAAACTAATAAGAAAAATTTGTCTTCTTTGGCTATGATCACATTGTAGGATCATGTAAGAGAAATAGAAGAGATGATTAATCCACCATTGGATGAAAACTTGTTGTCCTCGACACAATCAATAATAGTTCTAAAACCCATGAACTTAGTTCCGGAACCCACGAACTTAGTTTCGGAACCTGTGAACTTAGTTCTGGAACCTATGAACTTAGCTTCGGAACCACCACATTTAGTTCTAGAACCACGGCAACAACAATTCTCTTTGATTGAAAATGATTTCACTCTGGAGGAATGATATTTCTCGTGGGGAGAGGATGAATCAGTAGCTCTAGTTTCAAGTACATCAAGAAGTGGTGAAGAATTTCTGAAAACTAGCAGTGACGAGGAATTTGGCCTGCAAAGAGATAAGTATCATAATTCTCATTACTGTCCTTTTTCCAGTATTTTGTCTCAAGGAACTTTTTGAGATGTTGTTGTAGACACCTAAAATTGGTTACCCAATTTAGTGTCCCCCGCGTGCGTTTGCCTTCTTGGGTAACATGAACCACATTTATATCACCACTTCTTCCTTAGGGTATTATTTAATATTTGATTTAAACATATATCCTAAGTTTATTTCACCCCATTATGTTTTACCCATAGATAATTAAATATTAACTATTTAATTACACTTTTTACATATATCTTAACCACTTATCTACCCCATATCAATTCCTAACCTCCCATATCTATTTTATCCATCTATCCCCCCTATTTCTCCTCCTCCCAAACTGAACAATGGGATATTTCCCATATCTGAGGCAGAAGGATCACTTTCATCTTTCCAAAAATTGCCCCTTTTGGCCATTTCGGGAGTCTGTTCCCTAATTGGCACCGATCGGTACTCGGTCGACACCGATTTTTTGGAGTGGCGCCGATTTCATCTCGGTCAGTGCTGATTACAAACACAGGGCCAAAATTCAATTCTAGTTAGACAGAAAGAATGATGGAGAGTTTTGAGCATCAAGTCTGAGCATTATCTATCAAGCGAAAGTGAATTCTATCCAAATCAATCCCTGAAAGGAGTACCGTTACTCTACTCCTACCACATCGACATCGTGAGCCTCTATCGATCTCTTGGTGACTCTGTTCCTGCATCCAGCAAAGGTGGAGCTTTGTCAGTATCCCTACGGCTCTTGCAGATCCAGCAAAGATCGATGATCTAGCTTCCATTGTCTGTTTCTCAATCTTCCTGCAATTTTCCCCTAGTCAACACTGACCATACCCAGTTGATGCCAATTCTCTCTAGTCGACACCGACCTATCTCAGTTGATACTGATTTTCCTAATCGATGCCGATCTACCTATGGAAAGGTAAAATAATTTAGGGAACACAAATCCAACATTGTTTTCACACTTTCCCATTTTCTATTGGTTTCAATCTGCTGTTTACATTTTGTCTATCATTTTTAATAAAAATCTAGACATTTACTTACATCTTTTATCATGTATGCTTCTTTCCTTAATTGAAAACGTGGACTGACATCCGCGGAGGGAGCTTATCACTTCCCAAACCCACTTTTCAGGTAGTCCACCCAAAAATCTATTAACATTGTCTTTTTTTGTCAAGCATCTGTGTCTCACAGGTTTCTTGGATTTACTTTGTACGATCGCTCGTGCGCGCCCGTATTTTCTACATCGGCTTTCTTTTCAATCTACATATTCAGATATTGTCTTATCTATCAGGTATTGATTTCATTTGAGTTTTTTAGGGTTTTTGTGTTTAGTTTAGTACATTAACTTGGACAGGTAACAAGTGTGGAAATTCTTGATCTACATTCTGGAACACCTGGTGGGACCCAACCAAAGTCCCTTATTGGTAAGTTCATTTCTTTTCCAGTTTTGAGCTTTGGTTCTGTTTCTTCACTGCTTTTCGTCAGTTCTTCGTAGCATTTCCTTCCTTCATTTTGGTCTTGCTTCTTTCACTTATAATTTTCTAAGTTAAAGTTTCTTCTCATTCTTGCAAAACTATACTCCAATTCCTATTTTGAAGATCAATAAATATTTCATTTGATTTCAAAATTGCATTCTTGATCCATCTTTTTTTTGCAAAATTGTTATTTTATTAAAAGTTTTCTAGTTCCTTAAATAGAAATTTTCATTCTGCTATTATCGGGATATATCTTTTTGGATTTGTTTGTGTGTTTGATTAACCTTTTCTTGCGAAACACATTGCTTGTTCATGGGATTGTTCGAGGGGAAGAGCTTAACAATGTGCTTTTTGAAGTCCACACACCTTGGAGAGCTAAATCTACAGGTATTCCTCTTTTACGGTTTTTTCTCCTTTTTAAGAACTTGTTTGTTTATTTTCAATCACATTCAAACATTTCGATTTTGGAACTTAACAAGAATTTAATCACATTTGGGGAAAGAATTTGTTTGACCTGTCTTCATCAAAATCCAACACTTCGTTCTTAGTGCTTAAAAATAACTTTTCCTTTGTCATTTCTATTGTATGCTATTCATCTAGCTTTCTAAATAGGCTGGAAAAATTAATCAAAATTGGTAGTGACACTATTTGATTTTTATTTTTCACCCTTGCACACAAAGCCAAAATCATTAGGTATAAAACATCAAAACAAAAATTCCTCCCCTGGCCTCGCCTACTCGAAAGTGACATCCAAGAGGAAGAGCCTATGCAGTACTCGGGTCATGCTATAAATTCACAGGAAGTTTTGGTATATATTGGCAAAGCACCCGACTCCCTAATCGTAGCAGTGTGTGAAGTGTGGGGGTAGGCCCCTATATCAAGCCATGTACTGGTCTTTTACTAAAGTGCCTTTGGGACTCCTCACCAAAACATTCCCCAAACCATCTTTATTTTGGCTATCTGAGTAGTTCCTATTCTAAAAAGCCTTCCCTAATATTTTCTTTCTTAAAAGTAGGAAAATTTAAAAGAGATAATCACCTACGCTGCTTGAATTGTCTGTGCATTAGTTAGGTCAATATTCTTTTTCTATATTTCTACTTGTTTATGACGGTCATCACTCGGTTACAATCTAGAAAAATGGCTCAACTGGCCCCTTCTTCCTCTGAGATCACCACTAGTGTGGATGTTTCAGCACCCCTCGGTCTTGCTCAGGACCACTATTAGTTGGTTCCCCATCTTGGTCATATAATCCTTTCTATCATCCTAAAGCAATCCCATCATGTCCAGCTTCCCCCAGTCCTTCAGAAATATTATCTGCTTCTGATATAGAGTATGTTCCTTGTGGGGATCCTGAATTTCAAGCACTCCTTGATTGTAATCCAGTAGCCCTTATGGACTATCTAGTACATAAGTCTATTCAAATATCTGATTAGGGACCACCAATCCAACAAGTTTACGATTATCCTCGTGAACCATCCCAGGATTTTATAGAACAGTTAGAATATTTTTTCTCACCTCGAACCATGGAAGAGTGTGGCACATTTGTGCCTCCTTTGTCTCTTGCACCGACCCTGTCGACTAGTTCTCAAATAGTCTTGCCTATTCCCAGTGCCGAAGTTACCTCAACTATTCCATAACCTACTTCTAAGAAGTCCTCTTCTCTAGCTATAATGGGTGCATCTGTGCACCCACAGATTGCTATTAATTCTTCTATGTCATCCATTACGTCCTAGGGTAAGTACCTCTTTATGAATCAACCCCCTTCTATGAGTTAGTTGGTTCCTACTTCTCATCCTCCAGTTGGTCTTTCTTCTAATGCTCCAGCGACAGTGACCTTCACCCATCCTCTAGCATTGACACCCTTAATAGCCAAGCCGGTAGTTAAAAGCCTCATTCAAATCTTGTTTCCCATCATGTCCAATCAAATTAACACCCATGTTCCTCAATCCATTGTGATTCAGTCGACAAGTGTAGGAGACCACTAATCACAGGCTCCGTCTTTCATTCAACCACCTTTTTCTCAACCACTTTTCATCTCACAGCCTGTTTATACATAGGCTCCTTCACAACAAATACCTCACCAAGTGTCACCTAGAACATCTGGTTATTCCTCTTATCATCCTATTAATCAACAGATGAATCCCCCATTGACGCCTCAACAACATCCACCATTCACTTCTTATGTAGGACATACCAGTATGCCTCCTCCTCAATTTGACATGGTCCAAATTCTTTTCAAGAAAATCACAAACCTAGAAGTCTCCACCAAAGGGGCTCGTCCTTCATACTCTTTTGAAGAAGTATGTAATTAACCGATTCATCCATCAGTGGCTTTTAAGACTTATCCTCCCCAATGGGAACTTCCTAAATTCTCAAAATTTCATAGTCAGGAGGACCCTCAATAGCACCTGCGAGCATTCAAACATGCTTGTTACCTTATAGTCCAAGATTAGGAGCTTATGCTCCGTAATTTTCCTATGTCTATAGCAGGGCCTACTTTAGACTGGTATAATAGTATTCCCCAACATTCCCTGTTTTCTTTCTCTAAATTAGCCCAGATGTTTGTTGAAAAATTTTCAATAAACATCACACATAAGATCTCGATTACAGATCTATACAACATTCACCAATTTGATGATGAATCTATTGTAGACTTTGTTGCTCGTTGGAGAGGGATAATAAATCAATTATCTTTTTCCCTCACTCAATCTCAATAGATCAAGTTTACTTGATCTTGCACTAATCATATTTCTTCTACTTTAAGGATTCAAACCTTTCATAAATTTGAGGAAGCCTTTATAATGGCATGTAAAATCGAGTCTCGTGCCATTAAACAAGGGAAGTTAAAACTTCACTTTAAATCTAAACCATATTTTTCTCGGTTTACAAAATCAAACCCTTCCACTTCTAAAGACAAGAATCAGGGATCCGCTAATGCTATCATATTAAAAACACCACGAGCTGATAACACTTCTAATCAAACACCACGGAGAGACTCCCCATATTCTCGAAAAGGACCCTCATCATCTCGATCTTTTACTTCGTTGGGGGAATCATATGCTTCTATCTTGGAAAAAATGTTGGAAGTTCACATGGTCGAACTTCCCCCTATTAGAAATTTTGATAAGAACCAAGAACAACCATTCTAGTATAGGGAAAATGACTTCTGTCATTATCATAGAACCAAAGGCCATGACATTGAATGATGTTAGACCTTCAAAAATCTTGTCCAGAAATTCATTGATAAAGGCGAGCTCATTTTGGATAACCCAAATTCTCCTCGAAATCAGGCACTTGATGTTTTTAAACAACCTTTTCCCAATCATTCCCCAAACATTGATGCTTCAGATTCTCAAAAACCAAACACTCATACTATCATCTTCATCTCTACTGAAGAATATTCTTCTAAACCTAAGCCATCTTCGAACAAATTGACCGAATCAAAACCTCCTTCCACTCCGCTAATCACTGAGATTCCATCATCTCCAGACAATCTATCTTTGAATATTTCTAAATTTTTAGAGACAAATACATCTCTCTCTGCCTCTTTATCTGATCTTCCATCTATGCCGAAGATAGTGTCATCCTCATCTATCTCATCGTCAGATATCCTTTCGATGCTCGAGGCATTTACATCCCTTCGAGTTTCCACCGTGAATACATCTACTTCTGTTTCTCCCATTTTTGTTGCGACTATGCCATTGGTAAACATACCTATAGTTGTACCAACTTCGACGGAAGCATATTCAATTTTGAATCTTTCCGTTTCCTTTCCTACAGTAGTTACACCCATAATTACTGTACCAGAAGTATCTCCCTTGTAACGAACTGCTTCTTCATCATCCACTTCTTCCATCACCGATACTATTTTTCCTATTAAGGTAAACTCTAAAGAAATAGCGCCGGCACCTACACTCTTAGTTCTTGAACTTAAATAGAGACAACTAAATTCTAATGTTACATCGTTAGTATCTCCTCATCTCCTTCCCCCGAAAAGGCTACAATCACCTTATGCAGTTGAAGTTGTCACCATCCCTGAAAAAGGAAAACCCATATTTCAGACTATTAAGACTCTTGGTGTTTTCCCTCAAAAATATCTCTCTGTGCCTCATAAAAGATTGGATTTATCAACTAGGAAGGTGGCTTCTTCTACAATACCATCAGATCCATCATCTTCTTCTTCTACAACACCTTCTTCGCTAGTTCCTTGTAAAGTGAATTTACCCACTAGAAAGGCATCACCTCTTTCATTAGGACCATCATCTTCATCACCAAAAGTCAAGGAACTCTCTATTCCTCTGATCAGACCTATTTTAGGAGCTCCTCCCTCATCTAAATCGGCATTATCTAAATCATCATCTATTTCAACCAAGCAACCTTCTTTATCTCTAAAGACCACAACGCCTGTCACCTCTTTGTTTTCTTCAAAATATATTTTAGGAGCTCCTCCTCCACCAAAATCAATCATGCCTCACTTACTTCCATCCCAAGCACCCAAGGTTGCTCCTCCCGATGTCTAAAAAAGTAAAACGATCCCTAAAAATACTGTCAAACTAGACATGCAGGTTCTTTTACCTCGGCAGTCTGTTGAGATAAAAGAGGAACCTCTGTCATCTCTATCCTCATCTTTGTCTACCAGATTCTATACTGAAATTCTTCACCAACTTATCCAATCTTCATTAATATCCCTTCCCCCAATCAAACCCTATAATCCTAAAGGAGTAAAACCTTCCTGGTTCAACTCTGATTTGATTTGTGCTTACCATCACACTCTAGGACATGACACTGAGGGATGTAAATCCCTTCAATCTATCGTTAACAGTCTTTTGGAAGAAAGTGATATTCTACTGGAAGAAGAGGACAAACAAGTATCTCCTATCATCTCAACCACATTTGAGCCTCAACAATCTACTCAGGCCTCTAGTTCTGTTAATTCCACTATGGATGGTCTTCCACCTTCTCAGATCGACACGATTCATATCGCCACTAGAACATAACAATATGATAATCTATCATTGTCTACATCTCAGCCACGGGTTGTCATTTTTGCAGCCCCTAGAGGCATTTCTCTTTCCACATCAACCTCGAGACCTAGGGTCTCTATTCATGCTTCACCTTGGGCTAAGATTCCCATGTCAGTATAGGAGAGTGTTATGAAACAACTTACCCATGCTCCGGTCAAAATGTCTCGTTTTGACCTCATTCAATCATCTCCACAACATCGCCAGACTTTGATTGATAATCTACACTATATCGCAGTGAATTTAGATGAGCCCCAACTATTGAGATGATTGTTGGATTGAATAAACCATCAACTGCCATTTCCTTTGAAGATTTAGAAATTCTTTCCCTTTCTTCTGAGGATTTGGAGGCTCCCCTCTTTATCACATTTCAAATCAACAACACTATGTTAAAACGCACTATGATTGACAGTGGCGCTGCACTCAACATCATTTCCTCACACACATTCGAGCAAATTAAGTTACCAAAGAACGTAGTGTCACCCCCACCCTTTTCCCTTCGATCATTTAATGATTAGCTGGAAGTTACTTTAGGAACCGTGGTCCTACCCATTCGAGTAGGTAAGAAGCTGCTTCACAAACTCTTTTACATTGTTGAAGGGAAATTCCACTACAATATGATCCTCGGACGCTCCTAGATTCATGCAATGCATTGTGTCCCATCAACCCTCCATCAATGTTTAAAATATCATTATGAGGGCAAAATCTATACTCATCCAGGATATCATTTATCTTCTGCACAATGCGACATGACCATAAGGTCTTCCCTTATAAAGGAGAATGCTTGTTCTCCTGATGAGGCTTCATCCTCTTCCATACGTGTAACAAAACTACCAGATTTACAAAATCTAGAAGAGACATTATAGTGTTTCTCACGAGGAGATCTTCCTCTTCTCTCTTTTGACACCCATCTCAAACCTAATGAGTATGGTAGACCAAACAAATAACTTGAATATAAGCCAGGTCTCGGTCACATCATCACCATTGGTCTACCCAATCAACAAACTAACTTCATTTACGGTGGTCTGGATACACCTCACTATCACCTGGATTCTCCTCCTAGGGCCAAACCCTATTCAGTAGGGTTTAATTGTCTACAGAATCCCATGTTTGTAAAAACTTATTTATATCGATGTGCATGGAAGGGTTTTGGCCTGGGAAAGTATAAACATGGTGTGCATGACCTCGTGTCCATTCCAACTCTCAAACCACATCAAAATTTTGGTTTAGGATTTAAACCTCTTTCAAAAGCCACCATCACTATTCTCGATGAGCCTCTTCCCATCGAGGAACCATCTTCTCCCGCTAGGTCAAAAGCATCATTTGATGTGGATGATGCCATTTCCATCCCATCTAACTTTTTTTTTTAGTCAATACCATTTCCTCAATGTTGCTTACCTATAAAACTAATAACAAATCCACTTCCATACCATTAGTCTTCCCTGAAATAGTTGGAGACGACTCTCCTACTATCAACACTATCCACTGTGCGGATGATGATTCTGTCCTCACCTATATGGGGGTAGAGGATTCCTATCTTCCTAAAACCATTCCTTCTAACACGTCTACGCTTCTTAACGAAGCCATTTTCAACCTTAATATAGGGACTTCTAAAGACTCTCACATCATTAAGGTTGGCCAATCTCTTAATCCCCAGGAGTTAGGAGACTTTACTACTTTTATTTCCAACCATCGTCAAGCCTTCACTTGGTCATACGAGGATATGCCAGGACTTGATCCCGATATCGTGGTCCACAAGATCATTACTCTTCTAGACATCAAACTGGTTAAGGAAAAATTGCGTAAAATGCACTCTCGAGTAGCCCTTCTTGTTATAGGAAGAGTTGCAACGTTTGTTGTCTGCTAACTTCATCCAACCCATTGATTATCAACAATGGGTTTGAAACGTAGTACTAGTAACCAAAGCTACTAGGAAGATTTGAATTTGTACTGACTTCTGGGATCTTAATCTTGCTTGTCCAAAAGATGATTTTCCTCTACCTAATAGTGACCAACTCATGGATTTAATGGCAGGTCACGAGATGCTTTCTCTTATGGATGGTTTCTCTGGGTATAATCAAATTCTCTTTGCACTAGAGGACCAACACAATACTTCCTTCATAACTCCGTGGGGGACTTTTTGTTATCGTGTCATGCCTTTCGGTCTTAAGAACACAGGAGCTACCTATCAGCAAGCAATGACCTACATCTTCCATGATCTCTTACATAAAACTGTGGAAGATTACGTCGATGATCTCCTCGGTAAATCCAAACACCATCAGGATCATCTTTTTAGTCTTACACCTCTCTTTGAGAGGCTCATTCACTTTTGTCTTCGCCTAAATCCATCTAAGTGCATGTTTGGTGTTCTCACTGGAAAACTCTTAGGCTTTATCATTTCTATTAGGGGTATTGAAGTGGACCCCGCAAAAATAAAATTTATCCTTGAGGTGCCTCCCCCTTCTAACTTACAGAAACTCTGTGGTCTTCAAGGATGCCTTTAATCATTGCATCATTTTATCTTGCAACTGTTAGACCGTTGTCAACCTTTTCATCATATCATTCGTAAGAATGTTCATTTTGAATGGAATGAGCATTGCCAAAAGGCCTTCAATGATCTCAAAGCTTATCTTCTTTCTCCACCTATGCTTACACCTGCACGCAAGGGTGAGCCATTTTATCTTTATATTTCTGTAACTGACCATGCTCTGGGAGCTATGATCTCACATTGAAATGCTAACGGTAAAGAACAGGCCGTATATTACATCAGTTGCACTCTTCATGAGTATGAAACATGCTATTCTGAAGCTGAAAAGTTGTGTTGTGCTCTCTTCTTCGCAACTTCTAAGCTTCATCATTACCTCCTTAATCATAAAACTTACATTGTCACAAGTGTCAATCCACTCAAGACAATGCATGCAAAGCCTTATCACAATGATTGTATCACTCGTTGGCTCATTCTCATGAAAAAATTTGATCTCAAGTTTATCCGACAAAAATATATCAAGGGTCAGGTCATTGCAGATCAATTACCTGATGCTCCTCTTCCAAACACTCAAGTCCCCCTTTCTCAATTCCCCAATGAATATATCCAACAAATTGATTTCGGTCTTTCTACATTTAAAGTAAAACTCTTCTTTGATGGATCCAAATGCCAGCAAGGGGGAGGTGCAAGTTTCATTATGATTCCTCCTTGGGGTGCACCTATCCCAGTCGCACACAAACTTAACTTTGAGTGTACCAATAATATGGCTAAATATGAAGCTCTTGTTTTAGGTCTTCAAAATTCCATTAATCTTGGTGCCCACCATATCAACATCTTTGGTGACTCTGAACTCATCGTTAATCAAGTCATTGGTGTCTATCAATGCAAGAATGATATCCTTCAAAAATATCGTGATATCTTTCTCTTTCAGCTTCAATATTTTGATAAATTTACTATCCAATCTATTCCTCACACTACGAACCAATTCATAGATACAATGGCTTCATTAGCCTCACTTATTACGCCTTTTACCGAAGACTCACACATTTATGTGGCTGTGCAGCGATTAGATCAACCATCTCATCTCAGGCAACTGACTTCAATCAATGCCATCACAACCAATACTCAAGATGAGTGGTATCAACACATCATTGATTATATATCTCATTAAGTTCTTCCTCCATATCTGACTTCCAATGGTAGAAGTTATTTTATCCTACATGCTAATTGCTATATTATTCTAGGCGGAATCCTCTATAAACATGGTTTTGAGGGTATTTTGCTTCGGTGCCTCAAAACCCTTGAATCATCTAAAGCCATCCAGGAAGTCCATGATGGTATCTGTGGTGAACATTTTAGTGGCTTGTTCGTAGCTAAACGCATCTTACGTTTAGGCTATTATTGGCCTTCTCTTAATCAAGATTATTGTGAATACACTAAGAAATGTGTCAATTGTCAACAACATTCCAATCTCACAAATATCCCCAGTCAGGCTTTGCAACCCGTGGCGGATTTGTGGCATTTTTCACAATGGGGTCTTGATCTCATCGGTCTCATCAATCCCCGCTCTTCACAGCGTCATCATTCTATCATTACTACCACATAATACTTTACTAAGTGGGTGGAAGCTATTCGTCTTTCATCGACCAAAGCTAAACCCATAGTTGATTTTGTCTATCAACGCATCATTTGTCGCTTTGGTGTTCCACACAAACTCATCACAGACAATGGTAAATCTTCCAAAAATTTCAATTTGTAGAACCTCTGTAATGCTTTCAATATCAAACTTAGTTTTTCTTCTACATACTATCCCCAAGCTAATGGCCGGGCTGAGGCTTCCAATAAAACTTTACATAATATCCTCACAAAAGTAACTAGTCAAGCTTGTAGGGATTGGCATTTACATATCCATTTTGCTCTCTGGGCTTATAGGACTAGAATTTGTACTCCTACAGGTGCTACTCCCTTCTCTCTAGTCTATGGGTCAGAGGTTATTCTTCCTTTGGAAGTCCAGATCCCATCTCTTCGTGTTTCTCTCAGAGAATTTGTTTCTGATGAAGACTATCATCAAAATCATCTAGCGTAGCTTGAGTTGCTAGATGAGTGGCATCTCAATGCTCTTGAGCATCATAGAGTCTATCTTTAGCATGTCAAATGTGATTATAACAAGCACTTGCAACACCGTGACTTCAAAGTTGGTGATTTTGTTCCTAAAGAAAACCAAAATGTCACTATGCTAGAAGGGAGTCAGCGTGGTAAGTTCACTCCTAACTAGATGGGTCCATACGTAGTCACTCATAAATATGGGTCTGGGGCTTATCATCTGTCTTCCAGTGGATGGTGTACCTAAAATGGAACCTCTTAATGCCTTGCATCTAAGGACCTTCTACTGTTAAAATCTATCTTACATGATCTTAGTCACAAAACAGATCTTTCATCCATCTAACAACCAGTCATATATTTTCATAGTGATTCGGAACTATGTGGTTCTCTGTGTTATGTCTTTTCTACCTTAAATATGAGTATCGCAGCTCTACTCATGGCATTTTTCTTATGGATATGTTCCTCCTCCTAGTAGGGACACCTTAATCACTTCTTCATCTGTCCCAAGTATCTATCTTAATTGAATTTACTCGGGGCATGAGTACGTGCTTTTTATATCTTTTCTTCCCCTTTATCTGATCTATCTGGTCTACACTTAGCTTCTTTCAAAAAGCTCCAAAATCTCCAAAAAAAAAAAGGAAAAAAAAAGAAAGAAAAAATAGGGTGCTATCCTAAAAAATTCCCAAAAGATAGACTAATCCCTCAAAGAATAGTTATCTATGCATTATCAAATGAATCAAAAGATATAGACAATGCCCTTGAAGGATGGCTATCATCACATTCAAAATAAAGACCACTCCCTTGAAGGATGGATGTTTGTTCCATGGAATTTCCAAGGCTTCTCGCATTTATCAGCCTCTACAGTAACAGACTTCCTCCTCGGCCAGTTTGTTCACTTTTTAGCATCACTGAAAGACTTCCCGTATCGATCAGTCTTTCTATATCTAGAAAACTTCCCGCATTGATCAGTTTTTTTTTTTATCAAAAAAAAAATCATGAAGCTGAGATATAAGACCTTTTGTCAATCATATGGAGAGCCCTGTCTTCCCAATACGAGCACGTATTTTGTTCTTTCTAAATTTTAACAAGATACATACTTACTTCTCCTTCCATTTACCTCCTAGATCTAATTTACGACTAGCTAGTGTCAGGTTTATTTTAACCTCATATATGGCCTTGTATGCATGGTCTTTTGGTTTCTTATCAAAGTGTCTATTTTTTGTCGGTTAGGGACCTAGCTTATCTTTTTTTTTCTTATCTAGGTGTATTTATTTTATTTCTAATAACGGTCATTTCATTACATCCTTTAGCACATTTCCCATTATTATTTGTTATTCATTCAATTAAATTGACATTTAACATGTTAATTTATTCAAACATCTATCATCTATCTATATTCATCTTATCTATTTTTTCCAAAATACATATCAAAGCATGTATTACAAACACGTGTGAATCTACCTATCTGTTTTCATCAAAATTAAATTAACATCTTAAACATATCAAATCTATCAATCACATCTATCCATCAATCATCTAAAAACATGTACATCCAATTTACACTACATCTATCTATATCTATTTTTCATCAAAATTAAATCCACATATCAATCACATCAAATCACATCACATCTATCTATCATCTATGTCTATGTCCATCAAATCACATCTATTTTTCCTCTATTAGCATATGTCTATATCCATCACAGTTACACTACATCTATCTATATCTATTTTTCATCGAAATTAAATCCACATATCAATCACATCAAATCACAACACATCTATCTATCCTCTATGTCTATGTCCATCAAATCACATCTATTTTTCCTCTATCAGCATATGTCTATATCCATCACAATTACACTACATCTATCCATATCTATTAAAATTAAATGCATGAGTACAATCATATGACATAGAAAATGATGAATCTATATATATACATGAGTGTCTCCTTGTTCTTAAAGAAATACAAAATGTCACTATGCTAGAAAGGAGTCAGCGTGGTAAGTTCACTCCTAACTGGATGCGTCTGTATGTAGTCACTTATAAATATGGGTCTGGGGCTTATAATCTGTCTTCCATGGATGGTGTACCTGCAATGGAACCTCTTAATGCCTTGAATCTAAGGCCCTTCTACTGTTAAAATCTATCTTACAAGATATTAGTCGCAAAACAAATATTTCAACCATCTAACAACCAGTAATATATTTTCATAGTGATTCGGAACTATGTGGTTCTCCGTGTTATGTCTTTTCTACCTTAAATATGAGTATCACAGCTCTACTCATGGAAGTTTTCTTATGGATATGTTCCTCCTCCTAGTAGGGACATCTTAATCACTTCTTCATCTGTCCCAAGTATCTATCTTAATTGAATCTACTCAGGGTATGAGTACATACTTTTTATATGTTTTCTTCCCCTTTATCTGATCTTTCTGGTATACACTCAACTTGTTTCAAAAACCCTCCAAAAGCTCCAAAAAAAAAACAAAAGAAAGAAAAAAAAGGGTGGTGCTATCCTAAAAAATTCCCAAAAGATAGATTGATCCCTCGAAGGATAGATATCTATGCATTATCCAATGAATCAAAAAATATAGACCATGCCCTTGAAGGATGGCTATCATCACATTCAAAATACAGACCACTCCCTTGAAGGACGGTTGTTTGTTCCATGGAATTTCCAAGGCTTCTTGCATTGATAAGCCTTTGCAGTAAAAGACTTCCCCTTTGGCAAGTTTGTTCACTTTTTAGCATTGCTGAAAGGCTTCCCGTATCGATCAGTCTTTCTATATGTAGCAAACTTCCCGCATTGATTAGTTTATTTTTTTATCAAAACAAAAATATGAAGCTTAGATATAAAACCTTTTGTCAATCATATGGAGAGCCCTATCTTCCCAATACGAGCACATATTTTGTTCTTTCTAATTTTTGACAAGATACATACTTACTTCTCCTTCCATTTACCTCCTAGATCTGGTTTGTGACTATCTAGTGTTTGGTTTATTTTAACCTCATATATGGCCTTGTATGCATGGTATTTTGGTTTCTTATCAAAGTCTCTATTTTTGTTTGGTTAGGGACCTAGCTTATCATTCTTTTTCTTATCTAGGTGTATTTCTTTTATTTCTAATCACGGTCATTTCATTACGTCCTTTAGCACATTTCCCATTATTATTTGTTATTCATCCAATTAAATTGACATTTAACATGTTAATTTAGTTAAACATATATCATCTATCTGTATTCATTTTATCTACTTTGTCCAAAAAACATATCAAAGCATGTATTGCAAACATGTGTGAATCTAACTATCTATTTTCATCAAAATTAAATTAACATCTTAAACATATCAAATCTATCAATCACATCTATCCATCAATCATCTAAAAATGTGTACATCCAAGTTCCACTATATCTATCTATATCTATTTTTCATCAAAATTAAATCCACATATCAATCACATCAAATCACATCACATCTATCTATCCTCTATGTCTATGTCCATCAAATCACATCTATTTTTCCTCTATCAGCATATGTTTATATCCATCACAGTTACACTACATCTATGTATATCTATTTTTCATCAAAATTAAATCCACATATAAATCACATCAAATCACATCACATCTATCTATCCTCTATGTCTATGTCCATCAAATCACATCTATTTTTCCTCTATCAGCATATGTCTATATCCATCACAATTACGCTACATCTATCGATATCTATTAAAATTAAATGAATGAGTACAATCATATGACATAGAAAATGATGAGTCTATATATATACATGAGTGTCTCCTTGTTCTTAAAGAAAACCAAAATGTCACTACACTAGAAAGGAGTTAGTGTGGTAAGTTCGCTCCTAACTAGATGGGTCTGTACGTAGTCACTCATAAATATAGGTCTGGGGCTTATCGTCTTTCTTCCATGGATGGTGTACCTGATATAGAACCTCTTAATGCATTGCATCTAAGGCCCTTCTAATGTTAAAATCTATCTTACATGATCTTAGTTGCAAAACAGATCTTTCATCCATCTAACAACCAATCATATATTTTCATAGTGATTCAGAACTATGTGGTTCTCCGCGTTATGTATTTTCTACCTTAAATATGAGTATCGCAGCTCTACTCATGGTATTTTTCTTATGGATATGTTCCTCCTCCTAGTAGGGACACCTTAATCTTTTCTTCATCTGTCCCAAGTATCTATCTTAATTGAATCTAATTGGGTTATGAGTACGTTCTTTTTATATGTTTTCTTTCCCTCTATCTGATCTTTCTGGTCTACACTCAGCTTCGTTCAAAAAATCTCGAAAAGCTCCAAAAAAAAAAGGGGTGTGCTATCCTAAAAAATTCCTAAAAGATAGAATGATCCCTCGAAGGAAAGATATCTATGCATTATCAAATGAATCAAAAGATATAGACCATGCCCTTGAAGGATGGCTATCATCACATTCAAAATACATAATGCTCCCTTGAAGTACGGTTGTTTATTCCATGGAATTTGCAAGGCTTCTCGCATTGATTAGCCTTTACAGTAACAAAATTTCTCTTCAGCCAGTTTGTTCACTTTTTAGCATCGCTGAAAGTCTTCCCTATCGATCAGTCTATCTATATCTAGCAAACTTCCTGCATTGATCATTTTTCTTTTTTATCAAAACAAAAATCATGAAGCTGAGATATAAGACATTTTATCGACCATATGGAGAGCCCTATCTTCCCAATACGAGCACGTATTTTTTTCTTCCTAAATTTTGACAAGATACATACATACTTCTCCTTCCATTTATCTCCTAGATCTGGTTTGTGACTAGCTAGTGTAGGGTTTATTTTAGCCTCCTATATGGCCTTGTATGCATGGTCTTTTGGTTTCTTATCACAGTCTCTATTTTTGCTCGGTTAGGGACCTAGCTTATCATTTTTTTCTTATCTAGGTGTATTTCTTTTATTTCCAATCAGGTCATTTCATTACATCCTCTAGCACATTTCCCATTATTATTTGTCATTCATCCAATTAAATTGACATTTAACATGTCAATTTAGTCAAACATCTATCATCTATTTATATTCATCTTATCTACTTTGTCCAAAACACATATCAAAGCATGTATTGCAAACACATGTGAATCTACCTATCTATTTTCATCAAAATTAAATTAACATCTTAAACATATCAAATCTATCAATCTCATCTATCCATCAATCATCTAAAAATGTGTACATCCAAGTTACACTACATCTATCTATATCTATTTTTCATCAAAATTAAATCCATATATCAATCACATCAAATCACATCACATCTATCTATCCTCTATGTCTATGTCCATCAAATCACATCTATTTTTCCTCTATCAGCATATGTTTATATCCATCACAGTTACACTACATCTATGTATATCTATTTTTCATCAAAATTAAATCCACATATAAATCACATCAAATCACATCACATCTATCTATCCTCTATGTCTATGTCCATCAAATCACATCTATTTTTCCTCTATCAGCATATGTCTATATCCATCACAATTACGCTACATCTATTGATATCTATTAAAATTAAATGAATGAGTACAATCATATGACATAGAAAATGATGAGTCTATATATATACATGAGTGTCTCCTTGTTCTTAAAGAAAACCAAAATGTCACTACACTAGAAAGGAGTTAGTGTGGTAAGTTCGCTCCTAACTAGATGGGTCCGTATGTAGTCACTCATAAATATGGGTCTGGGACTTATCGTCTTTCTTCCATGGATGGTGTACCTGATATAGAACCTCTTAATGCATTGCATCTAAGGCCCTTCTAATGTTAAAATCTATCTTACATGATCTTAGTTGCAAAACAGATCTTTCATCCATCTAACAACCAATCATATATTTTCATAGTGATTCAGAACTATGTGGTTCTCCGCGTTATGTATTTTCTACCTTAAATATGAGTATCGCAGCACTACTCATGGTATTTTTCTTATGGATATGTTCTTCCTCCTAGTAGGGACATCTTAATCACTTCTTCATTTGTCCCAAGTATCTATCTTAATTGAATCTACTCAGGGTATGAGTAGATATTTTTTATATGTTTTCTTCCCCTCTATCTGATCTTTTTGGTCTACACTCAGCTTCTTTCAAAAAATCTCTAAAATCTCCAAAAAAAAAAAAAAGAAAGAAAAAGAGGAGTGCTATCCTAAAAAATTCCTAAAAGATAGACTAATATCTCGAAGGATAGATATCTATGCATTATCAAATGAATCAAAAGATATAGACCATTCCCTTAAAGGATGGTTATCGTCACATTCAAAATACATACCGCTCCCTTGAAGAACGGTTGTTTTTTCCATGGAATTTCCAAGGCTTCTCGCATTGATCAGCCTTTGCAGTAACATACTTCCTCTTTAGCCAGTTTGTTCACCTTTTACCATCCCTGAAAGACTTCTCATATCGATCAGTCTTTCTATATCTAGCAAACTTCCCGCATTGATCAGTTTGCTTTTTTATCATAACAAAAATCATGAAGATGAAATATAAGACCTTTTGTCGATCATATGGAGAGCCCTATATTCCCAATATGAGGACGTATTATGTTATTTCAAAATTTTGACAAGATACATACTTGCTTCTCCTTCCATTTACCTCCTAAATCTGGTTTGTGACTAGCTAGTGTTAGGTTTAGTTTAACCTCATATATGGCCTTGTATGCATGGTCTTCTGGTTTCTTATCAAAGTCTCTATTTTTGGTCGGTTAGGGACCTAGCTTATCATTCTTTTCCTTATCTAGGTGTATTTATTTTATTTCTAATCACGGTCATTTCATTACATCCTTTAGCACATTTCCCATTATTATTTGTTATTCATCCAATTAAATTGACATTTAACATGTTAATTTAGTCAAACATCTATCATCTATCTATATTCATCTTATCTACTTTGTCCAAAAAACATATCAAAGCATGTATTGCAAACACATGTGAATCTACCTATCTATTTTCATCAAAATTAAATTAACATCTTAAACATATCAAATCTATCAATCACATCTATCCATCAATCATCTAAAAACATGTACATCCAAGTTACACTACATCTATTTATATCTATTTTTCATCAAAATTAAATCCACATATCAATCACATCAAATCACATCACATCTATCTATCCTCTATGTCTATGTCCATCAAATCACAAATATTTTTCCTCTACAAGATTGTTTATATCCATCACAGTTACACTACATCTATCTATATCTATTTTTCATCAAAATTAAATCCACATATCAATCACATCAAATCACATCACATCTATCTATCCTCTATGTCTATGTCCATCAAATCACATCTATTTTTCCTCTATCAGCATATGTCTATATCCATCCTAATTACGCTACATCTATCCATATCTATTAAAATTAAATGCATGAGTATAATCATATGACATAGAAAATGATGAATCTATATATATACATGAGTGTCTGTACAGCAAAGAATGGATGGCATTCAATCAAGCCATCGATATCATACAGTAAAAATGCCTTCAAATCAAGGCTACATCAATATATCGATACAAAAATATAACATTTCTTTAACGTGAAATCCAATAGGTGGAAGACGCTATCTCCTCCACCCTCCTCTGGTGCAAGTTGTATCTCCTAGACACCACCTATCGAGCGAGAAGCACTTGCTACTGGGGTCTTGCTACCACCTCTGTCTCTCCCAATGCTCCCTCCCTTTGATGCACCACTATCTACAACTGTCACTGATCTCGTCCTCACACCGTAACGAGGCACATCAGGGGCATGTTGTGTCAGGGCATCCTCATAGTATCTCACCTCAGCAAGGAGAGACTGATAAGTGCTCAGGCTCACCATTCCAGGTGCTCATAATGGCGCTACTAGTGCTGGTGGTGGTGGCCCTCCTACGGTTGCACCCTGTAACCTAGACTCTAACATAGTGCCTGTATCACCATATTTGGCCCTGAGGGCCTCTCTATGCCGATGGTAGTGATTCCTCTACTGGATAATTGTATCTCACTCTTGACGAGTTGTGTCTCTCTCCAGTATCAGTGCATCCCTCTCCTCCGTCTGAGATCTGATATCCTTGAGGGTAGCCTGGTGTGTCTACATCAGGGTGGCATGCTCTCCCTCTAGCCTCTCCAACACTATGGCTATATCCTCCTCGTCTACGTCTATAGATGATGGTAGGTGTCATGGTACCTCTGTAGAATACCATGCCACGTAGCCATCATCTACTTTGGTGTCATCATCACTATCTGTGGGAGGTGGGGCCTCCCTCAATGGATCTACCAGGATCAAAATCTATACATCAATCTCTCTGCTATCTCACCTATATGGCCTGTGGGTGGTCAAAACTATCTGAACTAAGATGAACTACATCAATACCCATATAAATAGGATGCACTCCCACATATCTGGCATGTGGCCCCTAATCACCCTGCTCCATCTCAGTCCCACCAAGTGAGCCTCTTGACTTGCCCATGTCAGATAGACCCAATATGGTCTCCAAATCACCTGCTCTAGTGTCAGCATCCTGAAACGCTCAGCATACCACTCCATAGATCTCCCTGTATCTCCCGGGGCCATGTCGGCCTACCATCATTGGAATCCATAATCAAGGGCCCCCACTACTGCTGGCATCTATGGAATCCGAGATGGCCTGATCACTGCTATGTGCTCATATGCCCAGCAATGGAGCACAAAGCTAACATCAATACTTGTCCACCTACCGGTGGTGTACATCCATAACTCATAGTATATCTAACCTATCAGGGCATTGGTAAACATGAACACTTGTCTGAACTGAAGGATGTCACACACACAGTCTAGTAACAACAAGGGAAATCTCCCACCTCCTGAATCTGGTAGAGCAAAATAGGAGATCACCATCTGAATCAACACTATGCATCTACTCCTGACATCACCCTGTCTATAATGTGAGGTTATCCTCACCGCCTCGGATACTATCTCTGAATCATCTGCCCTATCTCCATATAATCGTCCTAGGGCCCTCTATTTCTGCTCTCGTGGACTAATCTCAATCGGGTCCCCGATGATCGGTAGCCTTAGGATCCTATATATATCATTGTGGGTGATGGTCATCTCACCCGTCCTGAACCAGAAAGTGCATGTGCTACTATCCCATCGCCACACTAGTGCTCGCATCAGCTCTACATCTCAAGGCACCTGTTGGTAGTACCGAAAGCCCCCGAGCCTGGCTAACTCTAGGTAGTACCAATCTACATCAGTGACATCGGGGAGAATGGTCTCCAGAAGCTCAGGAATAGCATCCCGCATGTGTAATGCCTCTCATGCCAACATCCACAACATCAAGAGTAATGTTAGTTTCCCATTTATCCAAATTAGAACATCAAAAACAAATTCTATCATCTTATTAGTCTATTCGGTCCAATTGGCGTCGATTTAGTCAAATCGATGTTGATCCAACCTAGTCGGTGTTAATTAGAGTTAATTGGTGCCGATTTAATATAATCGGTGTCAATTTTTCCAATCGAAACCGATTAGAAGGAAGAGTGTCAAAAAAACTCTTGTTTCCCACTTATTTCCTTTTTCTCTAAAAAAAATGGCATTCTAGTGTGCTATTTAGCGGTAAACATGTACATGAGATTAAGGAGGATCCACTTACCCCAGGGCGTGTCGTCTTCCACTTTTGACTGCTCCCAGAGGCTTCCATGTTGCTCAAAATTAGTTTTTGACTCTCTCTACATCAATCATCATGGTCTACATAAATCGTTCACGTTTTCCTTTCACATATTTATACGGGTTTGGTGTGGTCAGCACCGATTTGTGTGGTCAGCACCAATTTTTATGGTCGGCACTGATTAATCTTGATCAACGCCAATTTAGGGCTATCATTGCCGATTGGTTACAATTTTTCTTATTCACCTCACTTTCTTCCATCTCCTAATCTTCTTGCCATATTGTTGATGCTTGGCTTATTTATCTGGTCATTATTGTGCCCTAAGTGTTTCCTTTTAGCACATACTTTTGATATTATCACCCATTTCGAATATGTTCCTTGTACATGGGGAACTCACATTTTTGGTAGCTTAAAGTTAATAGGTCTGTAGGCACTAACATCATCTATTTCATAGACTGTCTATTTGTCCCTACCAATGTGTCTCTCTTTAGGTGCTACTATTTTACAGCCATCATTACACTCACGGGTCTATAGGTACTAGCATTGTCTCATGCGGAGACCGTCTAGTATGCCCTACCAATGTGAGTTCCTTAGGTAGCTACCTTTTTATTATTTTTGTGCATCATTAATGACAAGATCTATTCCAAGCATCTACCTAGGGCATCCTATGTTTTAATCTACCTTTTTTAAACTTGGGATCGGTTGCTCTTTCGAGGCCCATCCCATCCCTAGTTTGAGGGGGATCACATCATCACTTTTTGTTCCTTTCTTCCAACTCCTTGTTTTTGTCTCGCAACTTTGCTTATCGTAAGTTACTTGACAAAAAGGAGCAAAATGTAGACACCTAAAATTGGTTATCCAATTTAGTGTCCCCTACGTGCATTTTCCTTCTCGGGTAACATGGGGCACGTTTATATCACCACTTCTCCCTTAGGATATTATTTAATATTTGATTTAAACATGTATCCTAATTATATTTTACCCCATTATGTTTTACCCATAGATAATTAAATATTAACTATTTAATTATACTTTTTACATATATCTTAACCACTTATCTACCCCATATCAATTCCTAACCTCTCATATCTATTTTATCCATCTATCCCCCCTATTTCTCCTCCTCCCAAACTGAGCAGTGGGATATTTCCTGTATTTGAGGTGGAAGGATCACTTTCATCTTTCCAAAAATCACCCCTTTAGGCCATTTCAGGAGTCTATTCCCTGATCGGCACCGTACCAGTACTCGATGTCAATACCAATTTTTTAGAGCGGCACTGATTTCATCTTGGTCAGCACTGATTACAAATACTGGGCCAAAATTCAGTTATGGTTAAACAGAAAGAATGATAGAGAGTTTTGAGCATCAAGTCTGAGCATTATCTATCAAGTGAGAGTGAATTCTATCCAAATCAATCCCTGAGAGGAGTACCGTTACTCTGCTCCTACCACATCGACATCATGAGCCTCCATCAATCTCTTGGTGACTCTATTCCTACATCCAGTGAAGGTGGAGCTTTGTCAGTATCCCTACAGCTCTTGCAAATCCAGTGGAGATCGACGATCTAGCTTCCATTGTCTGTTTCTCAATCTTCCTGTAATTTTCCCCTAGTCAACACCGACCGTATCTAGTTGACACCGATTCTCTCTACTCAAAGTTGACCTATCTTAGTCGATGCTGATTTTCCTAATTGACACTGATCTACCTGCAGACAGGTAAAATAATTCAGGGAACACAAATCTAGCATTGTTTTCACACTTTCCCATTTTCTATTGGTTTCTGTCAACTGTTTACATTTTGTCTATCATTTTTAATCAAAATCTAGACATTTACTTACATCTTTTATCATGTATGCTTCTTTCCTTAATTGAAAACATGGAATGACATCCACCGAGGGAGCTTATCACTTCTGGGACCCACTTTTTGGGTAGTCCACCCAAATATCTTTTAACGTTGTCTTTTTCTGTCAAGCATCTATGTCTCGCAGGTTTCTTGGATCTACTTTACAGGATCACTCGTGTGTGCACGTCTTGTCTACATCGGCTTTCTTTTCCATCTACATATTTGAATCTTTTCTATAGGATAATATGTGTTGACTATAGGGAACTAAAAATTCAAATCAAAAATAGAAAAGATTATATGTTGACTATAGGGAACTAAACAAAGCCACAATGAGAGATTATTTTCCCTTACCATTTATAGATCAAGTCCTAGATAACGTTTCAAGTAAACAATACTTTGCTTTCTTGGATGGCTTTAGTGGGTATAATCAGATCAAGGTTACTGTTGAAGATCAAGACAAAACTACATTTACATGTCCATGGGGAACCTTTTCTTATAGGATGTTACCATTTGTTTAATGCAATGCTCCTATAACTTTCTAGAGAGTTGTAATTGTAATCTTTGCTGATCTAACAAACGATTGTTTTGAAATATATATGGATGAATTAAATATACATGGAGATACATTTAAAGATGCTTTGAGAAATCTAGACAGATTTTTAACAAGATGTGAACAACACAACCTATCTCTTAGTGATGAAAAATGTTTGATGATGGTGAATGAAGGGATTGTATTAGGACACCATATTTTAAAAAAAAGAATTCAGGTTGATCAAAACAAAATTAGGATCATTTGAAATTTACCTATTCCTCAGACCCTCATAGATATCAAATCATTTCTAGGGCATGCAGGGTACTATAGGTTCCTTTATAAAAGATTTCTGTAAAAATTTTGCCCCCATGTTTAATTTTCTAACCAAGGACTGTGTTTTTCTTTGGGATGAAAAGTGTCAGCATGATTTTGAAGAAATTGAAGACAAATTAATCAGTGCCCCAATATTGAGAGGTCCTAATTGGGAAAATCCATTTCATAGCCAAATAGATGCCTCAAATTATTCCATTGGTGTAGTATTGGGACAAGAAGATGAGGAAGGAAAGATGTATTCCATTTACTATCTTAGTAAGGATCTTACTCCCACTGAAAAGAATTACACCACCACTGAAAAGGAATTTCTTGTTGTGATTTATGTAATCAATAAATTCAAATATTACATTACAAGGTACAAGATATTTTTAGACACAGATCATTCAAAAATTAAGTATTTAATGAACAAATGAGTGGTTGGAGGAATAATCATTAGATGGTTATTAATTTTGTAAGAATTTGATATTACCATCATGGACAATCTAGGTAAATCTAATGTGGTAGATGATTTTTTGTCAAGACTAACAGGGGAACAAGATCCAGTCAAGGATAACTTTCCAGATGAACAATTGTTTGTAATCTTAGCAAGTACACCATGGTTTGTTGATATGACAAATTATCTTACAATAGGGAAGTTTCCTCCTTCTTTCACTAAGAAACAAATAAAGAAGTTAATTAAAACTAGTGCACAATTCAAATGGTTAAATGGAATGTTATTTAAGTGTGGTCCTGATTTTATCTTATGCAGGTGTGTAAGAGAGAATGAAATCTTTGACATCCTCAGATCATGTCATGACGAACCAAGTGGAGGACACTATTCTATAAAAAAAATAGCTCATAAGATACTTGAAACTTGTTATTATTGGCCATCTTTGTACAAGGATGTAAAGAGATATATCTAGAGGTGTGATCCTTGTCAAAGGATGGGACAAAAAACTTTCACCAATGAAATGCCTCTTTAGCCTCAAGTTGTGGTTGAACCATTTGAGAGATGGGGATTGGATTTTGTTGGTCCCTTTAATCCTCCTTCACAAGGGAAGGAATATATTCTTGTATGTACTGACTATGTGACAAAATGGGTAGAAGTGTAGGCATTGACAAATGCCATTGAGGAAACAGTTATTGATTTCCTGAGGAACAAAATTATGATAAAGTTTGGAGCACTAATGAGCATAGTTTCAGATCAGGGACCACAATTCATGCCTAATATGATCCAAACCTTCACAAGGTATTACCAAATCAATCATACAAAGTCATCTCCTTACCACCTAAAGTCAAATGGACAAGCTAAAGTAACAAACAGAGAAATGGAGAACATCCTTACCAAAATAGTTGAAGCTGGGAGAAAAGATTGGGTAGAGAGAATACCTGAAGCTATCTAGGCTTATAATAAAACATGGAAAACAACAATAGGGTTTTCACCATATGAACTAGTCTATGGGGAAAATCCCTTTTTTCCTATAGAGTTTGAAATTCAGACATTGAGGACAACAGTGAAGGTGGGAATTGAGTTTAATGCAACTCAAAAAGAAAGAATCTTTCAACTTAATGAGTTGAATGAATTAAGGTTGGAAGAACTTCAACAGAAAAAGATAATTCAAGAGAAAAGGAAGCATTGACATGACACACATATCAAGAAAAGGTAATTCAAAGTAGGAGACTAAGCATTACTGTTTAATTTTAAGTACCAATAATTCTAGGGAAAATTGAGAACCAGATGATTGAGACCCTATCAGATTGAGTAGATATCTGACAATGGTTCTATTCAGTTACTTCCTATTGATGGAAATATCATAACACTCTTAGTCAATGGACATAGGCTGAAACTCTATAGGAAGCCTCCCACTAAGGATGAATTCTTGATGAAGATTAAAGTAGACAAAGAATTTGATCATATCGAAGAACCTAGTTCTTAAAAAATGATCAAATAACCAGATGATAGATCCAAAATAAAGGGAAGTAGATGAAAACCAGAAAATGGTGTTTTCTCCCCCCCCCCCCCCCAAAAAAAAAGAAATTCTCTCAAAGGTCAATTCAAAACCAGAAAATGGTGGTTGACCTTTTTTTGGATAGTTTAAATAAATAATTTATTTTGAATTCTAGATGTCTTATCTAATCATGTTTTTTGCCTCTTATAGGAATGACAAGTCATCATAAAAAAATGATTACATCATGAAGGATGGTAATTATGTCTTTTAACTCATTTAGGGTTGATTAAATGTTTACATGTGTGATGTGACTTAATTTAAAATTAGGTATGATGAGCCATCTATTTATACATTATGATTACAAGTGTGTAATTATGAAGTTGATTTGGATGGAATAAGTGGTGGCATGGTTATCATTAGTAATCATTATTAAAAAAATTAAGTGAAATAAGTTACAGAGATATTTTGAGGAAGGAGCATTGAATTATGTTTGTATTCCGTAGCAAAGAACAAAGAATTCAGAAATTCCGCAGCTAATAACTAAGGTTCCGCAACTAATAACAGAGGTTCCATAGCTGAATTCATCAGTTCTGTAGCTAAGCAGAAGGGCCTACAACCAATTCACATAAAATCAAAAGAAACAAAACTAAAGACAATATAGGGATTAAGAAGAAATTAGAACCAAAGGATGATTCCCAATTGCTCATAGATGAAGAAGTGGCATCCATCTTTGAGCATGCAGGATTGCTAAAGTTCCTCAAGAAATTTTTAACGGGTAATAGAATTCTTCATAAACCTAGAACAATCTAAAATAAAGGTGAGAAATATATTTATTCCTTTTTCTATAAATACTGTAAGTAGCGTGTCTGGAGTGCCAATTGTGCATATCCCACAACCTACCAAGAGGACTTTGAACTAACAGGTTGAAGTCTTACTGCAAGAAGGAGAAACTGAACCCCAATACATTTATAATACAAAGAAAATCAGAAAAGGGGTCAAAAGGGCCAGTTTTCCCAAACCCTTTGACAGGGTAGCATTTTGGATAGTAAAATATTTAACCTGTGACTATCAATTTGGTTCTATGGGAAAATAAGTCTTAAAAATGCTTATATATCTAAAGTATGGAGAAACGAAACCTGAGTACATAATAAATCTTCCAGGGATTCTTTTTAATTCTATCCAGACCATGGCTCAAAGGTATTTATGGGGTGTTCGGATAATTAGGAATCATGGTCTAATTAATTTAATATGCTTGCACCATTTCCCGTTCAAGAAGAATGGAGAATAAAATTGGGACAAGTTTCTTGGTAAGTTTAACAAAAACCCAATTATTATCATAAGGACAATTCCAGCCCCATTCTCTCCTCAAGCTAATCTGGAAATTGATGCCGCTGCAGAAGGACAGAGGGAAATGAAAAGAGAAAATATACCGAAAAGAAGGTCAGTGAGAAAGATAAAAATAGCAGAGCCTTCTATACTTGTGAAGGAAATTCCTTCTTCCATGACAGCTTCAGGGGTGCCAATATCTATCTCTGATGGTGATAGCTCATCCACACAAGAGAAAGAAATAATAGTAAGAAGAAGCTCTAGAAATAAATTCACTGATGGGCATGTTGAACTTCCCAAGATAAGAAAAATTCATAAGAGGTCAAGGGAAACCCCAGAAGGAAGGAGTGAACAGGAAAAGATGGAAAAAGAAGCTACCAATATTTTGGGCAGCATGACCATGACTCCTCCTGGAAGCCAAGCCAAGATGAGATGGACAAAGGAAATGAGAGACTTGAGGAGCAAGATTTTCAAGAATTTTCCATGAACCATCAACATTGTCAGATGAAGAAGAAGAGTTGGCATCCTAGGAGATGAAAAGGTAAATTTCCCTTTGATAGAAGAAAAATGCTCAACTCCCCAAGTAATTGCAGAAGAAGAAGAAAGACATCAAAGTTAAGCATAGCTCTGTTCTTGTCTAGAGCAGAGCTCATTATCAGGGAAAAATGATGAGGAATTGGATTTACTCAAAATCAAATTAGAACATAGGGAAAAGATCACTGGAGAGCTAACAACTCATCTTGCAGCTAGGACTGAGGAGTTATTAGTAATTAAAAAACAATTGATAGAGAAAGAGGAAGAATGTCAGACTTCCAGAAAATAGAATGTTGTGTCCACAGTCTCTACAAAAATTAAATTAACTTATTTTTGCCACTCAAAAAACTAAGGAATGACACTTGCAGGGAACTCATAGAAGCTAAAACATCAAATGAAGATTTGAAGACCAAGATGGAAGAAGAAAAAAAGGAAAGAAAGGAAGTGGGAAGAAAAGTTTTATAAGGAATAAGGAAACAAATATAAATGTCTTACAAAAATTCATATGGTCTGCATTATCAGTGAAAAAATTGCTTGCCTGCAGGAGGTCCTTCTCCTGCATATAGTGTGTTTTTTAGAAGAACAAGTTCATTTGCTGGCTGCTGTCAAGGATTGCATGTGGACTTCCACATGAAATAAAAAATGAATCTAAATTCATGACAACTTATTCTTTAGCCAGTCCTGTGCAAAAAAATCTTCTACGTGAATTCTATCTTTGTAATTTGATACTAGAGAATAACATAGGATTTATGATCAATTTGTATATAGGGGAAAGCCAACTCAATGCATTTTTCTCTGTTCTGTAAAACCAAATTTCATGGAAGGAAAGGGAATCTAAATTTTTATTGAAATCTAGCTCAACAAGTCTTTATATGAGAGCTCATTATGGTAAACCCTCTACCTTCCTCACATATTTTAGAAACCATGCCTTTGATGAGAGATTCAAGACACATTACCTTTTCATCCTGCAAAAGAATATTGATGCCTTCACCTCCTATGAGGAGGAAAATTTTGAAGATATTTATGAAGGTTGCTCAAAGAGGTGGGAACTTGTTACTATTTCCTTGAGAAGAAGGGAAGTAATTTCCCCAAAAAATCTAACCTGGAGTTTAGAAAGGGCAAAATCTTTATGTAAAACAAGTCCCCAGTCAATGAAACCTACGGGAAAATATAGATGGGAATGCAAAGAACGCCCCCTCTACTTCTCACCCCCATGTCTCCTTGGAAAAATAGAGAACCTCAAAACCCTACTGAATTTGAACAATGGGAGAGGAAAATAGAAGCAGGAGCAGGGTACAATACATCTAAGTTTAAACATTAGAAAATCTAGTTTCAGCCATTTGATCTGATCAATCAAATGGAATACAAAACTTATAACCCCACTTTTGAAGAATGAAGTTTGTAAAGGGACTTACAAACAAGTAAGTTTCGGGGAAATGATAACTCCAGAATATGTCTGATTAATGTATAACATATGATCTCATCTTATTCTCCTTTTGATTAAGTTTGATTGCATTGTGTGGCTTATAGTTGATCTGATATGAGTTAGGATGTAATTGTCTATCTTTTGATTAATTGTTATTCTAATGTTAAAATCTCTAGAATTCCTAATAAGTGTGTGTTTGAGTTCATTTTTGTAATAAAGTAGGTCTAATTAGTCAAGGAAATGAAGCAAGAAGTGATCAGTATGTTTTCAGCAACATCTGTTCCCCCACAGCTTAGTTCCAGAACTTCTAAGCTACTTCCGAAACTCCATCACACATTCATCATCTAGTTCCGGAAATTTCGGACTTAGTTTCGGAACTCCAGTATTTAGTTCCAGAATTTTCAGACTTAGGTTTGGAACTCCTTGAGATAGCTCCAGGACTGTCATAGGTTTTGGTCCTTAACAATTTCCTATGGTTCTGGAATTTATCCAAAGTTCTGGAACTGATGGGAGTTATCTATTTTAAACCACATCCAGAGATTTTACATCTATGACCCTTTCAATAAGGAAGGACGAGAAGATTTATAAACACAGATCCATTCAAATTTATCCTACAACTATCTGATCAACCATAATCTGACTCAGTATCTATTTTGGGAATGATTTTATTTTATCAGAATCATTGAGATAGATGTGATTGTAAAATGTATATAAAATCAGACCTGTAGTAGATAGATATATAATAGAAGATATAGAATGAGATAGAAATAGAACAAAGAAGAGAAATAGACTAAGTACTAAGATTCAGTACATTTGTAATTCCGAATGTTTATCAATAAAATAGCCATTCCTATTTGAGACAATTCTGAGTTGTTAAATCCTGATTCGAGGATGAGTAAGGGCCCAGTCCCCAAGGACCAGGATATTCATTTATTTGGTATTTATATTTCTTCAACAAATAGCTTAGATTTGTTAATTTTGTATTGTTTTAATTCTTTCAGTGAAACTTTGTTCTATACTTGTTTGTGCAGGTGTTTAGATAGATTCTTATATTTCTTGCAATTGTTTTCAAGCATTATAAATTGAGTGTGTTTATTTTCCAATAACAAGTGTGTTTCCATTTTGCACAATGTGTTTCCTTTCAGAAAATATTTTAGTGTGTTTACTTTCAACAAGTTTTCATAGTTTGATTTAAATAAGGTTTTACCAAGAAGTCCTTAAGACATTAAAGAGATCCCCCAGAAAATACAAAAATAACTACAGTCAACTACTAGATCAGTTAAAATTACTATTATTGCATATAGCTTTAGACACACCCCTAGTTTGATATGACATCAACAAGAAGTTGATTAAATGAAGAAAATGATGACACCCATTACCTACCTCCTATTTTTGTCAGCATCTCTTATTAATACAAGATATGAAACAAAAAGAGGAAAATGTAGACACAAAATTTGGGTCACAAGTACCATACTCCTCTTTCAGATCATTAATTGAAACATGCACATAGCCATGGACCCCTTTCCAATAGTGATATTAATTTAATCACATTTAATTAAAGTAATATTCATCCTCAAATTATCAATTAATTTAAACACTTTTATTAAGTTTATCTACACCTCACCTAAACACCTCACACAAAAACTATTCCTAGCCTATTAATTAACTAAGACTAATTCCCTAGTTATCCCAACCAACTAGGACTTAGTCTATCCCTAACATTATTTCCATATTTCTTCTCCAAAAACTAGTCCTACTTATCTAAGTGTCATTCTCTACTTCTGACCCAAAATTAGGATTAAATCATGCAAAAAATAGTTAAGATTAGGATATTTTTGGCAACTTGGACTTATTTATCTTAACCAACATCAGTTATCCCTCAACTGATGTCGGTCTCCTAACCACCATTTGTAACTCTTTCTTCAAGTTTTTAATTTGGATTTATTGGCTTGGGATTATTACATTCATACTCTCCAACATTTGTTTGAACTTGTGACAAAATTGAGCCCCTATCAACATTCATACGTGATTGGTTTCATCCATAGGCTATTTCAAATTTCTAGCACCCACACTAGGAAGCATCAAGCTGTGCATTTTCCATACTCAATCCAGATAACCACCTTTTACAACAACCACCATCCACCTCCAAGCTACATTCAACAATTAAGTGTTGTCTTTTATTTGTCATTTCTAATTGCTTAAATTGATTTATTAAGTTATCAAACCACCCCCCTTTGTTTCTACCTTACCTAGATCTAATCTCTAGTACTTCTTGCCAAATTTTTACCTATTTTACCTTCCATACCTTGACTAAACCCACATATCAGTATCTCTAAATCCTAATAAATACCTACAAACCTATCCAAATTTTGATCACTCACTGTAAAATCATAGAGAGTGCCAAATTAATAATTTGTGACATTATTGCCAAGTTTCCCCTATCAACACTGGTCACCCAACTCACATCAATCTATTCCCCTAGCCGACATCAGGAACCTAACCAAAGTTGGTCTCTGAGACTAGCAATATATCCTAAACCAGCGAGTTCAAAACATTCCAAAAACAAACTAAAACCTTTCCTAACTTCACCCAAACTTCACCTAAAATCTCTACCACACCTACAAATCAAAACAAAACCATTAACCATTTAGACTAAGCCTAACCTTTCCCTTTTAAATTATATTTTTTTATTGTTTTTAATAAGAGACACATTAATCTTGTTAATTACTATAGGAATCATTGATTTGTTATTTCTTCTTGCATTAAATTGTATTAAATAGTGGTTTTACATCCATCTAGAAAGTACCATACTTCCTGAAACTAGCATTTTCTAGGTAATCCACTGCCATATATTATTTAATATTCTCTTATGGTTTTTTTGTGATTTACAATTAGTTCCTCCTACCAAAAATGAATATCTCTCATTTAGTTTGATCGAAAGTCTACAGTGCACATAACACCATCTCCCTACATAATCATGGGTATTACTCCTCAAACTCTACCCTTTTCTATTTAATCACATTACTTTGAGGTGAAACACAATCATCTTAGAAACTTGAGGGAATGAAGCACCATCCTCCATAATCTACTCTTGATAATACTAGATGGAAATATAATTCCACTCACACCATTAGGTAAGGGAGGACCATTGGGTTATTTCATTCATATCTAGTTGGGATAGGAGATAGAGAGATAGAGGTGGATATATAGAATGTATGACAATGAATTGATCATGATAGTGAAAGCCCCTCCTGATGGATGCTCTCTATATTCTATGTGATCAGATAGAATAGTGAGATTCCATCAGGTGATCTCCAACAATTCACAATTATGTTCGGAATTTTCACAGAGTAGCCTTCTCTAGAAAATGGATAGTACAAAAGATAATACCGAAAATGGATCCGTTAATAGGTGACTAGAACACAAGAAATGAATACTTCCCGAGATAATGACACAGGAAAAAATAAATTTTTGTCGAGTCCCATTGGCTAATCATAATGATATCATGGAAATGTGACACAGACTTGAATATACAAGAACATAAAGAAAATCACCTTGATATTAGAAATTATTGAGCCCATGATATTCTTGTCTATGGAAACATATAGGATATGTAACTGATCTCTTAGAAATAACAATGAACATATACTGGGTGAGTTAGTATGCATCTCTATGGACCATTTTTTGGGCCTGATACGTTATGATATCATAAACCTTCTCAAAAGAACCATATGTGACACTCTTGCATCATATAAATTTTTAATAGGGGTATCCCTTTAATCCTCCATTATTGATTCAAGAGTCAATACTTTCTATATAGAAGGGTATTTAATACTTTGTTATGGGATGAGATTTAAGACACCCATTACAACTTGGTTATGGGATTGGGAAGTTGTGATGGGATAATGACCATATCTATAGTTCAGGGGTATACCTAAATATGTACCTGGACTCTCCCATATAGAGAGAGTGGGTGTGCCTCCATAGTACAAACATATTTCGTGATCATCATCATGTATTTAATCTACTAACCTTTAGGGATATGAGATGATTGGGAGAGCTTGCAAAGGGGAGTGAAATGAAGGGGGAGATACAAGATCAAGCTTGGATCATCAGGGGTTTCCTAAGATGATATGTAGGGCTACTTGGATATACTTTGAAGTTGTCAGGTTAAAAGAGGAAGACAGTGATGGGGGAGGTCTAGAATAAAGTGACCATATGATCCCCGTCTTAGGATGGAGAGAAGGGGATGTGGATTTAATGGCTATTTCATTTCTTTTCCAATGATCCTCGGATCATTTTTTCACTCGACCCATGAAGGGATGAAGCCTCTTCAATTTGAAAGCATACAAACAACTTCCCTTAGGAATATATGATGATGAATGCCTAATGGGGGAAGGAAGATAACCTACTATAGAGTCCATCTCAGAGCATAAATGGATTGAGTGAATAATTTAGATCATATGTCCCCCCCACCCCATATACATAACTAGATATGGTGATCCTGGATATGGTTGATAGGAAATATATTTTGATAACGTTGACCATGATTTGTTTCTATTTTTTCAAAGGGTGTCTCTCTTATTCATCCAACTTCTATCTAATCCACCTATCCATATATCTAGTTTGGGAAGAGTCAAGTTAGTCATAATCTCATTAGATGGATAAAATATCACATGTATATCTATATTCTATATGTAATACAAACATATATATATATATATATATATATATATATATATATATATATATATATGGATATGGATATAGATAAAAACCACCATCTATATTGATCAATATTTTGAACATTCCATCTATCTGATTGCAAGTTTAGATCTATATGGATAGCTATCAAATAAATTAGAAGAAATTTTTTATGGATAGGGATAGGGCTAGGGATAAGAATAGGGATATGTAAAGTATTGGATCTAATAAGGACTTGTTTGATGGAACATTTAACAATAGGACCTAAGAATATCATAATATTTGTAGTGCTATGACTGTAATATAAATGTATATATCTATATCTACAAATGTCTATCATTTGGATGGAATCAAAGCTTTATATATATAGACGGCAACATATCCTCACCTAAATATAAACTAGATAAATGTGATGGTAGTACACATAAATCATCTGGTCCACATCATGTATTTCATTCATTATATACATGATATCAATACACTGTGATTCATCATCACTTAGGTGAAAGCATAGATCATAGGTAGGTCACACATAATTATGACAGATTCTGTCATGGAGTATATCATGATGTGTAAGTTGTGTCATATAGGATTATACATTCCATCATCCAAGATCTAACTCCTCTTCTCCATGATGGAGTGTTGTGCCATTAGCTATGCTATTAGGTAGTTACTCAAAACTCCCACTATATGTACATCTCTCTTCTTGATCTATGAGCATGTAGACTTATTGATGACCTTACATGTATGCACATTTTTCATGGTTGAGTTCTTTTTTGAATCTTGAGGCTACTTCATATCCATAGGATCTATAGGGGGCATGATGATAAATTTATGGATCACTTATAGAGATATGGCTTGCAAACATCATGTATGTATAGATATCTAGGTGACCATCTCCTTTTGAGGGGAATAATATCCTATAATTCCCATAGAATTCCCCTCTGTGGGTTGTGATTGAACCAATGCAGGTCAATCACGTTCATGTTATGATCCCATAAGCCTAACTAGATCATATCAAATCTATTTGTCTATTCTAGTCTAGTATCTCATTACCCTTGAAAATAATGGAAAATATGGCCAAAGATATTATAAGATAGCCAAAATGATTATTGATTTTTTGACGGGATGTTAAATGGAGTGAATCTACCATACCTATGTACCTGTATAAACAATCAAAGAATAGAAAAGGGATAAACTCATGAATGAAACCATTGAAAACCCAAAAATATCTATATATTGGCATGAAGTGATTAAATTATATCAAATAAAATCAAATCTATAAGAACAAGTATGGATAATACAACTTTCCCCCGTGGAGAAAGTATAGGTCCCACAACCCATGAAAATTATTAAATCCCTCTCAGGAATTTTTAAAGAGCTATAATGATTCTTCCATCTTACTATTAATATATTGATCGGGGTCTCACCACAACACCAAAATCCCCAATCGATGTGACGTAATATGATGGAGGTTGATATTGTATTGGTTGAGAAATGATAAAGAGTGATGACTCACTCAATATCATAGCATAGATATTGACTCCAACCACTTAATTCAACTCAGTATGTATACACATATACATGTATATAGATTGGGCCCAATCTCGAATCTCTCAACCACCACATCCATCTAATAAAATAAATCTTGTGACTTGAATCTTGATTTTTAAAATGTATTACACTATATAATTTGTAAGATCTACCCCAATCATTAACCACCCCAGGTTGAAACCCAATATTGTTTTTATTTAAAATCACTTTTTGTACTATACTATACTATACTATATATCATGATTGTGACTGATTAAAGTATGAATTAAACCAAACCATCACCTCTAGATCTATCTATTGTGGCATAATACCACACTCAAGATACCTACTCTATATATCTCTCTAAGGAATTCCACTATAAATATAGATGTGATATGGGTTGTCCAATCATTTATATATATAATAGATGATGCAGGGCCTGGTTCATTTATGTTCTTGACCCAAAATGGGGTACCACATCCCTATTTCAAATAAAATTTTAGGGCCTTAACTTTAGGCTCCTGATCGATAACGCCCAAGCTATCAAGAGAGCCATATATATATAGGGGATGGATAGCCATAAATAGAGAATCAAGGGGATAGGAGCTAACTTAAATATATTAGGCTAGGAACCTCTCTATACGGGATATATCTAGGCCCTATCTTGATATCCCCATCACATGCTAATGTAATGTATTTGATAGGACCAAATATAGAAAAGATTCCATTTCTTTTGGATCGTAGATTAGATTGAGATATAGGTGGTCAACCATATAGATTTATAGGAAAATTGATCTATCTATTCAATAACTGATGGCCATATGGGAAACTGATCTATCTCAAAAATGTATATCAAGAGGTAGAGAATATTTATGGTTATATCATATAGATAGAGTGATGTAAACAAATATGGAATAATGAGTGAGCCCCTATCTAATCACTGTCCCCTAGCTAAGATCTATATAGCATGCACCATATCAATCCCTCTCCCGATGGCCCTACCATATATTTAGATAGGACCTCCCCTTAATAGGGGAGTTCTACAGAACCTTCCTTGACATGATTTAGTTTGGGCTCTACATATGACATATGGCCCCCCACACTAAACCATTCTGATTTGGTATTCTAATCTATCGAGAAGATAGGGGGATAAGTCCTTTTCTTTATATGTGCCCCTATATAAACTCTCTATATACAAATATATAATATCCCATATATATATATAAGGCCACACTATTTATATGGACCTCTATCACTAGTTTCCACCCTTACCCCTATAGTTCATACTAGATATATTGTAATCCCTCTCTATATATAGGGATGTTATTGACCAATGACGTAAAAATTGGTATAGATTCATAAAATTTTGAGCACCCTAGATAGCATTCATATGGGCCAACAAGACATGTATTATATAGTTGAGGAGCCAACTAAATATATCTAGAGAGGTCCCCCCACCCATATAAATCAAACTATCTTATCTATATGGAAAGTTCCTTGTATAGATAGGGTGTTTCCCAGTTGGAGTCATGTAGAATTATATATATATTATACTCCCATAGACCCATAGTATATAGACTTAGACTGTATATAGTTTCTTGACCGACCCGAGATAGTTTAGTCCCCCCTTCTCTTTATAGTATAGGGAATATATGGGGCATCATACCAACTATAGGAAATAGAGCACTCCATATTTCCATATAGATATATGACGCCTCAAACCTCCTTTTTTATCTTGACCCTTATATCTATGTGCACTATTGAATCCCCAAGTAGAATAATTCCTTCGATAAGGGATGAGGATTACCCCCAATCTCTACTTGTTTAAATTTCGCAGCCATTCTTCATTTAGAGTGTCCAGTTAGTGGAGGATGAGGACTGTCCCCATCTCTATCATAGAGATCCTTGTGGGTGTCATATTTCTCTATAGGGTGACCCATATCTCCCTCTCTATTATGGGGTCCCTTGATTACACTATATATAGATATGTGAGTTGGAGATATATCAGACTCTACCCCTATAGGAGTAGGGGTGAGGAGCACATCTCATACATCTAATTAATTTGGGATAATATCTTTACCTCTACATAGGGGAGCAGATAACAGAGTTACAGTCTTGAATTGGGTGGTTGATATGGTTACTCTACATCCTATATTAGATGAGATGGTTTCTCAATGAAGGATACCATATAGATATGAATGATAGTTTCTATATAGATTATATACATGAGACCCTCAATTAACTTATACATTTGTGTTAGACCATACAAGTAGGGTTGTATGGAATAGATGGAAGGGATTTTCTCATCTATACAGAGGATTGGGATTTATCAGATGCCTTCAATAGAAGATCAATTATATACTAGATACTAGAGTGATACTAACCATGTAGATCTGCCCATATCCTAGATAGAACATGATATAGAGCCAACATCATCCACCTAGATCCCAATTAGTTTAGGGGCTATATCCAAATGGGAGGGTTGAGGGCCAACTAAATAATATATAGTAGAGAGACTTGATTGATAGATATACTACATCTAGTTCCAATTATGTTAGGGAGGATCTAGATTCTAAACTAGTTGGGGGAGTACGAGGGGGAGGCCCAACGTAACTATGTACTCTATATAGAATATGAAAGTTAGGAGTATAGTCCTCTCGACTCATATATCATATAGACCTATACAGATAGAGGGATCTAATCCCATATCTATATAGGGCCTCGTAATTTCTATATAGTAGCTAGGATGACGCTTTATATCTATATGGGAAATGGGAAGTTATAGTTCTCATTTGGATGGGGAACCTTCTCTTGATATGGGATATTTAGGGGACACCCATATATAGATGGGGACCGACCAACCCCTCCCCTTTATCTATATAGATTTATATTGAATGGGGATCCATATCTATTCTATATTGAGAAAGGCCCTTTATATCAGTGAGGGCCAACTAGATTAGGGATCCCCCTATGGATGTATATGGCTCGAGCCCACCCCTTAGAAGTGTGTGTAGTCTCTAAAAAGATCATATGTATGGGATATATGAATCTCAGGATGAAGGAATATCTTAAAAGTGAAGAATTTGGGTCATGTTGACTTTGAACTCTAATAAGTCACTCACCACCTCCAATTACTTTACTCTCTCTCTCTATTGAATTGATCTAGGGATGGGAGATTAATCAATCTTGATGGTCCAGTTCATTATCCATCTATCAGAGAAATTATAGGGGGACCTTGACATTGATTAATTTGTAAGTTTCACCCAATAGATCTATATTTATAGGGGAGAGATTTTAAATGCCATTAACGAAGGAGCCTCTAAATACTTGATTCGGCCCAAAATGAGAGTATCCTATCTAAATCTATCTTTATAGAATAGATACATGGTAGCCTTTAGAGTGTATTGGGATCCAAAATATAGTATATGCTTAACTTCAGGAAGGGTAAATCCATTCAATGAATAGATCTATCGCATGAAACTAAAGGTCAAGGTATTGATCTATCTTATCTATATGGAGTCTACTGAGCTAAGGAACAAGTAACGAGATACCAGTTTTGATATTTATGGTTAATGGCATGCTCAGGGGAACATAGTCAATCATTAATGGTAGATGAATGCATCCATTCCTATATATCTATGATGCCCTACCCCATAGTTATAGGAAGAAGGGTAAAAATTTATAGTTCTCTTAGCCCCTATATAAATATCCCATTTATAGGTTATGTGGCAGCAAAAATATACCACTGACCCATATCTATATAATAAAATTCTAGGGGGAGATCAGAGTGCCCCATCCCAATATAGATAGAGATGGTTTGTTTAGAGAGAATATCATCTCTCATCATTAAGATCAATCACTTCCATATATGTATATATATATATGGGTTAGGGTGAATGATAGATACATGGAATATAGATAATTCTCCCATCTCTATATAGATGCGATATAGATTCTCTCACACCCTCTAACTGTGTCAGATTGTCTATATATCTACATAGAGTAGGTTGGACTGATATGGGATGGGGCATCCCCATTTCCCCACTCTCACATAAATCTGATCTAGTTTTCAACCTAACCCCTCCTCCCTCTCTATTATATAACTTGATACAATGATAACCCCATATTCTAATCGAAAAGGGAATTTCTTAGGAGGTCAAGTGGCAGAAGAGAGATGGGTATATAGGTAAATGTCAGTGGGGGACATATAATATAGATATATAAGGGTCTAGTGGGAAAACTAACTAAACCTAAGGCTCCTACAAATCTAACATCCGCTATAGATTCAAGGGGAGGAGAAGTTAGTGGATTGATGGGGCACCTATAGATATGGATATAGAGTTTCTCAAGTGATCCTCCCGAGCCCCCACCATCTGTACGCTATATATTTGACTGGAAACAACTTATTCCTATATAATCAATTTCTCACTCATAGTCCCTTAGTCACATCTCCAAACTATGGTAGTTGGTCCCCACCTGATAGAGTTACTTTACTAATTAGTCTATTCATGTCACATTTATGAACCTCAATACTTGAAAGATTCCATATATAGATAGCCCCTATATATAAATAGATGTAATAATTATAGATGGGGTCAAGCCACCCATATAGAGTATAAATTCATAGATGATGGGCTGAGGCCCTATGGAGGGGATGGAGATGGGGGTAGGTGGATATGTGTGAACTATATTATTTAATTGGACTCAGGTGAATCATATAGTGTATATCAACCTTGCCCCAATCTGGGGGTTTGTCTGATGTAAAGGGGGTTATCCTTTCAGTATAGAGAAGAGGTAGGTTGAGGATCCCCTCCCCCCATATATATTTATATATATCCTATCTTATCTTTTCTATATGGGGATAAGGATGCCCTACCAGTGGAGTGGGAAGTTATATGGTATGTAGATCTCGTCTGACTATATGGAAAATATAGATAGATATTTGACCATAAATATTATATTTCATCTCTTAGCGGGAGGGAGAGGGAGTGTATAGTGTTTATTTTAGTCAGCCCTCATCCCATATATTAAAAATATCCAATAGAGATAGAGGGACCAACTCCATTATCTATTCTATAGATATACATATAAGTGATATTCATTCTATCTATCATATTATGAAGAACCACCTCTATATATCTTATTCTAAGATAAAATAAAGAGGGGATGATGGATAGTCTATATAAAGAAGCAACCCTAATGATGGCTCTATATATTTTCTATCTAGTGGCATCCTAAAAAATATATATCTTTTGAAAATATATCTTTAAGAAAGATCAACAGTTAATCCATGTCTTGTTACCAAAATCTAGAAGGGGGTGCGAGCGAGAGAGATATGGCCCTTGTTACGATATAATTTAGGGTATAGGGCTTCCTAATATGCCACTTGTCCCATCTCTTATCCCTATATATATATATATAGATATCTACCCTTCCATCTCTCTCTTGATAGTGTGAACCATCCTTCAGAAACCTAAATTATATAGTGGTTGGGAGGGGCATCAGAAAGATTACCTAAATGGATAGATGAGGGGAACCCCCTCATATTTTTTTAGGGATCTTCCCCTCCCCTTCTTAATAGAGTAAGAACATAGCCTCCCTAAAAATAAAATATAGAGAGGCCCTTAGAAGTAATATATAGATCACCTCAAAAAAAAAAATATAGAGTGGGAGTGGGAACTATCCTTCATCTTATCTATATATCTACCCCACCAATGATATATATTATATATAGGGTAAAACCCACCACCGCATATAGAGATAGAGTATGTCCCAATTTACTTTATATTTATATATATAAAGGGGAGGGTTCCTCCCTCTCTGAGCCCATCTATTTTATGGTATGGTGAGATGAAGATATGAGATTAGTATCTCTACCACATCAATTAAATTCGAATTGACCTTGAACCTATAGATTTTAAATTCTCTGACATGTATATAAGTGGCATATGGGATGAGGAAGGATCCCTCAATTCCTCCCACTTCTAGGAAAAAAAATAAAATTAGGGAAGTCAATCATACTCCACCCCCTCTGAACTAGTTGCAGATTGAGTTAGTCTAGATAGGCCTCACTAGAATTCTAAGGGCCCCTATCTCACTCGATTGATTAATAGATAAACCCATGCTCACATATATAGATAGAGTGTGCTTGACCACATATATCTATATTTGGGTAGGGTGAGGGTTTCCTCAAAATCATAATCATATATAGTAGTTCCTACCCATATGGACAACTCAATCTTATGTTCCTAGCAACATAGTGAGAAGAAAATAGACTATATAGAATGGGATTGGGTTTTTTTCATGATCTCGATGATAACTGGGAAACAATATAACTTACATATATATAAAGAGAGGGGGTGTAACCATCTTCCCTGATAGATATATAGATAGGGATATCTCATATAATAGAGAACCCATTAAGAGATTTGGGGCACTTGGCCCTTAACTATTTCTATGACGCCCACACCCCATACAAAGAGAAATAGATAGGGGTGCTATAAGTCCATATAGAGTTTAGGGGGGAGGGGTGTTGATTATATATATACCAATCGAATAACCATGATACTGAATGGCCCTATCTATTTTATAGATTGGGGCTTATATAAATATCCTTCACCATGATTAGATAGGGGATTCCACCATATATATATGTTGTTGTTAAAATCATATACACATTGTAGGTCAGGAGAGGGTGTTAAACCCCTAAAATAACTAAGTACCTAAGGCACAAAGATTTTTGGCATGCAAAAGTAGGGCTCAAAGGTGTGCTTGGAAGAATTTCTTGGAGATACGAGAACGCTCACACCCATAAAGGATGGATTTGAGACTTAGTGACGTTTGGACATCAAGTAAAAATATGGTTAGGGAGTGAATGGAAAAGAGACCATATAAATATATGGATAAGCTATGGAGACTTGCAGCTTAAGAAAAGGATATTAAAAGGCATCAATATAGTTATCATTAAAGGGTAAGGAGTCAAATTTTTTATGGATTAGCTGAAACATGCATGCTAAGAAAACTTGATTGAGGGAAACTCATGATGAAATTTGGCATGGTCTTTGGTAGTGGTAGGGAAATAATGAGAAGATTCCTTCATGCTTTCCCTATGTAATGATAAATGGTTAAGAGGATATTCCTTCAAGTTCCTCTTATCGATGGTTTTGGGAGACATTAGGGGGTGTGTGAGGAAGAGTGAAAGAGATAGGGGTTTTTTGAAAATGTGTAATGTGTAATGGTGAGCTCTGTATTGAAGCTATGCTACTATAAATATTCATATACATGGAACTCTTTTTTATCTAATCTTGGATACTGAACTTTTACTAATGAATATGATGAAGTGATTCTGAAGCACTTATGTGATAGATCTTGATTTGTGCATTTCCTTTTATGTTCATGCATGCATTACTATTTTTCTTGATGTTAATCATGGTTTGCTTATACTTCCATTTAGTATGATCATGTTATTTTATGTCCTGGTGTATTAGACTTGGAGTTAATGCTTAAATATTAATTCCAAGAATGGGTGCATTCATTTTCGAGTTTTGTAATCATCCTTGCATTAATTTATTTATCACAAAGCTCACATAAACGAAGGGATCAGTTCTTGCACATGCCTCATATGAGCTTCCAAAATTGTCTGGATGATGTGCCAATGCGTTCAGTGTTGATTGATGTACTAAGAAGTAATTAGAGACCTTTTTTTGAAGTTGTTGTGAGAATAATATATAATGACACAGTGCTTGAACTTGGATAATTTCAAAGCATTGTTTAAAAGAATGGAGGATGAGTTTACTTGGATATTTAATGCTAGATCTGATTTTGATGAACGTAAATGTGTAGAAGAACACCTGTATCATGAGTTGTATGAGACATTCTTTTGTTATTTTCTAGTGGAGTTGTATGAATGACTTTCAGCATATGCATTAAGTTTGAGTTGGTACAATAGACCTTGTGTATGGATGAAGGATGAGTATAAAAAGATGCATGATGTCGATCTGACCTGAACCCATCTTATTGATCACTGGTGGAATAAAGTGTTGACTAGTGATACTTTGGAATATGCTATTTATATGTATTATTTTCTGGATATTGTTGACTTTGAGTTCTTGAGAGAGCCTAGAGTATCATTCTTGCATGTTATCCCTTTAGCTATAAAGATCTTGGTCAATACTGGAATCTTTTCCTATAGCTGGTTAATGTCCTGCTAGGTGTGGGGCACGTAAGCCAGTGTGGTGAAAGATGGAAAATCCTATGTTATAGAATGAGAGAGGAGAGAGGAAAATCAAATATGATGAAGATGTTGGAAAGATGATGCGATGTTGTTGGAGAAATGGAGAAATTGAGACAGATGTTGTGAGAAGTATTTGAGTTCTACACAGAAGGCGTGATATCTGAGCATTCTTTATTCCCCCATATTGGCAAGCGGGGGAGAGTTACCCCCTCCACTTCTCATGAAATTTTGTCTCTTGAAGAAAATAGAACCGTAGCTGTGCATCTTGGCCGACATGGTGACGGAAACCTTGCACTTAGCCTTCTAGTTCATAAGGAAAAAATTTTCCATTCAATTGTTAGAGGTGTTGATATCATAGATAAAGCAACACCTAGGAGGTATAAATTTTATTCCCATCTCTGGTTGCACAGTCTTTTCCTGTGTTTAGAGGTATTTTGTCTAGCCCAACATTTGGGAAAGGTTTAGGTTCACAAATTTTGGGTATCCTATCTAGAGGTGGCACAAGAAACACATCTAGGAGTTCTTTAGTATCACAAATCATTGACACGTAGTTTAGCATGACGGTGGGGGAATAAGGCACCAACCCTTTAGGTGCTTTGGTTATTGCGGGATGAGGATTTGGTGGATCTGGAGGAATAAGAGCTAATGGGTCTAGTGGATTAGGTGGTAGAAGTAATGCGAGAAGAAATAAAGGCCCTAGAGCTCGACGACAAGGACCTCAACCACCTTAGTAGGTATTTTATGAGATTTCCCTACACTATCTTGATTATAAGGGTGTGGAAGATGTTGTAGAAAATGTGTATAAGTGTGAGATACTATGGCTCCCAAAGGGAATAATTTACTTGGAGTGGAAATAAAGTCAGTTTACAACCACATTGCAAGGGTGCACACATATCTGGCACCAGAAATATGACCCACGCCATACAGTGGTGGAATATAATGCATTGCATGATGCATTTTTAGTAGAGTTCCACATTCCTTACTTTGAACAAAAGAGCATCAATGCATTGAAATAAATTTTGTAAGGGATGACAAAGAGTGTATGAGAGTATGATGTGTGCTTTAAGAATCTGTTATCAAGATTTTCTAATGATATCCATCCTTCTCAACATGATCATCGGTTTTTCGGTGGGTTAATCCTACCCTTGAGGAGGGCACTTTAACATAAGACCTTCACAGAACTGCATGAGGCTAGCTTAACTAATGAGGCCTTAGGAAGCATAGACACTGGGGTAAACCCATTTCTTAAATCCTAGATCACTTCCATGGTAAATTAACTAGAGAAACTATTTGCAAACTCAGAACACGAGGCTCACAAGTAGGCTATGGTATATGGAATACAAAGTAGAGGGAAATATGAAGGATAGTTTTCCGTGAAGATCTATACACACCATGACTGTGGAGTGTGAAATTTACCACATAGATCATGATGTAATTAGGTGTATATTACTACATCACGTGATATGTAAGAATGTTTCTTGTAATTATAGTATTTACACTTCCACTACTCATGACATCAAGGATTGTAGAATGATTGACTAGATACATGATGTCAGTTATATTGGTGTGTGCTAGTTTAGTGTTTTAAGTAATACCAAGGATGATGGATACCATTATGAAGGGAGCACAGATAGAGGTGGTCACAAAAGAGGATTTCTTGAAGTAATTAGAGGCTATGGAAACCACTGAATCAGAAGAATTGAGTTCGCGCGTGGGACTTGTTACAATTGGGGGTCTATGGAACACTATAAATGTGAATGTCTCGATCTATTATAGTTCCTTTGGTGTGGAAAGAATAAAAAATATGAAGAGTTCCTATAATTATTTGAACACATGATCCAACAACAATGAAAGGAAAAATGCACCTAGATGGTAAGTGTGAAGAAATCCGACTTGAAGTGGATGTTGAGGGTGGTGCATGAATTTGAGTTACAACATGTACTGATTACAATGTGAGCCAAAGCTGCACACACCAATGATATATCAAAGTAGAGATCATTCGTTACTATGGAAGAGGTAGTGCATAGGAAATTTCTAGATCCTTCACATCAGAAAGAATTCTATCAGAAGACCATGGATACGATTCGAAACCTATAAGGAGGGATCAAGTTCCTGAAGGAGTAATCACGGAAATAAGAACAAAATAAGAGTGTTGAGGCTCCACAAAATTATCTAGAGGAAGTCAAGGAGGTATGCAAAATGTTGACGAAAGTTAATATCATCCCTCTACTAGGAGAATGATTACAAGATAAATTACCATGTGTTGGAGGGGAGTACAAACGAAAGGTCTTGCACACTAACCTTCCTCCTCACACCATTTACTATGATAGTAAGATTACCTTGAATGCAGTAGTTGATGGATGGCTCATGAGAAATATTATGATTGACATGGGCATGAAGGTTAATGTTCTCACCTTATATGTATGGAATCAAATGGGAAGGTGCCCATTACCACCATCCTCAAATGTGTTGTATATGGCTAACAAGACAAAGGCTATGCCCATTGGTGTTTTGAAGGATGCTATTATCACTATCCAAGGGGAGAAATTCACTGGATACTTCAAATTCTTGGTACTTGTTGAGGTGGAAAATTTCATGACATTACTTGGGTACCCCTGGTGCTATAAGAACAATGTTGAATTACATTTCTACAAGGGATATGTACGTTTTAATAACAAGAAGGAATGTGTTATCATCCATTTGAAAGATGGAAATTCAGTGCCCTATACTAAGCCCTTTAGAGAAGAGGACCTCAATAGAATCTATGTGCACACTATCAGGGACCTTGAAGTTTTACATTGAACCAAATGAGTTATTCAATAGGAATACACTCGATATATAAGTGATACCACTAGTGTGGCATGTGACAACTATGCACATAAGAAATATGAGTTAATTGAAAGGAAATTAAGAGGCTCTGTTACGAGTGTGATAAAGGCACACTCACTTAGGTGCTTGGGAGGAAAGAAACTTCCAACTTACACTAGGGAAGGCAACCCTCATCTTTTTCTTACTAGTAATGGAGACCTAGTGGAGATGTGAGATCAAAATAAGAAGCATGATTATCAAAACTTTACATGGGACCATAGCATGATGGTGAGAAGCACATCAAGAAAATATTCTAGAGTGGCATGAGGTAAGGATCACACTCTCTATTAGATTCCTCTAGAGAAATGCACCAAATAAAATTTTTGGCTATGATTGAAGGGGATCTGCCTTAGAGCATGTTTAGAAATGTGAAAAGATGTGGATAGGAGGCATAGAATCTTTAACCCATTCCCTATTGGTACACAAGTTTTATTCTACACTGTATGGTTACACGCACACATGATACATTAATTTGAAACTACTCCATCAGATAGGAAACTAGTGGGAGTTAACAGATGACTTGATTCATACCTTTGAGTATCGAAGTACTAAGCCATTAGTGAATGAGGTGTTACAGGTTGTTAAACACCTAACTATAGGAGATAGTGCCATGGTAGAAGATAGGATCCTGGAGTTGTTAGGAGGACTTGACCTGAAAGCACACTTCAATGAGGAAGAGGTAGAATAAGTACATCTTGAGTGTGCTTATATGGAAAAGGAGAAGGGAAAGTTAGTCTATGTGATAGATGTTGAATAAGTGGAAAACTTAAATTTTAACCATACTATGGGTACGCGTGAGGTGATGGATAGTGATGATGAGAAAGTGTGCTCCTAAAATGAACCCCTAAACAATTAAAAGGTTAACATTGGCTCAGATGTTGTAGTCTCTATTATCACTTCGTATTTCAGTAACTAATCCTAGGTGTGCCGATATATCATCCAGTCTTAGCCTAGAAGTTCACCTAAGTCATGCACAAGTGTCGAGTCCCTCATTTATTTGATCATTTTTATAATGTTCTTTATCAACATGATGATGCAACATAAATAAAGAATGAATGCAATTATCAATAGCATTTTAGACTTAAGCTTGTATTCCTAGTTGATGTTTTCCAATCAAAAATTTAATATGATTAAATAACACTAGAATCAAGCATGAAATAACATTGAGGAAACCATTAACAAACACATGAATGAAAGGGAAAAATACATATCAATACCCATTGCAAGAGTGTTACAAAACTACTTCATTATATTGATAATTCAAATATAGTAGCTAATATTACATCAAGAAGTTCCATCCATGACATTGTTCATACTAGTATAGTTTTCTATACATCACAGAGTTCTCTGTTACATGCATTACACAATACTTTTATTTTTTCATCCTCTCCCCCCTTCTTTTCTCTAGAAAACAACCCTCTAATACAAAAATTCTAAGGAATCTTCTCTAACCATCCATCATCACCTGTGAAAGCCTACTAGAATCTCCTAATGATTGCTCTACCACTACTTAGGAATCATATAGATGTCATCATGCATTTCCCTTAATCGAGTGCCTTTAGTATGCATTTTCCAGCTAATCCTTAACAAAATCGACTCCTTATCCTTTCATGATAACCATAATGATTCCCTAGAATATAATTTTCTTTGATTACAAGTATCCATGGCTTATCCACATATGTATCTAGTCACTTTTTTGTTCTCTCCTTATTCGTGTCCTTTTTTTTTTCAAAAAACATACTAAGTCCTAGCTCTGACCTTCCCTAGCGTAACCCTTCATGTTTCTCCAAGGACTACTTATATGTGTGCCTTCCCACCATGTGTCTACATGCCATAAGGCTTCATGCCTTAGGTACTTAGTTACTTTTAGGGGTCCAACATCACCCCACACCAAACTAGTTGTCACTCTGGAAAAACTTTGTGCTAACTGAACAAAAAGAAATCTTGTCAACAAAAACTTTCTATGATAAGAATAATACTCCCAAGAATAAAAAATAGTGGTAAATAGTGGGTGTCGTTATTCCCTTCATTTAATCAACTCTTTGTTGATGTCATATTTAAACCAGGGGTGTGTCAGAAGCTATATGTAACAAAAAAATCCTAGTGATCTAGTAATTGTTTGTAGGTATTTGTTATTTTATTTTCTAGGGTTTTTTTGCAGTGTCGTTAGGATTACATGGCCAAAGCCTTATTATCTCTATGTTGTCAGAATATTTCTGAAATAAACACTCATTTCTGGAAATAAACACACATACAAAAGTAAATAGATTGCTGGAAATAAACACACATTATAAGAGTAAACAAAATTTTCTTAGAAATAAACACACATTTGAAAATGCTATAAACATATTACAAGGCAATGAAAATCTAGTCTATAACACCTGTAGGGACAAGTATACAACAGAGTTCAACTTAAAGAATCAAAATAATTTACAGAATTAACAGATCTACACTATTTTCTTTACAAATATAAATACCAATAAAATGAGGATCCTGGTTCTTGGTGTTTCACCATTTTCTTTACTTTGTTAAGATGAAACACATAAGGGTAAGGGTTGAGGAGGAATACTTGTTATTGTTGATCGGTTGACGGTTTTTGTGCACATTCTAAATTCTCGATCTAATACCAGTTGTGAGAGCTTCCTTTTGGCTTGGAGGAACTACCTGAAATAGAAAACAACACCTTAAACAAATAGTTAAATAATATATGATAGTGGACTGCCTAGTTTATGCTAGATCTGGGAAGTGTGATACTCCCTATATGGTTGTCAATCCATTGTTTAAAAAAAATTAATGTGAGAAATAAGAAAATTTCTACTGTTGTTGATATGATTTAGGTATCTCATCCAATCACAATAACTAAATCTAATATAACAAGCTAGGCTATAGTCAGATCTGAATGGGTAGGTAGGTGTCAGGTTACTAGAACTGGTCAGGGTCAGGTTCTTGGGTTGTTTAGGTCACTTGGTAAAAGGTTTGTTTGGTTCCGTTATTAGCAAAGGGTATGAAACATAGAGACTGATGTCAGTTAAGGTATAACCGATGATAGTTTAGGGGAGACTGACGATGGTTATGGGTAACTGACATCGGTATAGTAGGATGATAGTAGTTCAATGAAAACGTTATTATAGAGTCTGGGTGAGATTAGATGGGGCTAAAGAAGGGTATGGTGAGGTCTTTGAAAATGTTGAGAACACTTAGAGAGGTGGAAGGGTTGAGGATAGGTGATCTGATAAAGGGGTGGGTGAGGGTTTTTGAGTTTGTCAGAAAGTAAGGCTATGGAGGAATGGGAATGTTAATAGAAGAATGATAACATAAATGGTAATAATTCTATGAGTAGAATAAGAATGGAAATGTTTAATGATATAAAAAACTTACCAAAATTGTAGGTCCAATGGTTGGGTGGTGGTGATGATCAGTTGGTGGAATGGAGTTTGGTGTAATAGTGATTCTTCTCAGAATGTTACCATGATTGCAAAATGCTTCTGGATTCTATCCTGGGTGCTGGCTATAGATGTCTGGGTGCATGAAAAGACTCTAGTTTTTTCTTGCATGCATCTCTCTTCTTGTCCTATTGCTCTCAGAATGTGAGACCCCCAAAAAAAGGTTTCTAAGTTGAATAAATGGTGACCGAAGAAGGTTCCAGGTTGATTGGCATCAGTTTAGGGGTGACCGGTGTCGGTTAAGGTGAGACTCCCTAGGTTTACTAAAAATGGCAGATCTCATCTCTTTTACCTTAGGTTCATTCCTTTCTTCTCATGGATGTATAATGGAAATTATGTTTTTTATGAGTGGGAAGGTTGTTAGAGGGATAGTAGGCATTGATTTTTAGGGTTAAACTACGACTTAGTTAGTTATGGAAATATGCCAAGAATATATCTAAGGTGAGGTGAATATGTGAGGTGTCTAGATGAGGTGGAAATTAGCTTGATTAGAATAATTAAGTAATGTATATTATGAGGGTGGATATTAATTTAATTAAGTTAATTAAACTAATATTAATGTGGGGTGAAAGGGGCCATGGTTAGGTGTGTATCTTTGATATGGTTATTTGACGAGGGACCAAGGGGAGTGTGACCCAATTTTGGTGTCAAAATTTTGCCCCTTTTTATTGTGTAGCTTGTATTAGTAAATGAAACTGATAAAAATAAGATGTGGTTGCCCCATGTGTGGGTAAATGTAATTTTTTCCTAAGTGTGGGTAGAGGTAATCCCCCTCAAAGTAGGAACTGATTAGGTGAGAGAAGGAAGTGGTGCTTGGTTTGATAAAATGTGGAGGTGGGTGGTTTGAGAAAATAGTGTTTGGTGTGAAGAAGATGACAGTCAAGGGTATGGTGATTGTAAGAGGTATGGTGGGTGATTAGGTAAAGTATTCAAACATACACACATGTTTTGAAATGACATGAGATACAAGGGTTTCTCAACATAACAAATGTACGTTAGCTAGGGTCATAAAGGTCATCCAAACAAGGGTTGTTGAGGTCTGGTATCTAGTGTAAATAATACGGTCCAAGAAATCAATGAGGTAAGATGCAGGAATGTTTAGGTGTGGTTCTAATAGATCAAAAAGGTCAAAAGGTTAAGGTTTGTATGGATAAGGGTCATGACTATAGGTAAGGTAAGTCTATTAGGATGAGAAAAATAGGTACCATCATCGCAAGATACAATGGGTGAAGACATGGGAATATGCACTTAATCAACGGTGAGGTAGGTAGGTGTGGGTTAGGTAGGTGGAGGTAAAAATGGGGAAATGGGGTAAAGGTCAAATCAGGTGAAAAGATAAATTGGCCAGGGTCAAAGGTAGTGACATTTGAACATAGGAACATGTATAAACTATGGCACAGTACCAGGTTGAAGAGCATGCACACTCTACATTGTCCAATGTCAATAAGTTTATCCAAACAAGGTTGAAGTGATCTTAGTATACAAGGTATAGGATATGGTGCAGAAGCACATTGCAGGTCAGGTGTAGGAACATGTAGGTATGTTCCGATACACTAAAGGTTGGATCAGGATAAATGGCACATCAATAGGCAAGGTAAAGTCATTAGGTCACATAACACGGGTAATAGTTTTGTAAGGTATAGCAAGCACATGGGTTCACAAGTCATTAACAATGTTCTGGGTCTAGGTATCGAGGTCACAAAATAGGTAGGGCCAAGGTACGGGTAAAATAACAAGTCCCTAAACACAATTAAGGATAGGTATAGGTAATGTAGGCTTGGAGGAATGTTGTGATAAGGGTGAGTAAGGTCAACAAGGTGGTGGGAAGGGTAAATTTTTGGCAGAAATGGGGAAAGGTTGTTGATAGTGGTATAACAGGTAACTGACATCACTCATGTATAACCAGTAACGGTCTAAGTTAACCAACAATGGTTTTCTAGAGCACAAGACTGATGTCAATGTAGGTACAACTGACCATGGTTTGCTAGGGCACATGACTGATGTTAGTCTAGGTATAATTGACACCGTTCAGGTCGGGTGGGTATTTTAAAAGGAAAAAATTTTATTAGATGGATTCATTTGCATGTGTTGTCTTTGAGGAAATGATAGAGAACTTTTTAAACTTTTGCATCTATAATGGAGAAAAGGGCACGTTAGCAAACTTGTCATAGATGGAGAGTACTGGTTGGTGAGAGGATATAGGTAGATGGTTCCAAGAGCATAGGGGGATCAATTGTGATTAGGTGGAGGTTAGGAGGATGGATTTGGTGATTGGACAAGGCAAAGGCGGGAGAAGGTTTGGGTGGGCAACATGTGCAACATCCAATCATACCACCACATCGATGAACCAAGATCAGGTAGGATTCTATCTGATCTTGTATTTGTTATTGAAATAGGCTATTGAAATGGGGTTGGGTGAAAATTTGGGTTTACTTTTATTATTTGAAGTGTACGGGTAAAAGTTAAGGAAATGAGGGGTGAGAAGGTCCAATGTAGGCTAAATAGGATTGGGTACGTTAGAGTTGAGGATTAGGTTAGATTTTGAGAATTTTGGAAACATGGAGGGGGTTGGATGTATTCAGCTTTGCGATAGGGCCCAACACTGGATAGGTATTAGATGACATCGGTGGTAGTTGGCCGGCATCAGTTAAGTAGTAGGTGATTGATGCTGGTTACACATGACCGATAAGGGTCATTGATGACCGATGTTGGATGGATTTTTGAGAAAATAAGGAAATAGAGAGCAAGGTTAAGAGGTAAGGATATGCCAGGAGGTGTAAGGGTAGGTTTCATGAGAGTAAAATAGGGGGATAAGTATAAATTGCATGAATAGATTTCTCTAGCTAGGGGTAACCTATAGGGTTGGTATAATAAGTAATAAGGGTTGGGGAAAAGGTTTATTGGGTACAATACGTGTTTGGTATGGGAAGGTTTTGACAACAGTGTTTTTATTGGGTACAGGTTAGGGACTAGCTATGAATGCGGGATAGGGTACTGCCCATGCTCGTGGAGGTAGGAGGGAGTGCGACAGCTGATGATTGGTGGCACATGTTACAGAGGTTGGACCTGATTAGGGTTCAGTATGCTACTAGGCATATAGTCTCGATGAGCCAAGTTTGATGGTCGACCCTCATTGATAGATGGAACTTCCGTGACCAATACATTCCATCTGCCGATAGGTGAGATGACCATCACCTTGGAGGATGTGTATACAGATCCTAAGGCTTACCGATAGTGGGGACACAGGTGTATTCTATCTCTTCATAGGCATCTGAGGAGTTGATGCTGACAGTGTTTAGCAAGGGGCTGGCGGAGATGAGGTTTCCATAGTTCTAGTATGAGCTACGGAGATATGTACTAGGACCATCTGGAGGAGATGAGGCTAGTGGTGTTGATTAATGGAGGTAGTATGTTGTTTTTCACTACCAGATGTAGAGGGTGGGAGATTCCCATGAGCATTGATGGGGGTTCTTCATGACATGATGGAGGAGAGGACCCATACTTTGCATGGGTGCACCATACATTCTTAGTATAGCTATACAGAGAGTTATGGGCCTATGGGAGGCTACGGAGGTTCAGCTTATGTTACACGTTTCTACTTACATTGTTGGGCATATGTGCACATTGTGTGTGTGCGTCCAATTGGTATGCCCTACTAGATGACATTTGAGCTAGGTTTGGTCTGAGTTAGGGCTTCAGGTGACAGGTGCCTGTTGTTGGAGAGCACTGGGCTACCAGGGCTACACATGATATAGCCTATTACTGGCATTTGCTAGAGGGGTTGTCTAGCATGGACATTATTTAGAGGCCCTATGTTGGTTTTCCATCATATGGATGGATGTCAAAGGAGCTACAAGATATACACATTTTCTGATGGATAGAGGGGCGATGTGCAGGAGAGCACGAGATGATACTCGTAGATAGGGTCAGACAACAGTTTGGGCTACTTCAGGATATACGTAGAGAGACCACAGTATAGGAGGGATAACGTAGAGATACCTCTACGTCTACCACAGCCAATAGTGCTGACAGGGAAGGAGGAGTAGGTATTAGACTGGTGGATTGATGATTACCAGGGTTACTGATAGATACAGGTAGTGGTGGGCCGCACATTTATGAGCAGTATCGCCGAGGCCGGGGCAACCGAATTTAGTGACCATCATAGTGTAGAGTGATGCACTATAGGGGTAGGTGGTGATGCTTGTTACATAGTTGGGGATAGTGCAGGGGTAGTTGATAGGTGTAGAGGCACAGGTTGTTACTTTGTAGGCACAAGTGGCTGCTCCACAAGCCCAAGTAGTGCAGGGATAGGTACCCACACAGGGTGGAGATGGGGTATAGGTGGCCACCCTACAGGAATAGATTACAAGTTTATAGGGCTAGTTGGCCACTACACAGGTGTAGGTTGTGGCCCTTCAGGCCCAGATACAGGCAGAGGTGGGATAGGGTCCCTTAGGACATGCAAAAACATAGGGACAAGGTCCCTCTTAACAGGTACTAATGAGACAGGGTCCCTAGAGATAGGTACAGGGGCCGAGGCTGATGGTACAACCACACACAGTACCTATAGGTAGGTTGAGGGATACTTAGGTGAGGTGAGGTATTACTAGGATTAGTTGATGGTTGCAAGGATAGATTTCCTATCCTATGGAGAGTATGGAGCATAGTAGGCCTCAAGTGAGAGGACCAGGTCACACAACCATAGTGTGGACAGAACATGGGGCCATCAAGCCTTGAGACAGGGTCAGGGAAAGGCCACCAGTTCATGAAGGCCAGCCGTAGGTGAGGTACCAGTAGAGATCTAGCCAAGACTGAGGGTGGGTGGTGAGATGATAACTATACATCTTTCATGGGTAGAGGATGTGGAGATAGGTTAGACAGAGATGGAGGATATCCAGTAGGATGATGTCTAAAATCCATATGTACCTCATATTTTGTATAGTTGTTTATTTTTTATATATACTGGCCTACGTTCTGAAGAGAGTGAGGATGTAGATGACAGTTTTTGTTATTTTTGATCATATATCGGCCTACCTGCTGAAGATTGTGAGGTTTTTTATGAGAGTTAATGAGATACTGGTATTTATTTATACTCATGTATATACATAGACTTTCCAATTTATAACTGATGGTACTTATAACATGAATGGGGTTATTGATTTTCATGTTTGTATTTATGTGTGTATGTGATGGAAACTAGGTGGATTATGCATGACGCAGTCAAGTCATTTTAGGCATGATTGAGTCAAGTTGGTGTAGGCACGGTGGAGTTAGGTTGATTTAGGCATGGTTAAGTGAGGTTCATTTAGGCATGGTGGGGTTAGGTTTATTTGGGCATGGTTGAGTCGGGTTTATTTAGGCATGGTGGAGTCAAGCTGATTTATGCATGATTGATTCAAGTTGATTTAGGCATGTTGGGGTCAGGTTTGTTAGACATGGTTGAGTCAAGTTGATTTAGTCCTAGTTGAGTCAGGTTTTATGGTTGATTGAATTTCTAATTCATTAATGTGTGTAATTAGTGATGGTATGGATCGTGTTAAGATGATTTGTAGGAAAATGTATGATGATGGTAAAGAAATGGTAGATGTGATGAAATGAATGTGTAAATTATGATGGTAAAAATGTTTAGAAATTATTTCCCTTGTGGTTTAATTTCTAGTTATTGATATATATAAAAGAAACTAACTAGGGTAGAATGTAAATTTGAAAGGGAAAGGGGGAATTTGTTAGGGTAGAGAGTGGCCAAGCTAACCCCCAAGGACCCCATTCACACGAAGTATTACCTACATAGTCCCGAAAAAAAGGGACTTCATGCCGATGTAGTTCTCCCATAAGCTAGGGAATGTTATGATGAAGTAGAAGAATGGGTTGGTAAGTTGTAGGCATGGTTTAATGTAGGTCATATGCATGACTGATTGTAGGTCACAGGCATGGTTAAATATAGGTCACAGACATGGTTAAATATAGGTCATAAGCATGATTGAGTGTAGGTCACAGGTATGGTTGAATGTAGATCATAGGCATGATTGAGTGTAGGTCACAGGCATGGTTGAATGTAGGTCATAGGCATGATTGAGTGGTTATTAAATATAGGTGTCAATGCTCTTGTATAGGATAATCAATAAGTAATGAGAAAGGTGAATGGTAAGAGGTGGTAAAAGAGTTGCTTAATGTATAAGAACCCTAATGAGCGAAGCATACCTAAGAGGGGTTTATGAACGTAAGACCATAAAGGTGTTGCATAATGGACCATTCTAAGGGTAAAGAAAGTTACATAGTCACCAAATTTCACTTTTACGGAAAGTCCCTTTAGTAACAAGGTAATTAGGCTAAAAAGGTAAGGAGGTGAGAATAGGTGGTTTAGCGTAACTTAGTGTACGACATCATGTATTTCAGAACAAGAAACCAAGGATCAAGAATAGGCAAGTCCATGCTGAAAATTTCTTCTTTTTCTTCATTTGTTTGTATGTAATAGACTGATCAATGTGGGAAGTCTATATGGGATGAGTATATGATCTCCTTGAGGTCTTCATGAAGCTGATCAATGCGGGAAGATTTTGGATATTTTTATTGAATTTTTGAAATAACTATAATATAATTGTCCTTCAAGAGAACAGTTTGTTTATAGTAGTGAAATTAGAGTGAAGAGATGTCCCTTTTGAGGGAGTCATCTTTTGTTGGAATTTTGACTCAAGGAGTTGTATACCTTTTTGTTTGTGGACTTTTAAGTCATGGAAAAAACTATAGAGGAAGGGTAGGCTCTTGTTCGGATGAAAAAATCATAGTACACAGGATTTAACCATGAAAGGGGGTGGTTTTGAGTGATGAACAACCATGGGATTCCATCTTGAAGAAGATGAAAATTATCCATGAGAATTATGCTATGAGTAGAGCTATGGTACTCATATTGAAGACATGGCTAAAATGGTGATGAGTAATCACATGATTCTTGTTTAGTTGTGGATCTTCAAAATGGGTAATATGGAAGGTGGACAATGCTCAAGGGAAGAGCGATCAATTAACAGAAAGTGATATAGGACTTGATATCAACAATAAAATGGTCAAATATACAAGGCATTAAGGGGCTCAGGTTCGGGTTTACCTTCGAGTGAAGAGAAACAATAAGCACATGATCCATAGGCATGTGTAATGATATATAGTCCAAGCCAATTAGGAGTAAATATTCCCCATTTAATTTTCTCCTCTTTTGTTACATGTTGATTTTATTTCAGGATGAGGTTGCCGATCTGAAAGGTTAGTTCGTGAACACATTTTTCATAGGCATCTTTGATACATTTTTGGTAGATTTGGAGATGGTAAAGATCATTGAGACTGCATTCATCTAATAACTCGAGTTGTGCCAAATGATCTTGGAAAAAGTCATCATCGTTGAGCATGTTTTGTAGTGATATGTAGAGAGATGGAATCTGGACTTCAAGAGGTAAGACAACCTCAGTAACGTAGACTAGAGAAAAGGGTGTGGCAGTAGTCGAAGTGTGAATACTAGTGTAATAAGCCCACAAGGTGAAAGGAATGTGCATATGTCTATCTTTCCAAGTATCATTGACTACCTTCATAAGAATTTTGTTCAAGGTTTTATTGGTTGATTCGGCTTGACCATTGGTTTGCGAGTAATAAGGTGATGAGAAACTAAGTTGGACGTAGGGTTTTGTTTTTGAATTTTTTTCCATTATCAATGATGAGGAAATGAGGAACACCAAAGCGACAAAGGATGTAATGGTTGATGAATTCACATATCTTCTTAGATTTTGTAGAAATAAGGGGAATGGCCTCTACCCATTTAGTGTAATATTCAATAGTAGTTATGGTCCATTGGTGGCGTTGTGAAGAATGGGGGTTGATCTCACCGACAATATCCAAACCACATTGATAGAAATTCCAAAGGTCTTGTGTGATCTATAAGGCATGAATAGCTGTGTGGTTGAGATGAGCATGTTGTTGGCATTTCATGCAACATTTGACATAATCACAAAAATCACAATTTAGGGCTGGCCAATAGTAGCCTAAGTGAAGAATGCATTTTGTGACAGCTAAACCACAAATTCCATCTTGACCTCCACAAATTCCATCGTGAACTTCCTTTATGGTGTAAGGAGTTTCAGAACTTATAAGGAATCGTAAGAGAATGTATTTGAATCCATTCTTGTAAAAAAGGCCACCCATGATGACATAATGGGAGAAATGTTTAAGAAAGGCAGGTTGTGCATTACGATTGAGATCAATGTGTAGAATGGAAAGTGAAATATAGTCTGTATATTTCTTATACCAAAGGTCATGTGGGTCAGGGGTAATGGTTTTGATGGAGTAAGCTTCACGAGGTAAATAAGAGGGTGATTTTAGCCTTTGTATGGTGAAAAAGATTTTAGATTCAATGGGTGAAGCAGGTATTAGAGAAGCCAAGCAGGCTATGGTATCTACAAATTTATTAGTAGAACATGGGGTGGTTTGAAGTGTATAACGGTCAAAGGTGATCAAAATTATGTCTATGTGCTACTCATACTTTTGAAGGATCTCATTACAACACTTGTATAAACCATTGAATTGGTATATGAATAACTAAGAATCACCAAAATTATTGATTGACTAAACATCTAAGGCATAAGTAGCCTAGAGACCCAATACGAGTGAATTGTATTCAACAATATTGTTTATAAAATCAAAATCAACTTTAAAAGACAAAGGCATAGGTTCGCCATCAAGAGGAATGAGGATAACACTATCCCCACCCCAAAACTAACACTTGGAGCCATTGAATAAGGGTTTCATTAGGTAAGTGGGTTCGTCCAGGGAAAGGATAGCTATAGAATCATCTGGGAAATCAAAGTTAGATGGTTGTTTCCTGGAAATAGGTGTGTCAACCAATTGGTAAGTGATATCCTAGTCCTTAATGGACTTTTGAAGAATGAATTTAAGGTCAAGGTCAACAAGAAGCATAAGCCAATGTGCGACACGTTGATGTTGATACGGTTTGGCATACATATAGTGCAATGGGTCAATATTAGTAATGATGAAGGTTTTGTGATTGAGTAGCTAATGGTAGAGTTTAGTGGTGACAAAAACTTAGGCTAAATAGAGTTTTTCAATGTGGGTATATCTAGTTTTGTATTCAATAAGGGTGTGGCTATGTAATAAACCACTTTCTCTCAGTGCTTCTCATCAAGATATGCAAACATGGCACCTAGAGAATGGTCAGTGGTAGAAATATATAGGTAAAAGGGATGGTCTTCCTTAGGAGGAATGAGAACTAGTGGTTGAAGGAGGTATTGTTTTAATGCCTCAAATGCTTTATGGCATTCATCGTCCCATTTGAATGAAATGTCTTTCTTGAGAAGATGATGAAATGGTTGACACCGGTCGGAAAGCTATGAGATAACATGATGAATAGATTGTAACTTTCCTTGTAGGCTTCAAAGTTGATGGTGATTAGTGGGTGGAGGCATTTCTAGAATGGCCTTGAATTTAGTTGGATCGATTTCTATGCCACGTAAAGAAATGAAGAAGCCCAAGAGTTTTTCAAAAAGAAATGTAAAGACACACTTCTTTGGTTGAAGATGCACACAATACTTGACGAGACGGTCAAAGATAACTTTAAGGACTGGCAGGTGTTTGACTTGATGTTTAGATTTTTCCAGAAGATCATCTATGTAATCTTCCAATATGTGATGCATGATGTCATGGAAGATGTAATTCATGGCTCGTTGATACGTAACACCAGTTTTTTAGGCCAAAAGGTATGACTTGATAGTAGAAAGTCCCCTAAGGGGTGATGAAGGTAGTCTTATTTTGATCCTCTAGAGCTAGTAATATTTGATTGTAGACTGAGAAACCATCCATGAGCAATAGAATTTCATGGCCATTGGTAAGATCAACTAGTTGGTCAATGCCTGGGAGGAGGAAGTTGTCTTTGGGAAAAGCAAGGTTGAGGTCACGAAAGTCCATGAAAATGTAGAGTCCCCCTATCACCTTTGTGATAGGAATGATGTTAGACATCCATTGGGGATAGTCAATGGGTAGAATGAAGGAAATTGAGAGAAGTCAATGAAGGTATTCTTTGACTAGAAGAGCAATGCAAGGATGCATTTTCCGTAGCTTTTGTTTGATGGGTTGGGCATCAGGAATGGATACGATATTGTGGACCATGATTTTTTTCTCAATACCAGGCATAACGACATAGGACCAAGCAAACGTGTTGTTGTGGTCCTAAAGGAAAGAGGTGAAGGATTCATGTTCAGAAGCATCTAAGGATTGGCCGATATTTAGAATGTGTGGATCATCTTGAGTGTTAATTTTGATTTCAATGGTCGACTCATTCAACATGGTTTGCGTCTAAAAGGGTAACGAAAAATGAATATAAGATTCCTCCACACCAAGGTAGGTGAGGATGGACTCATCATCTTGACATTGAATGATATTAATAGATGGATTATCTTCATCGATCATGTAAGGATATAGGAATTGGAGAGAAGAGGAAACTTCTTCATCATGTTGATAGGTCAGCAGTCCCAAGGAAATAGTGTTTACAATTTTTTTTAGGAGGAATAGATTTGAGATTTATGGACTTTGTGGGTGTAGATGGGAATGTGGGTGAATCAGATGGGGAAGATTTCCCATCCTGGATGAGGTAGAAACAAACCTTATTGTAAGGTGGAATGTCAAAACCAATGTAACTACGGTCATAGTGTTTATGAGAGGTACAAGAAATGACAGTGTGGTGGACATGTTCGTAAAATCCAAAGCCAAATCCTTTCCATGCACACCAGTGGGGAAAAGTATGAGGGAAGCGAAGGTTAGTGAGGGATTTTAGGTTAGATGAAAATGGTTGGGTTTGGGATGGAGGTTCGGGTTTATAGGTGGTAATATCAAGTCCCCCATACATTAGATTTGTACGAAGGTAGGGAAGGCTGACATAGGTTCCCATACTCTTGTGAGGTTATGAAGGTGTCAATGTTGTATAGGTGGTATTTCCCTAGAGTGAGGCATTGAAAAACACCTTATAAGGGATCAGTGGTTACTATGTGGGTAGTGGGGATAGACAACTCACTAGATGATAGGGAGACATGTGAGTTAGCGCTAGAGGCTCTAGTGGCAGTAGGGATAGCAAGGTTAGATGCAGGAGAGGTGGTGGTGGTCTTGATGGATGGGATTATAGGTGAAGGTGAAGTGGGCATATTGGAAAATGATTTTACTAGAACAAGCACGTTATTGGGCTGATATAGCATATTACAGGTCTTAAAAGGTGATGGGTCAGTACGGATCATGTAATTATTCCCCTTGTGTTCAAATTTGAGGCAGCCATGTAAATTCGAAGGGACATAACCCATGACATGGATCCAAGGTTGTATGAGCCATAACTTATACTATAAATCCTCTTTTAGGACATAGAAAAGTTCCAGGATAGTGCGGCGACCCACACGGACATGGAGAATGATGGTACCCAAGGTAGAGGTCATGGTGTCATTGAAGGAGCACAACATAATTGGGTTACCATGCATGCAATTGGCAGGTATTCACATTTGGTTGTATCCATGGGAGGAGACGATATTAATACTAGCACCACCATCGATCATGATGCATCGTATGTGTATATTATTAATGAATATAGAGATGAACAGAGTAGGGTTGGGGTCATCAGACTAGAAGGGAGAAATATCTTCATCTAAAAAGCTTAGGGTGACCACTTGGAGAGTAGGTGGAGGCGTAGAGGAAGGTGATGACCTAGTGAGAGAGGCTACGTGGTGGGGGGTAAAGATGGAGGCTACGGGTGTGGGGTCATTTGGTAAGACTTAAATAGATTAAAGGACCTCCATGAGGGCTTGATTATGTGACTCATAGGTTTAGATGAGGTCATATAAAGACATTTTGAGGGGGGATTGGTGTAGTTGTTTTAGCATTGTGCGGTGCGTGACCCCATCAGAAATCGGATAGGTAGGAACTTGAATGGTGACTTTGGGTATGGGGGTGGAGATATTGGTCACTGAGTAGGTAGTGAGAGAATATCAGGGGAGATTGGTGAAGGCACAATGGGTTCCTCATTAAGATGACCATTCTTGTCAAAAAATTCTTCAAGAGGAGACAATTTTACAAGAGAAACTTTCAAATACCGATAGTTCTCGACATCGTGTCCTATCACATGATGGTAGGAACCAATTTTATTTTTTCCAAACCCTTTTGGTTTGGGTTTGAGTAGGTCGTAAGGTTTAAGAGGTGGTAATGTGATGACATAAGTTTCGAAGAGATTGGTTAAGATTTTGGCATAAGATCCTGCTAGTGGATCTCAATGGGAGGTGAATGTTGGTTTGGGTATAGGTATGGTTTATTGTGGAGGAAGAAGATTTATAGGAGGGGAAATGGTTTGGCCCACTAGTTTGGTGTGTGGATCAGTCTTTAGTCTTGGTTGCATCTGCTTGGACATGGGTATGGTAGAAGAGCTAGTGATAGAAGATTGGGTTTTTTTAACTAACTTATTAAAGGGTAGTGGATTCTTAGCTTTAGGTTACACATTTTTGGGAAAAGGTGACAAGGGTGTACGAGATGTGGAGGGAAAAGGAAATGGTGGAAGAGGACGGGTTACCCATGGGGGTAACCAAGGTGCTATGGAGGTGGTCGGTAGAGGTTGGGTAGAAGGTGTGAGTGAAAGAGAAGAAAGCGTCATGGGTAGTGAAGAAGTTATGGATGGTAGTGGAGGTATGGGTGGTAAGAAGGTTATGAGTGATGGCAGAAGTTTTGTGGGTTGCTTGAGTATATTAGAGGTCCATGATGATGAGATGGTCTATTGTGTTCTTGGTTTTTTGGTGGAATATGGTTGTTTGGACAAGGTTGAGGGGTGAGGCCCTAGGATGGATGAAAGGGGTGAAGGTGATAATGACGTGGTAGGCGAGGTTGGTGTATGAGGCTTAGGAGGTTGGGTCTTATTTTTGGGGGCTGAGGTAAATTTAACGTTAGTTTTAGAAGATGTGGCTAAATCTATTTTGATGGGTGGGTGAGTAAGGCTAGCTTTTGGTATGATCTGTAAGGTAGTAATATGTTTAGGTAAGGGAGATGATATAGGTGTGGATAGTTGTTTGGGTGTAGATGTATGTTGAGTTATGGGTAGGGTGTGAGTTGGGCCATGGGTGGTGACGTGGAAGGTGTTGCAATAGTCATGGTTTTGTTTGTTTTGGTTGCTTGAAAAACTTTTTGGTAGATAGTGGAGGTGTCGGTGATTGATGGTTGCATTTGGGTTGAAACTAGAAGTAGAAAGCATCCCCAGAGTAAGGCTCGATCAACATAGTCCAGGTGATTTCCCAGGCATGAAAATGGTATTGTTGCATACGAGGCCGATGTGGATCAAGTAGCTATCCCCATGAAATGTGTTTGCAATACAGGGAAATGGATAGCCTCAGACTTTGTGGATAAGAGAGTTGAAAGTAGATTAGTTGAATATTTAAGGTCCGATGGCAAATGGTCATCTAAAGGAAATGGTATTTATAAAAGATACTCTATGGGTAGAGGATAGGATGAGCCTAATGAGGTTGACTCTCCTTTTGATGGTGTAGGTTATGGACATGTATCTCCTATGAGTAGGAGAGGTTTCATTGAAGATTGCTCAGAAATTTGAGGGGTCAAAGGTGGTGTGTTGATTATAGGCTCTTCCATGGGTGAAGGAGAAAATGAAGGAGGTTCCTCTGTGGGTGGAGGAGTAGATGATATAGGTTCTTATGTAGGTAGGGGAGCGTAGGCTAAGATTTAATCTATAGAAGGAACATGAGGTAATTCAGAATAAACTGGTATGTCGTCAAAAATGGTGTGGACCTCACAGACATTGCTATCATTGTTTGAAGTGTCACTAGCTTGGTTGAAAGATGGGGCATGATTTGGGAATGGCTTCTTGAAGATATGTAGGTTTTAGTTAGCGGGTGCATTCAGGCTATCCAAGACTATATCTCCATTGTCTAACATTTCTTGGATGATATTATTGAAGGTGATTCAGTTATTGTCAATATTACCTTGGACACGATGATAGTTGCAAAAGTCATGTTCCTTATACTATGTGGGCATGGGGTGCTCAAGGTCAAAACTAGTATGTGGTTTTATAGGTGGAAGGGTAACAACACCATATTTAACAAAATTTTCCAAAATAGAAGTATAAAATTCTCCTATTGAAGTGTACTTTCACTAATCTCATCTAAACTAGAAAGCTTAGATAGGAGAAATACTAGAAAGACGTTTGGATGGGTTTAGTTGATGAGGGGGGCTATCCTTGAGAACTATGGTATTGGAAAACACCTTGAGTTTTGAATAGTTGTTTTGGGGTTTCGAAGATGGAGAAGCATCATTTGATTTGAACATTTTTCTTTTTATGAAGTTAAATTTTATTCTCTTCGATAGCACAATTTTCCAATTTTCGTGCCATGGTGAATGCCTCATCAAAATTGTGAAAGTTTTACACCTGCAGGTTTAGTGAGATGTGTCTTATGCAAGCTTGATTAAACAACTCTATGAGTTCAGTTTGAGGTAATTGAAGTGTGAGATGGTTAATTAGGTTGTGCCAGCAAGTGAAAAAGTCATCCATAGACTCATCATTGTACTATCGTGTGGAATAAATATCAGTCATGGTAACCTTCTTAACAATGTTGATAGAGAAGTGATCTAAAAATTCTTGGGTTACTTGATTAAACAAGTAGATGGAGTTTCTTGGTAGCCCACTGTACTAGTACAATGCATGTCCTATTAGGGACATCAGGAAGGTCCATAGGAGTAAAGTGTCATCATGGGTGATCAGGTAACACCCTGTTTATAAGAACGTAAATGATGTTGCAGGTCTAATTTACTATTGAAATGGTTGAATTTTTTCATTTCCTAATGCACGGGGTATGGGCGAATAGGGATGAATAGATGAATGGGATCATTATAGATTTCATCGTAGGTGAGAGAAATGGGTGAGCCATAAACCAATGCTTCTAGTGTCTGCATCCTTTCCATCATTAATTTGATGAGGTCATTGGTAGGTTGTGTTGAAAGGGCTCCTCCTGTGGAATAGAAGGGCTGGTATTGAACATGTGATGTGGGTGGAATTCTAGTGTATGGTGATGTTGAAAAGGGAGGTTGAGAATAAGGGATTGACATAGAGGGCATATATCCATAATGGGTGATGGACAAGGTAGGGGTAGTTGATAGTATGTGTATGTAGGTGAGATGGTCGTAGTGACTCTAGTAGCGATTGGGGGTAGTGTTTGTGGGATAGAGAGGACATGATTCTGGATTGGATTAGGTCTCACCAACACCATGGGAGGTTGTGTTACGATTGGTATCTGTGAGATAATGGGAATGGATGAGGTTATGGTCTAGGTGGTAAATGAGGGGACAATAGATACTATGGGTATGACCAATACTGCAGATGCAATGGTCATAGCAGGTATGGGGCCTGGTTGTGAATCTACTGGGGATAAGGCAGGTTAAGGTAACACCACATTAGTAGGGGCTGATTTATAAGTGGGAATAAGGGTGGGAGAGATGAATACATGCATGCCATATATCAACTGACATGAGTAGTCTCAGGTGGAAGAGTGGGAAAGGTAGAACTATAAGGACATGGGATTATGATCAAGGAGTCGTGCAAATTCTTCGTCGCTTGCGGAAATGTTGGTAGGTAGGGTTAGATCCATGGGTGATAGGATAAAGGGTGGTGAAGGACTAAGTGGGAGGGGTTGAAAACTCACGTGAAATATGAGATATTTAGCTTGACTACGAGTCAACACTATGTGAATGAATGTATATCAGGTGATGTTGTATCCTGCAGATGACACAGTGAGCAACAAGAATGAAGAAAAAAAGTGTTTATAGGTGTATTTGGGAAATTTACTAGCTGAGATTTAGCACAGGGTAATTGAAAATGTTTAAGGGTGACATATACCGGTTCAGGGGTAACCAATGTCGGCTACAGTGAGACAAGAACAATTTTACCAGATGAAGCAAAGACTTTTGATGGTTAGATGAACAAGTTATATGAAGATTGTTTTTCAAATCCTAGAGAGTACATAGACTCACAGGAACTCTGATGGAAAAGAAAATGAAATAAGGGTTCTTTAGGAAATTTAACCCAAAAGAATAGAAAATTGATTCCGGTTAAGAAAAGATGATGCCAATCAGGGGTAACCGATGTTAGTTACTATGAAAATTTGGAAAAATGTAGAAAAATGGATTGTTTTGAATTTTAGTGAGATAAATAATCAACCTAGAGGACTGGAGATGATGCAATGAAGCCCTGACACACTCAAAAGAAGTCAGAATACTCCAACTGTTATTGTGGAGTGTGTAAGGCAAAAAAATGAAAAAACATGGAGAAGCGTATCCTTATAACTCTAAATACATGTCAATCAAGCACTAATAACACATACCTAAAAAGTGATTTTTTATGTGTTTATCTTATGCTATTTAGAATACTAATAAATGAATTTAGACTAGAGTTTTTTGTGAGGAAGGCTTCCTACGAAGAAAGATATCTAAAAGGAGAGGTTTCAGGTTTGTTATGGTAGGGGTACGCTGTCCTCTGAGATAATGAATTGATAGAGGTAAGGAGCTCCGGAGTTCCTATCAATCTGATCATTTGATCGTGAACATGTTTTCCCAAGTAAGATGTTATTTAAGAAAGATGTGTATATTTTAATTTTATGCAGTTTGGTAAGATAGAGAGAGAGAGAGAGATAATGTGCTTTCTATGATTCCTTGTGTCAACCATCAGTTGGGCATGACTTCCAACATATAGGTTGCCCTCGTTTTAATGTGAGCTAAATGCAAAAAATCAAAATGTAATGCAACTAGTTTTAAGCCCAAATCAAAAATATTACGTTAGATGAAGAAAATTATGAATAGGAGAGGGTATGCTCTTTCACTAAATGTAAAAATCAAGAAAGAAGAATGATTCCATTTAAAATGCACCAAGAGAAATGTTTCTTTTAGATAAATTAGGAAGAAGAGAGGATTACTAGGGAAGAAAATTACTATGTAAGCCTTTTAAAGGGAAAAAACACACAAATTTCACCTAGAAATGAAGAAAATTCAATAGAACCCCTGATGGGTCCCACTAGATGTGCCAAAATGTTTCACTTTTTTCTTATCAGTTGATGGTTGTTGTGTGCTGGTTGTGAGAGTTTCCTTTTGGCTGGGATGAACTACCTGAAATAGAAAATAAGACCACAAAGAAAAAGTTAAATAATATATGACAGTGGATTGCCTAGTGTATGCTAGATCTAGGAAGTGTGATAATCCCTAGATGGTTGTCAATCCACTATTTAAAACAAATTAATGTGAGAAACAAGCAAATTCCTACTGTATTTGATAGGATTTAGGTATCTCATCCAATAATAATAAGCAAATATAATATAACTGGCTAGGCTATAGTCATATCTGAAAGGGTAGGTACTTGTGAGGGTGTTAAAACTAGTCAGGGTTAGGTTCTGGGTTGTTTAGGCTATTTGGTAAAAGGTTGTTTGGTTATTTTATTGGCATAGGGTATGAAACACAGAGACCAATGTCGGTTATGTATAACCAATGATGGTTTAAGGGAGACCGACGACGGTTATGGGTAACCGGTGTCAATATAGTAGGGTGACAGTAGTTCAATGAAAACCTTATTGTAGAGTCTGGGTGAGATTAGATGTGGATAAATAAGTGGATGGAGAGGTATGTGGTCATGATAATAACACTTAGGGTGGAAAGGAAAGGATAGGTAATCTGATAAAAGGATGGGTGAGGTCTTTGATTTTGTCACTAAAAAAGGCTATGGAGAAATGGGAATGTTAATAGAAGAATGATAACATAAATGGTAACAACTCTATGAGAAAAATAATAATGGAAATGATTAATGATAAAAAAAACATACCAATGTTACAGCTCCAATGGTTGTGTGGTGGTGATGATCGGTTGGTGGAATGGAGCTTGGTGTAATAGTGATGATTCTTGGAATGTTATCGTGAGTGAAAAATGCTTCTGTATCTATCCTGATGATGGATATGGATGTATGGGTGCGTGAAAAGACTCTAGTTCTACTCACATGAAACTCTCTTCTCATCCTCTTGCTCTCAGAGTGTGCTAACCAAAAACAAGGTTCCTAAGGTGAATAAATAGTAACCGACGATTGTTCTAGGTTGATTGGTGTTAGTTTAGGGTGACCGGCGTCGGTTAAGGAGGGATTCCCTAGGTTTACTAAAATTGGTAGATCTCACCTCTTTTAGCTCAGGTTCATTCCTTTCTTCCTAGATGTATAACATACGTTACGTTTTTATGAGTGGGAAGGTGGCTAGAGGGATAGTAGGCTTTGATATTTAGGGTTAAACTAAGTCTTAGTTAGTTATGGAAACATGCCAAGAATAGGTCTAAGGTGAGGTGGCTAGGTGAGGTGGAAATTAGCTTAATTAGAATAATTAAGTAATATATACTGTGAGGATCGGTATTAATTTAATTAAGTTAATTAAACTAATATTAATGTGGGGTGTAAGGGACCAAGGTTAGGTGAGTATGTTTGAGTTGGTTATTTGATGAGGGACCAAGGGGAGTGTGACCCATTTTTGGTGTCTACACTTTGAGGAGTGGGCCCTTGCTTCACTTTGAATCAGGATTTGACAAAGTAATATTATCTCAAAACAAAGTGGATATTTTATTGCTGAAATTTTCTATCTTACAAAAACATATTTTATCTTTCTATATCTCTATCTCTATGTATCTATATGTATATATTCTATTCTAAATCTCTCTACATGTCTTTATAGATATATTTCATTCAAATATGCATTTAAAACCATTTTTGTTCTACCGATTCAGATGGAACCGAATTGTGCCCAAAATATATGTTGAATTTGGAACCTTGTTGGATGCACAGTTGTCTGATAAGTTATCCAGGTAGATCTTTCAGTATGAAGAATTAGAAACCTTATTATCTTCTCCTGATAGAAAGGCTGATTGATTTATCTATCATTGTATGTCATAAAAATATATAGATTCCCATTGGTTCCAAAACTTTGGATAACTTCCGAAACTAAAGGGGATTTTTCTTGATCTAATAGTTAAAGTTTTGGAGCTAAACACAGAAGTTATAGAACTAAGTGCTAGAGTTGCAGTAAGTAATAGAGCTCATAAATGTGTGATGGAGTTCTTTAAATAAGTTTGGAAGTTTTGGAACTAAGTTGTATTGAAACCAAGCCTCCCAAAAACATGTTGATTGTTTCATACTTCATTCTTCTAACTGATTATGACTTTTTTATTTACAAAAACAGAATTTCCACACACTTTATTAGGAATTACAAAGATTTTAAATGTTAGAACTAAATTTAAATAAAGATGGAAAATTACATCCTAACTTACATTAGATCAAACACAGTCAAAAATGCAGTCAAACTTGATAAAAAGGAAAGCAAAATAACACCATTTATTACGCATTAATGAGACATATTTTGGCCTCATCATCTCCCCCATACTTACTTTTGTAATTCCCCTTACAAAATTTACTCTTGAAATATTGTGTTGTGTATTCTGCATTCCAATTGACTGCTTAGGTTCAATGGCAGAAACTAAATATCCTAGTGTTTTAGTTCAGAAGTACTATACCTTGATCCTACTTTTACTTTCTTCTTCCATTACTAAAATTGAGTGGGATCTTGAGGCTCTCTTTTTTTCCATGGTGACATGGGGGTGAGTTGAAGCGGAGGCCTTATTCTCATTCCCATCCATATGCCCTTATGTTTTTCATTGACCTAAGGGATTAGTGTGCACAAAGTTTTAGCTCTTTCTAGGCTCCATATTAAGTTTGTGGGAGATATCACTTCTCTTCTTCTCAACGCAACTATGAGAAAATCCCATCTTTTCAAACATCCATCATAAATCTCTTCAAATTTTTCCTTCCCAAAAGAGGTGAAGGCATCAATAATGTTATGTAAACTGACCAAATAATGTTCTTTAAACTGAATATCAAAGGCATGGGATCTAAAATGTAAAGCAAAGGTAGAAGGTTTACCATAGTGATCCCTCATGAAAGGACTATATGAACTAGCTTTTAATAGATGCTCAAAATCCCTCTCTTTCCATGTAATCTGATTTTGAAGAATAGAAAAAATGCATTGAGCTGGCTTTCCCATACATACAAATTGATCATGAATCTTGTGTTATTTTCCAGCATAAGATTTTAGAGATAGAATTCATAGAGAAGATTATTTTTCTCTGCACTAGCTGAGGAAAAGGCCATCATGAAATCAAATTCATCTTTTATTTCATGTGGAAAGCCACATGTAATTCTTTACAACTTCCAGAAAATAAATTTTTCTTCTAAAAAGATATTGTATGCAGGAGAAGGTCTCCTACATGTGAGTAACTTTTCACTCATCATGAAAACCATTTGTGTTTTTACAAGACATTTAAATTTGTCTTCTTTCTCTTTGTATAATTTTTCTTCGCATTTATTTATTGCTTTCTTCTCTTCTTTCATATTATTTCTTAGGTCTTGATTTGATGTTTTAAATTTAGTAAGTTCCACGCAGGTACCATCCCACAACTGCTTGAGTGGTCAGTAAGTCAGTTCATTTTGTGTAGATACTATTGACATAACACTTGGTCTTCTGGAAAATTGACATTCTTCTTCTTTTTCCATCATCCATTGTTTGAACATTGTAAATTCTTCAGTCCTATTTGTAATATGATTTGTTAGTTGCTCCATGAGTATTTCCCTCAGTTCTAACTTGGGTTTGAGGAAGTTTAATTCCTCATCCTTCTCTCTGATGACGAGTTCTTCTCTGGAAAAAAATAGAATCTGTTTTAAGTGTTTTTTCCTCCTTGTCTGAAAGTTCATTGAAAAATGACCATTCCTCTTCTACCAAAGGGGATTTCCCTTTCCATTTCCAAGATGCCCATTCCTCATCTTCATGTGACAATGTTGTTGGTCCACCTAACTCTTGAAAATCTTGTTCTTCAAATATTTCATCTCCTTTCTCCATCTTATTTTGGCTTGGTCCAGGAGGAGTCATGCCCATGCTGCCCAAAATATTAACAACTTATTTTTCCAACCCATTCTGTTCTTCCATCTCCTCTAGAATTTCTGTAGACCTCTTATCAATTCTTCTTCTTTAAGGAGATTAAAAATTTCTGGAAATGGGTTTCCTCCTAGAGCTTCTTCTAACTTTCACTTCATGCTCTAGCTTTGGTGAACTATCACTTTTAGATATGGATATTAGTTCTCCTGGTACTATTGTAGAGGAAGGAGTTTCTTTGACAAGAACAATAGGTTTTTCAGCTTTAATCCTTCTTCTAGATCTCCTTCTTTTTGGTTCATTACCCCCACATATTTCCTTCTTTTCCTCTGCATGGGCATAAATCTCCAAATTAATTATAGGATAAAAATGGGTTGGTATTGCCCTCCTAAAAATATCAGAGTTTTGTTTAAACTTGTTAAGAAACTTTACCCATTTTTCTTTAAAAGAAAATTGTGTTGACATACCAAATGGATTAACCCATGATTTCTAATGTTTCTAACTCCCCAAGAATATCTCTAAGCCATTGTCTGGATGGAGTAAAAAAGGAATCCTAGAATATTTACTTATTATTTTGGTTTTGAATTCCCATAACTAAGATATATTAACATCTAAAGGAATTCTCTTCCCACAGTCCCAAATTGACCATCGCAAGTTAAATACTTAACTACCCAAAATGCTACCCTTTCAAATGGTTTGGGAAAGCTGGACCTTCTAACCCCCTTGATGATTTTCTTGGTGTTATAAACATATTGGGGCTTAGATTCCCCCTCTTGTATCAAGGTTTCCACTAGATATTTAAGGGTTCCCTTGATAGGATTTGGGACATGCACAATTGGTATTCTAGACACATTACTCATTGTATTTATAGTAAAAGGAATTAAAATTATTATAACATTAGTTTTGGATTCTTCTAAATTTATAATTAATTCCCTTACCAATTCATAATTGTACCTCGAGAATGTTTTTAGGAACTCCAGCCACCCTGCTCGTCCAAAAATGGTTGCCACTTCTTCGTCTATAAGAAGTTGGGTATCATCCTCTAGCTCTGACTTCTTTTTAATCATCAGGGAAAAGAGGATGATTCAAATTATTCTTTCTTCAAATTTAGAATTAGCTATAGAACTACTATATTTAGTTGCAAAACTATTGTGTTTAGCTATGGAATTGCTATGTTTATCTGTAGAATTGATGGGTTTAGCCACGGAATTCAAATACAATTCTTCTAATTCTTATTTGAAATTCTTCTTCAACTTCTTTCAACTTTTTTTATTCTACTCAAATGATATATAATTATAAATATGTTGCCACTTTGTTATTCCATCAACATCACCCTCATGATTACTTGTTTTTAATCGTAATGTACAATAAATGACTCATCATACTGACTTTTTAAATCAATTCTAATCACGCATGTGAAATTTTAATTTAACCTTTAATAAGTTCAAGACATAACTACCATCATTTCTTGATGTAATCCCTATGCCTTTATGAATCATAATTCAAAAAGTGAAAAAGGAAAAATGGTTAGAAAAGAAAATTGGAATTCAAACAAATTATTTTTATTTTGCATTAGCCACTTATTGAGGAGATCAACCTTCATTGTTGGTTTTCAATTGATCTTTGAGAGTTTTTTTTTTTGGAAGAGAATGCAATCTACAAGTTTTCATTCCTTCCCTTTTTATTTTATTTTTTTCTTTTCTTTTTTTTGGGGGGGAAGAGAATTCCATTTTCTATTTTTCATTCTCTTCCCTTTATTTTGGATCCATGCATTTGATTATTTGATCATTTTGGAAGAACTGGGTTCTTCCATATGATCAAATTCTTTGTCTGCTTCAATTTGCTTCATCCCTAGGAGGAGGCTTCCTATAAAGTTTTGGCCTATGTCCACTGACCCAAAAGTGTCCTTCTATTACCATCAATGGGAAGTAGTTGAATAGAGCCATTGCCAAATATCTTCTCAATGTGATAGGGTCCTAACCATCTGGTTTTCAATTTTTCCTTGAATTACTAGTACTTGGAATCAAACAATAATGCTCAATCTCCTACCTTGAATTTCCTTTTCTTGATATGTGTTTCATGCCACTACTTCCTTTGCTCTTGGATTATATCTTTTTGTTGAAGTGATTCCATTCTCAACTCATCCAATTCAATGAGCTTAAGAATTATTTCCTTTTGTGATGCATCCAACTCAATACCCACTTTAGTTGTTTTCCTCAATGTTTGTAGTTTAAATTTCATAGGTAACAAGGGTTTTTCCCATAAACTAACTCATATGGTGAAAACCCTGTTGTAGTTTTCCAAGTTATATTATAAGCCCATACCACATTAGGTAGTCTCTTTACCCAATCTATTCTACCTGCTTCAACTGTTTTGGTAATGATGTTTTCCAATTTTTTGTTTGTTACTTCTACTTGTCCATTTGACTGTGGTGATAGGGAGATGACTTCCTATGATAAATATGATAGTACATTATGAAGGCCTGGATCATATTAGACATGAATTGTGGCCCCTGATTTGAAACTATACTCCTTAGTGAACCAAATTTCATCATAATTTTGTGCTACAAGAAATCAGCAACTACTTCTTCAGTAGCATTTGTTAAATCCTGCACCTCTACCCACTTTGTCACATAATTTGTACACACAAGAATTTGCTCCTTCCCTTTTGAATTATGACTAAAGGGACCAAAAAAATCCAACCCCCACATTTCAAATGGTTCAATAAATACTTGAGGTTGTAGAGGCATTTCATTGGGAAAGGTCGGTTGTCCTATCCTTTGACAGGTATCACACCACTTGATATATCTATTCACATGTTTATACAAAGATTTACAATAATAGCCAATGACAATTATCTTATGAGTTGTTCTTTTTATTGATAAGCTTCCTCCACTTGGTTCATCATGACATGCCCTGAGTATGTCAAATATTTCATCTTTTCTCACACACCTACATAAAACTGCATACATTTTCCTTGCTTCATCTTTCTATTCCAAAACTGCACCAATTGAGTTATTTGAGGCATTTGTTTGGATGTGAAAAGATTTCTGCTTATTAGGTCCTCTCAATATTGGGGTAGTGATTAATTTTTCTTTTATTTCCTCAATAACATGTTGACACTTTTCATCCCAAAAACATTCATAGTCCTTGTTAAGTAAACTAAACATGGGGGCAACAATTTTACTAAAATCCTTAATAAAATGCCTATAGTATCCAACGTAACCTAAAAATGACTTGATATCCATGGGGATTTGAGGAACATGTAAGTCTGCAATAATCATGATTTTGTCTTGGTCAACCTGAATTCCTCTTTTTGAAATGTGGTGTCCTAATACAATCCCCTCATCAACCATCATTAAAAATTTCTCATGACTAAGAGAAAAATGGTGTTCCTCAAATAATGTTGTTACTCTATCCACATTCTTCAAAGCATCATTAAATTTGTCTCTATGTACAGTAAAGTCATCCATGTATACCTCTACACAATCATTCGTTAGATATGTAAAAATTGCTAATACAACTTTTTGGAAGGTTGTTGGAGCATTACATAGTCCAAATAGTAATACCCTATAGAAAAAGTTACTCCATGGACATGTAAAGGTATTTTTTTCATGATCCTTAGCAGCAACTCTGATTTGATTATATCCACTAAAGCCACTAAGGAAGGAAAAGTATTGTTTACCTAAAAGGTTGTCTAAAACTTGATGTATGAATGGTAAGGGAAAATAATATCTTAATGTGGATTTTTCCATCTCCCTATAATCAACACAAATTCTCCATTTTCCATTCTTTTTAGGAAAAATTATAAGTGGAGACACCCACTGATTATCTGAGATAGGGTAGATAAAACGTACTTGTAATAGTTTTTCAATTTCTTTCTTGACTATGTCCTTTAAGGTTGGATTAATCTTCCTCTGAGGTTGCCTAACTGGTTTAATATTTTTAATATATATGTGATGGGTGAAAATACTTTGATGGATTCCTTTTATATCTTTATATTCCCAAGAAAAATATCTAGTATTTTTTTTATTAGAGGTAAAAGTTAGGGTTGAGGGGACCCTACCCCCTTACAAGGAGTTACAATATACTTCTATATTGGCCAAAGTATTACACGTAAAAGGCCATACTTGTTCCAAAATTCAAAAAAAAAGATGACACTATATGATATCCCTTATATAGCATTTATAGTATGTAGTAGTTCGAAGGATTAAACTAACAACATAGAGGTAAACAAACAAACAAATCTAGACCATTGAAATTCATTACTCTTTGACCAAATCTTCCACTGTCTCCTTGAAGTCGTTCCATTATTTAACCAGAGTTGTTATAGTCTCCTTCCAGTACTTGTAGTTAGGTTCTTTGATCACCACCTTAGGCCATGTACCATCTTTTTCCTTTTCTTTTTCTAGTTCCATGGATTAGATCATTTCGGCTAACAATTTAAGATCGTAGATAGTACTTTTCACATTGAGAATATGTGCATATCTGATTTTCATTATAATACCTTTCATTTTCAGCAGCTCATTTTCCATTTCCAATCTTCTGGCATTGGTATTTTTGGGATTTTCACTGTGGATAAGGGAAGACATTTTATCCATTTTGTCATGTAGCTCCTTAAGGTCCATAGTGATCAAGCTAATTTTTTGCCTATTTATATCAGTGTTTAGTTTGTAATTTTCAAAATCTCTCATGAAGACATGGGTTTTAACAGTTGATTCCTAGGCCGAGAAAAGCTCCATCTGAGCCATTTTAAGATTATGCAGACTGTAGATAGCTTCCTCAGTGTTCTTGGAATGCTTTTCCTCAGAAGACTCCTGATCTTTTTTGATGTCCACATCCTCACTGCTCTCAGCTTCCCCTTCGTCTTTGTCAAGAGAGGAATCCTTCTGAATAGGAGTTTCATAAGGGCTTTCATCCAAAAAATATGTGATGTTATCCACCTCAGTTCATCTAGGATTCTACTATTTTCTATTCTGATTCTTATCATGCCCTTTACCCATGGTTGACCTGGTGCATTTGGCCATCAGTTTTCCTGGACCACAATCATCACAGCAATCCTCCTTGGGTTCCATACTCCCTGTTCTTTTACCCAGTGAGAAATTTGAAACTGAAGCCCCAAATTTGTTGTTTTTTCCCAATAGAGGAGTGCTCAGTCGAATGATAGTTTTAATCAGAAAAAAAAACTCTTGTATGATTTTTCATAACATCAAACAATTTAACTTCTTCATCATTCTTCAGCTAGATATTAATGTTCAAAATTTTACCTGGTTGAATCTTAACATGTTTAGTTCTAATGTGTGATGAATTGATTTGGTTAAAGGGTTTCATTAAGGTGTTTAGTGGAAATGGATGTGGTAATAACATATGATATGTAGCAACATCTCTAAAATTCTGTTGAGAAAAAATACTGGACAAAGGATAGTAGGAAGACTTATGATACTTATCTTGTTTACGGTCAAACTCCTCTTCACTACTATTTTCTATAAATTCCCCACCATTTCCTGATATATTTGAAAATGAAGCTACTAATTCCATATCTATTTCTTCTCCTCCCCAAGAGAAATCTCATTCCTCTGGAGTGAAATTATTTGCATTTGCATGGTATTCCTATTATTGTGGTTCCGGAGATAATTTTGAAGGTTCTGGAATTAAATGTGATGGTTTTGGAACTAAATCTGATGATTCTGGAATTAAGTCCAATTGTTCCAAGGAGAGTTAGTGTTCCTTTCAATGATTGATTAATCATATCTTCAATATATTTTACGTGATCCTGTAACATTATCATAGCCAAAGAAGATAGATTTTGTTTATTAGTGTTAGGATCATCAACCCCCAATTGTTCTTGATTATCAATAAAATGTTGTGCAGAGGGATATAAGGAAATTTTCTTAGAACTCTTACCATTTTAGATAGTCATATCATCTTATTTGTAATCAATTAAGGCAACAACTATAGCTAACTATAGTCTACCAAAAATAATGGGATAACCAAGTGTTTTACCTTTTGGCTGCTGTATAAGTAAGTCCACTGGATATTCCCATGACTCCACCATAACTGCTACATCTTAAATAAATCCTTCTGGTTTTGTTGTAGACTGTTCTACCATCTGGAATATGGTGTTAGTAAGTTGGATACTTGTTACTGGTAATTTTTGCAAAGTGTCCACAGTCATCACATGTATAGTTTTTCCCAAATCAACCAAAACATTATGTATATCTTTATTCCTGATAGAGACAGAAATAAAAGGGCTTCCAGGATCTGCATATTTGGGAAGTAATATTTTTCTTGCTAATAAGTCAACAAGTTTCCCATATACCTTAATAGTTATAGGGTATTGCTTCTTCCTTCCAAGTCTTCTTAAACATAGCATTTTGATTAATTTATTCAGCTCCAAAATGTCCCTGATTTCTTGTAACAATGGTATTTCAATATTTAATTTCCTCAACTCCTGCACTAACTCAGATTCCTTGGTCCCTATAAATTATTTAAATCTCTTTAGAAACAAATTTTCACTAGATTTTATACCTGAATCCTTATCTTTTTATTTTTCATCTTTCTTGGGAACAATTGCACTAGGGGTTTTGGTTTATTTTTTCATTTCAATAATTATAACATGTGAAATGCTAATTAATTTTCTAGATCTGGTATGAATATCTTCATAATCCATGGCATTTACAATTGGTTTTCCTTGTTTTTCCCCTTAGTCGGGAGTTTTTTATTTGTTTCTAGGATTAGGAACTGGTTGTGCTGGTATTTGTGTTTGAACTAGCTTTTTGGTTTGTGAATTTTGTGCTAGGGAACCCATTATGGCTTGTTGATTCTGATTGTGATATGTCCTTTCTTGATCATAATTATTAGGGCTCCACCTAGGTTATCACCAAGCATTTAGGTTACCTTTACCAAACCATGGTTGTTGGTGTCCTTGGGCATACCAATATTATACTGACCAATCCCGAGGAATCCATATTGGTTAAGTGACAAAATTTTGTTGTCCCAAACTTTGTGGTACTATCTAAGCTACCCATGGCATCATCCAGGGGTTAGGAACTAACTTGGGCATGAATTGCCCCTAGCTAGGTTGTCTCTGAAAAAAAATCACTTCTTCTAATATGGATGGAGTGGTAGTTTGTTTAATGTGATTTTTAATAAATGGAAGAAGAGAATAAACATTACTCTCATGGTTCCTAGATTCACAGATAAGATGCATTTCTGATTTATCCAAAGGAAAATCTCTTATTTCATGCTTCTTCCTACATCTAGGACAATAAATAGCTAATGGTTCAATTTTAATATTTGCTTTAGCTTAGAATCCATCAATGGTGGAGGTTAATTGAACTAGAATGTATGTTTTAAATTTTGTCAGTTCATCCATTAGTTTGTTCATATCTAGGTTCATAATTTTAACTATTTTTCCTTTCCTACGTCCACCCCTTATTCTTGAATATATTCTATAAATGTATTCAATATCATTTATTCTTAATTGATCAGTGTTTCCACCTCCCATAAAATCAAGGGCTTCCCTAGATTCATCATCCATATCTTCAAGAAAAATAGTTTTTCTTAACTCTTCTTCTAGTACAAATCCACATCTTTTACTTACAAAGAGGAATCTATCTAAATAATCTTCCATATTTTCATCCTCCTCTTGCTTGATTTTGAAAAATTCTTCCTTCCCGTTCCTTCCTCTACCATAGTCTTGATACTTTTCTAGGAATAAAAATTCCATTTATGCCCAAGTGGTGATAGAATAGATGTTAATCCAATAAAGCACCTAATTGAT